>JAGXJF010004074.1:0-600000 GCA_019208055.1 Stipa capillata | reverse complement strand
TCTTTTTCATGTTGGGATGGACCGTCCGGGGGAGAGTTGATTGCCATTTTCCTTTTCTCACGATCTCTCTCTCTCTCTCTCTCTTCTTTTTTCTTTTTGAGATCTGGGGTCGATCGCCAAAAGACCTTTTACCGAACTATACCGAAAGCCCATCGAGCAGCTGAGCTGTTGGGCAAGGTAGCCCAGGTTTTCCAAATCTTCAACATGCTAAAATAGGCTCGATGCAATTAACAAGAAAGAAATCTCTCTACGATTTGCCTATATTCCCAAGCAGTTCAAGTCTCCATGTGAACCTTTATTATTCCCATTTCCTAAACAGTTCAAACTGTTTTCCTGTTCCGATTTGACGCGCCTTTCAAATTATAACACCATATAATGAACCATTTATTTTCAGAGTGAGAACCACTAGCAAAGTTAAAGCTGAACCGCATGATCATAATCATGAAGCTCACAAGAGAAAATCCACAGAAATAGCTTAGTCTAATATGCCGTTTGCAACAAGTGTAACATTAAGTTTGTGGGTCTATTGTAAAGGAAAAGAAGGGGTGGGGGGCGGGGGTTGCGAACGATCGTCCAACTTGATAATTTCCTGACAGTCCACCTACCCTATTTGTTACAGAAAGCGTCCAACTCTTTGAAGCCCACATTTACTCTCCTGCTCCAGTTTCTCTATTTTGCCTCCTCCCCGTTCCCCCTCTCAAAGAAAAAAATAAAGCTTTCGACTAAGAATTTAGAACTTTCAACTGAAAAATAAAAACTTGAATAAAAATCTAGAAAACTTTCAACTAAATTTAACATAATTTTTACCTAAGTTTCAGAAACTTTTAACTAAAAAATTATAAACTTTTTACTAGAACACAACTGAGCTTTTACCAATTTGCACACAAGCTTCGTACTAAAACAAAATGGAGCTTTCTAGTAACTTTTGGGAAAAATATCTGAAATCAACTATACTCCCACCTTCTATGGCACCGACGGTGAAGGAGATGACACCGACAAGGTGGAAGCCGTAGCGGCTATCAATGCTTGATCTAGCCCCATCTCATCTTCCTGCTTGCGTCGTCACAAGTCGCAGGAATGACAACGGAGGCTGATAAGGGTGTAGTGACAATGGTGCCTTTGTCAAATATCTATCAGGCGGCACGGTTGTTCGATCCATATGGGTGATGCCACGTGGAACACGATGAAGAGAGAGTGAGGAGTTGGGGATAAGAGTTTTCTTTTTGGAAAACAAGAAGGAGAAGATGAAGCATGGAGAGAAATATTGGATAATTCGACCGCGGAACGGTCGATCTCCGTCGATCTCCAACTAGTGTTTTCGGTAAAATACGGATGTACCACGCTGGTTAAACAATTCAGTTCATTGTGGCGTGTTATCTATTTTTGGAGGGCATAGTTGCAAAGATAGACAACCACAGAGAAGAGGTAAGCAGGCACGATGTTAAATCAATACGAAAAGTTTCCATTGACATCATACAAATACAAGTATATGTAATGAATAGTAAGTAATACAGGTAGAGAAAATTAACACAGAGGCTTCGTGCAAATTCAGCCAGGTAAGAACCTTTCTTCACTTTCCCGCTCCAAGTATCATCTTGCGAGGACCCCTTCAAGTATCTTGTCTGCCGTCTATAACAAAGTATTAACATGCATGGGCGCACATGCACACGTACGGGGGCTTTAACCAGCTTAGCTGTCGTAGGTGCGGCACTCGTCGGTCTCGGGGTTCTCCTTGCAGTAGTTCTCGAGCGGGTCCGACTCCTTGAGCTTGTCGCGTGCGTGGCTCGCCGCGGCGCTGAGCTCCTCCACCTCGTCCCACGCCGCCGCGCACTCTCCGCTGGCCGCGTCCTCCGAGCACGCCTCCTGGGCCCCCTTGATGCTCTCCGACATCTTGTCCGAGATGCCCGGCGGCGTGGACGGCCCGCTCGCCCTGCAGGCGACGACGCCACGGGCGCCGCGGCTCGCCATCGGGAACGCGACGCGGGCAGCCTGCGGCTTCGCGAGGGCGTCGCCCCTGGCCGTGGCCGCGAAGGTCGCGGGGGTAGACAGGCCCACGTTGGCCAGTGCGGACGCCATTGCTGCACTAGCTCCTCGATGCAAAAATTATCTTGTGGTGTGGTGTGGCGTGATTATGCGGTAACAAGGCCTTGCGTTGAAGCGATGAGGTTTATATATAGCTCTGTTTGGATGTTTGGAAAGAGAAGCTTTTACGTGCACTCGTTTCTTATCACCTCTTTGGCCAATCGTTGTGCGCCACGTCGTCTGCATTGGAGATATTCTTCATGCAGTTGGGGCTTGGGAGAAAGTTCTTTTCTCTTTCGGGGCATCTTTGCTTGGGAAGGTGGAGGAAGCAGCTCGTTTTTGACCATAACCGGCGATGTGCTGCGTGCATACGTTCTTTGTTGTTTGTTCGTGTAAAAGTTCGTGTTGGATACGAAATTGACCCGGGGTTCATGTTGCGCCAGCAAATAATGGTTTGTCCAAACGTGGATTCGGTGTGGCCAGAAAGATCATTTTCAGTATAAAATATCTGAGACACGATGAACCAGGTTGCAAACGAGTGGACGTTGGACTTGGCGCACACACCCCTCGGGTGAGACCTGAGACGGGTGGTGAGCTCACACCTAGTCCGTCAAGGAGGGATACTCCCGCCTATAAAGGTCGAGAAAATTATTGATGTGTCCGACATTTTACTTCGGTTCGGATTTGTACTCAATAGTTTCCTCGTTTTGAGTATATCCCAAAAAATTTGTTGCTGGTTCCGGTAAGTAGGGATTGTGTCAGTTTTTGGAGTGAAGGAAGGGGTGTTATTTTACAAAGCTGCGTCAGTTCTTCAAGTAGCGAGCACTCTCCGATCAGCCCCGCACGCGTTCTGCCGTTGGAACAGCGCCCTGCACGTCCGACCACTCCACCGTAAAGTCAGAGCGTGCGCGCCCCAACCACCCTCCACTGTAAGGTTGGAGCGTGCACACCCGACTACTACCCTCCAGCACAAGGTTAGAGCGTCCTCCACCAGACCACCTTCCATCGTGACGATTCCAACACTATCTTCCATCTCTGGTGACGGTTCCAACACTGACAAGCGGCGGCGTACTGGAGACGAAAATAAAAGAAATTAACTTCTAACTATCTCAACAAAAAAAATTCCTACTCATATGAAATCAATCAACAAAATCCACTCTCAAGTGGATGAATTACAACTTTCAACTGCCAGTTCGTCCACTTATAACTCTAAGTTAATAGTAAACTTTTAACTAATCATGTCCCATCTCTCCACTATGAGATTGAAAACTTTCAACACGAACAAGTCCAGCTTACAACTCGACCAATTAAACTTTCAACACCCAAATCCTAACTTTCGACCTCATAAATCATGAAATCTTAACTCCTCATGGCCAAACTTTCAACTTAAAAAAGTCAGAAAAGATACACGAAAATTGAAAAGAAAAATCTCCAAGGGGATGAGGAGGTGCAGGGAGGGCGTGCGCAGCCGAGCACCTTGTCAGTGGCCAAAGCCGAGCTCCATGCCAGCACCATGAGTAGCAAGAAAAAGTGTATCGAAAAGGAGAAGAGTGTGTGCTTGACACTACTACAGAATGGGTCATAACATACCCCTCATAACAGACTATTGTCCAAAAACCGCATGTGTTTAATCATATCACAGGCAATTTGCAAGAAGACCCCCCTGGGTTAACTTTCAACGATGTGAACTGCCTATGATGACTAGATATCGCAGTAGTTTTCAGTAAGAATTGTTTGCGACAAGGGGCATATTAAAGATGGTTTTATTTGAAAACCACCTGTGTAAGACGCCTTGTTTTAAATTTTCACTTCTTCCACAGTGGTGGCAGGAGCTCCGGAGATTTTTCTGTTCTTACACCGTGGTTTTAAGGCTATTAATTGATGTATTGTACTACATTGAACATGTTGCTAGCTATTTAGGGTGGCAAAAAGATAGAACTGTGGATGATTTAGATTTTATGAAGAGAGAAATATAGCATATATGAATAATTCATTATTCTATAATTGCTTTATCTTGTTCATTATTTAAGTTCTACTTCTCATAAATAGATATTGTAATTCTTGTTAATTTATATGAAATAAAATATTGAGAATCTTTTGATACAGTCAAAACCCACATTTAATGACATGATTAATTATTATTTTATTTATTAATTAAGTGTTATATTAATTTGTACTTGTCATAAATACATTTTTAAATTATTGGTAGCTTGTATGTTTGGTAATAGCAACCTTGTGAATTAAATAAAATACTGGTAATTTATCTTTACGTATAGTAAAAATTTACATACTAATTATTATTATATAAACTAATTTACTCTTGGTAGATACTTTGTGTCATTGAAATATAGTAAACCTCAATATTTAAGATGAATTAAATTTCTTTTTGTGTGTTGCATAGATGGACCAAAATTAGATGTACGATGGTAACTGTTTAAGTGAAGAGTATCTTAATGGCGTGTCAAATTTCATAAGAACTATAGAATAGGATAAGTTGAACAGAGAGGAATAATATATTTGTTATCTATGCGAAGACTGCGAGAATCTATATATGTTTGAGACCTCAGAGCAGATCAAAGACGACATGATTCCTAGTGCTTTTAAAGAGCGGTACACATGATCCAGGATGAAATTATTAGTATTGTTCCGGCAAATGCCTTAATGTACGCCTCAAGTCGATGGTTGAACAAGGTGTCGATTTAATCTATCTATGCTAGTAATATTAGCCTTTTATTTATTTCTTACAAGTCTTAGTTGATACTTTCATTTATCTTGCATGTCGTAGTTCATAGGTCATATGTTGCATAAATTCCCGTTCGTTATGTGAGAATTGCTACTACTGAATCTATATACCTCATACCTCATTTTCTCCATTAAGGCACCTCTCCTAGTACTTTTAGAAGTAGTTAGTTTTCTAATTTTTTATTTATTTCAAACATAATTTTAATTTTCTAGTTCAAAATTGTTGTTTTTAATTATCCATCATTTCCTCGAGGTTCACAACTATTTGAGAAATGTAGCTGTGCCATATCAACCTTCACATTTTACTTGTTGTGAAGTGTAATTTTAGATTTGACCAAGTGATCATTTAGATGTGTCCTTATGGTTGGATACTCTTTCTCATTGAAAGCTACACTATAATTGATCTCGTAGGCTCATGCCTAAAGCGCAGTCAGCCGTGATGATGGAATTGAGGTAGGCATTGAGACTGTGATTTCACTTGTTGGTGGGATTTGACTGGGGCTGGGGTGGTCGACAACACTAGTGCAAATAGTGAACACTGGAGTTTCAGGGTGAAAACCTTTGATCAATCTTTAGCCGGATGGATCTGACAACATTGACGCACGAGCCGTTATCTTTTTGAAGGTGTTGTCTTGAAGCAATAGTATCTGTCCTTCGAGGTGAGAACTCTCGATCTAGATGAATCCAACAGCTAGGCACAAGTGGTATTAACTTGGACAATTAATCTTTTACTTGTTTTAGTGTCGTTTTGGTGGTTATGCAAGTCATAAGAGTAGCGCATCATCTTGTTGCCATGGCATGCTTTTTCACCGATACTGGCTATAATGTGCCATTTGTTTTTATTTTGTAAGTCGATTTATTTAGTCTTGACACTTTAGCTATCTTAAAAGATCCGATTGAGCATGCAGCTGGATGATATAAAGCATGGCCTCGAGTAAAACACGACCAAATGCACAACGTATCACTATTGTCCCCCAATTGGCGTAACTGCCCTAAGGTTGGTTTTTTAAATCTCTCCTAAGGCTGTTCGTAAAGGTTCCGTACCATTTAAAAGAAAACTACTCTTGACATCTCTATCTTCCTTCCCTGCCCTCGCTTTGAAAGCTCGCTTATTACTGTCCTCGTGCTAAAGGCTATCCCTAGAGAAAGAGGAGATTTACGGGACATACACCCGATATTTAAAATATACTTTTTGTGCTATGAAAAGTTGTGAAAAAAGTAAAAACATTCATAAATATAAATCGTAGTATAACATGTTCACATATAAAATGTTGTGTAAAAATATGAGTACATATGTTATGGACTAAAAAAATAATACAATGATGTTGTTTGAATAGTGAACATTGTACATGTTTCAAGCCGCATAAATTTGTCTTTTTTATACAGGACATATATAATCATATTTGTGCACTAAATTTTATAAATATACATATTATAGCATGATGTATAACTCTAAGAAATTTCAAATTCTTTTACAGTTTTGTAAAATAAAAAATTCATTTTAAATATTAGATGGACGTCCACCGGAGCAGTAAAAGTTGGTTCTGGAGACTATATTCTCTTTTAACCACACCTCTCTTTCGCCTAGAATTGAGATGTCGTGGCAGGGAAGAAATGACCAATCCGGTAACCATTGCACGTAGGCCAGGAGCTCATCTTCCGGGCCTCTGCACGCACGACCGCTACGTCTGACTCCGTTTGGTAGCATCCTCTCGTGCTTACGCTCGTCAGTGATGCTAACATTGCTCTGAGACTCCCGAGGGCTTGATCAAAACAGCCTACATGCAAAACGCTGGTGTTTATGCTTTGTGCTCTTCTGTCTGGTTACGCATTGTTTGCTTGCCTACTGGCTATCAGTAATGGTTTACTGACTGAAACAATGGCAGCGCTAGATCTATTAACATTGATCAGTCCACTTCTAATTGTGTTTATGTTTCAATTTACCTACGATCCAGTGGAGTTGGGCATTTATTACGTGTCAGTGGTAAGAGTCTATCACCTCATTTTGACTTTTCGAGATCTATAGAGCTTGTTTAGTTGGTATATTAAAGTTACCAATTTGTCACATAGTTTTATCAAACTTAATTAAGGTTAGGTGATTAAAATGGACACGGACACCATGTTTTACCAAGCCTAAAGAAATCTTGTTATACTTTTCTGAGTCAGTGACATGTGGGACCAATGTTATAGGAAATGAATCTTACCATAAACAGTGTCTAACTTAGTTAAATTTGCCTAACTTATAGCGTGACAAAGTGTGATACGATTAGACACCAACCAAACATAACCATAATAATAATCATTAATTGCTACCGAAGCGTAGTGACCATGGCGAGCAAAAGCCAAATAGTCTTTCCTTGATATGATTGTCCCACTCCCTATGAAGGCGACGCCTAAAGGCATCTCAAATAATATGTTGTGAGTCTTTTCTTAATCATGCCATACATAATTTTTGTTGAGGTGTAGGAAAGAGAGTGAAGAGAGAAGTTTGTCTTCTTTTAGCTAAGAGAATACTTATATGCCCTAAAATTAAGCATACTAGATATACAAGCATTCAATATAGGGAAAATATCTTGTGGAAACCATGTTACGGTGGAAACCAGTTAAAACCACATAGAAATTATATTTAAAAGTTTTCAAAAATTCTAAAGAAAGTACTATATGTTGAGAGAGTGATGTTCCATAAACATATACAATTTTAAGTTCATACTCAAATTCATGTGGGAGGTATAACAAAGACAAATTCAGCAATGAATAGTGACGAACAATAATGCCACTGTTCATTGCTGAATTTGTCTTTTACATACCTTCAATATGAATATAAGTTTGAACTTGGGATTTTACATGTTTATAAAACATTGCCCTCCCGACATGTTGCGTAGTGTAAAGAATTTTTAAGAAACTATAAACATGGTTTCTACTGAGTTTTCACCATAATATAAATTCCACTATATATTTTCTCTTAAATATAAGGGAAGAAACCTTCTCTACCATCAATGGCAGATGGAGGGGGGAATGAAGGTGGCCAAGGCTACCCCATGACCCAACAAATGTAGTACAATAATTATTTTCCCTTTACATTTCAATATATTATGTAATTATTTGCACAATTTGGCCCCAGTTACTCAATATTATCGCACTGCATGACTCATTTGACCCCTTTTGTCTCTAATTCCTGGCTCCATCACTATCTATCATTATGCTATGTATTTTTATTGTCATCTCTAGATAACACAGGTGGGTATAAGAGAAAACTATCGTATCTACTGTTAAAGATACCCCGAGGGTACGTCCGTGGTCAGCAAGGCAACTCTCCCTTATGCCTTACACATCACCTAGAGATGGCAATAAGAACATGTTATATAATCTGATGATGAGTAATACCGTATACCGTATGCGAGGTGGTATCTATGTGCGTATTTCCTGGATACCCGTAGCAGGTATCGCGTTCGCTAAGGATTCCAGGAGATAGGGGACCTCTCGTAGAGGACCCAGACTCCCTTTAAACTAGGAGATTTTATTCCTACGTTCAAAGAAGCTAGTTTGGAGATAAGTCCATGTCTCTTACTACTCGGGAACCCCTTATAAGGACCCGAGGGCCCCTCAAGGGAGGGAGGGAGTTTTTTGGAGCAAGCCGCACAAGTCCCAGAAGCGACCACAGAACCCTCTAGCCGTTTAGCCCTAGTCAGAGGAGCCCTTGACTAGATTAGATCCCGTCTAGGCTAGCCACTAACCCCTTTGTAAAGACATTCTTGATTCAATATATTCCAACAGGATGTAGGGTTGTTATCCTGAGGGAGGCCCAAACCTGTATAAAGTCTTGTCCGTCTACCCTGCCTAGTACTGCTAGACAACGGTCCCAGGGGTCCCTACCCTTTACAAATTCTCTATCTCACTGTAACGGACTCCGAAATCAGATATGATTAAGGGAACGGATCGTCGCCAAGGACCGAAGGACCAGTCGACCTGGTGGCACGGTACCTGCGCCGTACTCACCGAGGCGGAGTGATCCGACACCTGCCCAACGCAAGCCGGCCGGAAGCGACAAAACTTTCCAAAGCCACATAAGATTTCAAAATCCTATGAAGACTTAGAACCGTTCTCAAATCCACTAGGCAGAATAGAAGCGGAGGAGCCCGGTGAGTCCACCCTCACCCTAACCTAGCCCGAAAGCTAGTGAGTCACCCGAAGGCCCGGTGGAATACACCCACACCCTGCCTGGCCGGCATCGCATCTCAGCCAGTGGGTCACTCAACCGACAGCTACTCGACTCAGTGAAAGCAAGAACCGCTATAATTCTTCACGGCATACCCAAGTACTTCATCACATACACGCATTGTACCTGGGCAGCTTTAGAAACAACTCGAATACCATCACAAAACTCTACATAAGAGGATTTAAAAGCATATAAGTTATCCATACCAAGGAAACATCCTAACTTCATTATTACATGACCTAAGGGTATTTCAGCACACTTAAACTTCAAAAACAGCAGCGGAACTCCAATATAAACGTGGGAATGATTCACTAAAATCATTCCCCAAAAGCTATACAACCCTTCCGTAGACCAAGTTGGATAACCATGCAGTATTACTCAGTAGGAATTTCAGTTTCAGCATTGTAAAAGTCGTCGATACTAGGATCACCTGCAAGATTTGAATTCCCGAGTGAGTACTTTCGTACTCGCAAGTTGCATTTGCTTATTCCAAGTTAAACTTAAGCATATTGAACAATTAAATGACGGTAGAAGAAATACAATCTAATTTCAGCAAAAATAAGCTAAGGACTACCATCCTTAGCATCTGGTGCATGAATAACAAGATATTGAACCACCTAATCAAGCTCCAACCTGATTTTCCATTGAATTGAACATAATTCCAGATCTGAAGCTACACCAATAGCATCATATCACAATCATCAAATAGTTACCAACAAGTAACCATCACCAAGATTTGCATTAGAATTGAGCTACTGCTCAATTTGTGACTCCAATCACAGCAAATCACCACAACCAAATTCCTTTTATTCCCTCTAAGACCTACTAGCCATTAGAGGGATTCCGGAACACCTATCCCGGATCAAGTTTAGTCGAGGGAGGTAACGACTATCACCTGCACCTCGAACGAAGGTACTTCGATACGGCCGAGGGTAATAGTTGGCCGACCATTACCCTTCTCTAACTCGCATCGAACATACCTTCGCCGGCTCAAGGATTGACCACTATGGTAAGATCATGCGAGCTGCTACCCGTCAAGTCTTCCACGGGTCCGATCCCGTCACTCACAACTCTCCAAAGGGTTCAAGTTTTCGTTAAGGTGATTTAAATGACACATCCATGCCAAACACCCACACGAGCAACCTACTCATGCTAGTAACCAAATATCACAACCAATAATTGGAAATATTCGAACTACACGACATAAATTGAACAAGCACACATAAGAGTAACTGGAATTAATTCAACAAGCGTGCAAGCTTGCCTGATTGCTCGGGGAAGTCCTCCTGCTGTTGATCACACTCAATAAAACCCTCAGTAGTCGGCTCTAGCAAATAGAACACCGCAACACCAAGAACATACACAAAAGCAATTAAGAAATGCTGAATTAATTTTGAAAATGAGGAGATGTATGCCATGCATTCTAGCTTACATGGGATGAGAATGCAAACCTAATGCTATTGGTTTGGTTTGTATTGAAGTTGGAGATATTTAGATCGAATTAATGAACCAGCAACCCAGTCTAATCTCCTGGGAATACCTTAACTAGGCTTTGACTCATCAATTCGTAGCAACACATACATTTGGATGAGGAACAATAAACAACTTAGATCAAGTACAGCTTTTGCTTTGTAACCAAACTGAGATAGCTATTTGTGAATCTATGGAAAATGGGAACATGCTCACGGCAAGGATAGCAGCTATTTCATCACGTTGTGGAAGCTAACACTCAAGACCAGCATTTGCTCTCTACTAATTCAGATTAATAGGTCCAGCAGCCTACCAAAGTACTAATTCACAGTCTCCCTTTTAAAAAGAGCAGCTCAAACTAATTACAGCCACATTGATCCAGGCTTAAGTATTCCTAAGTATCTGAACCAATGCTGAAACGAAAAAGGGATAGAGTCAAGCCTGGGAATGAGTCTAATAATGAAGTAGAGTGGTTAGCTTCATCAGGTCAGGAACTGATCTAAATGAATTAATGCTAGTATATTTTAAAGTTCAAGACCATAGCTACTTATGGTGTTAATGTTTGAGAAGCTAAATCAAGAATCACAGGACATAGATAACACTCTCTAGCTCACATAGACTTGTTCCCAGATTTCCAATGTCAGCGGCAGATGCGGTATACTAAATTCTAGTGAACCAATTGGAAAGGTTAAGGGCTGAGCTCAATTGATAGATCAAACACCTAATTGGATTGATGCTAGAACTTTCAATTCTAGTGCTGGGTATTATTCTTCTTCATGTTTGCAACTTGTACCTTTACTATACGTCAAAATCTCATCTCTAAGACATGACATGAATATAACCTCAGTGCAGAGGTATACAAGTTGGATATTGCTTCTCTTTGGTTAAGAGCTCATCACCTTAATTCCACATGCACATGTATATCTATATATATGCTGTTGCTAACCCAATTACACCCATCATATGTCAAGGAATGGACTCAATTCTACTACTCTTTTACTTGGTTATTAGTTAGTTAGTTAATGGCTTCTCTCAACTGAAGTGTTTGAAAGCTTTCAATTAAAAGAAACTAACCCTCGGTTCAGCAGTAGACTGCTTACCATGAGCAAGGGAAATTACCATAATTCTCATATGCACTCTTGCTGGACTAGTAATAATCTGGGTCAAATGCATTTTCTTGCAATATTGCTGAAAGTACTTGGTTACTACTTTGATTCTTAGGAGTAGCCATTAGCAAACCGAAAAGAATGAACTGGGAGATAACTAACCAGTTAAGAGAAGGAGATTGAGCCTAAGTTTACCCATTGTTAATCTTCTATAACCTAATACCTACTCACGCTTTGAAATACTCCAAGTACTTTATGAAATCACTTAGAACCTTGCTCATTTGGAGTTCAGTAGTAACACCGGTTGAGAGTGCTTATACGGGATTGGTACACTTTAATTCATACCTATTCCTACCTTCAGATTACTAAGAGTAGCTACCCCCAGAATGCACAAGTGATGGATTTAAGCAAATGGGTTCAACGCATAGATTGATCTTTAACTGGTTAATGTGAAGTTGATTATTAATCTGGCTGTTAAGGACCAGGGCAGCAATTGGGGTAACTTCCATAGTCAGTAACACCTAAGACGAAAGGAATGAGAAGATTGGTACTCACCCGCAAGGAGGAAATACTAGGGCTGATTCAGAGAAACCGAGAGTGAATTCGCAATCAGTTGCAGCAAGAACTCTGAGGAATCCGGCCCTTGCCGAACGCTTGGCCCGGTTGCCGTGACAGCGGAGCAACAGCAGGCGCGTTGGTAAGGCTCCCGGCGACCGCCTGCAAGGCCACGGCGAAGAAACAAATAAGGAAACCAGCGCCGTATTAAAGGGAGGAGAAAAGGGCTGGGCGCGGCGCTGGGGTGGGGAGGCTCGCCGGCAGATCCTCTGTTGAAGCTAGGTGAGGACGACGAGGCGCCGGTAGTCGGCGACGGGCGAAGCACACGGCGATGAACCCGGGGGCAATAACCGGCAGGAACACGATGGAGCACTTTGGAACGTCCGCGCTAGGGGTATGCCCTGCTTGCATGGGAAGGAAGGAGGGAGTGATCGCCGGTGGACGCGTGGCCGGAAGACGTGGCAACAATCTCTGTTAAACGGCCCCACAACTCGGTGATGGAACGGCGCACCGAGGCAGGCGACGGCGGTGAACTGCCCTGGGAGAGAATGGCGAGCACAAGCAGAGTGGAAAGAATGGGCCGAGCGGCCCAATGCCAGGAGGAACTTCCTTCTTATGCTGTTAATCTTTCCTTCAACTTTTCAATTGAGTTATAGCTCCAATGCTAGAGGAACAGGGATTCAAGAGTTTGATCAGTTTGAAAGAAAACTTCAGTTGGTATACCACTCCCTGAATCCTATCAATTTATAGTAATACTTCCATCTGATGTTGCTTCGGTTTTGAGATAGAGCAACTAAAAGAAATCCCTTGAACCAGGGCTCACTTCTTGAATCCCCACGATTTTCCAATTCTCATATGAGTTGTAATTCAAATACTATTGAAGCAGGAATTCGAAAACCTTGGAGATTTATGGGTTTGCCCCATTGAATTTTATTAAAGGAAAACTTCCCACCCTTAGCTATAGTTTGAGTTTGAAATAATTGAACCAAGAATCACTACTACATAAAAGGTCAACACTGACGGGCGAAAAACGGTTATCAGTGACGGGTACCCGTCCCGTCAGCAACTAATGGTCAGTGGTAACACAAGTTACCACTGACGGGTGGAGCACCCGTCAGAGATAAAAGTCATCACTGACGGGCAAAATTTTTTACCCGTCACTGATAAAAGTCATCACTGACGGGCGAAATATTATGCCCGTCAGTGATGACTCACACTTTTTAGAGGCGTAAAAAAAAACCCTACCCGGGCAGTGCCGGGTAGGGTTTCACTAAAACGGCTGTAACTTTTGCATACGGTGTCCGTTTTGGATCCACGACCACTCAAAATGACCGTATCGACGAGGCGCATCTGAAAAATCTACTAGTCTTTAGACCTGTACATTTTTTCACCTCCAAATTCGCCCTCTAACACTGACTTTTTCCCCTCCGAACGAAACGTCGTATCTTTCGACCCTCCGTTGAACTTCTTCCCGAGCTCCAAATGCAGTAATGTTTGTGGATTCCGAACCGTGAGGGAGTAGAGCTGCTAGAAAAAAATACGAGAAAAAATTTTAAAAATAAAAAAATTTCACTCCAAATTCGCGCTACCGAATCCTTCGTACGAATAATCTCCGCTACCGAACCCTCCGTGCCCTCCGTTGAACTTCTTCCCGAGCTCCAAATGTAGTAATTTTTGTAGATTCCGAACCGTGAGGGAGTAGAGCTGCTACAAAAAATATGAGAAAAAAATTTAAAAATAAAAAATTTTGGCACTAGTAGAAGGATGGAAGGAAGTAGAGGAGGGAGGAAGATGGGGTGCTCACCGTGACTCCATGGAGTTGGAGAGGAGGAGGGGCCGGCAGTGGGAGGAGGAGAGGAGAGGAGGGTGACTCCATGCATAACGGTGGGATGCTTGAGGAGGATGCTTGAGGAGGGTGCTTGAGGAAGGAGAGGAGAGGAGGGTGGAAGGGAGATGGAGTGGAGTGGCCTGAGTGGAGTGGAATGGCCTGAGTGCGCTGCAGTGAGGTGTATTATATACCACGCGAGATTCTAACATTTCGGGTTTTGAAATTTCAGATTGGCGGGATTCACATCACTGACGGGTCTATATTCACGCCCGTCAGTGCTGACTTTTCGTGAAAACTCGTATTTTTTGCTAAATTCATCAGTGACGGGCCTACTTTTTGCCCGTCAGTGGTATTCTCCACATCACTGACGGGTCCATATTCACGCCCGTCAGTGCTGACTTTTCGTGAAAACTCGTATTTTTGCTAAAGTCATCAGTGACGGGCCTACTTTTTGCCCGTCAGTGGTATTCTCCACATCACTGACGGGTCCATATTCACGCCTGTCAGTGATGACTTTTCGTGAAAACTCGTATTTCTGCTAAAGTCATCAGTGACGGGCCTACTTTTTGCCCGTCAGTGGTATTCTCCACATCTTTGACGGGTCCATATTCACGCCCGTCAGTGATGACTTTTCGTGAAAACTCGTATTTTTGCTAAAGTCATTAGTGACGGGTCGACTTTTGTGCCCGTCAGTGATGACTTTTCTCCCCCTGAAACGGAACATCTGATAGAGTCACGACTGACGGGTATCCGGCGGCCCGTCAGTAATAGGTAAGAAGCCTGACGGGTTTTTTCCTGCCCGTCAGTGATAAGGTGTAGTGGATAACCTTTTTTGTAGTAGTGAATGGCTACGAATTTAAGGGATGCAAACGAAATCCTTAGTTGGTGTATAATCACTAGGTTAAGCCGTGAATGCAGATTAACTTGTTGAAATCTACGGTTCCTAATTCACTAAGTTTAATTGAATGCAACCCTAGAGCAGCATTTTAGAATTTTGATTTGCAATGCAAATGTATGGATGTATGCAGGAGATGGAATTTGGTTTTATAAGCTGCTCAAAGTTAAACTCAGGCTAACCTAACTGTTTACAACTTGGGCTTTACACTCACGACTACCGTAAGATCGACGGTTTACCAATCATCGACATAATCGGTTATCTCTTAGTGTCATCTCTAACAATTAATGTTTATATGTATGTAAAAGTACTTGGTGATTAAAATTAACTTAGAAAAACAATGAGTATGAATGGAGAAAATAGCTTTCTCTTATACTTGAAGCGATCATCTTTTAACTAAGAAAAGGTAGACTTTTCGCTTCTTTATATCAGTAATTACCTTACGTGGTAGACCAGATTTATGGTCCGGTGCAATATGAAACAGGATTTTACTAGACCTTCGCGTTATGTGAATGACATTCTTATTTTTGCAATACAGTACACAACGTGCGATTTACTCCAGAGGAAATGTGAGACGAGAATCGGTAATACACCTGCGCGAAAATGATAATATAGCGAAGATTCGAACAGCAACCGGCCTGTGACTAGTGATTCGTGCAAAGAGGTGGTGTGCAGCCGGTGCTATCCTTTCCACACGACGGAAATCGGGTTGACTCCGGTGGTCGGCAAGTTTCAAAGCAAGAGTTCATCTACGGTTTTACCCGACAGGGGAAAGAGGCGCCTCCCCTCCTCTCCAACCGCGCTCCCACTTCTCCCCCAGCGCAGCGACGCACCACCGCCGGAGGCCGGCGTCATCGTCGTCGTAGCTCCCTGTAGCGGCATCGCACGCTCCCTGCTCCCACTCCTCCCCGCGAGATCGTGATCTGATCCCGCCGCCGCGCGGCCAGCCAGATCCACGTCTCCCACCACCACCTACCTACGCGTCCCGCGGCGGAGAGGCGATGTCGGCGGCGGTCGAGGAGCAGATGGTGGTGAAGGCGATCCGGGAGGAGTGCCCGTGGGAGTCGCTCCCCAAGCGCCTCCAGTCCACGCTCCACACCAAGGACGAGTGGCACCGCAGGTACTCTACTCACTCCGGACCCCTCCCCTAAGCCTCCATGGATTTGCTCTGCTGCAAGCTTCAATCTATGGTGGCTACTTTTGAGCTCCAAAAGCTACTACATCAGTAGAGGCAATGCAGTTTGGGAGTTGCTGTCTAGGTGACGCTTATGCAACAATTGGAGACCCCAAATACCTTGCGATTGCCTAGATCTCACCCTCACTAGCTGCATTTAGGTCGGAGGCTTCGGAGTTGCATGTGCTGGTCTCAATTTTGTCGGGACTATTGGAGGGCTGGGCTTTAGAGTTGGGTGGAATTGAACTAAGCCTGTCGAGTTTCCCTCGAAGCCTGGAACCTTCGTTTTACTGCAACAGAAGAATTCTGAACTCTGGAAAGCGCATGATATTCAGTTCTAAAAAAGTACATGACATTCAGTTTTGAAAAAGAAAAGCACATGGGATTTGCTGATCTTTCATCCTTTGTGCTCTACTGTTTGGTCACACATTGTTTGCTTGCCTACTGGATGTTTTTACTGATTGAAATAATGGCAGTACCAGATCTATTAACATTGGTCAGTCCACTTGTAATTGTGTTTATGTTTTAACTTACCTACGATCCAGTGGAGTTGGCATTTATTATGTGTTAAAAATGATCCAAGTATATGTGCATGCCACTGTAACTTTGTATGAAGTAAAAGGAGAATGTATTGTTGATTCATAATGGTGCTGTTTGGAGTTGCTGAAAATATGGTTCAGTGTGAAATGATGGTTGAAAGAAGCTAGGATTTGCACTCGACATAGGAAATGTTTAGACTCCTGTCACATGTTCAATAGGAATTACTGACCTACTATACCCTCTCCATATATAAACAACAAAGCCTATGTCATGTTCACGACTACAATAGGTAGCCTGCAATTTTGATTCATATGGAACATGACTTATGCAAAGATACGATATTGAAGTTGAAGTGATCTAGGCTTAATCAAAACCGTGCTAAAATGATACTCCCTCTGTCCAAAAACACAAGGCACATTTGACTACAATTTTCAATCGTAATATGCTATCGAAAATAGTAAAAAGATATATAACATGAAATAATTTTGCAAGACAAATACAATGGCATGATCAATCTATATACTTGTACACATAATAGTGGTCAAAGTTTTAAAACATTGACTGCACATACTAATGCACCTTATATTTTCGGACTGATGGAGTACTGTCTAAGGTTTCCACTTACCCAGATGGAAATTGGTTTTGCTTCGATTAATCTATCTGCTTGAACCTTTAACTGTGTTGAAAAGGTTAAATTATGTTGGATGTGTCTGCACAAGCCATTTCAAGCTAATGTAGCCATGTGCACATTGTGGTGCCTTTGTACCCCATAGTTAGTGCTTGGTGGCTTAGCCATAAAAGGCCATGTCAATGTAGGTTCCCTCATAAAAGGCCTTCCCAAATAACTCTGCCGGAGTACTTTAAGTTCTGCATATCCTAATTCTGTTGTTGATATGAAGTTAAATTTTTAGGCCTAATCTCAGGTTATTAATTTTGGTGGCAGGATTGTGGATTATTGCATCCGAAAACGATTACAATGGAATACATGCTTTGCCCGTAGGGTTTGTAGAGAAGGGGAATACTATGAAGACATGATGCGCTACCTCCGGAGGAATCTTGCGGTATGTTCCTCATACTTTCCATTTCCTGATAATGTTCCAGAATGACAAGGATGCAAAAGGTTGGGCATACCTTGTTGGGGGCAATTTTCACTTTTCTGTTGGTCAATGTCTTTTTTTTCTTCTGTAATTACTTCTACAAGCTCATTGGAACTTGTTATTTCTGTTTATGTAATGGAAACCGGGGTAACCCCACTTGTTAAAAAACATTGATCTCCTATGTTTAAATAGTTTACCCAAAATCTTCGATGATCTTACTTGATACACAATGTTATGCAGTTATATCCATACCATCTTGCAGACTATATATGCCGAGTATTGAGGATCTCACCATTCAGATATTACTGTGACCTCCTGTTTGAAACTATGAAGAATGGTAATCCGTTGTTAACAGCAATATTCTTCCAAAGCATTCCATTTATATATGTGTATCCTATACTGTAGTCCAACAGATCACCCTTAATTCTTCAATATTTTCTGCTGGCACAATTCCACATTTAAAATGGAATAAAACTAATAATGGTGGCATCGTCTGTTTTGATTTGGGCAATGTCTGGCCTAAGCTGGTACCCAAGTTGTCCAACAATTTTCTTTTAATTCCTTTTCAACTTTTTTTAGTAGCAGAACAGGGCAATGTACTGATGAGTGTCTGCCAGCCTGAAACATTCCCCTCCTATTTTGGGTTTTCCTCCTCTTGTTTGATCATGGGTGCCTCATGCACTTGGGTGTTTAATGTGGCCAGCTGTCACCACCCACTAATGGTGATACATGCTCGGGTATCAGGGAGAGGCGGATGAAGGTGGAGACGAGAATTGGGATTGGAATGTAGAAGGTAGCGAGGTTCGCCCTCGGGCGTACGGCGGGGCTTGTACCCGTCCGTGGCGAACGAGGCTATAACGCTTGATCTTTGGGGTAATTTTATGGTTTATTTCTCTTGATGATCTATTACACGCTAGGTCCCTAGGTCCCTTATATTTATAGGACCAACTCTGGACTAGTAAACAAACTCCGACTCCAATACTCTTGCTTCCTTTCCTAAACTCTACTGCTCCCTTGCCTAATACGTACTACTCTTTCCTGTATTACCTAACTGAATTATACTCTGGACTCCTAGCTGAACTAGTCAGCCAAACTGACTCTTTGCAGAACGCAACTATTCAGCCACTTCCATCCAACCCTTTCTTGGTACGACATCTGTAGGTCTTCCCCCAAAAGGAGTCCACAACAAATGGAGTAATGGTTAAAGAAGAAAACATTTTTCTATCAGTCTTCTAGCAAATTTCATGTAAGTCCTGGTGTAGGACATGCAGGTTCCACAAAATGGCTATTTCTACTGTAACACAGCTTTCACCAAATATCTTGCAGTTCCATGATTCTGTTTTTGTTGCATCATGTTTCTTGAATGTTTTGTAACCTACAAAAATTTTAGAATTACCCTTTTTTGGGTGTACCAAATCTACAAGAAATTGTGATCGTACTGGATCATTTTAAAATTGTAATACACTGACTTAGCAGATTTAAATTTTTTGCCCAATGACCAATTCAATGCATATGCAGCTTTTAAAATTGATCCACCCTGTAAGGTTGTGTTACACCCTTATGTTTAATAATGCTGACTGAAGTTTGATTGCTTCTGCTCTATATTCTTGGATCGATTTCTGTGACCTTAACAAAGTATCACACTATTCAAGTTTGTACAGTCAACATCCTAACATTGAGACACTGTATTCTTACTGCTTATTCCTGATAATAGTAAGTTAGTAAACACTCTGAAACAAAGAGGTGGAATATCATAACTGACAGCATTTTTCACTTGCTTTATTCATGGATAACATTCATGTATATTTCTAACATGTTTAATTATATTGCAGAACAACCATATGATAGTATTCCAAACTTCACTGCTGCTGATGCGCTAAGGCTTACTGGTGTTGGAAGAAATGAATTTATTGATATTATGAACAAATGCAGATCGAAGGTAGTACTGTCAGTGATCTCATGACTCTTTTTGCATGCTATCACTTGCCCTTTCAATCTTGTGAAACATACGTAAGTTTTAAGGGCCTCTGATTCAAAGGATTTTTGGATGATTGCAGCCTGTAGTGAATTTTCCTCAATTGATTGTTTGGTTTTAAACATCCACCACGACCTCTTTTTTACAATTCTACGAATCATACAAACTCAGGCATTCCTATCTATTCCTGTGTTTTTCCTATTCATGTGTTTTTTAGAATCCTGCGATTCAAAGGCCTAGATAGTTGATATGTGAGTTTCTGAGTAATCTGTTATATATTAGAGACCAATAACACATGGTTTGAAGCTCTTAGAAAAATAAACAAAATACTAGATATTCTCATGCAAGAAGAAAATCATTTAGCCCTCAATCTGGTGGACCTAATTACAATGAAACTACAACTATTTGGTTTTATCTAGAAGACTACAACATATTTCAACTGAAAATGTGACATAATCCTACACCATAAAAGAACTCTTGTTTAGATATAATTCTATGTCAATTTTAGCTGTATAAGATTAGGGGCCTATGTAGTATACTAGATCACACTGTGCAATTGTGTGGACCTGTCAAGTCTATTTCATCCGCAAAATCATGAATGTACTACCAGGTTACTCTAGTTATGTGGAAAGTCATGAATATCAGGTTATTTTTGTTCTCAGTATACCCAGAGAGATTTTTCATGTTCTAGTAAATACTATCTTGCAGCACGGTTGATCATCCTGCAAATAATGGTTTATCTTCTGTTGAATTCTTCAGAAACTAATGTGGAAGCTGAACAAATCAATCGCAAAAGATTTACTTCCCACACAGCCTGTTGACTTCCCAATCGAGCCTTGGTGGGGAGTTTGTCTAGTTAACTTTACATTGGAAGAGTTTAAGGTCAGGTTTGCCATGATGTCTCTTCTCTTGTTATTGCTTTACAATATTATGCTTTTGACAAATAGTATATTAATGTGATGAAGCTTCTCCCTTTTCGTAGTATGTAAGGTACATAGTACGGTATTTCTTGAGTTTCTTGTTCCCTCTCTATATGAAGCTGTCATTTCTTTATGAAGTCTTATGTAGCACCGATAAGAACTGATGTTTATTGGTCGATTGTAGAAACTTTCAGAAGAAGAAACAGCAACCATAGACAAAATATGCAAAGAGGAAGCCAATTCATATGTTCTTTTCGATCCAAAGATTATAGATGACCTTTATAAAAGAGGGCTAGTTTACTTTGATGTGCCTGTTTACACTGACGACCGTTTCAAAGGTATTCATCAAATTAATGATTTTTTTTATAGGATACTCATGGAATGTTTAGTTTGAATGGTCTAGTGCTCAAACTATGAGTACGTGCATAATATAATTAATGTAATTGATTGGCATTGTTGCTTGTGTTGTCTTGTATCTAGATTCGACTTTCATGTTTTCTCCTTGTTTCATGCCCACAAGGATGATGTGAATGTATATCTTGTCACGTGACTGCAAAGAAATTTTTGGACATACTTTTCCCATAAAGTTATGACCTCAATGATATCCTTTTGGATTCCTTTTCTCTGGTAGGAACCAATCATCTACATTGCACAAAGATCCTACCGCATAATTTTGTTTTTTAACAAGTTAAGCATTCAACACAGCTACAGAACATTTTAGAGGATTACCGATCTTTTCTGCTTTAAAAGATACTAATTCTGTCCTGCAACATAGTGATTACACATCTATGATAGACAATAGGTTGTCTGCTGTATGACCTAGTTTGTAGTTCATACAAAAAGACAATAATAGAGCTGGATTAAAATGTAACAACATTTTGAATCTTCTGTATATGAGATATGCAAAATCAAACATCATACATCAAAGTTTCACGTAAGGTTGGGAAACAAAGTTTTTTAAATGCTTGATCTTCTATGGGATTTCATTGTAAATAAAAAACCATGTACTTTTAGAAAAAGAAAAATCATGTAATTGTAATGGTGTTACTGGTACGTTGCTAGACAGCGTATCAAAATCCCATAATCATGCTTCCTTTGTAATAATAAATGCTCACCATGTACTTTTAGAAAAAGAAAAATCATGTAATTGTAATGGTGTTACTGGAACATTGCTAGACAGTGTACCAAAATCCCATAATCATGCTTCCTTTGTAATAATAGATGGTAAACTGCACATGTAAGTTTGTTCTTTTGATTGAAGTAATAAGCATATGTTCTGCAGCTTTGTGCTAAGAAAACTTGTATTCAGGTTACTAATCTAGTTTTTGATAGATTTTATATTGTTTCTGTTTGTTCAGTTTCTAGGCTTGAAGGCTTTGTTTCTAACAAGGATCAATCATATGAAGACCCGATCGAAGAGTAAGTGCCTGCAATTGTGTGATGACCTTCATTTGCTGTTCAAATCTATTTCACTAGTAACTTTGTATTGCCATCAAGTTTATTACCTGATTTTCTTAATTGCAGGCTACTTTATGCTGTATTTGTTGTGTCAAGTGCTAATGCTACTGTTGCTGAATTGGCTGCAACTTTACAAGCTGACCTTTATCAGCTGCAGGCAGCAGCATCATTTGCTTGTCGACTGGGCTGGGCTGTAAAACTTGTGGATGCAGACTCTGTACTTAAAGATGAAGGTGAACCTGCATTTCCCAGTAATATTCTTAGTGATGATGAAGAAGGTTCAAATGCAAGTATCAACTCAGAAAAGTCTGGTCAACAGTCACTTAGCATTGATACTAATGGACCCAGGAAAATCTCTGGGACTGCTCACGTAGGCTTTGTGGTGGATGCCAATGTTACTTCATACTTGATGATGGGTTCATTGTCCCCAGGTTAGAGATTCTCTTTATTTGTAATGCAGACCATTGTATTCTACTGTTTAAGATTTTACTTTTGTATATTTTAAGCGATGTAGAAATGTAGTGATCCCTTCTTGTCTTGTAGACTGCTGATTGAAATGACAGTTTGCAGTATTTATTAATACTTTAATACCTAGTCATCTGCCTAGATAGATACTGTACTAAGCACCTTAATTAACCTACTGCAGGTCTAAAATCTCATGCTGTCACACTGTACGAAGCTGGAAAATTAGGTGATTCTTGCATTGCGGAACTATGCAGTGATCTGGCTAATTTAGAAGGGAAGAAATTTGAGGGTGTGCTAGAGGAGTTCGCTAGTCATGCATTCAGTCTGCGATGCTCCTTGGAGTGTTTGAAGTCTGGTGGAGTTTCTACCAACGAGAACACTGATGAAGCTGGTGAAGCAAAGACTCCAACAAGCTCCTTGCATGATAATGTTAATGCTCATCTGGCCAAGGTAAACATTGAGGACGCTGCTAAGGATGGCCATGATGAAGTGCCCCAGGATAACCACTCCACAGGTGATTTAGATATTAAAGATGAGAATATATCGTCCCTGTCAATGGATTTATCGGAAAGTGCGGAAAGCATGATTAGAATTGAGGCTGAGAATGGCTCAACTGACACCAATGTGTTGAAGATTAAAAGGAAGTACAGAGTTGATGTTCTGCGATGTGAGAGCTTAGCTTCACTTGCGCCAGCAACACTAGAACGGCTATTTCTCCGTGACTATGACATTATTGTGTCAATGGTTCCTCTTCCTTCTTCATCAGTTCTTCCTGGTCCTTCAGGCCCAATTCATTTTGGTCCACCATCTTATTCTTCAATGACACCTTGGATGAAACTAGTATTGTATACCGCAGGGAATTGTGGACCATTATCTGCCGTTTTCATGAAAGGGCAACGCTTCAGATTGCTACCTGAACCATTAGCTGGTTGTGAAAAGGCACTGATATGGTCTTGGGATGGCTCTGTGATAGGTGGACTAGGAGGGAAGTTTGAAGGGAATTTGGTCAAGGGCAACCTACTCTTACACTGCTTGAACTCGATGCTGAAACAATCTGCTGTATTGGTGCAACCACTTAGCATAGATGATCTTAATGCATCAGGAAACCTTGTCACTGTAGATATCCCTTTACCCCTGAAGAATGACGATCATTCAATTGCATCTGTGGTAGCTCAAACTAATTTGCCAAAGGAACAGGTCTTAAATTTGACCTCGGTATTGAAAGACCTATCCAGTAAATTTGAGTTGAGCACACTTGGCTACCTTCGTTTACTAAGACTTCACAGGCTTGTTGAATCAGATGCGTTCCACCCAGAAAATGCAAGTTATCAGTGGGTGCCTTTGAGCTTGGAGTTTGGAATTCCCTTGTTCAATCCAAACTTATGTGAGAGGATTTGTGAAAGGGTGGTCGCGTCCCATATACTTCAGAAAGATGATCTCACTGAACATTATGATGTGATGCAAAATGTAAGAAGGCGGCTCAGAGAACTTTGTAGTGAATATCAAGCAACTGGTCCAATAGCGAAGTTATTTAACAAGCGGGGAAGCTCAAGGGACGTACCTCGCATTTTAATCAATAGTATTAGTAGCAGATGGAATCCAACTAATGATCCTTCAACACCAACCAACGGAGGAGCCCCAAGTGAACGCGAGAGGCTGAAACTTGCTGGACGGCAGAGAGGCCGCACAGAAGTTGTGGGCTTTGATGGGACCATTATCAGGTATTTATGAATTTGTTACACTTTTCGGAGTTCATGATTCCATACCGTATGTCTCGTATGATTCTTCTCGTATTTATTTATTGGCGTCTAATCTTCTGAACATCGAAAGGTCATATGCGCTTTCTCCGGAGCATGATGGGGCTACCACCAAACCAATCTCCGACGAACAACCATCCACCCATGACGGAAAAGCAGATACAGAAGACGCAGACAACAAGGATGTAGTCTTACCAGGAGTAAATCTTATATTTGATGGGGATGAATTACATCCCTTCGATATCGGTGCTTGCCTTCAAGCACGCCAACCTCTTTGGCTGATAGCCGAAGCATCGGCAGCGTCATCAACCTTCATATGATGCGTCCATGTGGCCATTTCATTTTCACTCCAATATCTCCGTCTGTGTTGGTAAGTTCTAGAACTAGATTGTTGCAACTGATGCTCCTCAAAAGGGTGATGCCGTAAGTCTCGACTCTTGAAGACTCTTGAGGGAAGGTTTTGTTGTACACCGGGTTGCTGCTGATTAATGGGCCGTGGCCCTGTGGTGCCTTTCATAGGAACTGACAAGATGATGTTCATCAACTGGGAGAATGCATTTGTTGAGGCCATCCACTTGCCTCATATGTATGTACAGTCTTTCAAGCGTTCTGCGCCTTATCTACTTTTGTGGTCTGATTGGGACTTTGTGAGAAAAAACTTAAAGTATTTAAGGGTGTGGTTTTGTAAGGTTCCAAACTCCCATTGTAGGATCATCTCGTTGCAACCACGTGCAAATAGACCCTCGAAACTTCCTTGCTGTCCATTTGCTGTTGAGAGATTACTCAAAAGAACAGATACTCAAAGAAAGTTCCATGTGAAAAGTGTCAATTATGACGAGTGACAATGTAACACGTGAACCAAATCTGGGATTCTTCACCATGTTCCTCTATGTAGCTCCTTTCATGTGTCCTGTAAACAACTCGACCTTTCCGTTTCACGTAACGTATGGTCCAAGTCTAATGTAAAGCTTTATTCCTACATAGCAACGAGTCATTTTGTGCTGATGCCCCTTCCAAGGTTGACGAGGTTAGCTTGACGAACCTCGTCAGGGCAGGGGTTCCTTCCAAGGTTTTGTGTTCCGTCTTATCGTGCAGGTTGGTTTTTAGTGAAAACGTAATATTCTCTCTTCACTTCGCAGGTTTCTTGGCCAATCGATTTGCTGTATCTTCAATTTTTATGTGGGATTTTTAAGTAACTGGCTCACCGGCTGTTATAAAAAGTTGTAACTTCGTTGTTGTGTAGAAGACGATTGTTCGGTAGTCAGTGTTGTATAATAGCGGTGGTGCCTGGATCTTGATATTGTTATACGCCCGTCATGGTCCCGGGCGAGCCAATTTTACAATGATTTTTAGCTAGGACTTCACTCAGGTGTATATTTTGCTCCTGTATGTATACATTTAGACTCGCATAGAGAACCAGAGAAGCAAGCGTGCATCTCAATTCTCGAAGTCATGAAGAGGATTGTGAAACGTAGAACACATAAACAGAGCATATCACATATGCTTATCTGGTCAATAAAAAGGACTCCGAGTAAACTTGAACTCCGAAGGATTGTAATGTGTCGTAGGACACAAACAAAGTAAGCATTACACTGGAAATTTGGAATTGCTTAATTCCAGACAAGCAACCTAAGCGAAGAAAGCAGAGCTACATGGAGACGGGAGTACATTTCACGGTTCATCAGCTAAAGCCTTACTCTAAATCCTTAACTCTGGCCACATGCTCTGGCTCAGACTACACCGGAGAGCAGGCTTGCAGCACTGGATAGCGCAGCGCCGGTGATGGCGAAATGGACGACGTGGTCAGCATGCCCGGTGTCCCCGGTCAGCGCCACCGCTGCTCCGGCGATGGCACCAGCGATCATGCTGTTCTTCTGCAGCACAAGGTAAACAGATACGGAACCTCAGTCGTTAAAATTCTGAAGCTGATGATGGAAGTTGGCATGCGACTATGACAGCAATTAGATTAGGAAATGGTACTAACCCAGTCATGGCATCCTCTGGCCTCTCTCAGGCCGTATGTTATCCCAGAGTGCACTCCGGCTGCCAATCCTGTCAAGAGAAACAAGGTCATGCCTTGAGCTAATAGAATTTTTAGTTCACAAGCTGGATGTGAATTAGTACTGTTCCTTCATTGCAGTATCGTGACGGGTTAATGGACTCTTCTAAAAAAAATGTTTTCTCTTATTTATTTTTCACTAGCTAGAAACAATCTCTCTTAGAATTTGCTTGTACTCACCCCACTGGAAGGCCTCCTTGCCAGCTGACTTTACCTGGAAATTAACGTGCGAGTAAGTCACCACAGGGAGGAAAAAACTGGTGAAAGACTTTCGAAATTAAAGAGCTCTTTCGCCACTTACCACTGCATCAAGTGGCTTCTGGCCATCATCCCCTTTGAAGCCAATGTCCAACAGAACACGCACGTCAGTTTCAGTTCAAAACAAATAGGGATACGTCAAAAATTAAACGACCAACGCTACCTCGGATGCTCGAGAAATGGCTCCTCTTGCCGTTGCCATCCAGCCCAGTCGTGTCTCCTCCAAGCCCTGAAGATTGTCCAACACAACGTGACGGTCACACTAGGCTCGCAGAAAAATCGTCGCCTTCCAACCAACTCCTACACATACGAACTGGCTATCTTTTTCTGAATCTCTTTCTCACAGGATGAGTTCTTACCTTCGACGGTGACGAAGTAGGCCTCCCGCGACACCGCCCGTGCCGCCCCGACCTGCGTCGCCGGAACAGTCGATTAAACACAGAGCGAAGGTTGAAGCAAAAGAGAAGACAGAACGGAGCACATATAGTAGATGGAGGTGCGTACCCCGGCGGCGCGGATGAAGCTGTCGGCGACGCGGTTGAGGAGCGGGTGGCCGAGTTCGAGGAGCCAGCTCTTGTCCATGCTCGCCACCTCGTCCTTGAGCGTCTGCGTGTCCAGCCTGCTGCTCATGATCTCTCCCTCACCTACCTAGCTTCCCCTCCTCTCAGCTTGCTCGCTACTGCAGGGACCTCTGATACACGCAATGCACGTACACGCAATGACGCTGGCGAGAGATGAACCCAGCGGTGGAGGCCACGGGCTCGGTTTATGAATAAAACGGGGAGGCGCGCCGGCCGTGGGGAGCGTAACACGTGTGTGGGGCGCATGGCAACGTGTCCCCCGTCGTGGCGAGCTCTGCCTGCCGTGGGCGCAGGCGGCAGAGTTTCCCTTGAATCTTCTGCGCTGAGATCAGCGCGTGGCAGCAGAACAAGGTGGGCGAGGTGTCTCGCGAGAGCTAGGCAATGGGGCTTGGGAAACTTTTTTTTTGTGAAAACAAGACCTCCTTCAAGGCCCCTTCACAGACTGCTCTAAGCAAAGATCTTAAAGGACATGACAATTTCCGTCCAACTCACACCCTCGATCACTGTAGCTACGCGGGAATGGACAGGCTGAATAAAAAATGTCGACTGGCTAAGTCATATCGGGTGTTTGTGTCGGCCGACTTGGGCTGTTCCGAAGTTGTGTGGCGTGGGGTTGGCTTCTCCATATAGGCTTTTTTTAAAGACGGATTTAGTTTATGTATAAGTCGATTTAAATTTAATAGTGTAACAAAATTATAGTATACAGAAGCCTGATAAGCTCCACCATCCTTTTTTAGACAGCTTATGAGACTTGAGCTTATAGGCAGAAGTGGATTGTGTAAAGTCTGTACTATTTTTTGTCTTGTTTGTTTGCTGGTTAAATGATATTAACACTATTTTTATAACTGAGATATGAAAATAGAAAAATATGAATAAAAATTGTTCAACTGCCTAAAAGAAGTAAATTGCACATAGAAGTACAATATTTTTTTGTCAAATAAAAAAGTTACAAAGTACGAATAACAATGCATCATGTAGATATTTCCTCTCACGCTACCAAGCCCGTAGCAATGGCATTGCGTATTTGCCCTATAGTCCCATCATCTACGGGCACAGCATTTGCCACCTCATTAGGAGATGGCCCGTATTGTAGAACATACTCTTCTCGCTCAATCCTCTCAAAATGCTCATCTCGTAGAGCACTATCACGAATGAAATTATGCAAACACATATATAAAGAGATTATCATCTTTTGCTTCTCAATTGTGTAGCTTGGTATGCCTCCTAAAATACACCATTTCATCTTGAGAACATCAAATGACCTTTCGATGACATTTCTTAGTGATGAGTGGCGATGGTTGAAGATCTCCCTCATTCCAACCGGAGCTGCCAATTGAAATTCAGATACATGGTATCGTTGTCCCTTGTATGGTGCTAGATAGCCAATTCGATTTGGATATCCCGAATCAACACGATAGTGCTTTCCTACAGTTAAAGAAAAATGAGCATAAATTTGAAGCAATTAGTGATAATTGAACATACAAAATTCACATAGAAGATTGTTACCTCCTGAAGGGTGTGGATAATTAGCATATTCAACCAAAACATCTGACTATACACGCGTGTCATGAACAGATCCGGACTATCCAGTAACCACGAAAGTGAACCTCATGTCAAAATCACATATTGCCATGATGTTCTGACTAGTATTAACATGCCTATTCGTGTGACTCACTTTGAGATGTGCTGGCACTGTCACAGGAATATGTGTTCCATCTATTGCTCCAATAGCATTATTGAAATGAGGAAAAAAACATTGGTTTATGAAGTCTATGATGAACTTCAGTGAAAGCAGGATCTTTTGGTTTGATGTAATCACCAGCCATGCGGTCCACGCACTTCAAAATCTCACCAAACTTGACACTAATAGTAGATGCACTATGTTCAAATCTATCAGCGCTATTACTATTAGATTGAGATGACCCACATGTCCATAAAAAGAGTGCTAATGCTTCTCTAGAGCTCATGAAAGGAGTTGATTCTAACTGATAGTTGTTCACTAAGGTCTCATGTAACATGTGAAATACTGACCTCCTCATTCTGAACGTATCATAGAACTCTTTTGGATCCTTCATTTTCAACTCAACCCACTGGATCCCTATCATGAAAGGTAGTCTTCCTGGCCTTCTTAGAGCTGGACTGCTAGTTTCTAACATGTACGCCATTACAAGAAGTGGGATAAATTCATCATCTGAATCTTCTGTCATCTGCCATTTTTACAACAAAATAAAATAACATAAGTCCAAAGCTACAATGACATACCTATAACAAGCAAAACAACATCACTCAGAAGAAATTGACAATACAAATAACAATATAGGTCCAAAGGAAATGACATTACACATTACCAATATAGGTCCAAAGAAAATGATATTACATATTACCAATATAGGTCCAAAGCAAATATTATAATCATAAGCAACAAGGGCTCGAATCAAATACTACGCCTAATACTTCTTTTGCTCTGCCTCCATTGTCCTCTTGAGCCATGCTAGCCTTACACGTGGTGTCTTCAAAGTGATGAAGAAATCACGCCATTCCTTATGTCTCAAGAGTTGTGTAGCATAGAAATGCTCATCACTGTCTTCCTCGGCTCCATCCTTCTCCACCAACACCATCATCTCTACAATCTCCGCTCTCACGGGATCAGCAGTCATTGGAGCACTAGATGTCACAGAATTTTGACTCTTCTTTTCATATTCGTCTAACAAGCGATGCATAACACTAGAAGTATCAGTGTCAACTCTCCTTTTTGATGGTCCAGGACTAGGTGAATAGCCAGTTGTCCTCTTCTTTACACTCTTGCTACCCACAGGTGTGGTATCAAAACCTAACCTCTCACAGCCTGATCCTGCATCCTCTTCCTCAATTTCAACAGTTATGGGTGTAGCTTGAGATGAAGCACCTGGTACCCTTGCATGTTTATTCGTAACACTATGAGCATTAAAAAGTATTCTCATTTTATCATCGCTATCAAATGGAGCAATCCGAAACTTGGCCGCCTCTGGACATCTCTGCAATTTAATATGAGACCGCATTAGTGCTAACGAAATTTTGTAACTAACGAAGAAATAATGGAAATACTACAAAAAATTGCATACCTTTATCTCTGCCTCCCACCAATCATCGCTAGCCTCAATGGTACCCGTGAGAGGATCTCTTCCTAAACCGAAGGCATTGATTCAATGTTTTCCATATGTTATAGTCTTTTTTAAGTGTCTCCCATCTATTCTTGAATTGCTTGCGCTCATACTTTCTTCTGGTGTGCTCATTAAATTTAGTTATCAAATTCGCGTACCCAACATTGTTCAAACATTGGGTAGGCCGATTGTTGGTTTACACCTCCTACACACATACGTCAAGAAATACCCTATGAGCAACGGCATCCCAAGTTACTTTTCTAGTTTTTCCTTTATCCATCTATGAAAACATGTAAATGATCCATATATAACATCTCAATAATTAGCAGCACAATGAACAAAGCACATGTATGTGCCTAAACCCTAATTATCTAACCGCATGTTCTTCATTTTCAGCTAGGGTATAATAGAAAGCACATGTCCATGTTATTCTTTTCCAGCTAGGGTATAATAGAAAGCACATGGCCATGTTCTTCTTTTTGAGCTAGGGTATAATAATTGGCGGCACAATTTTAAATGAACAAAGCAAATGTATGTAAAACAAAGCACATGTATGTGCCTAAACCGTAATTATCTAACTGCATGCTCTTCTTTTTCAACACAATTAACTTGAATATACATACGATGCTTCTTTCAAGAAATCAATCACATACAATGGTAATGTACAATACTTATCCAATCACATACAGATCAAGAGTAGAACAATAGTTTCACATATAATACAATGCTCATGTGCACAATGGTGATTTCTTTTGCATAGCTGATAGTAAATGCATTTTTTCCCAATGCTCTAGCAATCCAGTACACAAAAACAAAGAAAAAAATAAGGTCACCTTGGACTGCTCCTTCCTGCTAGCCGGCGTTGCACCAGAGGTGGCCTTCGGTGACGGACGTTGAGGGGAGGCCGGAGGTGACCTGCTCGGGATGGAGGACACGGCGGTGACTGGCTCGGGGATGCGGCCGGAGGCGCCGGCAGTTGGCCGGACTGGGTACAGCCGGCCGAGATGCCTCGGGAGGTCGGGGGACGCGGCCGCGAGGCGCGGGGAGGCGGTGGATTGTGGGGGAGGCGGTGGATTTTGGGGCGAAGGGACCGGGGGAGGCGGCGGATCTTGGGGAGGCGGCCGGGAGCCGGGGGACCGGGGGAGGTGGCCGGGACTGCGGGAGGCGGCGGAGCGTGGCGGAGGCAGCCGAGATCTACGCTGGAGGCGGCGCAGGAGGTGGCGAAGCGTCGAGTAGGCGGCCGGGATCTGCGCTGGAGGCGGGGGAGGCAGCAGGATTCACGCTAGAGGGTGGGGAGGCGGCGGGATTTGCTGGCCACGGGAGAGTGACGAGGTGGGGGCGCTGAGGGAGAGGAGTTGGGGGGCGCTGCGGGAGAGAAGAGACGAGGGCGGGGGGTGTGGGGAAGGGTTTCGGGGCCCTCGGTGGCAGATTTTTAGAAATTAGGTTCAACTTTGGGGGCAAGTTTGTAACCGAGTGGCTGAGAAGCTCAGGAAGCACCTCAAGTGAAGCTTTTCCCTAGCTACATAGAAATTGGGTGGTTTATACCCACAGCCAGCCATAAGCTAGCCCTTCTAGAGGGCTTATGGCTTCCTGTGGCCATAGCTTGCCCATAAGCCCTCTAGAAGGGGGCCATAGCCATCCTCAGCCATATTGGGGATGAATCCTCAACTCCACTGAATAATCACAGAAGAATCGGTGAGAGATGCACGTTACAAGCGTGGGCGTAGGGAGAGAAAAAAAAGGGAAGAAGAAGATCAAAGCAAAGGAAAACAAAGACGGGCCAGATTGTCAAACTGTGCCGATGGGAAAAGCTGTCAATTGAAAATACTATTGTCAGAAATATTATTTTTTTTGAACATGCACCCAAATGCAGTGCCATTTTGTATTAGAAGGAGAATTGTTAGAAATATTTGGAAGTGTGAAATGGTATATATTTTATCCAGTGACTCTCCTACATTAGTTTCGTAAATAAGATAAATTGTTAAATAGCACGTGTTTGTTTGGGATAGCACACTGGCCACAAGGTGATTGTGATGGCTTATAGCTACATAGTACATACCAAAATGAAAATTGAGTAAAGTTCAAACTTATAGGGAAATAATCCCACATGCATTCTGATACTCATGAAAATGAAAATAATCCTAAATTTATGGTGCAGATATCATCATTGGAGAAAGGAAACAGAGAATATTTCAGTTCATCAGGTGGACGTGCTGAAAATTTTGTCCTGAAATAATAGCCAGAAACATAAATCATGGACAATGAACTTATAGAAATTTTCGGTAAATACATTAAACATATATCTGTCATGACAATCCAACTTCCTTTAAAACTAATCTATGCCAGAAATACATCTATAGTTAGTTAACATTTGGAAACATAACTCATCGTGTATCAAACTTCACTAGGAGTCCATTTGGTGGTTCAATTGGATTTGGAACTCCTCTTCTACATAAACATATTGGTTGGGAGAGTTCTATGGGAAAAATAGCAAACTTGGCAATTCCAAAAGCTCCGCAATTATGGCCCACATCACATGCAATGTGGCAGTAACCTTTCTTACCCACTGAGGCCCCCTTGTATTCTCTACAATCTAGTATTTATTACCTTTTTTTTCTTCACCATAACCAATTGCAAGCATGGAGTGGTCAATATCTTCTCCGAATGTCTCCACATCACAATCTGCTATTCCCTAAAATGTGGACGTTTATTTCATATTTGAAAAATACATCCTTTTTGAATTGGCACATGTTGGTTTGGTTAGATGCTTGCTTACTCCCTTATAGACCTTTCAACCATCATCCCTGCCACATGCCATATCTACTACTATGGGCTGATTTGCAACAACTTTCATCAATGATAATTCATCTGGAGGGACATATTGGTACCGATCGATGGTAACTATGTAGTCCTATGTTGAAAAGCTCGAGTGTGACCTTTGTTACCCACACTACGTAAGAAACTTTTTTATTCACTAACACAATTTTGATATAAGGGAACATTTTTATTCATATTGTTACACAAGGAACTTTTTTATTCACTAACATAATTTTGATACAACACTATTTTAGTGACTATCCTATCACTCTACTATGTCTTACTCATGCCATCCCTAAGACTCTACCCCTTAGTAGCTTCACTTGGTTGTTTCATAGGAGGGGAGGATACCCCTATTTATAGTTACACAAGCCCGTTAGATTAGTGCCAACATCCAAACCCTACAATAGAAGTATCTCTTCTCTAGAATTCTCTTCCAAAATATCTAATTCTAGATAATTTCTACTTATCCATAAGAGATTTCTCTAGCATCTTCCAGGTAAATATCTAAGTCCAGATATTTCTTGCTTTTGCCATGACGCATGACAAGTGGTTTATTCTAGAACAAATATTTAGTGTCTTGCAAATTTCTCAATATTTCTAGAAGCTTCTTACTTTTTGTAATGAAGAAGTATCTCTAATATCTTCCATGGCAAATATCTTGTCTTCCAAATGTTCTAGAGTACTCTCAAATATCTATTGCATATTTTCAATATCTTATAAATATAGAAATGCACAACACCCCCTTGTAAATATTTTGGGCGCCCTTCCTTAGCCCCCCTTGTATAGCTCGCCTCTTGTAGATATTTTGTTACATACTAATAAACTTTATATACTGTTGGAGCCTCTGCTACAGTTTTTATTTCAAAAATATAGATATGCACACAAATAATAAATTGTCAGCAAAATGTTCCTAACTACATGCATGCAGCACATCAACATTAAATTTGTAATTTACCGTGAATTTCTTGCATGGGCATTGCTTGCCAGCATATGTATATGATTTGGCAGTGACAACACCACCATTCTTAACAATGTAATCAAATGCATCAGTTGTGCATCCGCTGTCAAAACTGTCGTTTGTCATATGGTTATAATCTATCAGGCTACTCTAACAACTTTACAAGTTCTCCTGTTTTTATGGCATTGATGCTCTCAACAGCTCCTATAGAATTGAAAGAACATCAAGAACCTAAGAGAAAACATACACTCAACAAATATAAGAACCATCTAGAATATGTATGAAACCATAAGCCCCTATGAACATTTTAGAAACGTACATACTTGAAATTAATTGGTTCTGTACTGGGGTGACACGTCCATGTTTTTACTGATCAACTGAAGGTGATGGATCAAAATCTTCATAAATGAATCTTCCAGCATATCCCCCATTGCTTCCATCTTCAAGAAACGTGTGACTACCTTGGAACATCAACTTCTAGCGGCAACAACACTCCTCTTTTGTTGTATATGACAAAACATTTGGGTGCCATCATGTACGATTTGTCACAAAATATTGTAGTCCCAGCTTGTAGGGCTTCCGACGCTTGTTTATATAATATCAGGAGAAGACTTTGAGGCTTTAAATTTATGGGCAATAATATTGTAGTGATATTATTGCAATTAAGAAGAGAACTGTTTCAATTTCCAATCTGATTAACAATTATAACAAAAATTTGAAAGGCAGGTTGATCTAATTCAACTTTCTGCAAAGGGCGTGGGCTTTACTCTTTGATCCTTTCATTAACCCCAATTCCGCTATCAAATGATCTTACCAATTACATAGAGCCTTGCCACAATTCTAAATTCAATAATCAATCGCAATGTAAATCTATGACGACATTGGACACCAATTCCTACCTTCTATATCCACAAGGCTTAATGCTTTATTCAACGAACTTAATCCACAAAGATCATGATGGTTTATTGTTGCAATTTTAAATACCAAATGCGGTAACCAATTGCAATGAAAATTGAGCGAGACTAGAGATCCATTCTGAATTCCCCTTGCCACGACGACCTAAATGCTTTATCCGTGAGAATTTAATCCATAGAGGCTTTGATGCTTTGTCAGTGCACTTTTAATGGAACCACTAGGTGTTTTCGGAAATTTTGGTTGAATTTGGGAAGAGTCCCTCTCGGTTCTCAATCAAGTCATCAAATGTATCCCAAATTCCCAGCTCTCCACAGATTGGTTCAGGATGAGTTTGATTGTAAATTTGGATAGGTAACTATAGGGATTTTTGATCTGGACAAGCGCCCACTTAGGGTCGCGAGGAGTTGAGGGAAGAGGGCGACAAAGGTCCATCGGGGTTTTGGGCCTGCTTGGTTTAAAGCAAAGTAAAATATCTAGCGACGGTGGCACTAAATAGCCCACATAGGTACTTACAATTAGCAAAAACTTAGAAACAAGCAGGTACTATTTTGAATGGCAAAATAAAGGCCCACCATTCAAATTTATGATGTACGGCCTTACTCTATTATAGGAATACAAAATGACAACTCCCTCTCTGACTTCTCCATATCAAAAGTCATTGCAATTCACGACATAAGAGTTAAGATATGTGTTTAGATGACCAAAGTTAACCCTATTAAGAATGTCTAGGCACATCAAAAATAATTAATTATAGATATGTTGTTGCGATTAATGAAGGATAGTGGATGCAGGCGCCATAGAATGATGTGCAATCATGGAGGCAATGCCTCCAGCGAAGAATTATATTCTTTTTTAGGAACGCGCGAACAACGCGCCTTTTTCATTACAGTAGAGGGCAAACGATTGAAAGTACAATAGAATGATGCGCAGGCGGAAGAGTGCCAACACACTCTCCACATACCTCGTCTCAACACACACCTAGTTACCCAGGATACCTGCCGAGCTCCACTCGCCGGCCGTAGCCATTAACCTATCCATAAAAGCTGGTAGCGAAGACGTCTTGCCCCTGAAGATCCTCACATTACGTTCCAACCAAATCGAGCGCAGGACTAGTAAGACGAGGCTGTTGCCATTCAGCCTCAACTTGGTAGGCCAACTGCTGTGAAGAGCTGACCACCAAGGTAGCAAGAGATCTGTTACATTAGGGGCAAGGAGAAGATTCCCCGTGCTTGCCAAGACATGGTGCCAGACAGCTTGCGCGAAAGTGCAGCCAAGAAGGAGGTGGTTGATCAATTTGCTCGCCTGGGAGCAGAAGATACAAGTGTTGTCGATGGCGATCCCATGACGCACTCGTCGATCCCCAGTCCAGACGCGATCGCCAAGCACGAGCCAGGCGAACACTTTGAACTTGAGAGGCGCTTTGGTCTGCCAAACCAACTGGAAACAAGGGCTGAGAGTTTTGCCTAGGAAGAATGCCTGATACGCCGAGCACGCACTGTATTTTCCATCCGCCGTCCACTTTCACTTGAAGCTGTCAGCAGATTCAGCTTGTAGAGTGATTGATTGCAGTATCCTCCACAAGCATAAGAATTGCACAAGGGTGACTGCCGAGAGGCCACCAGCGATGTCACCAACTCATGAATTATTCATGAGGCCTTGGGCAACGGTCCGCGATGCAATGAATTTGGTGTCGATGTGGCGCAAGACTTCCGGGGCTAGGGAGCCGATGCTCTCTCCATTTAGCCAACGATCGTTCTAGAATAGAATGTTGGTCCGTTGCCCACGTTGACCGTCGTCGAGGCGTGGAATAGGGCAGTCGCTGATGGGGAGCAGGAGAGACGCAAGCTTGTCCAAGGCTTTCCCAAATCCACTTGATGTAGCCACAGCCATTGGATCTGGATGGCATCGTTGGCAATGCGAAGGTTGTAGACATCGAGACTGCCCAAATGAGTCGGCATGCATATGACGTCCCAAGCCACCACACAACTACCATTCTTGGCTTTTGTCGAGCCACTCCAAAGGAATCCCTTGCTAATCTTCTTAAGGCCCCGGATGACCCAGCTAGGTAGGTCAAGGGCTGTCATGTGATACACTGCCACTGCCGAGAGAACTAATTTGACCAGAACAAGTCTGCCGGCGAAGGATAGCAGACCCACTTTCCACATTGGAAGCTTTCGCACTACCTTGTCGAGCAAGCTTTGGTACTATGCTTTCAGGAGCCTGAGCCGGACGAGAGGGAGGTCGAGGTATATGCAAGGGAAATTCACAATGTTGCAGTTGAGGCTCTCGCGGACTTGCTGTTCCACAGCGGCATCACAACAGATCAAAGTCACTGAGCTCTTCAAGAAGTTGGTGAATAGACCAGATGCCTCACCGAAAATCTTCAACACTGATTTGACGGCCATGATGTCTCTGGGGGCCGGTCTGGTGAAGAGAGCGACATCGTCTGTGAACAGCGAGACACGGTGACAGACCCCATAAGTCGCAAACCCTTGCAGGAGGCCACGAGCTTCGGTGAGGGCAAAGAGGCCACTGAGAACATCCATGGCAAGAATAAAGAGCAGAGGCGATAGCGGGTCGCCCTGCCACAGCCCCCTGCTGTGCCACACTCTGTCAGTAGCAAACCCGTTGATCAGGACTTTGGTGCTGGCGGTTGAAAGGAGGATTGCGATCCAGGAGCACCCAATGTCGCCAAATCCACGGCTGTGGAGCACTTCAAACAAGAACGGCCATGATAAGGAGTCAAAAGTATGAGCCACGTCGAGTTTGAGGAAAATAGCATGCACTTTCCAACGCTGCAGGACTCGGGCTGAATTTTGGACAATCATGAATTTGTCCTGGATTGTGCAGCCTCGGATGAATGCGCTTTGGTCCACAGTGATTAACTCATGAAGTCTTGGAGCGAGGCGACAAGCAAGCAGCTTGGAATTTTTTTCGCAAAGCTGTGCACAAGGCTAATAGGCCTGAAGTCCTTCATGAGGAGTGTGTCGGCTCTTTTGGGCAGCAGAGTGACGAGGGCTTGATTTAAGGAGTTGAATCCTCGAGCGTTGGCGTGGAAGAGGCATTGAAGGACCACGATGACTTCCGGTTTAATTATTCCCCAGCAGGTCTGGTAGAATAGCAGCGGGAATCCATCAGGCCCGGCTGCCTTTTCCGGAGGCATTCCATGGATTGCGGCCCAGATTTCGTCCTCTGTCCACATGGTCTCGAGGTCCAACAGAGTGACTTGTGGTAAGTGTAAGGCAGCAATATTGATCCTGTGACTGCGAGCCGGAGGCATGCCGAGCAATTCAAAGAAGTGATTGAAGGCCACCTCTTCAAGCTCTGCCCGAGAAGAGACCACAGAATCACCCACACGCAATCTACGAATGTGATTCTTCTTCCCCCGGAAAGCAGCTTGGGAGTGGAAGAATTGAGTATTGGCGTCGCCTTCTTGTAGCCAGAGGATTTTAGATCTTTGCCTCATGATGGAAAGCTTAAGCGACGCGAGACCTAAGCACTTGCATTTCAAACTCTTGTGGAATGTGTACTCAGCGTCAGAGAGCGAACACGAGTCTTGAGCCGAGTCGAAGTGAAGGATGAGTTCGTGCGCCATCACAAGCTGCAGCTTGACATGAGGATGGTGGCGTGGTCAGAAATTGAGGACGACAGTGCCGTGAGCAGGTTGTCTGGGAACATGAATTCCCAATCCACTGAGCCAAACCAGCGATCGAGACGCTTGAGGGTTGGGGTTGATCGCTCGTTGCTCCACGTAAAGGAGCGACCAACAATTAAGTCTCCCGTGACTGCCCATGCGCCTGTACAAGACGAAGCAATGGAACGTAGTTCCTCGATGAATTCTACCTTGTCGGTGTCCGCTGTCGGCCCATAGACAGTTGATATCCACCACAGTTGGCCTTCCAAGGGGGACAGGAGGGCGGTGAGCGAGAAGCGACGTAGAGAAATATTGCTGACAGCAATCAAAGTCGAAATCCACGCCACAAGGATGCCGCCACGAGTGTCAGAGGCAAGGAGGTAAGCAAACCCGTTGAAGTGGGGACCCAAGCATTGCATTACATCGAATTAAGAGATTGTGGAAAGTTTAGTTTCTACAAGACAGACTACCGATGCAGCGGTATCGCAAACCAATTCCCTGATTACATTACGCCTGGCCGGGCTATTAAGCCCTCTCACATTCCACACTAGGATGTTGGAGTTAGTTGTATTCATCAGTTGAGGTCCACAGATGACGGTGCAGGGAGCGTTAGGCAGTAGTGGCCTCCGTCGCCATGCTCATACCAAATAGGGCTGCCAATGCCAATAAGTCAGAGCTTGGTAGTGGATGTTCGAAGTGGTCCACATATTTTGCAAGGTCATCATCCGAGAAGCGTTCAGTAGCTGGCTTGATTCCCAATTTTGCCATGAGGACGTCTTGAGCTTTTAGCAGTGCTGACAATCTAGTTCTCTTGAGCTTGACAAGACGTAGGCTACGACGCGGAGAGAAACCAGGGGAGAGAACGCGGCGGCGTCTGGTGTAGCACGCAAGAGCAGCGTTGAGAGACCGAGTTCAGAGGGTTGCCCAAGACACCAGCAAGCAGGAGCACCTCCATGGGAACTGGGCTGGAATTGGGGGGAGGGGGGAGGGTCTAGGACTCAAGGGTCCAAGAGGAGGCCCCGTATGGACCACTAAGTTGGTGAGCCCGTCCCTGGGACATGCATCCCAACGGTACAGCTCCAAGATAGTCGGTCCAGGATCAGGGGTGTCCCGGCGCTTGTAGACGGCCCATCTGTTGTTATTGGCTGGGTGGTCCACGGCGCTTGACCCAGCCATGGGAGGCGAAGAGTGCGGGATATTAGGTGGCATCAGACCCACAGAAGGAGTTTCCTCAGTCGAGGAGCTAGCATGCGCGCGGTGTCTCGGAGAAGGGAGCCGCAGATGCTTTATCCTCTCCGACAGCGAGATTCCTGGAGGCAAGGCAGGGAGGGGGCCCACCATCAAGCGCCCTGGAGTCAACCCGAGTGATGGAGATGTTTGAACTCCGGCGCACGCAACGCTCACGGGGATTGGACAGGCCGGCACCGTGAGGCTTTCTACGTCATGCCTCACGGGAGAGGGAGTGAAGTGCGACGCGTGGCACTGGGCCTCCGCGGAACCTGCCTTTTCGGGACCCACCTGGCTTGGAATCCTCCGCCAGAGAATCGGCGAGGCGTTGGGCGACCACGCCGGCGGTGATCGGCAAGCAAGGGATGGAGGAGAGATCAGGGTTTGGGTTTCCAAGGAGACTGCCGGCGCGGGCGGTGCAGGCAGCGCAGCAGCAATTCCAGGGGGAGGGGGTACCATCGCGGCGGGGTGAATCGCTGTGACAGCAGGAGAGTCCACAAAGGGTACGACGATCGCATTGCACAAACGCGGCGGAGGCGGCCGGTGAGCCTGAGGCTCGGCAGTGCGTCTACGTTGTTTGTTCCCAGTTTGCCCGTGGTGCACGTTCCGATGGTGAGGTCTCGAGGATGGCGAGCGCCGCCTTCTTGGTGGGCTCGGCTCCTCGAGATCCCAGTCCGAGGGGTGCCCATTGTGGCTGTTGTCACTGTCGTTGGAGCGGCCATCTGGCGAGCGGTCAGGGCTGGGCGGAGGGGAGGGATCCAAAACACGAAAGCTGATCTTGATGGGGTAGGAGAGCGTCTGGACGTTCCGGCGGTAGCGGGCGCCCCTACGCGGAGGTTGGACGGACACACCAGTATTTGGTTCTGTGACTACGAACGATTTGACCGCCAGGATTCTGGTGGTGTCCGAGGTCCAAGCGGTGAAATTGAAGGTGCGCATGTCATCTCTGGAGGAGGTGCTGAAGTCTACCTTATGAATCCAGCAACAGTCTTCTAGGAGAGATTCCGCCGTCCGCAGCTCCCAAGCGTGAGCAGGGACGCCTCTGAGTTCCACCTCGATCTTGAAGTCCAGGTTGCATTCCTCCGCCTGAGAGCGGCGTGACCACGGCCTAACAAGAAGGGAGAACTCCCGGGTCTCGAAGCGTCCGCGCGTGGCGATGCGATCACGAACAGCCGATGATGAGAACAGGAGGAGGAACTCCTCGGGGTAGAACGCTCGCACGGAGACTTCCGCTGAGGAGAGGCGAAATTCTCACCTGATCGCCTCCCCTGCATCACAGACCGTGACGTGCCGGTCACCCTCCATGAAGTCCACCAAGGAGCATTGAAGCTCATCCTCACGACGCATCATCTCAGGCGTCGGGTCCACGATGCACACGCTCGATGCCACTGGGCGTGGAGGATGCGCCGGGGGTAGAGCTTCAACGACTGTTCCGGAGAAAGGCACGGCGAGGGAGGGTCCCGCCACGGGATTGGGCGGCGAGTGTCTGACCACATCGGACCAGGAGCATCCAGAGCTGACCAGCGAGACACGGGCCGCAGCACGGGAGCACGCACCTGTAGTAGAGGGGCCGCCGACGCGGCGACGGGCTGCACCGTCAAAGGGGCCAGTGGTGGCCACCGGAGACGACGGACTGCGAGGCCACTTGCACGCACGAGAGAGGTTACCATCCTTGCCGCAGCGGAAGCAACGCTCACGATTGGGGCAGTTAGCCTTAATGTGGTCGTCCTCCAGGCAGGCAGGCAATTGTAGCATTTTTCGGCCATTTCTTTGGGTAGGGCGCGCTTGGGTTGCACCGCCGGGAGGAGGCCCATGTGTGCTGGACGAGGACGGAGTCGCTGGCGACGACGACGCGGCTGCCTCCACTCCTCCTGAAGAGCAGGACCAGCGGCGGGGTCCGACACACCAGCGAGCGCACATGGGGCAGCGGCGGTGAGCAGGGCTGTGGCGGCGCCCCAGACGGAAGTGTGTGGCGGGGGTGGCAGCAGCTGCTGATGGGAGGACAGGGAAGCAGGGCTGGACTCCACGTCCGAGAACTCTAAATCTACTCGGCTGGCAGCCATGAGGGGGTGGGGGATTTGGTGGCACTGATGTCCGAGCGGACGACGATGGAGCTGGTGGCCACCGCGGCCGGGCGGCGAGCGGCGGGGGCAAGCGGGACGGGACTAGCTAGCGGGAGCCAGACGATATAGTGACGACCAATTATATTCTGATCGCATCATGTCCTGCTTCCTTGTGATGCTTTCGGGAGCACCGTTACTAGACGCTCAACTTATCGGGCACCTGTAATGCGCGGTCGACCGTGCCCACGGTCAATTTCCGACAGCTACAGTAAAGCTATCGGAAATTATCAGGTTTCTACTTTAACACAGTCAGGTTTCTACTTACAGGTTTCTACTACAACATAACTAACTTTCAACTTACAAAATTCTAGGTTTCAACTTCTGACAGTTTTACTGTAGCGGCACTGTAGTAGTACTGTAGCGGTACTGTAGCAGTACTGTGCGGTCGGAATTGATCGCTCCCAGCGGTCGACCGCGCATTATGGATTTCGCAACTTATCCTACCTTTTTTTAATAAGGCTTTGTGTTAAATAAGTCATCGGATAATATGTAATCGGTGTTGCTTGCGCTATCCGGTCCTATAATCATGTTATGAGTATCACCGCTTAATGCGATGAGGCGACTGCCCCTTTATATAAGTTGCCATGGATTCTCCTCATGTCCTGTAATAAAAATGAGAGGTGATACAGTATTTTGGCAGTAGGAATGGTGTATGAAAAGGATATTCTTCCTTGTTTAATTAATATAGTTATGGATTAAACTTTGCCCAAAGTTTTATGTAGCGAAACTAAATGCCGTTTTGAGAAAGCTAGAGACATAACTGTACAAAATAGTAATAGGCTATAATAAGGCTGAAACTTTGTGTATAGTGATGATGAAATTAAAATTAAGAAGGCAAGAAGAATTTCGATTACCTTAGGGCATCTCTAACAGAACCCTCAAAAACCTATAACTCCTCAAAATATTCTCTTTTGAGGAGTTAAGCCCTAACTAACTGTTCCCCCAAACGGTTAACTCCTCAAAAATTTGAGGAGTATTTGAGGAGTTAAGCCTCAAAATCTGCCCCTCCTACTCAAATTTGAGCAGCCCCTCCAAGTCTCAGCAAAAGATTCCTCCCCGCCTCACCTCCTCTTCCCGCCCGCGCCTCACCTCCTCTTCCCACCTCCGCCGCCGCATGCCGCCGCCGCCGCCCTCCGACGCCCCGCTCGCTGCCGGAATGGACCCGCCGCCCCCCTCCGCATCCCCGGCCACCCCTCCCGCCGGCGGTACCCCGTCGACGGCGACGCAAAAAGCGCCGTCCGCCCTGCCAAGGAAGCGGCTCGGGACGACGAAGGCCGTGCGCTCCACCGCGCCGTTCACGAAGACCGACGGCAAGCGGAAGCGGAAGCCGACAGCGGCGGGCAAGGCGCTCGACGAGGCGACGGCGAAGAAGAAGAAGCCGTCGCCGCGGCCCACTCCGACGCCTCCTCCACCTCTGGTCATGCCGACGCCATCTCCTCCACCCCCGGTCACCCGCTCACCTCCTCCACCGCCCCCCTACAGCCACCGGCGCCGCCGGCGATGATCATGCCCACCAAGTGTCCGACAGAATGCCCGAAAGGTAAAAATCTTGCTTTTTTTTCATTTTTCTCAATGAATTTCGGTGATGTAATGCGGCGATGATCGTGTGACGTGTTTGTTGGTGATGATTGTAGTGTGGACGAAGATGGCATAGCAAGTTTCATGTCTCAATTGGATGAATCGCACATTCTCGGCCTCGTTGACATCGCGATGTTTATGACGGATGATCGTGGGAGAGCTAGTCCCGAAGTGGAGGAGGTCGAGGAGCTCATTGAGACACAAGCCATGAGGAAGACGAGGTCGTTGAACTACAAGACCCAAGAGGACATCACTTTGTGCGCTGCTTGGATGAATGTCTCGCTTGATGTCTCGGTTGGTACCAATCAAACAAAGGACAAATTTTGGAGTAGGATTGAAGAGTACTACTCAAGCCATGTGTCCGTTCGTTCCAACCGCACACAAGGGTCTCTTGCCCACTGGTGGAGTGTGATCCAAGATCAATGCAATCGATGGTTCGGTTGTGTTGATTTGGTGGAGTTTGACGATGCTTTTGATCCACTATATGCTATGTGGTGGTTTTTTTGGATAAACTTGTTGGATTTGGTGGTTTTTGGATGAAATATGTGTATGTTTTTAGCTGAATTGTTGGATTGGATGAACTATAATTATGTTTGTAGTTGAATTGTTGCGTACGGTGCATTGGAATCGTTTAAATTGTTGTTGAAATGTTGTGCAATTGTTTGAAATGTATGTGTCAAAGGATGGAAAAATTAGCAAAAAAATTTTTTAGGGAGTTAAGTATAGGGGATCGGTTAGTTGCGCCCAGTTTTTTAACTAGGTTTGAGGGAGAGTTTAGGGAGTTATAGAATAGGGGTTCTGTTAGAGATGCCCTTAGGATGCGAAAGATGGTAGGTAATCAAGTACATGTAGAACAATTGTTTGTACGTAGGATAGGATTTGGCCATTGTTTGCTTTTATGTCCGAAGTGAAACATCGCTGGTTAGGGTGTAGAAATCTTCATGTTACAGTCATTATTAACTTATACACTTGTCTCAGTTTGTCCATTTGTCTAATTGATGCTCATACAATTCTTGTCAGAGTACGCTGCTTGTTCCTTTTCATACCATTCCAAGAATAGGTGATTAATCTGTCATAGCCTTCACGGAGTCCTGTCAGTTGTGTCAATTTCCCCTTTGGCTTCACCTAAATGCCAAGATTCATGTAGACAGCTTGTAAAGTGCGTCACCACTTGGTACTTCTATGGAAAAGAAATAGACTATACTTTCATTAGACCTCGTGGACCATGCATTGCATTTTGCTTTCCTTGTGAACTTGAGATCTAGCTCCATAGTGGTGGTCCTCTTGCATCTAGCTGTAGGGCATTTCAGCACCAGCGCTACACCCTTATATTCTCAACTGACTACTATAGATTATAGTGGACATTGCAGAAACTCATTGCACTTTCGAAGTTAAGCTTGCCATGGTGTACTTGCCTGTCATTTCTCTCGTCAGGCTGTTCCCTTGTAGCACTATTGTGCCCTTGTAACAAGATTACATGGCACCGTTTTTGGTCTTATCACGTGCTCATTATTTCGACTTCCGTACTTGCTTGTTTAGTGTAGATGTGCTTAATGTTCACGATAAATTTTGATTAGCGATACCAGTACTGCCACACCAAAGTACTATATGCATTCTTGCACCTGTGTTTTCACAGATCAATTTACACTGGTCTTATTTTCTCAATTGCACTTTACTGCCATGATGCTGATGCTGTGGACAGTGGAGCATACTTGTCAGGGTCATTTGGTTGCATCCTGCTCTACTCTTTCCTGGAATGGCTTTGTTGCTACCACATGCTCCTCTTTTGAAGCCAAAGGAAATTTACTGGGTCAGTGGGTGGATTTAGCCAGGACTGCTATCATGGGTGCTCTTATTTCATATCCCTCCGTGATAGTGTGACATCATGGATAAGGGGGGAAGATGGACTATATAATTGTTTGTTTGCTGATGTATGTTTATTGAGATAATTTTTTTTATTTGGACAAAAATAATCATTGTTTGGGAATAGTCAATAAAATTCATCTGCCTAATGTATGTCTATTGGAGATGATAAAAATTTGAGGCATCCAAGGTGCTGGTAACAAAGCTAGATTTTCAGATTCGTTCATCGCTGCAAGAACTGTGCGTATGTACATATACTGGACAGATTACAAATAATGCTTCCTTCTTTGTCTCCCCTGATTAATAGTACATTTGACAGTTTTCGACAGGAGAACCACTTCATCTTTTCGTTTAGCGAACAAGAATCATATGCTGTTGTTGTTCCTGGTCATGCACCCTGGTGCAATCTCGATGCATTTCTTCTGTGCTCCTGCAGCAAGAAACAGGTGCGAGACAAGAAAAATGTCAGAATTTGTTCACTAGCAACACCCCGGGGAACGAGAAATCAATGTTCAGGTGTCACAACTAACCTGGAGCAGCTGCAGCCGGTACTGCATCTGTCCTGTCAGTGCTGAACCGCCGTGATGAGCCGCATTACGACGTAGAACGGCAGCAAGATCCCACTGGCCCTGAGCAAGTATATCTTCAAAGCAAAGGAACACATGTCAACTACTCAATCATGGATTTCACTTTCGTTTTTGAACAGTGCGAATCATGCAGAATCACGGATAGAACTCACTGTCAATAGGCTGAACGCGTACTGATTTGCGGCTCCAACCGTCACCATGGCGATGAGATGCCTCAACAGCAACACAACCGTGAACTGCGTGGAAAAAGCAAAATTCAGAGTTTGAGACTAGACATGTCTGAATCTGACAATGTGGTTTCAGTTTCGGTCAGTGATGTACCGTCACCGTCAGCGACCGGGACCAGGAAGTGCTTCTGCCCGCCGCACGGGCGCACTCAGCGTAGGCCGGGTCGCTGGCCGCCGCGTCGGGTCCGATTAACGGTTCATCCTCCGGCTCGTCGTAGTTCAGCCTGGGGACCTCCAGGCTCCCTCTGTATCACAAGCATCAGGTTAATATGTGGTGGTGACATAGTACATTTGGTAGCTGAGCTAGACAGATTGAACATTTGGGATTTTACGAGAAGAACAGTGTGTTCCTTCCAACCAAAACCAGATCTAAGATTCCTAAGCCTCCAGATCAGCTTCGGAATTTTACAGAGGAATAAATCCCCAAACCCTTGCTAGATCTGCTCTGAAACGTGAAACTGAGGCCAAGATCACAGCTTTCATAGCACCTTATGGTAATCCGAAGAGGTCTTTTACGGTGCCTACCAAGTAATATGAACCATCTATCCTAATAGATCTAATGGACCAGATTTACCGATACTGCTAGAGAAGATGAGCAGTATTTACTAGACAAGATGAGCAGTACTTTTAGCTAAGGACAAGACCGGAAGGCACGGCAAACAAATCCGGCAGCCATAGGGGCGAAATCGGAAGCGATTTTTCTTTGACAGGGCCGGACGAGGCGCCGCGGCGGCGGCGGCTCACGCGCAGGACCGGGGCCGGACGAGGCGCTGCGGCGGCGGCGCCCCACGTGCGGGGACGGGGCCGAAGAGGGGCGGTGGCGGCGGCTCACACGCGGGGGCAGGGCCGGACGAGGCGCGGCGGCAGCGGCGGCTCACGCGCGGGACCGGGGCCGGACGAGGCGCTGTGGCGGCGGCGCCCCACGCGTGGGGACGGGGCCGAACAGGGGCAGCGGCGGCGGCTCGCACGAGAAGAGACAGGGGCGGCGGCGGCTCCAGACTGATTTTTTCTTTCCGATTAAATTCTTCCAGACCAAAACTACCCTTACTGATGAAACAGAGAATGACTAAACTATCCTTATGAATCAACGGTGGATCTGATTCTATACTACTCCCTCTAAACAGTAGTAAAATGCACCATAAAAAACCTCAATCCGAAATACTTCAAAATCAACACTTAGTACAAATCAGAGACTAATTGGAATTTAGGGTGAGAAAGCAGGGAATTTAGGTGACATCAATAGATAAAGGTGATGAGAAATTGCAGTTAGGTTTTGATATATCATTAAAATTGGAGATAATTCGTTCTCTTACAATTCTAGCTTTATATAGAGTCCGGATCGACGGAAAAGTAAACGGAATTGACAAAGCAACGGAGGAAAGTGACACATTCAGCTAAAGCAACAGAGCATCTTTGCGGGCGCAACAGAAGTAACGGTGAGAAAGGGCTCAACGTCTGCCTTTGGATCTTCTTAATCGAACCGGTATCGTCTCATATGGTGCATGCGTTGCTTGTTTGAATCATTTTCCAGCTTGCGACAATAGCTACCTCTTCAGGCTGTAGCATTTCAGATCATGACAGTGGTTTGGCAGTGGAGAGAAACTGAGAAAGGGGGCGGCACCATGCATCATCCATTCTGTGACCGAGGGAGCGCAGGTGGCTAGGACGAAGGTGGCAAGTCCCGCGGCATGGATGCAGGGAAGTGCTAGGTTGTTTCGTAATATCGTGATGGAAGATGAACGAACGAGTCGGTGGGGCGATTTGACATGTCTCCTGACGTGGAGGAGGTGATCTGGCAAGGTCAGATCAGATGCTTCAAGTTTACCGTGGAAGAGTTGACGTGCAGCAATCCGGGCGGGGGCCTCGGGTGGGAGGGTGAGACGCCCCGTGCCATAGAATTTTTTTCTCCCGCTTTGGTCATTTTCTAGGTTGCCACCATTAAAAGAGGAAAGAGCTGCAACTCCATCGATCCCATGCATCCCTTCTTCAGTTCTACGATTTTCCTCTCAACATCCAACACGCTAAGTTTCCTTGTAACTTGGTTTCAGTTTGGTTATAAATATATTCATTAGGTTTGAGTTCAAGGGATGGGGATTGACGTAGAAAATTCGATCAATTCATGGTATAATTCGGATACTCTTTAAGTTCTAGCTTTGCACTAATGTTTTCTAGGTCATCGTAGTTAGGACTTGGTTAGAAGCTTCGTAGGTGATAGATGATGGTTTCTCCTTGCCATACCTTCGTATGCGATTTACCGCTAGAAGGAAAGCATATGTTGTAGTTTTTGTCATCCACAAATAGTAGTCAAAATTTATTTATGTGATGTACTAAGTATTATCTTTACAACTGAAACATAAAGTTGTAAGTTACCTGTGAATAAAGGCCCCGCGTTATCGTCTCGCTCCAGGGCCTCTAATATGTCAGAGCCGGCCCTAGTGAGTGGACGTATAATGTTGAGTACTTAATTTATTCATATGGTTTTGCTGAAAATATATTTTTCAGTATATATGTGCACTATCCGTCTACTTCTATATGTTTTCAGTTCGAGTTCGCGCTGTTCCTGTACCATATCCGACTTCGATATCTTTATATCTAGAGCTCTTTTATGGTACATCCTACTGCTGCTCCTTTAGAGCAGTATAGGAGGATCTTAACCCTTAGATTAAAAGGGTAAATTAGACATTTAACATCTTGGTTTATTTTTTCTTGGAGCAATTTAATCGCTATACAGTCCACCCGCCGCCGCTCCTTCGTCCTCCCCGTGCGCGACCCCGGCTCCGCCCCGTCTGCCCCGCCGTGTCCGCGCCCCGCCGCGCCGCTCCCCGGTCCGCCCAGCCGCGCCGCGACCCCGGCGCCGCCCCGCCGCGCCGCAACCCCGGCGCCGCTCCCCCGTCCGCCCCACCGCGCCCCCGTGCGGCCCACGGCGCTCCCCCGTCTCCGTCGACCCCGGCTCCGCCCCGTCTGCCCCGCCGTGTCCGCGCCCCGCCGCGCCGCTCCCCGGTCCGCCCCGCCGCGCCGCGACCCCGGCGCCGCCCCGCCACGCCGCTCCCCGGTCCGCCCCGCCGCGCCGCGACCCCGGCGCCGCTCCCCCGTCCGCCCCACCGCGCCCCCGTGCAGCCCACGGCGCTCCCCCGTCTCCGTCGACCCCGGCTCCGCCCCGTCTGCCCCGCCGTGTCCGCGCCCCGCCGCGCCGCTCCCCGGTCCGCCCCGCCGCGCCGCGACCCCGGCGCCGCTCCCCCGTCCGCCCCACCGCGCCCCCGTGCGGCCCACGGCGCTCCCCCGTCTCCGTCGGCGCTGCCCCGTACGCGATCTCGCCGCCGCTCCCCTGTTTGCCCCGGTGCTCCCCCGTCCGCCCTGCCGCGTCCCCGTGCGGCCACGGCGCTCCGCCATCTCCGTCGGCGCGGCCCCATGCGCGACCCCGCCGCCGCCGCCGCCGCCGTCCGGCCTGGCGCTCCCACGTCTGCCCCGTCGCGCCTCCGTGCGGCCCACGCCGCTCCCCCGTCTCCGTCGGCGCGGCCCCGTGCGTGACCCTGCTGCCGCTCCCCCGTCCGGCGCGATCTGTCGCTGTCCAATCTGGCTTCATCTTGACGTATCGTAGGTTGTAAGTAGCATTTGCATGCTGTTCCTACCGAGTGTTGCGTTGATTATTGTTGGAAAAGTAGAGATGCATCATGCTATCGAGATTGTTTTGTAAGACTGCTTTAATTAGGTCTTAAATTGCTGCTGGAATTAGATGCCTGTGATTGTTCTCAAACAACTAGGTTGTACATGTGGAGTTTCAAATAAATGTTAGCTTCTTCCAGCAGTTAGACAACATTATCTGTAGCTAGTCAATATTAGATTGCGTAGAGAGATGCAAATTCACAATCTAATTAATTTATAGCACTAGTGTACACGGGGCATGTAAATTAAAGAAATTTTAGCTTAGTTTTGTACCTTATATTTTAGCTTTTTTTAAAGATAGATAATTTGATTTTGTTGGTTTCTTGATGGCAGTTGTACAACATGAATGCTCACCATGTCAGCTTGGAGGAAATAGAAGAATATTATAATGTGGTTAGTCAAACGTTCAGAAGCGAGGAAGAAGGTTATGACTTCTACAATAGTTATGCTCGATCAAAAGGGTTTGGTGTTAGAAAAGATGATGCCAAGCAGAAAGGTGGCATTAGAATCCGACGCCTGTACATATGCTGTAAACAAGGATACCGATCGAAGAAGTACTTTGGACAGCCTAACCGGAAAAGAAAACCAAGGGCGCTTACCCGCTGTGGATGTCACGCTCGGCTGCAGATCGAGCTGAATATAGAAACTGGTGAATGGTTTGTCAAAGAATTCGTGGACCGCCATAACCATCAATTCACAAAGCCTGACCAATCAGCTTTCCTATGGTCTCATCGTGGGCTAAGTGATGCTCAAAAGGCTGATGTCATTGAGTACGGCATTGGTGGCTGCGCACGCATCAGATTATGGAGGTAATGGAGAAGCAGCACGATGGGTATGAGAAGGTTGGCTTTGTATCTCGGGACCTGTATAATTTTGTTGCGGAGTACAAGAAGGAAAGGATTGACGGTTTTGATGCCCAATACATGTTGAACTATATGGCGGTGCAGGAAGAGAGAGATTCTAATTTTTTTTTCAGATACAGCACGGATAGCGAAGGCCATCTGCAAAACATATTTTGGGCGGATGCACAGTCTCGGTTGGACTATGACGCTTTTGGTGGCGTTGTGGTGTTTGACAGCACGTACCGCGTGAACAAGTATAATCTGCCATTTGTCCCATTCATTGGATTGAACCACCATCGTAGCACAATTGTATTTGGTGTCGGTATTGTATCGGATGAGACCGTCGCATCATATGTGTGGTTGCTTCATGCATTTTTGGAGGCGATGCACCAGAACCATCCCAGGTCAGTGATCACAGATGGGGACAATGCAATGGCCAGAGCAATTTCGCAGGTATGGCCAAACACAGATCATCGGTTATGCAGCTGGCACATCGAAACAAAATATGATACGTCATCTCCGCAATCCAAAGCTGGGTGATTTTAGAAAATTCATCTACCATGCTATGGAGGTTGATGAGTTTGAGAGACGTTGGCTCGAGTTTAAGAATGAATATGGAATATCAGAGAAAGACGCATGGATTTGCAGGATGTACGAGCTGAGAGATAAGTGGTCCGCGGCATATACCAAAGGTAGATACTTCCTGGGCATGCAGAGCAATCAAAGGAGCGAAAGTCTGAACTCGACGCTTCATGTGCACCTGGACAGGAGAATGAGACTTGTCGATTTGCTGCAGCACTATGAGCATTGTGCATCAGTTATCCGAAGGAATGAGGCCGCGATGGATGCCATAGCTACGCAGTCAGTGCCATTCACTGAATTAATTGCTAACCCGCTAGAGATAAATGCTTCTTATATTTATACTCCTGTAATGTTCGAGAAGGTAAAGGTGGAGATCGGGAGATTATCAGAATGGGAAGTTGCAAAGGTGACCGAGGAAGATGCTTTGGTTAGGTATGTTGTTGGTCATATAGAGAGCACGCAGGTCAGATTTGATGTGAGGTGTGTCTTTGCAGGCTCGTCGCTAGAGAGTGTGAATTGTCAGTGCCGGAAGATGGAGAGTGAGGAGATTCCATGTGTACACATATTTTCGGTTCTGAAGTACCTTGGGTTAGGCACCATTCCTAATTGTTGTGTTGTCAAAAGATGGACAATGAAAGCAAAGCTTGCATTCGATTCAGACAGGAGTGCTGGTACACATGAATGGTCAGAACGGATGGATCGTTACCACGAGCTCCGCAACATGTCTGGTGTTGCTTTTTTCAAAGCATCTAAGAGCACGGAGCAATCACAGAGGGTGATTGATTTTCTCAAGAGTATTATGGATGAAGATGTTGAGAATGATGAGAATACTGAGATGACATTGTTTGGTCCGGTGCCGGCATACTTTTCGGGGGCGCACCAAACATGGACTAAGGAAGTCCTAGATCCAAAACCAATTATTCCGAAAGGCGCTCCATCGAAGAAAAGGTTAAAGCCATTCCATGAGACATTGAATGCAAAAAAAGTCATGCAGGAGTAAGTATATTTCGCACATGTGTAATAAAAATACATTTTTAGGTAATGAAGTAGTTTGTAGTGCTAATGAAGAATTTTGCAGTTCTCATGTTAATAAAGATCTAAACGGTCCTTGCAAGAGTCGAAATGCTACTGCTGATGAATGAAAAGGTAGTATGTAGCTTAGTTACAGTAAGAAATTCCATATACTGTGTGGCATCTAGTCTGCTGATTCAATTTCTCTTGTTTGTCCTGTTTGTTCAGTTTCTCTTGTTCTACACAGCGTGCAACTACCGGACACTTGTGCTTCAGCACAACCTTAGGGAGATTTCTGACCCAGAAGCCGTCAAAGTCTGTTGTGATGATAGACCTTGTACCAGATTGTTCTATACTGTAGTGCTATCTCAAGAAATTGAATTGGCTCATCTTTGTGGAAAAACTGAAATGTACTGATGGAGTGATTTTTGATCTATAGAAACTTGAGCAGATGCATGCGTCCAGGTTCAGAGCAATATGCAGGCCCGCTCTTTGGCATGCTGCCCATGTGTGTGTGCCGATTCCATATTTTTTTTCCCATCTTCTGATTTGTGTTTTCATTAGGTTTCTTGTTCTCAACTTGTAATATACGTGAGCGGGAATGCATGGCCAGATTGAGATCGTTACGTGCATGGTATCAACAAAATGCAGCTATATATGACCACTAGATTTTGCCATCATGGAAAACATACTGTTATATATACCACTTCGTATATGTAGAGAGAAGCATAGCAGAGTATAAAAAATATGCGAGTTGTGGTAATCGAACCTGCAACCAACCAAAGCAAGCCAGGTCTCTCCACCATTTCGGATAGACAAACAATTGATGTAGGTTGGCAGCTTCGTCGATGTACAAGCGATCTCTATGACAGCCAACACATAAATTTCAAATTAGAATTTAATATATATCAGCTAAATACAAATCCAATTACCAAAAAAAATTGAATGGTACATCCGATCTTGTTATGGCCTGATTAATTTGTATGAACCAACCCATTGCTAGCACTGCTTAATGTCGATCTTCACAAAATATTGTGCATGCTAGCTGACCATATTTTATTTTCTTTTTTGGACTTTACCACAGTTAGATTAATAAAATACAAACTTTATGTGTTCTTTACGATTCATGTATTAAAACTTTAAATTTCGCCGGCATATATTAAATTTATCTGTTGTAATTTATAAGGGTCCGACTATTCCCTCAGTCCACTGAGATTTTTTTAAATCTCAATCGATTGTTTTGGGCCGTTGGATATCCAACGGCCACCGCGTCGTCTTCAACCTCGTCTACCTCCCGACACCTCCTGATGTCGTCCTTGCTCGCCTCTGCCTCGCCTTCGCCCGGCGCAGCCTGATAACATAAACAAATAGCATGAGAGGTTTTGGTGGTCCGAACGGATTGGTCGTGGGTACGGATGACCCAGGGAGGTTATGGCGGGAGTGAACAGCTTACATAGGTAATGGTGGGATTGTTATTTCTCAGTCGCCCGAGATTGCGGCGACGCCAAGGGCGAGCACGCACCGGGCTGCGCCGGGCGGAGGCGAGGCAAAGGCAAGCAAGGACGACGAGGTTAGGGTCACTGAGCCGGAGCCCAGTGACGACGCGGAGCGGCGGCGCCGTGTGGAGGCGGAGCGGAGTCACCGGGAGCCGCTGGGTTAGGGTTTAGGGTGGGGGTGTCGCCGGTGTCGGAGTTGGAGCTGCACCGTCCGCCGAGGTTTAAAGGAGGCCGCCGCCGCCGGACAGAGCGTCGGGGATAGAGGCGAGGCGAGACGACATCAGGAGGTGTCGGGAGGTAGACGAGGTTGAAGAACAGTCGACTGAGGGAATAGTCGGACCCTTATAAAGTTTGTATATCGTCGTCAAGACTAATTTGCCTTCAACTCTAAAAAGAAACAATATTTGACATCAGACCGTGCATGGGCGTGCATGGTTCGATTTTGTCAACACGTACGATTCGTTAATTAACCTCACACGATGACTTGCAAAAAAGAAAATAAAATATGGTCAGCTAGCATGCACTCAACACTAGATATTCGTTAATTAGACTTCGGAGGTTTGTTTCGTCTGATTAGTTGAGATTCTGAGATTACAGTTCTCCGTAACAAACTCAACACTAGATACCAGGGCCATTACGTGATTCATCCTGGAGTGATACAAATTGGTTTTCCGGAAGCTGTTGGCGTGGTCGTGGTCGTGGCCGTGGTCATGGTTGTTATCGTGCTGTTAAGGATCAACCACAGCCACGTCTATCACTTTTAATTTGCCTTCTCGATTGAAGACGCGAGCGACGTGAAGCAGCGAGAAACTGGCAATCTTCACAGCCTCACGTGTTGTCTCCATAGCACGTCGTGTCTCCAGAGTCTCAACGTCATCTCCGCCGGCCGGCCGCACGTCACCTCCGTCGTCTTTGCCGCCTGCCGTCTTTACAACCTGCACGTTTCGTCTCCACCGGCCGCCACATCCATGGAACCAAATTATCAGCAATTGGGCGGACCAATCTCGCATGCATCTAGCAATCGGGAACCAACAAACAAGGTTAGTAAAGTAAAAAAGATGTAGATATATATGATCACTTCTTTGGCATATATACTGTTTTACTGAGACTCCAAGAGACTTCCTGTCTTGATAGTTCTGTAAAAATATGTTACAACAGTTGTGTTTTTGTGTGTGTTTACTGCTGAGCAGTAGATAAATACCTTTCTAGAGAGTTGGAGTGAAAGATCCATGCATTTACCTTTTCAAATCGCTCCGGAAGAATAATTAGTTGCCCTTTTTCAACAGCATGGAGGGCCCTTTCAGCTAATGGCTCCATTGTGACAAACCACTGCTTACTAATGAAAGGCTCTATCACCTAGGATCAAACAAAAGTAGGGTTATCAAGCCGTATTGAAAACATCAGCAGCCTTTAAATATGAGCAAGAACAGGAAAAAAGATCACACTTCACCACCCCGTTGAGATCTGGGAACTCTAAGAGTATAGGGTTCCTTCTTTACTGCCAAGTTAGTCTCAACAAGGTCAGACCACAACTTCTCTCGTGCCTCAAAACGGTCCATACCACTGAAAAAAGAGTGGAAAGGAAGTAAAGGTCAAGAACATGTTGCATACAGAAGGCCCTGCAACTCTGTTGCCTACTGCTTTTTGCTATGCAGTAGTTGAATCAACTGCTTACATTAATTGTACCAGCACAAAGCCACAGATTGGGTTCCCAACCTTTTATCTTAAAATTTCTAGAACAGTAAGCTACGTTAAACAGCCAAAGTTCAGTTGCTGTTGGTGTGTCCAGTTGTTGGGTTTATAAGCAGCTAGCATTGCAGAATAAGAGAAGAATGGTTTACTTGAGATGCACTTTGGACAAAAATAATACCTGTATAATCCAGCAACATCATTTAGCGTACCATCTTTGTTCATAACATTAAGAATTGGCAGCCCAAGCTTTCGAGCAATATGATAATCATTCTGATCGTGTCCAGGGCTAATCTTCAGCACCCCTGTTCCAAATTCTGGATCAACATACTGTAAATCACAGAACCAATAGTTATTATTAATAGGAGTCATGTAAAGTCTATTGAGGATAGGAAAGGATACTCTTAAGAAATTTCTCATCTTTTACAGACTAAGGAACGCTACACTGCCTCCCCTTAAGCACTCCCTTCAATTGCATCTGGATTAAAGTTGACCACGTTTCTAAAATGAAGTGATCTTTTTTAGCCAGGGGAGAAAACCACATGTGGTCATAAAAAGAATATTTTGGATTTGTGCATGTAAGGTGAAGCACTTACACACAGAATGCATGTCTCATGTAGGTACGTCAAACAAAGGGAAAAGCAAGCTTGGGATGCAAAAGTTTGCACTAGTCAGAACTTAGCCACATAAACATCTCACAGTAGTTTAGAGACATTACAAGATAACGGAGAAATTTTGGCTCGAAAGCAGGAAATGATGGCAGCAGGCAATATATTTGACTCAGTTAAGTTTTGTTCAATCCGTAAAGAAGATTTAATGCATACCTTCAATGTTGTGATAATTCCTTCCTCATATCAGCCTTTTATGATCGTATTCACTTCCCAATTTAGATTCTTTTGAGCATCCCCTGAATTAAGAGAAAAAAAGAGAACTTTTCTCATATCAGCCTTTTATGATCGTATTCACTTCCCAATTTACAGAGCACTATTTTTCCTTCCTTGCAGACAGGAGATAATGGGCCAGCACAAACTACAAAAAGAAAAAATGCTAAGTATTTCTGGCACTCTAATAATTTGAAAATGCTAAGAAAAACATGGTCATCATGCTGGAGAGGTAAAAAAATTCGTTATTATAAGTATTTCTGGCACTCTAATAATTTGAAAATGTTATCATCTACATTAGCTCGTTGTGGACCTAATGGAACCTTGGAAACCGACTAGCTCCCCATCACTCTCATTTGACGTAGACAAAGATGCTACAATAGATTTACAGGTAAGTTATTATTGCTCCGTACTATAGTTTGTCATGCAGCAAACCATTGATTATCATGTTTTCCGTACAATGAAGATCATAAAGAGCATGCTCTACCGGATTCATCGGTTGCTCTTAGACACACTAACTGCAATTCTACTCGACAATGGAAAAACACGATCCGAGGTTGTCAAATCAAAGTGGGAGATGATAGAAATGCATGATCGTGTAAAAAGTATGAGTGCAGGCTTGATAGATCTCATATTTGATTTCAGTGTAAGCCTCGAACTTCTGATTAATGCATTACGTTACTTGTTCTATAATATATATTGACATGCATCTCTGCAGGACTACCGGTTCGGAGTATTTGACCACGACAAGCCTTCTTACTGCACAACCGAATATAAGGATTTCAGAAAGGAAAAGGGAAATAACTCCCAAGACTACGATCGGACTAACGAAATATCACGTGACTTGGCAAAAGAATTTGAGGTAAGTACTAACAATAATGTAGCTCAAATTACCGATTTTTTTGCATACTGCTACACCCTTCCTCCCTACTACAGAGTGCTAAGACGCAAAGTCAGAAAGAGCTGAAACGGCCGCAGGAGGATAAAGAGTCATCAATCAGGAAGCGTGGGCGAAGAAAGATGACTTCTTCATTTGAGAAGAATAAAGATTTTCTATACTACGATCAACTCCACACTACTCCGCAACCCATGCGTACCCTTGAGGATGAGGAACAAGAGGAGGTCATCAACTACGTTAACACCACACCGTTGACCAAGCCACTGGTTCATATTGACGATCTTGTGGTCCTACAAGCACATCTTAGGTGTCTGACAGATCCCAACTTGACTGAAATTAAGGACAGATGGTTGGGGGACCAAGTAAGTTCTTCCTTAAAAAATAAAGTATTGTTGCTATAGGATATAAATGATAACGTGTTTTCTTGTGCTAATATTCAGCTCATAGACACTGTAATACAATGCTTACGGTACAAGTACCCCTCTGACAAAAGGAAGGATGGATCGGTATATCTTGAGAGGTCTATGAATACAGCCATACTACAAAGAGATGGAGAGATTAAAAGTATAAACTATGAGGTACGGATGGGGAAACATGGTACGAGACTAGGAGACACCTATATGGAACATGACATGGTAAGTCTTGATACCCTAGTAAACCATTTACATATGGGAGAAAGCTAATAAATTTTATACGCAGATTTTCCTTCCTATGAACATAAAGGATACGCATTGGTATTTAGCTGTTGTGAATGCAAAGAAATGTGAAATACAAGTTCTTGACTCGCTTAAGGGAGTCGAATATAGAGAACGCCAAGAACTAAAGAATGTGGTGAGTTTATTAATTTACTACTACTTACTTCATATCTTCACTTTTAGGAGCGAAGCCAAGTAATTAATGCATTATGTAAGTCTTATGATAATTATTTGGTATTGACTTGACAGCTTAAACGAATGGAAGCACATTTAGTGCTATCATCACAACTCCATGGATCAAAGAATAGGAATTGGTCCGATTACAAAGTCTCTTCTTGGCCGGTTCACATCGTTGAAAATATACCGCACCAAAAAGATTGGTACTGTGCACACGATATAGCTATATAATTTGGCTTTTATAATATAACTACTGCTAACAAGCTATATATTCTTGCAGCATCTCTTGTGGCCTGTATGTGCTAAAGAACATGGAGTATTGGACAGGTTCAGAGTTATCTACCAAATATACACATGTTTGACATATAAACATACACATACACATACACAGAGATTGCACTAGCTAACACTACGAGGCTAACTGCACCCTAATTGCCAGGTCCATATTGACAAGATGAGAATGAAATTGCCAGCTGATCTACTCAATTCTCCACTCAATATGATTCCTATAGCACCAAAGAAGAGAAAGTAAAGATGAGGTCGTCTGATGATGTCCGTGCTAGATCAAGAGACAACCTGATTGCTACTCTTTTCAATCTATACCAGATCAGTATAAGCACATGATTGCTACTTATTTAGGAGTGTTCATCTTCAAGTCTAATTTTTGTAATAAGATTTAAGTTCTTTTCTTTCAAGTCCATACTAGATCAGGCTCACCTGAGTCGTACTTATTTATGAGTTTCTTTCGGGATTTAAAAGTTCAGTTTGCATTCCATCTATAATGTAAATTGTAATGTTGCAACGTCCCTATGGCATGTCGTTTATCCGGAAGGCGCACTTCAATCTGCTATGATACAGTGAGACCTAACCTTTTTTTTTACAAGTAAAAAGGTGAACAATTATTAGCAGTACCAACCTTCAAGTTATCAGCAATCTTGTTTTCATTGTCAGAAGTTCTAACCAAACTTGCCGAAGTCAAAACTCTCGCGGTGGACTCATTGCAGTCTATGAACACGCCTGTACAAGCAAAAAGCCTCGCTTCTCCTACAAAAGTAATAATTAAGATCGTTAGTTAGTGATGAAATAGGGAAAATAATACTGAAAGGTAATGAGCTTATAATGAGTACAAGTACCACTGAATGAAGCCAGTGCGACAACACTTCGAGACATATTCGAAGCAATTTTTTTTGTGAGTTTGCTCCAGATATCTTCTGCAAATTCCTCTTCAAAAGAATTAAGCAAACGCATGCCCCCTGGTTACAGAAACATGGTACAGTAGTTGAGGGAGTGCTGGATAGAGCAGTCAAATGTGCAACAAAGAAATAACTCACGAGCGTCCACCGCCGCGCGGCCTCGCCAGCGTCCGCTACCGCGCCGCCCTCGCCTGCAGCATGCGCCGCGCCGCCCTCGCCCGCCTCCGCTGCCGTGCAGCCCTCGCCCGCCTCCGCCGCGCAGCCCGCGCCCGCCTCCGCTGCCGCGCCGCCCTCGCCCGCAGCGCGCGCCGCGCCGCCCTCGCCCGTCTCCGCCGCGTTGCCTCGCCCGCCTCCGCTGCCGCGCTGCCTCGCCCGCCTCCGTACGAGGGAGCGGCGCAGCCCTTGCGTGGCCCCGGCGCCGTCCCGTCCGCCCCGCGGAGTCCGACCATCCGCCGCCGCTCCCTCGTCCTCCTCGCCGCAGCCCGTGCGCCGCTCCCCGGTCCGCCCCGCTGCGCCGCAACCCCGCGCCGCCACTACTGCAGGATGACTCTCTGCTGAAACCCCTCCACTGACGGGCAACTTTTCGCCCGTCGGTGGTGCTGGTCATCACTGACGGGCAACTTTTTGCCCGTCAGTGGAGACGATGCCCAGGCTTGTCACGAGGACCTCCACTGACGGGCCTTAAATCCGCCCGTCAGAGGAGAGGCGATCCGTGGCCCAGGAACCCATAGAGCTGGCAGGGAATTAGCACTGACGGGCCTAAAATTTAGGCCCGTCAGTGGTGTCTGGACACCACTGACGGGCCCAAGTTTTAGGCCCGTCAGTGCTAATTCCCTGCCCGTCCGCAGCCCAGAAGCCCAGCCAGGAGCGCCGGTATATATTACCCTAACCCTAATTCCAACCCACCCCCACTGCCCCTGCCTCCCCGCCCCCGCCCCCGCCCCCGCCTCCCCTTTTTCTCGGCTCCGCTGCCTTCTCCCTCACCGCTCCCCTCGGTGCCGCCGCGGGGTCCTCTAGAGCGTGAGCTCCTCCCGAGCGCCGCTCCGCTCGGCGCGGTTGCCTTACGGCTTCGCCGCTCCCCTCGCCGTGCCGACCTAGGAGCAGCAGCGGCCGTGCGACCATGGGGAGCTCACAGATCCGGCGCCGGCCATCCACGGCACCGACACCGTCGTCCTCGGCGTCGAGAAGAAGTCCACCCCCAAGCTCCAGGACTCTAGGTACGTAACCCTAACCCCTCCCTCCCCCACCAACACACACGCCGGGGGATCGATCTCCCGGATCTTGCGGTTTTCTCACCGGAAATCCCCCCGAATTCCCCAGGTCCGTGCGCAAGATCTTGCTGGGCTCAAGGCGGACGCGCGGGTGCTCATCAACCGGGCGCGCGTCGAGTGCCAGGGCCACCGCCTCACCGTCGAGGACAAATCAGATCACAAAAGCTACTCCATCTTTCTATAGTGTATCACTTCCATGATATGATCGATATGCTTATTGACTGTGGATTTGTACAATGCTCTAACTCTATTCTTAAGTGGATTTGTTCACATGCTCTTGAATCAGTAGCATCAATAAATCATAAATGGATGGCTTAACCTAAAATATTTAAATATATTTTACTATTTCGTAAGCACAAGGTGCTTAAAAATGGTTTTATATGGCAGGATAGACAAAGCAATGGCTGGTTTGAAAGCAAAGCTTGAGACAGCTTATAAGGCCTCTGGAGGGAAAAAGGTTAACATAATCTCGCATTCTATGGGTGGATTACTAGTACGCTGCTTCATGTCTATGAATCATGATGTGAGTTTTCTTGTTTGCCGTGTCATTTTGCTTATGCCAGCAAAATTATTTTCTCAAATTTCTTCTTTTCAATTTCCTAGATATTTGGAAAGTATGTCAATAAATGGATTTGCATTGCTTGTCCAGCCTGATTTCAAGGTAATGCACTTTCAGTCAATTGATGTACTCTGTCACTGCTGACCTTTGATACAATCTGTGTTTCATATTAGCTTTTACATCTTGGCAGGTGCCCTGGATGCATCAATGATTCTCTACTAACTGGATTGCAGTTTGTTTATGGTTTTGAAAGCTTCTTTTTTGTTTCTCGATGGGCAATGCACCAACTGGTAATTTCTTGATCATGTTGCAACCAATTTACCTGTGTCTGTCTATTGATCACATTGATACCAACCAAAGTCAGTAATGTATTGTACTTCTGGAAATTTTGTTCAACTGAAGAATGGCCTAGCTGCTATGTTCTATGTACCATTATACACAGCTTGTTGAGTGCCTGTCAATCTATGAAATGATGCCAAATCCATACTTCAAGTGGAAGGAAAAACCAATTGTTCAGGTTTGGCGAAAGAATCCTGACAAAGATGGAACCGTGGAGCTTGTTCTCTATGAAGATGCTGATTGTGTTTATATAATGAATTTGGTGATGGTGTTGTATTAATTCCAATCTCTGTCAGTTACTTGATTTATTCATGATTCGGTGTAATCTTAGCACATTTGACAAATGTAGTCATGTTCCACAGCATGTATGTCTCCTTATATCAGATAATGTATATATTGGAATGCATATTTTGTATATTGGAATGTATATCAGATAATGTATTGTTTTTTAAATTTTATTTTTTTTCATCCCTGAAAATCTACCACTGACAGGCCTCTATAGAAGGCCCGTCAGTGGTGATAAAGGCTCTGCTGACGGGCCTTGGGCCAGCCCGTCAGTGGTGACCAAGTCTGCTAACGGGCACTAGGCCCGTCAGTGGAGTGACCCCCTCCACTGACATTTGCAGGCTGACGGGCCCCCAACCCGTCAGTAGAGGGGGTTTTTGGCCCGTCAGTGGAGGCCCATACTGTAGTAGTGCGCTCACCGGTCCGCTACGCTGCGCCGCGACCCCGGCGCCGCTCCCCGGTCTGCCCCGCCGCGCCGCGACCCCGGTGCCGCTCCCCGGTCCGCCCCGCAGCGCCGCGACCCGGTCCGCCCCGCCGCGCCGTGACCCCGGCGCCGCTCCCCCGTCCGCCCCACCGCGCCCCCGTGTGGCCCACGCCGCTCCCCCGTCTCCGTCGGCGCGGCCCCGTGCGCAACCCCGCCGCCCTCGCCCGCCTCCGCCGCGTTGCCTCGCCCGCCTCTGCTGCCGCGCTGCCTCGCCCGCCTCCGCTGCCGCGCCGCCCCGCATCCGCTGCTGCGCCCTGACTGAAATTTCTACACGGACGAAATGGGGAATGGATCTGGTCCAGTATTACTATTTTGACATGCGGGATTTGTTTGAGTTGGTTCCAATTATACCCCTGAATCTATATACTGCTTAAATTAGATGATTTATACTGCTCACAAGAGAGTGCAGTATAGATCTATTTCTACCATTGGATCTTTAGAAATAGACGGTCCATATTGGTTGGATGTACTGTAAAAGAACTCTATATCTATACCCGAGCAGTATGCATTCTAATCGATCTAATAAAATTCTGGATTATGCTTATCCAGCTTATTTAAGATTAGAATATAGATGATCCAAGCCAGCCCAACTGACACGCTCTAATCCAGATGCTACGCCAGCCGAGTCCAATGTAACGATTTTTTGTTTTCAACGAATCCACCGAAACCCAACGCCCCACAATAGCACATCAAGTACCCGTCACAATTCCTCAAAAGAAAAAATAATGGATTCCCGTCACAAAGAAGAAAAAATAGACAACGAACCCTAGATCGAAATCCATGCCACCTCCGACGACTTACCATGGCATCCGTCGTATCCAAGCTCTCGCAGGCCGCCCGCTCAGCCACTGCCCCCGGCCGCATCGCTCGTCGCCTACCCTGCCGCGACCTCGCTGGCTATACCACCTCAACCGCCTGGACGCGACCGTTACTGGCATGCGCCGCCGCCGGCGGCCCCTTGGGCCCTCGCTTCCTCCGGCGCGGCATCGCGACTGTCCCGGCCGGTGAGGACTTCGCCAGGCTTTCTAGTGGTTTGCCTGTTGGCGCCGCACCTAAGGACGGGGAGGAGGACTACAGCGGCCCTTATTCTCCTGGTAACCAATCAATCCTCAATCTCAATCTTGTCTTTTCTTCACAAATCATGCATGTCAGCACAGATTACAGTTGGGTCGAGACTAGCAAGCACTGAATGTAATCAACACATACTTTCTCTGTCACGCTAGACGATCCTACCACCGTTTTCGACTTCGACGAGAAGGACCTGGCATCAGAGGAGACCCTCTGGGATCTGTACGGGCGCTGGTGCAAGTTCTACGACGTGACGCGCGACCACGACGAGATGGTGCAGCGGTTCGGTACTTTCAAGGAGAAGGCACGGCATGTCCACGAGTTCAACAAGTCCGGTAGGAGCTACACCAAGGGTCTCAACCACCTCTCTGATTTGACATGGGAAGAGAAGCGCCATCCTCGTCGGAAACCCAGGCGACACTTCATGGAGGTAATCACGAAGGCAATGATGGGCAATCACGGAGGCAAGGCCTCCAGCGTCTAAGAATTATATTCTGATCGTATCATGTCCTGCTGTCTTGTGATGCTTTCGGGAGCCTTGTTATCCTACTTAAGTAAGGCTTTGTGCTAAATAAGTCATCAGATAATATGTTATCGGTGTTGCTTGCGCTATCCGGTTCTATAATAATGTTTTGAGTATCACTGCTTCCTGCGAATGAGGCGACTGTTGCCATGGATGCTCCTCATGTCCTCTAATAAAAATGAGAGGTGATAAAAAATATTTGGCAGTAGGAGTGTTGTATGAAAAGGAGATTCTGCCTCGTTTAACTAGTAATCATAATCATTGTTCCTGCGAATGAGGCATAATTTAAACATCTTGACTAACATAATTTATACATCAAAAATATATTTAAATATCTATAAACATAGTTTTCCATTCATACATGTATTTTACCGACAATGATGTTCAAGTTGCTAAAAAAACTTACAAAAAGAAAGTGTACACCATTGTTCATATGGAATACTACAGAATGGTGAATATATATTATCAAAAAATAACATTGAATATAACCAATGACACAATACAAATGCTTCTCACCCAATCTATCTTTCGAATCGCGAATTGTCCTGAATTGCGGCGACGAGGAGGACATGCCATCGATGTCGAGGTTGGCGAGCAGCACGTTAATCTCGTTGACGTGGTGCAGCTTTTGCTGGTGCGTGAGCTGCTTTGGCTGGCGGTGGTGGTGGAGCCGTGCAAGGACGAGGAGATCACCGGCGGTGGCAATGTCGTGCCCTCCGCGATGCGGCTGCGTGCACGAGGTGGAGGCCCGCGCGGGGCAGGCCGGTGTGGAGGAGGAAATGGCAGAGATCGTCAGGTGGTAGGGGGAGGGCAGCATGGTCCTCGATGGCGTTGCGGCGTCAGATCGTCACGACAGGGTGGCGCTCGACGGTGGCAGGTGCCGACAGTAGGAGGAAATGGCGCGGCGGCGGTGTAGAAAGGGGCAGCAGCGGGAGGAGATGGTCCCGCCTCTGTGGTCCGCCACTGCGCATCCTGCCTTCGCCACTGTTGGGGCTTGCCAGCTTCTCGTCAGCAACTGTGTAACTTATAGAGTGAAAGAGACGGTGATGCACGAGCGATGCGCTGGGAGGGCAGCGAGGGGAGGGTGGGATCAGGGGAGGGTGGCGCGGCCTAGATCAGCGTAGGGCGACTTAGAGCTTCGTTAGATAGTATAGCCAGATTATCTATACTGCATCGTATCAAAGGAGATAACGGCAGTGGTGTACGGGCACGACCAAAGCGTGGCGTGGGTGCGGCGGCCACGCGTGGCGCAGATTCAGGGGAGAGGGGCGCTGGAGGATATAGCAATAGCAATGGTGGAAAATTATCTATTAACTTTAAGTAAGGGCAATGGTGGGTAATTACTATTAACTTTAAGTGAATGACATGGTAGGTAATTTTTAAGTGGCAGATCATCAAAGCAATATTAGCCATTGGATGATCACGATCGGACAGTGCAGACTGAGTTTTGGAGATAAGAGGAGAAACTCTCCCTTTTATAAAATACTATATGCTTTCTTGCACTTGTGTTTTGACAGATCAATTTACACTGGTCCTATTTTCCCAATTGCACGTTACTGCCATGATGCTGATGCTGTGGACAGTGGAGTATACTTGTCAGGGTCATTTGGTTGTTAGGAATATGATAGTGCTGCATCCCTTCTCTACTCTTTCCTGGAATGGCTATGTTGCTACCACATGCTCATATTTTGGAGCTAAAAGGAAATTTACTAGGTCAGTGGGGTCGACCTAGCCATGACTGCTATCATGGGTGCTCTTATTTCATATCCCTCCGTGATAGTGTGACATCATGGATAAGGGGGGAAGATGGACTATATAATTGTTTGTCTGTTGATGTATGTTTATTGAGATAATTGTTGTTTATTTGGACAAAAAGAATTGTTGTTCGGGGATAGTCAATAAAATTCATCTACCTAATGTATGTCTATTGGAGATGATAATGACTTGAGGCATCCAAGGACCTGGTAACAAAGCTGGAAATGCAGATTCGTTCATCGCTGCAACAAATGTGCGTATGTACATATACTGGACAGATAATAATGCTTCCTTCTTTGTCTCCCCTGAAAGTTTTCTACAGGAGAACCACTTCATCTTTTCGTTCAGCGAACAAGAATGATGTGCTGTTGTTGTTCCTGGTCATGCGCCCTGTGCATTCTCGATGCATTTCTTCTCTGCTCCTGCAGCAAGAAACAGGTGCGGGACAAGAAAAATGTCAGAACTTGTTCACTAGCTCAACACACACACACACACACAACGAGAAATTCAGGTGTGACAACCTGGAGCAGCTGTAGCCGGTACTGCATCTGTCCGTGCTGAACCGCAGAGATGAGCCGCATGACGACGTAGAACGGCAGCAAGATCCCACTGGTCCTGAGCAAGTATATCTTCAAAGCAAAGGAACACATGTCAACTACTCAATCATGGATTTCACTTTCGTTTTTGAACAGTGCGAAGCATGCAGAATCACGGATAAAACTCACTGTCAATAGGCTGAACGCGTACTGATTTGCGGCTCCAACCGTCACCATGCCGATGAGATGCCTCAACAGCAACACAACCGTGAACTGCATGGTCAAGCAAAATTCAGAGTTTGTACTAGACGTGTCTGAATCTGACAATGTGGTTTCAGTTTCGGTTAGTGATGTACCATCACAGTCACCGACCGGCACCAGGAAGCGCTTCTGCCCGCCGCACGGGCGCACTCAGCGTAGGCTGGATCGCTGGCCACCACGTCAGGTCCGATTAACGGTTCATCCTCCGGCTCGTCGTAGTTCAGCCTGGGGACCTCCAGGCTCCCTCTGCATCACAAGCATCAGGTTAACATGTGGTAGTGATATAGTACATTTGGTAGCTGAGCTAGACAGAATTGAACATTTGACCCTGAAGCCCAATTCCTGTCATCTCACTGCATTATGAGTTGTAGTACTGTAGTACGAACAGAGAGACGGTTTGACCCATTTGCAACTTACAACTTGCAAGGCTGCAAGACTATAGCACAGGACACGGTTGTACAGATGTGCAATGCAGGGCATCTTATCTGCCATCTCATGAAGGGAATAATTAGGACAAGGTGGTTGGTACAATGATACTTGGTACTTGGCTTGGCTAAAGAAACAGCTTTGCCCGGACACACGTACCAGTCAGTCTGTCCACGATCCCCACGATATCCTGAGCTCGTTTGTTCTTTTCTTTTTCTCCTTCACTTAAGGAACAAGATGCTGCAGAACTGTCAAAGAGAATGAGCCGGACCACTACTGTTTGATTGGCATTTTGATGAATCGATCGATCCTACTTTATTTGCCTGAATAATTTAGGTTATGAATTACTGGTTGTGGCTCACTATTCTAAATCCCGACAACCAGGTTGGAATCAGAATGTATGTTGGGTAATGGTAATGACAATTGCATGGCACTGGGCATGAATTAAAAAATTTAATTCAACATCCAACTCGTTCTATAGCCTCTTTGCGCGTACCAGCACCAATGCCCAATTACCAATGTGAGAGAGAGAGGGAGAGAGAGAGAGAGAGAAGACGGGAGGGGGCACCCGAATCGATGAAATACCAGCCCTTGCTCACCTTCTTATAGAACTACTTAATTAATTTAGATTAGTTCAAGCTGTACCTAATAGCTACAGCTATAAAAGATTAGCGGGAGCTGGACGACCGCCACGGCCAGGTGCCTGCACAAACAAGCGCACGCTACGACCAAGCAAGAGGAAGGCATGTGGAGGCGGATCTCAGCTCCGGGGTGCAGCCACCATCTCTACTAGCTAAGCTAGCTCTCGCCGCTTTGCTCAGGCAAAAGAACACGCAGCACGCAGCTAGATAACCATGAGATGGTGTGATGCGCGCGGCGACAAGCTGAATTGAATGCTCACGATTGAATCGTACATTGTCGGCTTTCCTCGTGGAGAAGTGGAAGAGAGAGCGATGGGCGGAAGTGGAGAAGGGTTAGTTCCAGATTGGGGAAAGGGAGGCGGCGAAGGAAGATGGAAGAGATGGCGTCGGCAGAGGAGGAGGCGGTGAGGGCGTCCCACATCCTGATCAAGCACAAGGGCTCCTGCCGCAAGTCCTCCTGGAAGGACCTCGAGGGCCGGGTCATCTCCGCCACCATCCGCGCCGACGCCGCCACCCGCCCTCGATGAGCTACGTGACCAGATCCTCTCTGGCCGCGCCTCCTTCTCTGACCTCGCCACCCAGCACTCCGACTGCTCCTCCGCCCGACGCGGCGGCGACCTATGATCCATTTGATTCTTGCTCGAGGGGAAGGGAGAGGAGAAGGAGGAGCTTACCGGGGAGAACACTGCCGTTGGAGAAGCATGCTGCCGGGGAGGAAAGGACGGCGGCGCCGTCGGGAGAAGCGGCGTCGCGTCGTCCTTGGTTGCATCACCCCTGGTCGCGTCGCCGTCGAGAGGAGGGGCTGAGAACTTCCCGGGGGAGGAGGGCGCAGGAGAGGCTCATTAGCCCGGTGAAAACGGCCTGTAGCACAGGGCTTGGGCGGGCTTTTCCCAGGTAAGCCCAAAAACAAAACGGGCAAATGGGCTAGGTCGTAGATCGTAGCCCGGTCGGGAATTTCCACAGGGATTTGCCTCTGTCACAATTTCCTTCCGTCACAACGAAGTAAAAGGACACCGAGCCCTAGATCGAAATCTACACCACCGACGACGACTTGCCATGGCATCCGTCGTATCCAAGCTCTGGCAGGCCGCCCGCTCAGCCACTGCCCCCGGCCGCATCGCTCGTCGCCTACCCTGCCGCGACCTCGCTGGCTATACCACCTCAACTGCCTGGACGCAACCGTTACTGGCATGCGCCTCTGCCGCCACCGCCGCCGCCGGCCCCTTGGGCCCTCCCTTCTTCCGCCGCAGCCTCGCGACTGTCCCGGCCGGCGAGGACTTCGCCAGGCTTTCTACTGGTTTGCCTGTTGGCACCGCACCTGAGGACGGGGAGGAGGAGCCTGGTAACCAATCAATCCTCAATCTCAATCTTGTCTTTTCTTTACAAATCATGCATGTCAGCACAGATTACAGTTGGGTCGAGGCTAGCAAGCACTGAATGTAATCAACACATACTTTCTCTGTCACGCTAGACGATCCTACCACCGTTTTCGACTTCGACGAGAAGGACCTGGCATCGGAGGAGACCCTCTGGGATCTGTACGGGCGGTGGTGCAAGTTCTACGACGTGACCCGCGACCACGACGAGATGGTTCGGCGGTTCGGTAATTTCAAGGAGACGGCACGGCATGTCCACGAGTTCAACAAGTCCGGTAGGAGCTACACCAAGGGTCTCAACCACCTCTCTGATTTGACATGGGAAGAGACGCGCCATCCTCGTCGGAAACCCAGGCTCCCCGTCATGGAGGCAATCAGGAAGGCAATGATGGGCAATCACGGAGGCAAGGCCTCCAGCGTCTAAGAATTATATTCTGATCGTATCATGTCCTGCTGCCTTGTGATGCTTTCGGGAGCACCGTTACTAAAAGGTAGGAATTATATCCTACCTTTTTTCAGTAAGGCTTTGTGCTAAATAAGTCATCAGATAATATGTTATCGTTGTTGCTTGCGCTATTTGGTTCTATAATAATGTTATGTGTATCACTGCTTCCTGCGAATGAGGCGACTGGCCCTTTGTGTAAGTTCCATGGATGCTCCTCATGTCGTGTAATAAAAATGAGAGGTGATAAAAGTATTTTGGCAGTAGGAATGGTGTACGAAAAGGAGATTCTTCCTTGTTTAATTAATGTAGTTATGGATTAACTTTGCCCAAAGTTTTATGTAGTGAAACTAAATGCCGTTTCGACAAAGTTGGGGACAAAACTGTACAAAATAGTAATAGGCTATAATAAGGCTGAACTTTGGGTATATTGATGATGAAATTGAATTAACATCAATATTTTGCTATTAAGAAGGCAAGAAGAATTTTGATTACCTTAGGATGCGAAAGGTGTTAGGTAACCAAGTATGTGTTGGAAATATGCCCTAGAGGCAATAATAAAGTTGTTATTATTCTATTTTCATGTTCATGATTAAGTTTATGTTCTATGCTAGAATTGCATTGGTTCTTGAATATGAGATTCAGAGGAAAACCTAATTGCATGTGTGGAATAATAAACATCATTCAGATCCCTAGTCAGGCCTCTGGACTAGCTCATGTATTGTTGATGATTTTGTTTTCCTGATCATGGGCATTGTTAATGTAACAAGGATGCCGGCAATAATGGGAACACATTGTTAGGGTAACAATGGTGTTGGATAGACCCCCTTATGAGACACTGCGAGATCACTTCGTCAATATGTTGTCAGTATCTTCTCATGATGTGTTAACGTTTACTTGCATCCTTAGACCATGAGAATATCATAGACCCGGATACCGGATGGTTGCTTTGGGGTCATCAAACGTTACTCCGTAACTGGGTAATTATAAAGGTGACTTCCAGGTACACCAGAAAGTATATCGTGGTTCTAGATATGTCAAGACTGGGATTTGCCCATCCGACGATGGAGAGATACACTCTGGGCCCACTCGGTATTACGGTGTCCAGCATCGTCTAGCCAGGTATTGTGACTAAAAGGTTAGTCACGGGGATACCGGAATACGGAAACGAGAAAAGAGTACAAACCGGTAACGAGGATAACTAGGTATGGTGATCAAGGAGTTGATCACAGGGATACCGTCAAAGTCTCGCCTCGGGTTGTGTAACGTATCGTGAGGCAAAAGGAATTGTATGCGACAATACAAGATTCGCTCGATAAAGATCTTCGATGATATGTGGGAGTCGTTATGGGTGTCCAGATCCCGCTGACGATTATTGACCGGAAGGTGTCCCGGACATGTCCACATATACTCGAACCTATAGGGTCACACGCTTAACGTTTTAACGACATTTAGGAATGCTACGATTTATGGAGAACGAGAGAGAAGGGTTCCGAAAGTGTTTCGGATGATCTCGAAAGTATTCCGGGAGGTCCCGGATGGTTCCAATGATGTCCGGAAGTGTTCCGGAAAGTATTGGAAGGTTCTAGAAGGTTCTGGAAGGTTCTAGAAGGTTCTAGAAGGTTCTAGTGGAGTTGGACTCCAACTCCAACAGGGTGTCCCTGCTGGAGTAGGACTCCATCTGCCTAGGGAGAGCTGCCCCAACCCCTATAAATAGAGGGACAGGGCACCTCAAAGAGCATCCAGGCAGCCCCAGAAGCAGCTCTAAACCCTAGGCCGGCCATCTTTAGATTGGCCACAGCCTTGTTTTTCTCTCTCTTCTAGATTGGATCTAGTACAGCTGCCGGCGCGCTGCTGCTTCTCCTTCTCATAGATCCCCGCTGTTCTTGTGTGCTGGTCCACACATTACTGCGGTGTCGCTGATCCGGTACGCGTGGATACCTCGGAGACGTCGTATACTTCGGCGTTCGATCGGGCGAACTATTCGCGAGGAGATCGTTCTCGGGGCTGAGAGGTATAACCTAGCTGCGGGAGTCTGCGGACTTTATCAACATCGGTCAACTTCTCCGCTGCGTTGACGTGATCGTCGAAGGTATGATCTCGTTGCCTACACCTCGATAGTGATCTTGGGGTGGATTGTGCGCGGTAAAATTTTGTTTTGCGTAGCACGTTCCCCAACAGTATGTGTAGAACAATTGTTTATATTTAGGACAGGATTTGGCTACTGTTTGCTTTTATGTGCGAAGTGAAACATCGATCCCACAACAGATATGCTAGTCGTTACTTGTTAGGGTGTAGAAATCTTCATATTACAGTCATTGTTAACTTATATACTTTTCTCTATCTGTCCATTTGTCTAATTGATCCTAAGACAATTCATGTCAGAGTACTCTGCTTGTTCCTTTTCATACCGTTCCAAGAGTAGGAGATTAATCTGTCATAGCCTTCACGGAGTTCTGTCAGTTGTGTCAATTTCCCCTTTGGCTTCACCTAAATGCCAAGATTCATGTAGACAGCTTGTGTAGTGCGTCACCACTTGGTACTTCTATGGAAAAGAAATAGACTATACTTTCATTAGACCTCGTGGACCATGCATTACATTTTGCTTTCCTTGTGAACTGAGATCTAGCTCCCTAGTGGTGGTCCTCTTGCATCTGGCTGTAGGGCATTTCAGCGCTAGAGCTGCACCCTGATATTCTCAACTGACTACTATAGACTACTGCACATTGCGGAAACTCATTGCACTTTCGAAGTTAAGCTTGCCATGGTGTACTTGCCTGTCATTTCTCTCGTCAGGCTGTTCCCTTGTGGCACTATTGTGCCCTTGTAACAAGATTACATGGCACCGTTTTTGGTCTTATCATGTGCTCATTATTTCCACTTCAGTACATGCATGTTTGATGTAGATGTGCTGAATGTTCACGACAAATTTGATTAGCGATACCAGTATTGCCACACCAAAGTACTACATGCATTCTTGCACAGATCAATTTACACTGGTCCTATTTTCTCAATTGCACGTTATTGCCATGATGCTGATGCTGTGAACAGTGGAGTATACTTGTCAGGGTCATTTCGTTGTTAGGAATATGATAGTGCTGCATCCCTGCTCTACTCTTTCCTGGAATGGCTTTGTTGCTACCACATGCTCATCTTTTGAAGCTAAAAGGAAATTTACTGGGTCAGTGGGTCGATCTAGCCAGGACTGCTATCATGGGTGCTCTTATTTCATATCCCTCCGTGATAGTTTGATATCATGGATAAGGGGGGAAGATGGACTATATCATTGTTTGTTTGTTGATGTATGTTTATTGAGATAATTGTTGTTTATTTGGACAAAAATAATTGTTGTTTGGCGATAGTCAATAAAATTCATCTACCTAATGTATGTCTATTGGAGATGATAAAGACTTGAGGCATCCAAGGTCCTGGTAACAAAGCTAGATTTGCAGATTCGTTCATCGCTGCAACAAATGCGCTTATGTACATATACTGGACAGATTACAAATAATGCTTCCTTCTTTGTCTCCCCTGAAAGTTTTCTACAGGAAAACCACTTCATCTTTTCGTTCAGCGAACAAGAATTATGTGCTGTTGTTGTTCCTGGTCATGCGCCCTGTGCATTCTCGATGCATCTCTTCTCTGCTCCTGCAGCAAGAAACAGGTGCGGGACAAGCAAAATGTCAGAACTTGTCAACCCCAAAAACGAGAAATCAATGTTCAGGTGTGACAACCTGGAGCAGCTGTAGCCGGTACTGCATCTGCCCGTGCTGAACCGCAGAGATGAGCCGCATGACAACGTAGAACGGCAGCAAGATCCCACTGGTTCTGAGCAAGTATATCTTCAAAGCAAAGGAACACATGTCAACTACTCAATCATGGATTCACTTTCGTTTTTGAACAGTGCGAAGCATGCAGAATCACGGATAAAACTCACTGTCAATAGGCTGAACGCGTACTGATTTGCGGCTCCAACCGTCACCATGCCGATGAGATGCCTCAACAGCAACACAACCGTGAACTGCATGGTCAAGCAAAATTCAGAGTTTGAGACTAGACGTGTCTGAATCTGACAATGTGGTTTCAGTTTCGGTTAGTGATGTACCATCACAGTCACCGACCGGCACCAGGAAGCGCTTCTGCCCGCCGCACGGGCGCACTCAGCGTAGGCTGGATCGCTGGCCACCACGTCAGGTCCGATTAACGGTTCATCCTCCGGCTCGTCGTAGTTCAGCCTGGGGACCTCCAGGCTCCCTCTGCATCACAAGCATCAGGTTAACATGTGGTAGTGATATAGTACATTTGGTACTTGAGCTAGACAGAATTGAACATTTGACCCTGAAGCCCAATTCCTGTCATCTCACTGCATTATGAGTTGTAGTACTGTAGTACGAACAGAGAGACGGTTTGACCCATTTGCAACTTACAACTTGCAAGGCTGCAAGACTATAGCACAGGACACGGTTGTACAGATGTGCAATGCAGGGCATCTTATCTGCCATCTCATGAAGGGAATAATTAGGACAAGGTGGTTGGTACAATGATACTTGGTACTTGGCTTGGCTAACGAAACAGCTTGCCCGGACACACGTACCAGTCAGTCTGTCCACGATCCCCACGATATCCTGAGCTCGTTTGTTCTTTTCTTTTTCTCCTTCACTTAAGGAACAAGATGCTGCAGAACTGTCAAAGAGAATGAGCCGGACCACTACTGTTTGATTGGCATTTTGATGAATCGATCGATCCTACTTTATTTGCCTGAATAATTTAGGTTATGAATTACTGGTTGTGGCTCACTATTCTAAATCCCGACAACCAGGTTGGAATCAGAATGTATGTTGGGTAATGGTAATGACAATTGCATGGCACTGGGCATGAATTAAAAAAATTTAATTCAACATCCACCTCGTTCTATAGCCTCTTTGCGCATACCAGCACCAATGCCCATTTACCAATGAGAGAGAGAGAAGACGGGAGGGGGCACCTGATGGTGACTGCGACAAGAGCAACTTGAGCTTTCTTGGGAGGAATGGTGTAACCAGGCTCGAAATTCTGACAGCAAAAACACGTTGTTAAAAAAAAGGCAAAAGTACCATGCAAGGAACAAGCTTGGAGAGAGCTCCATGAAACGTTGATTGCTTTTGTTTTGGCCAAAAGTAAAATTTTGCGCGAAAACTGTACTTGATGTGATAGAGAGGTTAGGATTGCTTAGTTTAGTCTCAAAGAAACATCAACTCTTATACAATAAGTACTACTCGAGCACTCAAACAGGTCTCAATTCAATGGAAAAGGAAGAGGTGAGATGATGATCAACAGCTTAACCCTCCTAAAAATTGAGGAACTGCTAAAAAGGGGATTTTTACATGGATAAAACAGTAGGAAACAGTGATCAAGCAAAAGAAATAGACAATAAAACATCCAAATGGAAATTTCGCAAGAAAATGGAAAGGCCGAGTTAACTCTGCAAACCTGGAGGCAAATCTCGCAGAGGGTGCTCCCTTTCTCATCGCACCATCTCTGCACACATCCCCTGTGAGCATACTACAGAAGACATGAACACACACGCAGATCAACCATCAAGAAACGATACCCAGGGGGAGAAAAGAGAAGAAACTGAGCAGAACAACAGCTCGGAAACAAGAAAAGTCCATGTATAGATACCTGGAGGGAGCCGGAGCATGCACAGGGAGACTCCATGCTCGAGCAGCCCTCATCCTCCTCCTCATGGCAAATCCTGCACTGCCTCAGCGAGCAAGAACACCACAAATCCTCTTGCTCCATCCTTCTTCGATCTCTCAATTTTCAGCCTTCCTCAGTTCCTCTCTGTCTCGCTTTTTGGCTATTGGCTGCTCTCTCTCCTTCTCTGAATGGAGATGTCTTTAAATAACTCGGAAGAGGAGAGGAGAAACTAAAAGGGGTCACGTAGGGTGATGAGGAGGAAAGGCGGAAGGCGGCGAGAGGTGGGGTCGAACACTCTAGGAACGGCCACAACAGTTTGTAGTTAGTTCTGGTCATCCACAACGAGAAGACTTGAATTAGCTCCTGCGCACTACGGGGCCGGACTGGGGCTCATTGTGTTATGCACGAGTAGATTGCTACCATACTGCCTGCCATACATGTTTTAGACACTACTTCATTCGTTTTACTACATGTGTTTTTATTTTAAGATAATTTATTTTAAAATATTTGTTTGTAAAATATATTAAGAGTATAGTTATTATAATTTTTTTACTCTATAGCCTACTTAAATACTTTAAAAATAGTTAAATGGTTGTGCTATTTATTAATGGAGATATATATAATTATCTTTTTATTAAATTTTTCTTAAATTTAGTGTTTACTTTAGTCTGTACGTATAATGATCCGAGAATAAATAGAAGAAGCATCATAGTAGTAGCAGCATAGAACTCGAGGTCACTTTTTAGTTATGTCAGGGTGTGTTTTTTGAGGAGAGGAATTGCATGGAATTCATTTGAAAAAGAAAAGTGCATTTAAAAAGTACATATTTTAGAACATGTTTTTGCACTAAGGAAAAATCAAGCGCCATGAGAGTTGATTTAGTTGAGGCAGTTGCTTCATTTGACATTTTATTTATTTAAGCTTAAGAAAAATCCAAAAACCTCTATCACTAACTCCATTTCAAGCTGCACGTAATTGTTTCCTACTCATGTACCCTTACTATGGCAGCATTGAATGATTTACTACAATTGTTTCAATTATCTGTTTCAACATTTATTAGTCTACACGACAAAGCAAATTAAATGTGCATTATATTCTAGAAGAGAGAAAAAAGTTTATTTTTATCCCCTAACTATTGAGTAAGTTAAGTTTTGGTTCCTAAACTCCAATACCAGACAATATTTATGCTCATATTTCAAAATGGGATAGATTTGGTCCGTCACCTCACTCAAAACAGATTGACCAGTGACGTAGTAGTGATTTCGCACGCGTGATGAAAGGATCAAGATTATCGACTAAAGGGAGGAAATAGGAGATTATCAAAACTTGTAACCAAATCAAATCATACTCATTCTAGTAGACAAGATATGCAAGATAAACAAGTGCGAAGAAATCAGAAACATCACAATCACAAGGGAAACAATGATTTATCATCGAAGTTTGAGCCTTTGGCGTTGCTCTACGTCAATCTCTAAGACTAACAGACTTCAATTTATTCGGTTTGGAGATGAACTCTTGCTTGGTACTAGACTAAGGTCCAACCTCTCTCTCAAAAATTTCCTCACAAATGATGGTGCTTTGGCTTGAGGAACTGTGGTAGGAGGCTTAGGAGAGCAGAAAATAGATCTTGCAAAGAGTTAATCGTGCAAAGAGGCTTGGGGGTATATATAGCCAACCCCTCAAAAACTAGCCGTTATGCAAAAAGCGCAGAACTCAAAACTTCAAACTTTGAACTCAGAGGTTCCGACATTTTGAAACCAACAACAATATTGTTGTCCAGAAACAAATCTCGAAACAATCGACGAAAACTCGGAGGTTCCGAATTTCAGAGCATAGCGGACATAGGTAAATAACTGATGTTTCGATATGGAACTCAGACCTTTCGGGATTTGAATAGCCTTGGCAAGGCATTAACAGTACACATTTCTGGAGGCTTCGATATTGCACTCGAGACTACAGAGATTTCAAAAGTCCTCGGATGAAGTGAATCAGAACACAAACTCAGAAGTTATGAAAACAAACTCAGACATTCCGAAATTTCAAAAGGAAGTCCAAAACAAAAATTCAAAGCATTCGAAAAACTTGAGCTCATTAATTTTTCTATATTAATCTAAAATCAAGATCTATACATTAGCACCAGTTTCATCATTTTTAAATATATTTGAAATTCATAATTGAATTAAATTCAAATTTGAATATGACATATCACCTTTAAATAGTCTCTAAATAACTTAATTCTTTTCCTAGCTCCAAAATATATCTAATATAACCCTCTGGTCCCCAATAATGTTTTGAAACTTAAATCTTTAATAATAAAAGTAGTATGGAATATGAAACCCTAAATTCATTCAAATATTCCTTTATATGAATATCTCCTGCTATAGCATCCAATACACTATCTTTATTCTTATAAAGATCGAGTTGGTGGTCGTCCGTTCACCTCACACAGACTACTCCTTAAGTTGTTGAGAATTATTGTAATTGCCATTCATTCATTGTGGTAGATATATGTCACGATTTTGTATTTTCATTAATCCGATTGATACACATTTTGGAATAATTGTTATTTAGCACAAAACAGGAGAATATGATGGCATAAGCGTTTAACGACTCACGCAATACATTTTTTATTATTCCGTAGCATCATACGTGCATTTAGCTAGTAAGTAAAATTTATAAATAAAATCTTCTAAGAACACTCTAATCCCCCTGAGTTAAATAAAAGTGGAACTCAAAAAAATTTCACATTGATACAATTAAAAGGCAAAGAACCCTTACCCTTCCAATATACCTTAACATGTGATACTTTTGCAATATAAATCCTAATCATGTAAATTACATGCTCTAAAACCAGAGGCCATCCAACTATACCATGCTTGTTGGAGTTATGTTTTATTGGGTTGTAAGTTGGATTTATTTGGATGTTGTGCTTATGTTCAACGTCTTTTAACGTGTAGTCTCTAACATTCTGATCTCTCACAAGGACGATCACGAGCGCCGCCGTACCAAAAACAAGCTCAAGACCAGGGCCACTACTTGTCAGGCAAGCTTCCCACCTTGATCATGTTGGACCCATATATTTCAAACATATTATCTTGTTTGTGAAACTTTCATGCTATATGATATTACCCGCTATTTGATATTAGCAATAGTTTTGACCTTTTATTGCATGTAACCTAGCTTTGCCAAATATTATTTATCTCCCTAGGATTATTTTCCACTAGTCATGGTAGCACTAGTGGTAACCTAGGTAAAAATATATGAATACACCATGGCTTAGACCTGCAATAGAAATCAAGTTTTAACAAAGAGTTGTGGATCACTTGGAATCATTTTGTGAGATGAATCTTTGGGTGACAGTGATTGTCCAACGAATGTTTCAAAAGTGGTTTTATTTCGAAACTCCAAAACAAAATAAAATGGAGATGATTTGGATTCTGGTGGGGAATATAATATGGTGTTTGGGAACATCGATTTAGTTGATGCAGCCTTTTGTGCCATGGTTATAATATAGCCTTCTGTGGCTTGAAAATAATGATGGAATGTGGAGTCTTGCTCGGATCAATCAAGGACCAAACCTAAGTGCTGCTCACCCAATTTCTTATCATACGTCCACATGCCCTAGTGGGAAGGGCTTGACCCAGTATTATGCTTAGTTATAGCGTATGAATCCATAGGCGATAGGTGGAAATTGTAAGAGAGTGGTTTAGCTCCAAAGGGCCCTCTCGTGGTTTAGCGTAGGAAGTTGTTCAACACAAAGGTGAATCAACATTGTGTCATGGTTTTGCGATGGAAGACAATTGCTAGGAATGGCTCATCTAGCGGGTTCATCGTTAGGGCTAGACGAAATATAAGTCTCATTGTGACATCCCAGCCGGTACGTCTTGTAAAGTGTACTCATCAGGCCTTGACAAACAGGGGAGAATCACATCTTGTGGGCAAAGCCGTACAACCTCTATAGAGTGTTAAAATCTACTCAAATAGTTGCGTCCGCGGTCATGGACACAATTTGGTTAGGCCACACGTTGGTTAGACTATGTTTTAAATTTCAAAATGTGGAACATGGGATTAAAGGTGTGGAGCATGAACTGCCCATAGTTTGTAGTATGAGCTACGAGGGAGGTACAGGGAGCTGTAGAAGTATGACCTACACCAGACTACGAGGGAGTGGTTCGGGATGGTGGATAATGATGTGAGTCGATAGTCAGAACTATCGGTGTTTTGGTTGCTACTCGTTGATTGAAAACTATGATGTTTTATGCTTATCACACTATTCTTTTTCAAATGCTTGCTACCCTTACTAGTATTTCAGATGCAAACTTACATTCTCGAACAATATGCAACATAGCATAGAGCCACTTTCTTGACATAGCCAAGCATGAAAATAGCCGTTATATTATCCTTGTGGGACGTTTACAAGTACATTCAATATACTCATCTGGCTTGTTGATTTGGTCAGACGATGAAAACATCTAATCCAGATACAAAAACAGTATCTACGAATACTAGGGAGTAACCCAAATCGGTTGCTTGTAGGGTATGGCATTACTTGTGGGCCACTACATCGCTTGTTTTTCTGCTGCAAACTAAGAATTTAGCCAAGAGGTTACGTGTGTAAGTCATCGACCATGAAGGTCCATTTATGTACCTCGCTTGTTTTTCTGATGTAGACTTAGAATTTAGCCAAGATGTTACATGTGTAAGTCATCAACCATGAAGATCTATTTATGTAAGAATATCTTATATGAACGTGTATGACAATGATATTCAAGATAACTTATGGGTGCTGGCTATTGATCATAAGAACAGTATAGGAAATACAAGGGTTATCCAATCGTTAAAACCGGGTATGCCATATGATGTGTCTAGCCTGCATGTATCACGCTAGTTGTAGCAGTTTGACTAGTAGTCCAAATCATGTGTTGAGTTGAGTTGGCTCGATGAGTCGTGAACCTGAAACAATTCAAGACTAGGGAGACAGTCGGTGAGTTGAGAATTTTGAATTAAGGGGAGATTATTAGAAATAATCAAACTTGTATGTATTTAAGTTGAGATCGATTGGTTAGTTCATTGTTTGTAGTAGCAACTGTCCATGTTGGTTTAGAAATGGACTCCGAGCCATAATAGTACGTGCTCATGTTCTAGTCGGATTGCTAGATAGCCCTAAGTCGTGTATATATACATGTAGGCTATACTATTGTATCAGATTTGTGAGAAGAAATAAAAAGAAAAAAGACACAAAAGGTGCCTTAGATGAAGTATCTGTGTTCATGTGTTCTAGGATCTATTTCATGGTGACTGATCCTTGGGCCCAAAGCCAACAGAGCCCAGCCACCACACGACCATCCGAGGCCCCCACCCCAAATCAAACAGCCGGTTGCACGTGGAATCTCCAGATCAGAGGACAATGCGCCCCGCCACCTCACGCCGTTCGCCCGAAGGACAGCTCTGTGCGCGTCAAAAGCTGCCAGCCACAGCTCCACCGCGAAGTTGCGGAGACCACTAGGGGCCACGCTGCGCAGCTGGACGCCGCCACCTCTCCCATGGCTGCCACGCCGAGCACCCACCCTGGCTGCCGGGCTCAGCCACCATGAAGTCCGGTCAGATCTAGAGCGGGGCCGTGGCGTACGCTCCAGATTCGAGGACTCCGCCCTCATGCCTCAAGGGTCCACTGTTGTGTCGCTAGAGAGAAGGCCCCGCCACCGGAGATAAGCCACAGCCATGCACACACCTCGCAACCACGCCACTGCGAGCAATACCGAAAGATCTCGCGGCCACGCGCGGACGAGAAAAAGACCCAGCCACTTTTGGTAGCGGGGCCTACCGCCACTGCGGTACTCGCCGGCGCCAATGCCAGCGAGGGGAGGCAGGGAGGTCAAGATCTCGGGGTGGTGGCGGCGGTGCCTCCCGGGTCGTCCTAGGTTGGGTGACGTGGGAGAGGTGGTGCTGCGCTGGGGCACTGCATGGCATTGCTTGGAACAGTTGCTGATGGCTGCCAACCGAGTGGCTTCGGTTCTACAGGTGAAACCGTGATAGGTTAACAATCATACAGGACCAATGCTACTCCTTCCACTAGACATGATTGAAGTTAGAAACATGCGGATACAAGTTTAGTTTTAGTGTTTTAAAAGTTGGATCTGACCGTTTCCTACCGCGCGTCTAGATACACCTGAATATTGTGACAACTAGGCTTCAAGAACATCAAACACAAAGCAGCTTTGGAGAACTCGCCGAAAACACACACTTACCTTAATACCTAGTATAGTTGGGACGTTGGGCCGTGCTTACCTGGGCCGGCCCGAGCACGGCCCGAAAAAGCGAGGGCCGGGTTGGCACGGCCCGAAGTCTGGGCCGGGTCGGGCCAGAGAAAAAGGCATGACGGGTGGCCCGGCCCGGCACAACGGATGGGCTGGACCTGATTTGCAGCCCATATAATTTAGGCCCGACCCGACCCGGCACGGCCCGATGACAGCCCGACGTGCTGCGGGCCGGGCTTCGGCGCAGTCAGTAGACATCTGGGCCGGGCCGGCACGGCACGACGGGCTGGCCGGGCCGTCTGGCCTCGGGCCGTGCTGGCACGGCCCGGCCCAAGTCCCAGCTCTAGTACCTAGCCGTTTGCTCAACGCGGCAATAGGGTCGAGCACAGTTTTACAAACACTATTAGCCTATAGCATTTTAGGTACCCACTCAGCCAGCCGCAAGAAATTATAATTACATGCATTTTCTTTAGCTTCCTAGGTTGGCGCGCGTGTGTATGCGCTTCACGTCCTCGCAGCAGCGTCGTGGCCTCGACGGGTTCCACGGCCTGCCATCGCGCGCGTTTGGCAAACGACCATGCTCTGCCTCCACCCGCCCCCGGAGTCTTGCCATCGCGCAAACGCCTCACGCGAAAGGCCTCGCTCATGATCGATCGATCGTTTATTTCGTGATCAGTGACCGTCTAATTAGTGGTCGTTGAACGCAAATTAGAGAAGAGTTGGCAACCGACTATTCTGGTCGGGCTCGCCAGCTAATCTTGTGGAATTTGGCATACCAACGTAAGTCATGTCAAACAACACAGCTACACCAGGGACAAGCTTGCCCAACCGTGGGAGATGGCATGGGGCCATGCGCCAAGTCATATGGTAGTGTCATCCAGCTTTAACCTTCGACTGGGCTATTTTCCCCTTGCGATAAGTGAAAGTCTATACATTAGCAGCCAAGCTACCCCTTCTCTAAGAAAAAGGAGAGCACAATTTAAGGGGAAAAGAATTGTAAGAAAAGATAAAGCCTGCCTAGCTAGGCCCTGATGAGGATCTTGCATCCAGCTGTACACTTGGATTCTGTTATTCTCTACCCTAGTGAGCCTAGCATCCGTATATGGGAATGTGCTGTCCGATAATATCATTTGATATCTTAGTTGTGGTATATTATTTTGATATCTTAGGTGTGTTATAAATGAATCCAACTAGAATATGATGATCCAATATTATTGTCTCAATTCCCATTTGTTCTCTTGGTTGGAACGCATGTTGGATTGTACCAATTGGACCATCATTGCACCCTCTCCCCCTGCTCCTCTTTTATTTCAGGACCTCGTCGGTTAATTCTCAATCATTATCTAAAAAGATCGATCAATTCAACTGTTTGCATATCCTGCAGCACGTTGCATGCCGTGCAAACAGTGGCAACGGATAAGCCTGTGGCAAGCATCGCTTACTCGTGTCATGGCAATAAGACATCGCATTCGACTCTGACATACTATCCGTTGCAGAATTAATATATGATGAGAGAATTCCAAATATAACACTCGAAATTTGAGCAGTTCCAAATATGCCACTGAAAAAGTTAAAGTTCTAAATATGTCACTGAAAATTTGCACTAATCCCATATATGCCATTACCGTCAGTTAACCTGCTGTTGACCGTTAAGTGGACTAAAAATCTTGTCAGTTTTTTATGTATTGACAAAATTGCCCTTACTTCAATTTCCTCATCTCCCCCACTCTACCCGATCCCTAACCCAATCCCCTACCCGATCCCCACCCAGGCCGGCGGCGCGCCCTCCCGTGGCCCCCGCGCAATCCCTCCCCAGGCCGCCGGCGGCGCGCTCTCCAGGCGGGCGGCGCCCTCTCCAGGCGGGCGGCGGTGCGCCTCCCCAGGCCAGCAGCGGCGGCGTCCCCAGGCTCCCGCGCAAGCCCTCCCGAGGCCAGCCCGCGCGCACCCTCCCGATCCCCTCCCGAGGCCGGCGGTGGCGGCCTCCCCAAGCCCCCGCGCACGCCCTCCCAAGGCCGGCCCGCGCGCCCTCCCGAAGCCCCCGCGCGCGCCCTCCCAAGGCCAGCCCGTGCGCCCCCTCCCGAGGTCGGCGGCGGCGAGCCCTCCCCAGGCCGGCGGCGGCGCGCCCTCCCCAGGCCGGCCCGCGCGCGCCCTCCCTAGGCCAGCGGCGGTGAGCCCTCCCTAGGCTGGCGGCGGCGAGCCCTCCCCAGGCTAGCGTTTTGGCCAATCTAGCTGAACCCTCTTCTTCCTGTCTGAATGTATTCAAGGAACATTGTGCAGGATTAGAGAAAATAGCTGCTCCTCTGTGTTCCACTAATCTACTTTGCAAGAATTATGCAGTTCTAATTAATTGGGACATGCATATTTGAAAATTCAGCGTAGTTAAGCTGCACATTGTACACAACTCCAATAGTTGCTTTCTGCATCTGTTCACAAATTTCCAAAGCAATGTAAACTCAGATATCTCATTGTTTGAGATCATTTCTTATCCTATAGAGATTGGACAGTACCTCTATTTTGATGTTTCTCAGTTAAGTTATCTATTATTATGCTGCAAAAAATGCTCTGATTGTCTCCTATTATGCTGCTGAAATTTTCTTGTGATGGCATCTCATCTCCACCTGAAAGCAACACACTAACCTCTTGTTATATCATCAAGTCATTCATCAAGTCATTAGGAACACTAGTGGTACTAGTGCATGCACATACATTTTTGATACGAAAATACTAGTACAATCTGTAAAGCACACTAGGCTCAATTGAATACTTCAACAAAGGGCAAAGGGTAAAATCATCTTTTTAACATCCACTTAACGGTCAAAGGCTAGTCAACTGACGGTAATGGCATATATGGGATTAGTGCAAATTTTTAATGACATATTTGAAACTTCAACTTTTTCAGTGGCATATTTGGAACTGCCCAAATTTCGAGTGTTATATTTGGAATTCTCTCATATATGATCCCGCGCGAACACCATGAACTATTAGCAGTCTCTCGGCCCCTTGTGTCACTCCCCGGGCGACACCAGGGGCAAACCTAGCGTCCCCAATAGCCCCTTTCCTGTTTCCTATCCTTGCTGCCGTCGTCACTGACCTCTGCCATGGTGGCGGTGGGCCCCGCTACCGAAGGTGGCGGAGCTTTTGTCCGCTGGAGTGTTGGAGGAGGGCCAATGGGACGATGGCGGCTACGCATGCGGATTATGAGACAGCAGCTTTGAGGCGAGGCCACGGCAGCGGGCTCACCATCGTGTGGCAGAGGAAGGCGTATGCAAGCTTTAGGTGGCCGGGGCATGGAGCATCCGGCGCCCTTGGGCCTAGATTTGGTGGTGTCCTGGGCTGGGTCGGCGTGGCAGCGGTAGTTACGGCAAGTGCTAAGTGTGGGCGAGACGAGGCAACAACATGTCTGCACGGTGTGCCTTGAGGATCTCGTGTTGACGGCGGCAAGAAGAAGAAGTTGAGGTGGTGGTGTTCCCACTACTCCCAAGTGGCCGGTAGGAGTGTTGGGGCAGCTGATGGTGTTCATATTGGCGGTGGCTAACGCCACAAGTGCTGTTTGTCGAGGCAGCCCTAGGTGCAGGCGCAAAGACAACGACGGCAGTGTAGATGCGGCCGCCTGGACTGCGGCTGCGGTGATGCTGGTACGCAGTTCCAGATCTGTGTGTCCCGGACTGTAGGTCGGCGATGTGCGGCAGCTAAACGGCCGGCGGGGATGGACGGAGGCAGCGCTCCGCGTGCTAGGTGCGAGGAGCGCGTGTTGGGCACGGTGGCCGGGATGTTGCCGGTAAGGTATCTTGCAAGTTTTCGCCAACAGCTACTCTGGACGTGGTTGGGGATGCTCTGTTCCAAGCATCTTTCTGGTGGCATGTGCGGCATGGTGTTGCTGCGGCGAGGTGTGGGTATCTGATGTGGTCGTTGGTGTGACCCGCCGATGACCTGTTATGTGCGGCGGCGATGATGGGTGCGGCACGGGCCTAGGTGACGAATTTGGTGTGCCGAGCGATGTTCTCTGTGCTTTGGTGAGGCATGTCATCAAGAAGTTTAGAGCTGCGGTGTCACAAGGACATAATGGGCGGTGACAATGACTCAAAGCGAGCGGCATCAGTGGATGGTGCACGTCAGATGTGTGGTAGACTTGGTTATCAAGATTTATATGGTGCTCGTCCTATCGGTGAGGTATGTAGTGGTAAAGTTGGAGCTGCCTGGCGAACGGCTGCAGGTGGTGGTGATTCCTCACAGCAAGAGTCATTTAGAGTGTTGTGAGCTAGCCGTGGTAGTCTTGGCTAGAAACTTGATATGGTTGTTTGGTGTTCGATATGTCTATGATTTTTTTTATAGTGTATTGGAGTCGCTGAATCGTAGATATGAAGAATATGACGATAATACTTGCCTGCAGCGTTGATAGACATGGCTACTTAGCAGCGTGTGTCAAATTCAGTTTCAATTGATGTCTGGCTTTGGTCATTCAGCGGTGTTTTAGGCCTAGACTCGTTAGATTGTTGAGTGTCGTTAATTTCGATTTTGGTTCGATTTCTCTTTGATTAATCGAATAGATTTTGTTTTAATTTATGGATCGAGCTAAAAGATTTCCACTGTTCGAAAGCAAGGAAAGGGGATATATTTTTTTCTTTTCCCTATCTTAACCCCGGTCTTGAACCAAGTAACGCTGACACGTAACCTGACGGAGCCGCCGCTATGCAACACGTCAGCTCAGGATATCGAAGTAGAATGTTCTCCGTAGGCCTGACGTGCTGCGTCTTTTCCCAGGAATATGCACGTGGCTTTCTGCTTCCCACGCTGCCCCTTCAATCAGGCGCCACGTGTTCCCATGATCGTAGTTATCGTTGGACACTGTTTGACTATCTTGATCGTAGATTATGGCTTCCTTCCGGCCGGTAGCAGGCATATCTAGTAGAAGTAACAGCGACAGCAAGGCTGATAAACCTTTTTAAGTAGCTGATAAACTCTTATTGCGAAGCATGAGAGCGCATATAATGCAATGGTGATTTCAGCGCTCTCTCTGCGATAATATTGAGTTTATATTGAATATATATATAAATATAGAGTTACATATTAGATTATGTGGTGAATCAGAGTTAAAAAATAGACTCTGATTCATGTATTGAAGTATTATAGATTTTTGAATCAGACTCTAGTACTCTTAGATCTTATATAATAAGGGAGAGCCATATGTTATAACCTAGGTAAAAAAGGAATCGACAAGCAGGGGATGATCATACCATCCTCCAGGGTTAAAAGTCGCGGTGTTGGTGCAGGGCATGTTGACTGAAGTTAAGCGATCAAACTTCTCAGAAAGAGCGGCTAGAGTGGCTGGTGAATTCGGTAGGATCAACAAGCTCCACGAAGCTCATATTGGTGATTGTGTAGATCAGTTAGCCCGAAGACCTTATTCTAGATAGATCCCGTCGCTATAATATGAGGAACGGAGCGTTCAAGAAAGGCTCCTGGGATATAGACTTCAGCTAAATCTCATCAAATAATATTATATCTTCAATGATCTTGATCTTACATATTTACCTTGGTAGATCCAATAACTATGCATCTCAAGAGATTGGCCCAAGGCATCACGTCTAGGAGGGCTGATTCCGTAACAATTAACGTTATCTAACGTTCTAACAATTATGAAAAGTTGGAAAAAAGGTTGTTAGATATAAAAAAAGTACTACTATCAATCGATCTTATCACAATATTTAATTTCAATTTAATATAGATACTGACAACAGAAAAGACAAATTCAATAGAAAAGAGAATCCTAAATAAAAAAGGTAAAAGAAAAATATGTGTTTTGAGGAAGCACAAGACAAAAGTATTATTCATGAATTTTGCGAAAATTATCTTTTGCGTTTGTTGTCATACACGATTTTAGTTGTTTTCATGCAGGACCCTTGGCTACACCATACCCTACGTAACAACAAAATCAGAATTTTACATGATCACCAGACGGTGTTATTTTCGGTTTGGAGCCCCAGAAGCACCTCAAGACTGGTAACATTGGATCCGTTATGGATGAAGCATGCAACACATACTGATGTTTCTCTAAAAAAGTTTAGGGGAGCAACACGTACAGAAAAAGGACCTCTCATCTCAAGGTGAATGTATTGGGCGATTATCTCCAAGCCCAAAAGTCCATTCCTACGGAACTCCTAATTGTTGAGTGGCTTAATCTGTAGATGCATAAAACCACGCTGACCGACCCGATTATCTTATCTGGTCGGTCATCTTGAGATGAAACGCTTATTACAGGAGTATAAACAAGATATGGCCTACAAGCTAGTAGTTGTTGGGCCGGCCTACTGTGCTATACTGGTTTGAGGGGAGGTCATGGTTCGAGCTCCCACGCTTCATTTTTTTTTGGTACCTTTTTTATTGAGGGAATTGCCTCACTACCATTACATTTTCTTCCCCTCTCCAAAATACCACCTAAACACCACCACTTTCCAAAATACCACTCAATTCAATACCCGTTACACCAAAATAACACTTCCGTCCACTGCCGCTACCCCTATCCCGTCTGCCGGCACCTTCCCTCCCCTGTCCCGTCCGCCTCCGCTCCCCCTTGGTCCAGCGGCGCGCGGCCTCCCCGAGCTGAGCACGGCGGCGGCACGACGGCGCGGGCGCCTCCCCTCCCATTTCCCATCCGCCTCCGCTCCCCCCTGGTCCAGTGGCCCGTGGCCTCCCCGAGCCGAGCACGCGCCCGTCATGGCAGGTGGATCCCGAGCAAGCCCGGCGAGCAGCGCAGCGCGGCGGAAGCGGCGGCATCCTGAGCAGGCCGGTGGGCAGTGCAGCGCGGCGGGCGTGGCGGCATCCCGAGCAGGGCCGGCAGGGCCGGCGGCATCCTGAGCACCCCAATCGAGCCTCCTACAGCGCCGATCCATCGGCCCGCGCGGACCCGCACCTCGGGCGGCAGGGGCCTGAGCACGGCGGGGCGCGGATCTGCTTCTTGGGCGGCAGGGACCTGAACACGGCGGAGAGGTCGCGTGGGACGTCGAAGTACAGCCGCCGCTTCGCCGCCGACAACGGCCGCGTCCTGGGGGCCGACGCTTCCGTCGGCTAAGCGGGCTTCCTCGGAGCGGGAGGGCACTCAGTCGGCGGCCACAGCATGCTCTCCTCCGACGTCGGCGTCCTCGGCTCCTGCTCCGGCTCCCCCTCCTCCTCCTCCTCGGCCGTCACCGCCGTCGTCGTCGTGGGCTCCGACGCCTCCTCCACCACGGCCGTCTTCACCGGCTCCGCGTCCACAGGCGCCGTCGACGGTGAGGCCAATGCCGGCTCAGGGGGGAAGCGCGTCCACCGCCGGCGCCCTGGTCTTGATCGGCGGCTGCGCCGGCAGGGTGTCGTCGCCTGCGGAGGCCGGAGAGCTCATCTGGGGCTAACGATTGACTAACGGTTGTAAGGGCTAAGGAGAGGAAACTGTTATTTTGGTGTAACGGGTATTGAATTGAGTGGTATTTTGGAAAGTGGTGATGTTTGGGTGGTATTTTGGAGAGGGGAAGAAAATGTAATGGTAGTGAGGCAATTCCCTCTTTTTTATTTGCTATTTTACCTTTCAGTTTCCTTTTTCTCTTTCTTTTCACTTTTTCATTTCCTATTATACTTTCTGGTTTTTTATTTCTTTCTTTCTTTTGCATTAGTTGTATTTTCTGATGTGTTATTCTCTTCTCTCTCTTTTTTGAGTTGTTCACGCTCTTTTTTTATATTTGCCACACTAACATTTGTGAAATGTTCCACAGTGTTCTCGATTTCTTTTTAAAGTATTCGTTTTGCTCTATCAATAGCTATGATTTTGTAACGTTCGACACAAAATAATGAGATTGACATAATTCACTACCTTCATCTTAATTTGGGATCCAGAACGATTTACTCAAACTAGTGGGACATTTTCTACTGCTAGGAGAACACTTTTTCATGCACGTATCTAACATTGTCTTTTTCCTTGAAAAAGTGGAACATCTTTCTTTGAATAACAAAACCATTTTCATAAGCTTTTGTTGAGAAAGACAAACACTTTCCACAAATGCTGCAACATTCTTTGAAAAATGTTATGTCGTCTGGAACCTTTTTATGAATTATATGAACAATTCTCGTGAGCTACATGAACATTTCTGAAAAATAGTGCTAATTTGTATTTGCGTTGTACTAATAGTGTTAAAGTATTTTCCATGCAGTCTCAATTTGTTCCACTAGTATCTTATTTTGGTTCCACTATGGTGTACGTATGATCTCCAGAACAATTTTACATTTGGTTTATAAATATTGGAACTTATGAATTTCACAAGATGAGTTAACAATCCCAAATAATCCATTGGCACTTTTGATTTGTTCTCTTATTTCTTGATTTGTTATACATACAAAATGTACTATTCTTTCGAAGTATGTCGTAAAACACATGAAGATTCAAAAGAATCTTGTTTTAGATGCTAGGTCTGGAAGTAATGAAATTTTATGTTCCACAAAGACGCATACATATATAGCTATCGCTATTTATCCAGCAGGCTGGCCGCTGATCGAAGGGACAAGCCCTGAGCCTAGAGTGAGCGTGCAGTTCGTGGGCCGGCCCAAGGTGAGCGGCGCACTGCTACAGCACGTATAATCTTGATCTAGGGGGTCCCGACTCAATCCATGGGCGTGTTCCCCGGTTTTGACCAAAACTTTCAGCCGTTCAGCCTTCGCCAAAGAGCTGCTGCGCCACGACGGGAGCCGCACTACTTCTTCCTCTGCGGTCCGTGTCCACCCCCAATAGGACTCTCGGGCCCTGACATCGTAGATGACAAGAAGGCCCCTCTCTTTTCTTATAGACGTCTGTCCAGCGCTGGCAATCCCACGCGTTTCGAAGGACATCTCCGGCAAAGTGAAACCCGCTGCGGCCGCGCCAAAACCCAGGACGCCCACGGAGACGCAGACAGGGACCGCGACCCACGGCCACCGCCTCTCCTCCTCTTCTTTAAAGCAATCAATCTCCTCGTCTTGATTGATCACTTCCTCCAACACACTCCTCCTACCCTTCATCGATTGCTCGCGCGTTTCCATTTCATCGATCACTATTCATTGCTCTGCTCGCACCCGCAGCTCAGCAGCTAGCTCAATCTCTCCTACACGTACATCCACGCACATGGCATCTGCCAACGCCGCTGCCGGGCGCTGCCGCCGGATCGTGGTGGCCGTTGACGAGAGCGAGGAGAGCATGCACGCCCTCTCCTGGTGCCTCGCCAACGTCACCTCCGCTTCCTCCTCTGGCGTTGAAGACACGCTCGTGCTCCTCCACGCCCGGCGTCCGCGCCCCGTTTACGCCGCCATGGACAGCTCAGGTACATACGTGCATATCGTATTACGAGATGATTAGCGCGTGTGCTCTTAGTGTTAGAACATGAATAGAGATGGGCCTGCGGTGCATGCAGGGTACATGATGACTTCGAACGTGCTGGCAACCATGGAGGGGCACGCCAATGCCGTCTCTGCAGCCGCGGTTGACAAAGCCAAGAACATCTGCGCCGCATTTCCACATGTACAACTGCACGTTACTAAATTTGTTGGTCTAATTGATTAATGCATAATCTAGACGTGTTTATGAATGTACAAAGTTCAGTCTGATCGATGGATGCGCACAATGTGTGCACAGGTGAAGGTGGAGACGGTAGTGGAGAGTGGGGATCCGCGGGATGTGATCTGCGACGCAACTGAAAAGATGGGTGCGGATCTGCTAGTCATGGGCAGCCATGGATATGGCCTCATCCAGAGGTACGTGACACCCAGCAATCGCTTTATTACACGTATCCATGTAAATAATACTACTACATATTGGTTTTTGCAATCGTCTTAGTGTGCCCCCAAATGGAGCCTAATCTGTGTCTTGTCCGTGGCTTTGAGCTGAATTTGCCAGAAATTCATTGTCTACAGCTCTAGCTGTTACACCTTTTGAACATTTTACTTGCACATAACTTCAATTTTTCAATTTTCATGGCCATTTCACCACATACTCATGCGGGTGTGAATCATATTGCAGGGCATTCCTGGGCAGCGTAAGCAATCACTGTGCGCAGAACTGCAAATGCCCAGTTCTGATTGTCAAGAGGCCGAAAGAGTAATCCTATTCCTAGTACTAATACTAGAGCTCAACTAATGTTGGATTTTTGGTCTGATATATGTATGTGTTCACCGTTGTATGATGCTTTGTTATTGAAGAACAAGAGGCAGTTGCTATGATGTGTAGTGGCAGCGTTGGCTGTTCAGACAGTGTCATAAATCTACCTGATTTATTGCAATAAATGGGACATCCGCTTATGCAGGCTACTTGTTTTTTCCACTGGAACCTATCTCAATTGACGCCCAAAGTGTGACGGACGCGTGCCCAGCAAGTGAACTTACCTCTTGCCTGTGCAGGACAGTAGAAGAATCCTACAAAAGGCCTTCATTTCGTGTTTAGCTTGTGCCCAGTCGCAAACCTGAAAGATGTCGAACAGCCCACATCAAAGATCTCCTTTCAACCCTGCCCGCGCAACTGGTTAATGCGGCTTTTTTTTTCGAAAACTAACTGAGAAACACTTCCGTAGGGAAAAAAAAGTTCATACACATTTTCCCTGTTTGATTTATGTTAATTTTCTATAAAACTCCTATGTTTCAAACAAGTAGTTACTCTAGTGGATCCAGCTCTTTGCATGGGGAAAAACCTAAAATTCTGCTACCACAGCCCAAGTGTAAACAGATCTACGAAATGAGCCTAGCTTACTCGGTGGGAGAGTAGATATTTTAAGTCCTTGTAGACTCGTATTTGGGTCATATTTATTATACCGTCGGGGCTTCTTCTACAGTTTGCCATATAAAAGTAGAGCTTTTTTACAGTTCTTGAAAGGTACCACGAGGTAGTGATACCTTCCCATCTAAATTGAGTATCTCCCTGCAATCTACCATTGATCTGCGTGAGGGTAGGATCAACATTTTGCAACCTTCAGCCCCCGCCATTCTTCTCACCTGGCCAAACCCCAAATTTTCTCATGCACGAAAGCGACAGAGCCCAAGCCAGCTCCCAGACGGCGCCACCCATCCTGCTTGGGGCTCGTTCTCCACCAGGCAACAACGACCACGGGCGCGTGACGCCAGATTCCATGGCAACGTTATTGGTCTCGACAATTGCCGAGGATGCCACGTGCCTCGCTGGAGCGGCGCCGCCCATCCTGCTCACTATCTCTTTGGGCAATCTGTGACTCTATGCATGGGGGATGCAATGAACGGCTACGTCAGCTCCATCCTTGTGTTGTTGGTCTCGCAAGGCTGTTCTGTTCTTGCGGCTTGCTGGCTGCACAGTTCATCTCGAACACCGATCGAATCACTTGTTCGTGTGTCCATTAAATCTTGTTGTCTCTTTCTAACCATATATTTTTGGACTGCTTTTCTTGCTTGGATTCGTTAAATAATAGTGAACCAAGTTCCAGGAATTGCCAAAATTTTCAGCTTTTTCTACCCCTTTTCTTCAGATTTCTTGGGATAGTAGTTTGAGATCAATTGATGTGTCGTGTAATACTTGACCAGCAATATCTGTATATCTCGCTTGCCCATCCAATTAATTGACAGCGAGAGCGAGCATGGAGTGTAAATGAATTCAATCAAGTTCATATTCTGCACAACATGTTGCCTGTTTGAGCATCCATAAATATTGAACCTTCATTGTACAGGAAGAGAGATCGAATACATTAACACCTTGTTTGGTTTACATGAGTTGAACATAGAATTGAAAATTTGGAATTGGATTCTAGAAATAGGGGTGTTTAGCTACCACAAGAATTAAATCATAAAATTCTAAAGAGTGAAAACATAACTAAACCAATTCTTTACTAGGAGCAAAGAATCAAACGGAATTTGTGGGTCCCATAAGCTTGTCAGACCTACATGCATGTCTGGCCCATCAAAATGCGCAAGGTTGCACATTCGAACATTGACTTAAATCCAACAAGTTTCAATTGATTTTATAAAAAAACATATTTTGTGAACGCTCGGTTAAAATTCTAAATACGGAAGTTTTACGAAAGCTACCTCTACACGCCTGTGAGACCCACCTAATCAAGTGGCACCATCAATATATATAGAGTTGCTCCTCTCCATACCAAGTCACCCCCAAAAAAATCATATGATTTCTTAAAAAATTTATGGTGTGAATGTCAAGTGAAAGTTTAAAATACCAAAGTTTTTAAAACCCGCCTCTACAAGTCCATGGGACCGCCATTGTGCAAAAAGTAGCTTCTCTGCATGTGAGGCGTTCACCAAATTTAGTTGATTTCAAGAAAAAATTATAGTGTGAACATGAGGTTAAAATTCTAGATACCAAACTTTTATAAAATGAAAAACTTTCATTTCCATATGACATCCAAACATAAAAATTGAAATTGAAATTATATTAAAATAGGATTTAGAATTTAATTGGATGAATTCTTGCGAGCCAAGTGTAAGATGCGGAATTGCAGATTGCAATACCTTTAGACGGCTGCCATGTTGGGCATCAATAGTGAAACTTGTTTGGATAGCTCAAACAAAGTACAAGGGCGGAAAGCAGATCGGGAGTATCTATTTGTAGTTGCTGCTTTCATTCTCAAGGTTCACAGCTTGACTTCTAGTTCAGAAGTTGGAGCTAATCTTTGAGAAAAGAGGGAGGCGTTCGATCGAGGATCATGGCAGTAGCTGGTATCATACTCAAGGTTCACAGCTTGCTTGCATTGAAGTTTTGCACAGGCAGCGATTCTGTGCGAGAATCAGAAAGGTAGGAAACCAATGACTATTCTGCCCCTAACAAGTGGTACATTCACCTCTCGTTGTGGATGTAGCAATAGGATGAGGTACCACGCGAAGTGAACCATCAGATTGGAGATGTTTGAATGGCTGAGGTACTTTCCAAGAACAGTAGAAAATAGATTTTGGACGTCAGGTTTGAAAGTCAAAGACACTTGAAATTTCGAATTGAGAAGGTGCTTTGAACTGGGCCGTGAGATGCACTTTGAAAGATCTGAACAGTAGTGAGGAGAAGCTCGGCTGTGGATGGATGAACTGGACTAGGATGGGGGAGGACGCTTTGGGACGTGAGCCATGTGTTGAGGCCCTAATGGGCAATCTGCGTGCTCCACACTGCTCAGGGGATTTACGGGGCAGGAGAGGAGGAGGGCGGTCTCTTGTGTGTGATTCTCCAAGAAGATCCAAAGGTGGGCAAAATTGATTGAAATTGAAGGAATTTTCGGGTCATTGAGAGTTAGCAAATCCGTAATTGTGTGGTACATACCGGCTTAGTTGCATGGATATTAAAAAAAATATGAAAGATCAGTATATAGTAGCAACGCAAAATCGATCAATGCTCAATGTATTTGCTCGTAAGGACACTAGCCGTTAATTGCTACCATAACCAAAACCTTGGTAGTGACTCCAATCCAGTCATATAAGTTGTTACAATCTTCCACGTCGATCAACCATTCCCCTTTTATCTTGACAGTTAGCTTTCTATCTCTCGGTCCAGAATGCTATCTACTCCCATTTCATCTGCCTTGACTATTAGGTCCTTCCAATCAAATTAGCCCTATAAAAGCCTCCACTTGTGCACTTCGCATGTAGAGTTGTGTAGTACAGCACGAGATCCACTATGGAATTGCATAGCGCCACCATGTTTCAAGAGCTCTTCATCCTAGCGATCCTCTACGTCGCTCTCCACTATCTCGCACGGATCATTTTCCCGGCCAAACGGGCGGGCTATGCACTGCCGCTGCCGCTGCCTCCCGGCCCGCGCGGCTACCCGGTCTTCGGCGCGCTGCCGCTGCTGGGCCGCGCTCCGCACCGGGCACTCGCCGCGCTGGCGAGGTTGCACGGCCCGATCATGCACCTGACCCTCGGCCAGCGCGGCGTCGTGGTGGCGTCCACGCCGGACGCGGCGCGCCTCCTCCTGAAGGACCACGGCGCCAGCTTCCTCGACCGCCCCGCGGACGAGGCGGCGCCAATGCTACTGGCCTACGGTGCCCAGGACCTCGTGTTCGCGCCCTACGGCCCGAGGTGGCGCCGCCTGCGCCGGGAGTGCAGCATCGGCCTCCTCGGCCCCCAGGCGCTCGCCGACTGGGCCGACACGCGCCGAGAGGAGGTCGGCTGCATGGTCCGAGCGGTGCTGGGCCGCCGGGGCGAGGCGGTGGAGGTGCCGGAGTTCCTGTTCTGCGCAATGGCGAACATGATCGGGCAGGTGGTGGTGGGCCGGCGCGTGATCGACGACGAGGGCGGGGAGGCGGCGAGGGAGTTCAAGGAGATGGTGGTGGAGCTGATGACCACGGCGGGGCTGGTGAACATTGGCGACTTCGTGCCAGCGGTGGCGTGGATGGACCTGCAGGGGCTCGGCCGGAGGATGCGGCGGCTGTTGGCGAGGCTGGATAGGGTCTGGAGCAGGTTGCTGTCCGATCACGAGGCGGCCATGGCTGCCAGGAATCAAGAGGGGCACCGCCGGCCGGACCTTGTCGACCGGCTGATCGCCCGTCGCGGCGAAGACGGGGAGGACGGCGTCACAGACCTCAACATCAAAGCTCTCCTTAACGTACATGCTCCCCTATATACCATGCAGCATGCATCCATCGTTTAAAAGTGATTAACATGCGTATGTGCGCGCCGCGCATGCAGGACCTGTTCACGGCGGGGACGGACACGTCGTCGAGCACAATCGAGTGGGCGCTGGCCGAGATGCTCGTGAACCCGGCGATCATGCGGCGGGCGCAGGCGGAGATGGACAGCGTGGTAGGCCGAGACCGCCTCCTCCGGGAATCCGACATCCCGCACCTCCCCTACCTCCGCGCCATCTGCAAGGAGACCTTCCGCAAGCACCCCTCCACGCCGCTCAGCCTCCCCCGCGTCTCCATCGAGCCATGCAACGTGCAAGGGTTCGAAATGACACACTGATGCACATATTTGCTTCATGTCCGTCACGCACGCGAGTTGGCTAATGCATGAGCAAATTATGATCCACCTGCAGGTACCATATCCCCAAGGGCACGCGGATGATCGTCAACATATGGGCGATCGGGTGGGACCCGGCGGTGTGGCCGGAGCCGGCGAGGTTCGATCCGGGGAGGTTCATGACGGAGGAGGGGAAGAAGGTGGAGCCGATGGGGAGCCACTTCGAGCTGATCCCGTTCGGCGCGGGGCGGCGGATGTGTGCGGGCGCCCGCATGGGGGTAGCGCTGGTGCACCACATGCTGGGGGCGCTGGTGCACGCCTTCGACTGGGAGATGCCGCAGGGGGGCCGGGGAGATGGACATGGAGGAGGAGTTTGGCCTCGCGCTGCAGAAGAAGGTGCCGGTCAGGGCCGTCGCGCGGCCGCGTCTGGCGGTCAGCGCCTACGAGTGATCGCCAAGTGCTGCTGCCGTACGTCGACGAGGCCGTGCGTTTGTGCGCATGTCTGTATTCTTTGCGCGTGGTGATCGAGAGATTAGATGATGCTTAAGTATGCCAAGAATAATGGAAGTATAGCACTCATCGACAAGGAAGTCTTTTTCGTTACGAAACTTAACTGAATTTAATCTTTCCGACCGTGAATTTAACTAAATTTAACCTTTCGAGGCGCTGACGCAGTAACACTAAACAGTGCAAGTCCGAACGAGCCAGTAGCACTATGCTTATAGGACACGAGACATCTATGACCAACCTGCTACTATATCTCAATGCCATGTAACTGCACTTTTGCGAAGTTTACAAACTCTTAAAATTCTGAATATAAGTCAAACAAAACGCTCCATACTCGGCCAAGCCTCAGATAGCCATATAGACAACTCCACGGTTCAGAAACAACTATTTGTCACGAGAGAACCTGTTACAATAACCCACCATGGAATGCTTCGTATGCAATGAGGGCAGGAAGGGGATATGAATTTAGGAGCATCCAAACTGCAGATTGAGTAAAATGTCCATACAAAGTGAAGTCAAAACAGATGACAACCGCAACACAGGCACTCATCAACCAAACTAGTCGATGTAAGTGACGATAAAAGAGAAGCTTTCAGCAGCTGGTAGAAAAACGGTGCATTCCCAAGAAATATACCCTGAAACCATATGCCCTCGAATATAGGTAAACCGCTGAAACCAATCAGCATAACTGACTGCAGTATCACATAGCAAAAAGAATTCTTAAATGGCTCAAGTTGACGATATCTCAGGATATAATTCAACAGTATGTAATTTGACTGGTAGCATCAACTGAAATGCATAATGATCATAGTACTGCTCAGGTGACAAAAACGATCCTTGCGATCATACAGAATCCTAAAGGTACTGAGCTAAAACAGGGGGAAAACAAACTTGCTTTTCCATGGGCTTACTTCCATCTTACACCTCAACTCCAGCCTCCCACTCTTGATGTTGTGCTTCTTGGAGTACCTCTGGTTCCTAAGGAACTTGGGGTCCATCTACATTTAGGGAAAAAGCAAGCAGAGATCAATGAAAGAACAAATAAGGTGCTACAAGAAAACATGTGAAAAGGGCAGAAATTCTGAACAGAGGCTACTAATTGCCAGGTCGTAATACCAATTCAAAATAATGCACTACAGATGTTTGAACAATTCTATCTGTTCAGTACAAAATTACTGGTAGAAAGGAAAGTTGACACACCTCCATAGAAAATAATACTGGATTTGACCTAGCCTAAAATAATATCCATATCTTAGAACTTATAAAGAATTATCGAAATAATTATTGGACCACCACAAAAACAACATTCAGATGCCAACACTTCAGTAGTCTAATGGATTTGAATAACATTAGCTACATATTGTATCTACACCAGAGGAGCAAAAATCAGTATGGTTTTATTATCACCAAATGCAACAAGTGCTTACTCAGTGATCATAACTGATGGAATGGAACAAACAAAAGGAGAACACAAACTAAACCCGAGGCTAGTAATTAACGGTACTACAATATTAATAATGTAAATCATACGAAAACATAGCTACAGGATCTGTCATTAGATTATGCTATCAGGCGCACCAAATCATAATTAGGATGTTTCACTATTTCATCCAGATATGGCTGCAAATAGTACATGCCATCCAACCAGGATAGGAAATAGTAATAACGCTAAATAATACCTCGATATTAGAACGATCCCTGGCTAAGAAAATTAACTATTCGTCATCCACTGGCTAGCAGCAAACATCTGGAGAGAAACGAGCCTAGATGATGAACCTATGGCCTAAAGGCACCTACGTATCAACAGATTCAACCAGAAACAGATCGCGCGATCGATCCGAAGCTGCAAGAGAGGAATAGGGGGGAAAAGGAGGAGTGCCGCTTACCCCCTTGGTGGAGGTCTGGCGATGGCGCTTGGGCTTCTTGATGCCGTTCCTGTGCGCCTTGTACGACTGGTTGTGCGCCGTGTGGTTCTTCGACTTGGCCATCTCCCAAATCCTTCAAGAAAAAAAGAAATAACTGCGCATTAGGGGAAAGATCGCGTACGAGCAGATCGAACGAGGCGGGGAGTGGAGTTGCGAGAAGGTTACCGATGTGAGGGCTCACGAGCACAAGAGGGGGGCGGCGGCGGCGGCGGCGGCGGCGGCGGCGGTGTCAGGGGCTAGGGTTTTCGCAAGGGGCGATAAGGGGAGGCTTATATAGGAGATGTGTTTGGTTATATGCATATAACCTATTAACCTTGATGCCCTTCTCTGTGGTTCGATGGCACTGCCCAGGCTACGCGGATCTCAAAGCAGGCCCGGTTGCAAAGCCTTGTGCCTTATCGTCAGGCTTAAGGCCCAATACCCTCTTGGGGAAGTCTGACACGGAACAAGATTGGTTGTATTTACGTCACTTAACTTATCCACCAAGCTCGATTTAGTCAGCAGGAAATCTAAATTTACGGTTATTATGATTGCTGAAATATCTCAGATACAGTCATTACCTCCGTAACCCCACGTGGTGACGTGGCACACGTTAACCGTTTTTTACGGTGTTTCATCTCATCCATAATTTGTGTTTGAAGTTAGATCTGTAGGTCCCTCCTTAACTTGAACGTGTTTACATAAAGCTTAGACCGCTCTCTCTCGCTTGCACACTTATGCTCGACGAATTTACCAATACTCTAAATCATCCTCAAGAAGGGGATAATTTGGCGTATTTGTAATGGTTGTATGGTTAATGCTTGGCATGACCTATGGATTCCGAGGGATCCCTCTCGACGTCCTATTTCCCAATAGAGACGTTGCCGGTTCAAACTGTTGTGAACCGACGCAACACTTCGGAGAGACGCGCTGATTAGTGATCAATTACAATCATCATTAGTAGTTGCTAATGACTCTACAAAGCAACAACTGCCGTTGCTTCAATTGTATATATATGTAAACATCATCCAAGATCAATACAAGGAATCACATTTTCACAATTCCTACTCTAACATGTTATCAGCACGCTCGAACCGTTGAGTTCGGCCAAGATCGCCAGAGCAAATTGGCATCACAGGAAGGAGAAGAAGAACACAAAAAGGTGAGCAATGGCGTTGATCTGCAGTCATCCATGCACTGCTCGCACTTGAGAGTGCAGTTCTTCGAGTTCTTCGCTCCAACCGCCGGGGTATCTCCGGCCCCACATTGCGTTCAAGCAATCAAGAACAGCAAGAACAAGGGGAGAACAAGAATAGAGGAGGAGCAAATCCGGCATCATCGGTGGCCGGTGGAACCTCCACTTCCACGACGACGGCAACCGGCATCAGCCCGGCTACTCCTCCACGACCGGCGCCAGCATCCGGCACATCCGGCCCCGGCGGCGCCCGCCCCTCTCCAACTGAGGCGATTGGCCTCAGCCCGGCAACCCCAAGCGGTGGAGCGGGGCGCCCTCAACCGGTGGCGCCCGAGCCCTCCTCGGCCGGCAAGTCCGCCCGCAACGCCATCCGGCGCATCTGGCTCCGGCGCGAGCCCCTTCGGCTCGCCGCATCAAGCCCCGATGGCGCCCTCTGGTGCCTCTCCCTCCCCGGCGCAAGCGGCAGCGGCCCTCTTCCGATGGTCTCCCTCTGGCGGCGTCCTCCAGAGCGGCTCCCCGGGACCTGGCGGCCCCACCCGGCCACTCCACGCAAGCGTCGGCGGCGGCGGCTTCGACGCGGTTCATCTCCGGCGACGAGCAGCGGTAGTGGCCTGGTGCGGCCTTGACGCACGGCGGCGCGGCTTCGGCCTGGCGCGGCCCTCGGCCCGATCAGCTCCAATCGGCAGAAGGCCTTCCGGCCGTGGCGTCCCACCCGCCAGCGACGTCGCCGGCCTCTCCAACGGCCCGCGCATCAAGCGGCGGTGGGACCACCTGGTCCGGCGGGCCTCTTCCGACGGCGCGGCTCCTCCCCGGTGGCCTCCCTTCGGCGTCCGGCGCGCCCGCCTCCCGGTCTCCCTCCTCCCAGCAAGCAGCGGCGACGACGGTTAGGAGAATCCCTAATTCCCCTAACTGCCTAGGCTAAAGCTCCCCATAAGGGGCTCGGGCGGGCCAGCCGGCCAACAGGCCTAGCAAACGGGCCATCGGCCCAATGGCCCCCCTCCCCCTGCCGTGCAACCCTGGTGGGCCTAAAAGGCCGCCTGGGCTTCGGCCCAGGTTGTCTTAGCCCACCAGCGGGTAGAAAAAATATTCCTGCACTAATGTTTTACAACTTAGCCCCTGTTTTTTCAGGCAATTGCAAAACAGCCCAAAGTGCAGTTTAATTTACTAAGTTTATTTGATGTTTCAAATATTTCTTAATATTGTAACTATATTTTCAGACCCTGTTTGTCTGGAAATTAAACATATGTCCCATGTGTTTGCCTTTTAAGCATTCCCTATGACATATAGTGGTTTTCATTTTGTAATTAAACTCAATTTTCTTGCAATATTTTTAGTAATTCACCTAAATTAAGTCCATTGACTTAATCCACGGAATTACATATGCAAAATCATATTAATGTGCCTACCTCCATATGATAATTGTGAATCACTAGGTAAATGGATAAGGAATCTACTGTATAAATGCAGATTATTCTCCATTTGCTGTAAGGTCTATGTTATGTTCATATCGACATAATGATTACCTTCAAAGTGCTCTTCCAAATATCCCAATTATCGCATAACACAAGGTAATAGAAACTTGAGCATCTACTGACACTCGTCAGATTATGCTATCTATTAATACGAGATCTACACCATAATTGGTGATTATCTTCAAAAGATTATGCTATATAACTTGAGGTCTACACTTCATATTTTTCAAGTCTTCACTTGAATTTTTCAAAATTTTCCACAATTATTACAACATAACCATGATGATACTTTGATTTACTCTTAAATAAATTAATCAAATCTCTGGTTTAAACCTATGTAGTTCAAGATGGCCAAAGAATTTAAAGAGCTTACGCTCGATGGTCACAACTATCGTACATGGGCAATGGTGTTGGGGAACGCGCTAACGCAAAACAAAATTTTTCGCAGCACGAACCAAACCAAGAAACACTATCGAGGTGTAGGTAACGATATCATACCTTCGACGATCACGTCAATGCAGCGGAAAAGTTGACCGATGTCGATGAAGTCCGCAGACTCCCGCAGCTAGGTTATACCTCCCAGCCGCGAGAGCGATCTCCTCGTGAATAGTTCGCCCGATCAAACGCCGAAGTATACGACGTCTCCGAGGTATCCACGCGTACCGGATCAGCGATACCGCGGTAATGTGTGGACCAGCACACAAGAACAGCGGGGATCTACGAGAAGGAGAAGCAGCAGCGCGCCGGCAGCTGTACTAGATCCAATCTAGAAGAGAGAGAAAAAGAAGGCTGTGGCCAATCTAGAGATGGCCGGCCTAGGGTTTAGTCCAAGGGACTAGGGCTGCCTCTGGGGCTGCTTGGGATACCCTTTGAGGTGCCCTGCCCCTCTATTTATAGGGGTTGGGGCAGCTCTCCCTAGGCAGGTGGAGTCCTACTCCAGCAGGGACATCCTGTTGGAGTTGGAGTCCAACTCCACTAGAACCTTCTAGAACCTTCTAGAATTTCTAGAACCTTCCAGAACCTTCTAGAATTTCTAGAACCTTCTAGAACCTTCCAATACTTTCCGGAACACTTCCGGACATCACCGGAACCATCCGGGACCTCCCGGAACACTTTCGAGATCATCCGAAACACTTTCGGAACCCTTCTCTCTCGTTCTCCATAAATCGTAGCATTCCTAAATGTCGCTAAAACGTTAAGCGTGTGACCCTATAGGTTCGAGTATATGTGGACATGTCCGGAATACATTCCGGTCAATAATCGTCAGCGGGATCTGGACACCCATAACGACTCCCACATATCATCGAAGATCTTTATCGAGCAAACCTTGTATTGTCGCATACAATTCCTTTTGCCTCACGATACATTACACAACCCAAGGCGAGACTTTGACGGTATCCCTGTGATCAACTCCTTGATCACCATACCTAGTTATCCTCGTTACCGGTTTGTACTCTTTTCTCGTTTCCGTATTCCGGTATCCCCGTGACTAACCTTTTAGTCACAATACCTGGCCAGGCGATGCTGGACACCGTAATACCGAGTGGGCCCAGAGTGTATCTCTCCATCGCCGGATGGGCAAATCCCAGTCTTGACATATCTAGAACCACGATATACTTTCTAGTGTACCTGGAAGTCACCTTTATAATTACCCAGTTACGGCGTAACGTTTGATGACGCCAAAGCAACCATCCGGTATCCGGGTCTATGATATTCTCATGGTCTAAGGACGCAAGTAAACGTTAACACATCATGAGAAGATACTGACAACATATTGACGAAGTGATCTCGCAGTATCTCATAAGGGGTCTATCCAACACCATTGTTACCCTAACAATGTGTTCCCATTATTGCCGGCATCCTTGTTACATTAACAATGCCCATGATCAGGAAAACAAGATCATCAACAATACATGAGCTAGTCCAGAGGCCTGACTAGGGATCTGAATGGTGTTTATTATTCCACACATGCAATTAGGTTTTCCTCTGAATCTCATATTCAAGAACCAATGCAATTTTAGCATAGAACATAAACTTAATCATGAACATGAAAATAGAATAATAACAACTTTATTATTGCCTCTAGGGCATATTTCCAACAGTCTCCCACTTGTACTAGAGTCAATAATCTAGCCAATGCTTAAGCTCCTAACACCTATGGCATTCCGGTGTTGCTCATGCTTTGCTTGTGGTAGAGGCTTCGTCAGCGGATCTGACACATTCAGATCCGTGTGTATTTTGCATATCTTTACGTCTCCACGCTCCCACCAATTCACGAATGATGTGGAATCGGCGTTGTATATGTTTGGACTTCTGGTGGGACCTTGGCTCCTTGGTCTGAGCTATGGTGCCACTATTGTCACAATAGAGCTCCATAGGATCCAGCGCGCTCGGAACCACACCAAGCTCGGTGACGAACTTCTTAATCCAAACGCCCTCCTTTGCCGCTTCTGAAGCGGCGATATACTCAGCCTCCGTTGTAGAATCCGCCACAGTGTTCTGCTTGGAACTCTTCCAGCTCACTGCGCCACCGTTCAGTGTATACACTAAGCCTGATTGAGATCGAAAATCGTCCGGATCTGTGACAAAGCTGGCGTCGGTGTAACCCTTTACAACGAGCTCTTCGTCACCACCGTATACGAGAAACATATCCTTAGTCCTCTTCAGGTACTTTAGGATATTCTTCACTGCTGTCCAATGATCATGACCTGGATCACTCTGGTATCTGCTCGTAACACTTAGAGCATAGGACACATCTGGTCGTGTACATATCATGGCGTACATGATTGACCCAATTGCGGATGCGTATGGAATCTTACTCATGCGTTCTCGCTCATCAGTTGTCGAAGGACACTGGTTCTTGCTCAAACTTTTCCCATGCGACATCGGCAAGAACCCCTTCTTGGCGTTTTCCATACTGAACCTCTTCAGTACTTTATCTATATATGTACTCTGGCTTAGCCCTATTAGGCGCTTTGATCTATCTCTATAGATCTTTATACCTATTATGTATGCTGCCTCGCCTAAATCTTTCATTGAAAAACTATTTTTCAACGAAGTCTTAATATTGTCAAGAAAAGATACATCATTCCCAATCAACAATATGTCATCCACATAGAGTATTAGAAATGCTATTGCGCTCCCACTTACTTTCTTGTAAACACAAGCCTCTTCGCAGTTCCTGATGAAGCCAAACCCTTTGACCACTTCATCAAAGCGAAGATTCCAACTCCGTGATGCTTGCTTCAGTCCATAGATGGATCTCTGAAGTTTGCATACCTTTCCAGCATCCTTTGGATTGACAAAACCCTCGGGCTGTATCATATACACGTCCTCGGTTAGCTTCCCATTCAGGAACGCTGTTTTGACATCCATTTGCCATATCTCGTAATCGAAATATGCAGCAATCGCTAGAAGAATCCGAACAGACTTAAGCATCGCTACGGGAGAGAATGTCTCGTCGTAGTCAACTCCTTGAACTTGTCGGAAACCCTTTGCGACAAGTCGAGCTTTATAGATGTATACATTCCCATCCGCGTCTGTTTTCTTTTTATAGATCCATTTACATTCGATAGGCCTCACGCCTTCAGGAGGGTCCACCAAGCTCCAAACTTGGTTCTCGTACATGGATTCTATCTCGGATTTCATGGCGTCTAGCCATTTAACGGAGTCAGGGCCCATCATTGCTTCCGTATAGGTCGCAGGCTCATCGTTGTCTAACAACAATACCTCGTCCGAAAACCACTGTGGTTTCGTGCGAATCCTACCAGACCTTCGTGGTTCAGCTGCTGGCTCGACTGAAGTCTCTACATCACATGTAGGGGCTTTCGTATCAGTCATTGTGGGAAACTCCGGAACCACTTCCGGCGTTGCATCACTTTGACCTAATGACGAAGATTCACCAATCTCGTCGAGTTGCACTATCCTCCCACTCACCCCTTTCGCAAGAAACTCTTTCTCGAGAAACACACCGTTCTTTGCGACAAACACTTTGCCTTCGGCGCGGTGATAGAAGGAATACCCAACAGTTCCTTTGGATAACCAACAAAGAAGCATTTATCCGATTTGGGATCGAGCTTATTTGGTTGTAAACGCTTTACATATGCATCGCATCCCCAAATTTTAAGAAAAGACAAGTTGGGTTTCTTCCCATGCCATATCTCATATGGTGTCGTTTCAACGGATTTAGATGGTGCTCTATTTAGTGTAAAAGCGGCAGTCTCTAAAGCATAACCCCAAAAAGACAATGGCAGTTCAGTTAATGACATCATCGATCTTACCATGTCCAACAAGGTTCGATTACGTCTCTCGGACACTCCATTCCTCTGTGGCGTTCCGGGAGGCGTAAGCTGTGAAACAATTCCACAGCTCTTCAGATGTTCGCTAAACTCGTAACTCAAATACTCCCCTCCGCGATCTGATCGCAGAAACTTGATTTTCTTGTTACGATGATTTTCTACTTCATGCTGAAATTCTTTGAACTTTTCAAAGGTTTCAGACTTATGTCTCATCAAATAGATATACCCATATCTACTCAAATCATCCGTAAAGGTAATGAAGTAGAGGAATCCACCGCGTGCAGCTATACTCATTGGACCACATATATCCGTATGTATGATCTCCAATAAGTCAGTCGCCCGTTCTACGTGGCCTGTGAACAGCGTTTTAGTCATTTTACCCATTAGACAAGGCTCACAAGTGTCAAATGATTCATAATCAAATGACTCCAAAAGTCCATCACAATAGAGTTTCTTCATGCGCTTCTTTCCAATATGACCCAAACGGCAGTGCCACAAATAAGTGGAATTCGAATCGATTATCTTGCGACGTTTAGCGTCAGTGTTATGGATGTGTGTATTACCATCAAGATTCATAATAAATAACCCATTCACAACGGGAGCATGGCCATAAAACATATTATCCATATAAACCGAACAACCATTGTTCTCAAACTTAAACGAATAACCGTCTTGCAACAAACATGATCCAGAAATAATATTTTTGCTCAAGGCCGGAACATAGTAACAATTACTAAGCTCTAATATAAATCCTGAAGATAAATGTAGAGGTAGGACACCGACGGCGAGCACAGCAACTTTTACTCCGTTCCCGACGCGCATCGTCACCTCATCCTTTGCCAGTCGCTTAGGCCTCTGTAGTTCCTGCATCGAGCTGCAAATATGAGCAACCGATCCGGTATCCAATACCCAAGAATTACATTGTGGACCAGCAAGGAATACATCAATAACATGTATGACACTCATACCTGAGCTGGACTTTCCAGACTTCTTCTTTTCTGCCAGATATTTCTTGCAGTTCCTCTTCCAGTGTCCCTTCTCTTTACAGAAGAAGCACTCAACATCAGAAGTGGCACCAGTCTTGGACTTCTTAGGCGTGTCAGTCATACTAGCACCCTTGGATTTGCCCTTTTTCTTAGACTTGCCCTTCTTCTTGAAGTTGGTTGTTTTATTCACCATCATCACATGATTAGCGTCCTTCTGGATTCCACTCTCAGCAGTTTTAAGCATAGTGAATAATTCACCCATACTCTTTTCCATCCCATTCATGTTGTAGTTCATGATGAAGCTACTATAGCTCGGAGGGAGGGAAGCAAGAACAAGATCAGTGCCCAACTCTTGGGAGATTGGAAAACCAAGCGCATCCAACCTTTGCGCATACCCAGACAATCTAAGTACGTGCTGACTCACTGAGCTGCCCTCAGCCATCTTGCATTCAAACAAGGCTTTGGATATCTCATATCTTTCAGTCCTTGCTTGCTTCTGAAACAAAGCTTTCAGCTCCTGGATTAACTCATAAGCAGCCCAATTCTCAAAACGCTTTTGAAGATCAGGTTCCATGGAGGCAAGCATGATACACTGTACTGCAATGGAATCATCGCTCTTAGATTGATAGATACGAGTCTCATCATCTGTAGCGTTAGCGGGGAGTTCACCGAGAGTTTGCGATAGGACATAGTCCTTCTTGGCACTCTTGAGGACAATCCTCACATTACGGTACCAGTCCGTAAAGTTGTTCCCAGATGAATTCAGTTTTTCTTTCTCAAGTAACGCGCATAGTGGAAAGGTGGTTACGGGTGCCATAGATCTACAACTTAAAAACAAATACACTTTAGACATTGTTCATGATTAAAGCAACTCAAATTAACACTTAATTAGAGTAAGCTCCCACTAAAACCAATATCCCTCATAATTGATTATTAGTGATTCAAGATCCACGACTCACTTACTCCACCATTGATGTGACATCACTGATGATGGAATAACGAGACCGGTAGGTCAACATGCCAATCATATCCCATATGACTCTTGTTCATCTTTCGATGGGTGTGTTCCGAGCCCAAGACGATCTTGCAAAGCTCGTCAAGACAACCGAGTGCTCTGCTGCGCGAACGGTTCGCGCCCGCCTCATATATGTCAAACCTATCGTACCCATGTGACATGGCGCACCTCAGAATGGCAAATACTCCAGACGGTGCTACACTTGGAAGAACACTAACTACTTTGATATTTGTGTGAGGGATCACCCTATTTAACAACGTCTACCACGCATCAAACAAGGTGCATAAAAGGGATTAACATCACATGCATTTAAATTATTGTGATATGGTATAGCCCCTTTTGTTGAAGAAGACTTCTTCAACATCTTTTGGCGGAGAACTCCTTCTTCGCGTACGACGTAGCGTCGAGGTCCATCGATGTAAGATTGTCACCACCATGTCCTTCGATTACAACTATTTGCTATCACATAGCTAATAAAATAAATGCATTACATGGCTTTCTAGTTGACGCGTAGGTCAATATAATAAATAATGACAATCGTATTGGCTCCTGCCGATTGCCGTACTCATGACACGCAGGTCATGACAAAATTAAAATTAAAAACACTTTGCATCTCATACAATCACATTGCATCACATAGGCTATACCACATCACATGCATACCCTGCAAAAACAAGTTAGACGCCTCTAACGTTTATGCTACAATACGTGGCTTTATGGCTACGTTACAAACCGTTTGCTACCTACGTTACCATAAGCATGATTGCTCTTGCAGTTATTTAACTGTCGTGGTGTCTGGAATTGGAGATTCGGAAATCTCGAACCCCATACTAAACTTCGTCATACGCATGACCCCCGTGTAGATCACATCTACAAGCCCGCTCATTGCAAATTTATCTTTCTCAACTAAAGTGAAACCAAAGTCATCCTTAGCATATCTCGATCCGAAGATCGTAAGGTTCGCCGGACCTCTGAAAATTTCACGATGCCGCCGAGATCAAAATTTTGCAATGAGAGGGAAACAACAAGAAAATCTGGTGGTAGATCTCATCTAACACCCCGCACATCATATGTGCAATGCCGCATATCACATATGCTCTAGTCGTACCTACAACTACGCATAGAACCGCTCTGATACCACTGTTGGGGAACGCGCTACGCAAAACAAAATTTTTCGCGCACGAACCAAACCAAGAAACACTATCGAGGTGTAGGTAACGATATCATACCTTCGACGATCACGTCAATGCAGCGGAAAAGTTGACCGATGTCGATGAAGTCCGCAGACTCCCGCAGCTAGGTTATACCTCCCAGCCGCGAGAGCGATCTCCTCGTGAATAGTTCGCCCGATCAAACGCCGAAGTATACGACGTCTCCGAGGTATCCACGCGTACCGGATCAGCGATACCGCGGTAATGTGTGGACCAGCACACAAGAACAGCGGGGATCTACGAGAAGGAGAAGCAGCAGCGCGCCGGCAGCTGTACTAGATCCAATCTAGAAGAGAGAGAAAAAGAAGGCTGTGGCCAATCTAGAGATGGCCGGCCTAGGGTTTAGTCCAAGGGACTAGGGCTGCCTCTGGGGCTGCTTGGGATACCCTTTGAGGTGCCCTGCCCCTCTATTTATAGGGGTTGGGGCAGCTCTCCCTAGGCAGGTGGAGTCCTACTCCAGCAGGGACACCCTGTTGGAGTTGGAGTCCAACTCCACTAGAACCTTCTAGAACCTTCTAGAATTTCTAGAACCTTCCAGAACCTTCTAGAATTTCTAGAACCTTCCAGAACCTTCCAATACTTTCCGGAACACTTCCGGACATCACCGGAACCATCCGGGACCTCCCGGAACACTTTCGAGATCATCCGAAACACTTTCGGAACCCTTCTCTCTCGTTCTCCATAAATCGTAGCATTCCTAAATGTCGCTAAAACGTTAAGCGTGTGACCCTATAGGTTCGAGTATATGTGGACATGTCCGGAATACATTCCGGTCAATAATCGTCAGCGGGATCTGGACACCCATAACGACTCCCACATATCATCGAAGATCTTTATCGAGCAAACCTTGTATTGTCGCATACAATTCCTTTTGCCTCACGATACATTACACAACCCGAGGCGAGACTTTGACGGTATCCCTGTGATCAACTCCTTGATCACCATACCTAGTTATCCTCGTTACCGGTTTGTACTCTTTTCTCGTTTCCGTATTCCGGTATCCCCGTGACTAACCTTTTAGTCACAATACCTGGCCAGGCGATGCTGGACACCGTAATACCGAGTGGGCCCAGAGTGTATCTCTCCATCGCCGGATGGGCAAATCCCAGTCTTGACATATCTAGAACCACGATATACTTTCTGGTGTACCTGGAAGTCACCTTTATAATTACCCAGTTACGGCGTAACGTTTGATGACCCCAAAGCAACCATCCGGTATCCGGGTCTATGATATTCTCATGGTCTAAGGACGCAAGTAAACGTTAACACATCATGAGAAGATACTGACAACATATTGACGAAGTGATCTCGCAGTATCTCATAAGGGGTCTATCCAACACCATTGTTACCCTAACAATGTGTTCCCATTATTGCCGGCATCCTTGTTACATTAACAATGCCCATGATCAGGAAAACAAGATCATCAACAATACATGAGCTAGTCCAGAGGCCTGACTAGGGATCTGAATGGTGTTTATTATTCCACACATGCAATTAGGTTTTCCTCTGAATCTCATATTCAAGAACCAATGCAATTTTAGCATAGAACATAAACTTAATCATGAACATGAAAATAGAATAATAACAACTTTATTATTGCCTCTAGGGCATATTTCCAACAAATGGATGTTAAAGTCAACCTTGCGTCCCGTGGGATTGCGGCAGCACTCAACCCTCCTGTTGAGGGCATACAACCGCTACCAGAACATCAACAATATTCTGCTTTATACATTATAAGGCACCACATCTATCCGGACCTCAAATCCGAATACTTGATGGAAGAAAATCCACGCACATTATGGCAAGCACTTAAAACCAGATACGAACAGCAAAAAACGGTTATTCTTCCCGAAGCTACTCATGACTGGGTACATCTTAGACTTCAGGACTTTAAGTCCATTGAAGATTATAACCATGCTGTTTACAAGATCTGTTCTAAGTTGCGCTTCTGCGAGAAAGAACCCTCTGAGGCAGATAAGATTGAAAAAAAACCTTATCAATAATGCTTCCATCTGACCGGATCTTGCAGCACCAGTATCGCGCCAAAGAATTCCAACTTTACTCTGAACTTATACATGTACTCCTATAAGCGGAAAAACATGATGAACTCACTCTGAGAAACCATCATCAGCGCAATGTAGGCGCAGCCCCGCTCACAGAGGTACATTATAATGCTCAGAATAACAATAAGTCCGCTGGCTTTTCCAAGCACCAACAGCAGAACTTCAAAGGAAAGCGCAAGCGAAACTGGAAGAAAAAGCCACGTGCCATGGACAAGGGGAAAGGCATTGAAAAGACAAAATTTGACAAATCTCAAATATGTCAAAATTGTGAATGCTACAAGCATTCCACCAAAAGTGTCGCACTCCTCGACACCTTGTTGATCTATACCTGCAATTTGTGGGACGCAAGAAACAAGTTCAAGGATCAAAATTTGAAGCACACTTCAACCATTAAAACAGACAAATTAAAGGAAATCGGTTGTTCCACTGCAGTTCTCCCAGAACCCTAGGACAACCAGCATTTCCAACAGTCTGAAAATCCGCTGAACACAGAGAACATGATCATTGAATTTGCTTCGAATGACATGTTGGGTGACTTCGAATAAGTCCCCCCCCACTCCACCAAAGTTATCATAACATCCAAATGATATTATTATGTTGTAATAAGTTAATTGACATGTTGTCATCGTATATTGTATATTAGAATAATGTATCAGCACATTGGTACAGGTATATTTGCATGTATTCTATATATCTGATAAAGATTTTCATACTAGAAATCATCAATTTTATATATAGATTTCTACGGGAGTCAATCCGATGAAAGATGATATGTGCCTTGTGGACACCTGCACCACAAACTCTATACTTAGGAAGTTAAAATATTTCCACTCTTACTAAGAGAAAAGGAAAATTTAACAATCGCTGGATGCGATGATATAATTGTTGACTCTGCTCGAGCCACAATTACTATCCTATGGGTACTCAATTAATAATTGATGATGATTTATTGTATCTCGATTCAAATTGTACCTTACTAAACTATAGAGATATCCGTCAGAATGGTTTCCATATCGAAACCTGTGATGACAACAAAGAGGAATATCTTTCTCTTTACCATATTCAACGGATATGGCAAGCACATTCTCTCCTTATCGTCAAGATTGTACTACACATACATCAAACCCATAGCACGTGTTGCGTACAAAATAATTTTCCAGAATGTCATTACATTCCAAACTTGGCTTACTCGCCTTGGTCATCCCGGCATGGGGATAAAGCAGAAAATTATCAGCAATTCCATTGGTCATGACTCAAATGATGCTAAATTTCGACAATATTTGGATTTTATGTGCACTGCATGTGCCACAGAGAAGCTAATTTTAAGGCCACCGCACCTTAAAATTCAAGTTGAACCACTCAAAATCTTTGAACGCATTCAAGGTGATATAGGTGGCCCTATCCAACCATTGACTGGACCATTCAGGTATTTCATGGTTCTAATAGACACATCTACACGATGGTCTCACATGTGCCTTTATCCACATGAAACCATGCATGAGCTCATTATCCTGAACATCGAATTCAATCAATTCAAATGGATAACGCTGTAGAATTATCCTCACGTGCCTTCAATCACAATTGTATGGCCTTGGGATTACAATGCAGCACGTTGTCCTATATGTCCACACTCGAAATGGTTTGGCAGAATCTCTTATCCAAAGAATTAAGCTTATTGCACGACCCTTACTTCAGAATTGCCATTTACCAACTTCACGTTGGAATCATGTAGTCTTACACACTGCTGACTTGGTTCAATTGCGACCAAAACTGCACATCATAGTTCTTCCCCTCTATGATTAGTACGTGGAAATCCACTAAGTATTTTCCATCTGCGATAATTCGGTTACATACCGATATCACCACCCCGGCATATATCAATGACCCCTCACAATATATTTGGGATCTATGTGAGAATAACTGTATTTTCGTCAATACCGCAAGCCCCTCACATGGGGAGTTATTCAAGGCCAGTATGTTGATACCATGAGGACTATTTCCAGGCATTAGGGGGAGATTCCAAGTACCAAACAGAATGCCAGGAAATTAGTTGGAATGTCGAAGACATTTCTACCTCGAATCCACGTACTCAAAGATCTGAACCCCATGTTCAGAAAATTTGCAACACATTGCAAATAACCTGCCAAATTCATTTACTGACTATAAAGGTGTCACAAATCCTATAATCCTGCAGTAATGCGCCGGAAAGAGTGGAGGTACCAACAAAAACTACTCAACTCCCCGTTCAAAGTAATAGGGGGAGAAGTATGGCCACACATCAGGATTCGGCTTTCTGCAAGCAACAAAGGATATCGAGGCCTCCAAATTAGTAAATGCAAGTCAACTCCATGTTGATAGACACGTAATGGGTAGTATACACCCGATGGATAGGCAACCTCCACCAACCCAGCTCAATAGTGCACACAATGACTGGGACATCGGAAAACCCAGACTCAACCGCATTGGGAAACCGCGAACAGTCACTAAGGGTAAACGATATTTCCATCAACTATATACATATATATAGATTCTGGAGAAACATATAACCGGAAGTCTACAATTGTCGACATATATTTCTCAACTAGATTGTAAATAACCTTCCAAATGATTCAGATCCAAAGACCATGGCCATGGCAAAGTGTGAACAACACTCGGACGGAACTCAATCGAAGGATGCGATCCAAGTAGAAATAACCTTGCTCAATAAAAGGAAGGTATTCACAAAAGTAATACCTACACCAGTTTTCTTCCTAAAACGGAATGAGAACAACGAGGTGGTGAGACACTGAGTGAGTCTTGTAGCACAAGGGTTCACACAGATACCCAAATCTATTTTCCAGATGTGGAATCTCTTTCCGATACTTTATCTTAATGGCAGTACAAATCATCTGTCTTTGCAGTTGATAGATGTAGTGACCGTATCTCTTTATGTGTCACTTGATTCAGTCATATAGGTTCCCCATGGAATCACAATGTTGAATCCAAACACAAAACGCAACATATATTGTGTAAAATCAATAAGTCACTACATGGCTTAAATTAGTCGGAACATATTTGGTACAACTGACTTAGTGAGTTCCTTATACAAAGGGTAACTCCTACAATGATGATTATCCACGCGTGTTCATCTAGAAATCCTCTACAGGTTTTTGCATTATCTCAGTGTATGTTAAGGAACTATACATCATTGGCAACGCACAAGATATTGGCGATACACGTGATCATCTAAAGACAGAATTTGAGATGAAGGATTTGGGTAATGCCAAATCTTGCTTGGAATTATAACTCAAGCACCTTCACTTATGTGTTGTGGAATACCAAGCTATCTATATCCAGAATTTATTGGAAAAATTTAATATGGACAAGATTTATCCATCCAAAACTCTCCTGGTTGTTCGATCTCTAGACGTAGAGAACGATCCTTTTTAGACCATGAGACGATAGAAATGAGATATTGGGACCCAATGTTCCATATCCTAGTGCTAGACCCAACACAATTGGTTGGGAGTCGAGAATATATTTCGATATCTCCAAGGCATGAAACATCTTGTCATATTCTTTCATTTTCAGAGAAATCTGGACTCCAATATCGTAAGATACATTGATCAGATCTCCACTGTGCCAGATAACAGACAAGCTTTGTGTTCCTACTCGGTATGATAGCCATCCCATGGAAGTCTTCTTAACAGACCCTAGTGGCTACATCCACCAATCATTCTGAAATATGAGACTTCACGTGTATGTGTGTGGCTCCGCAGAATGATAAACCACATACAACAATCATGTGGGATTGATTCTATTGAATCACCAACCATTATCTCCAAGATAATGTTGCTCGTGTTGCTCAGATGCAAAAAGGTTACATAATGAGCAATATCACTATATTGCCCATCTTGCAAATTAGATCATGCGGTAACCTCGCTGATTTATTCACAAAGTCCCTACCAAATTCAACGTTCCAGAAATTCATTCATGGAATTGGTATGCGACGACTTCAAGATTTGTAAAAATCAGGAGGAGTTACTCTCTGATTATTAACCTGTTCATACATCATATTGCATTCTTTTTCCTTTATGAGTTTTCTCTCAAAGCTTTCTCATGAAAGGTTTTAATGAGGTAATATCAACACAAGGTTATATGTCGTATCTTCTATTTTCCCTACCGGGATTTTTAAAGGAGATATACAAGACATATCTATTGTTCTCTAAACTCTCTTATGGGTTTTTCCCTTAACAGGTTTTCTCATGTGAGTTAACAAAGAGACAATGACCAAAATATGTTGTATTATTTTCTCCTTATTTTCCCACTGGGTTTAAAGGAGTTTTCACAGCATATCAAATATCACTCCTCATATTTTTCTCACAGGGTTTTTGGAGGAGTTTTTCCAGATGTTCTTTATATACAAAGATGCAATTGATCAAGGGGGAGTGTTGTGAACCGACGCAACACTTCGGAGAGACGCGCTGATTAGTGATCAATTACAACCGTCATTAGCAGTTGCTAATGACTCTACAAAGCAACAACTGCCGTTGCTTCAATTGTATATATATGTAAACATCATCCAAGATCAATACAAGGAATCACATTTTCACTATGTCAATACTCTGTCAATTCCTACTCTAACACAAACCAGATTTCCTTGATTATAATGGGGAATGAATGTTCAACAGCTTAATGAGTTTTATGTTACCAATGGATGTTGAGGTCATCTTAAAGATTAAAATGTCGATACGAGTTGAGGATGACTTCTTAGGCCCCTCCCAATGCATAGGTGCTTAGATGAGGTGCTCAGTGCATGAAAGGGCTTAGCAACTAAACGCCTCAATGCATAGGTGCTTAGCTTTTTGTAGCTAAGCTTCTTTCATTTAATTGTTTAGCAACTAAACTCTCCAATACATAGATGCCATATAGGCGTTTTGCATAGGTCCGCGCATTTAGCATCGTTTCTTCTTAGAGACATCAAAACTATCTCTCTCCTTCTTAATTACCCCGTCACATCATCTTCTTACCTATGTGGCATGTCTTAGCACCAGTCCAAGTTAGAGCATTGGGAGGGGCCTTAGTGTGGCACCTAGAGGAGTCAAGCATCTTCACGGTTTGGAGTGCATATTATGTGGTAGTATCAGAGCATATTTGGGAACATGTTGGTGGAGCATCGAGTGCTCATTCGACGGGTGAGAGATCCTTGTGGAAGTGTGTTTGTCAGACTCTAGTACTATAGAAAGTAAAGATTTGTGCTTGGAAGGTTCTTGTCCGGGGGGAAGGGGTGTGAGGGTACGCATGCATCTTAAGGTCCTTAGTACTTGTCGATTGTGTAGGATGCAAGATGAATCATGATGTCATGCATTAATTTTTTGTTCTCATGCACCTATCATACACGGGATGCTATGCAGGAGCTTGCTGACCAGGACAAGTTAGTTGATACTAGTGAGGAGTGGTTGTTCACCATCCTGGCTCAAGGTACGGTGGAAGAGAGGATGATGGTGCTCATGCTTATACGGAGAATATGGCAGTTGCGGACTGACATCTTGAATGATAAACCAGTGCCTTCGGTGGAGAGTACTCGATGGTTCTTATACAACTACCTGCTATCTCTTTTGCAAATGAAGTAGGGAGATGATCGAGATCCTGTCAAGGGGAAAAGTGTTATTGGTTTTTCTGTTGGCCTGGCAGGAACACTTGTGGTGTAGAAAGCTGCTCCAATTCCTTGACCTCGTCCACCGACGGGATGGGTGGCATTGACAGTAGATGATTCCTTTCTGACTTTGGACGGCGCGACTGTTCTGGTGATCCTTCAATCAGATTGTGAAGGTCCGATTAATTCTTTGAAGGGTGGCGGTGATCGTTCAAGGCTGGCTTTTTTGTTGAACGATATTAAACTCCTCTTAGTAGAAAGAAAGCATATGGATTACCCGCTCGGAGAATAGGGTGGCATGTGAGCTAGCAAACTTGGCCAGGGTTAGTAATACCGTAGACTTCGGGTTACATGATAGTTCGGAGCGTGTTGTGCTCCTAGCTGCTATGAATTGTAACGTTATTCACGAGTAATAAAGCTCTCTTTCATCACAAAATAAAACCATCAAGTGCTATCAGAGTTGCTGGCTGCACGGTCACAGGCCATGGTGAGTAAAAGGAAAACTTTCATGGGATTAAGTTTGAAAAGCTTTGGTAAAAAAAAAGGTTTGAAAAGCTAGGACTGGTTGTAGCATGCATTTTTTTATTACACCGAAGCCCAGGGAGGAAGGGGTGAACCCATCTCTGCCTTTGTGCCATATGTCTAAGCTTGAAGGGGGAGTACAAAAATTGTGAAGCTAACATCGTTCCGCTATCTTTCTAAACGCAGTGGAGTGGTTATGAACCTGTTTAAAAAACACTATCAAATATCCTAAGAACGGGACCGAAGTTTAATAATCTGACAATACACTAGTTACAATCTGATAGTTAACGTGATGACTCATATGCGCAGTGATAAATTATGAGGTTGGGAAACGGTTCACTTATCGAATGAACGGTTGGAGAACTAATGTCAGATTTCTTTTTTGCACACTTGCTGTCTGAAAGATGTGATGTCTCTACAGAGCCTGCACAGCCATCTCCCCCCTTGCAATTGGCATCCCACGGCCACCATTACGTTGCCTGTTAAGGGCGAAAGTAGGACATTCTCAATTTAGATTTCCCGATTAGGATTTGTCAACAGATTGAACTACTGGCTATATGTAGGTACAAATTAATCGACAAAGAAAAGAATTTTCTCCTTAATATTGTGCTTACACGAAGGAGGAACCTAGGTAAGACTACAAATACTATGCTTAATATTTTTCCACAATAAAAAATGATGATTTTAGCATTAAGGATTTCTGAAATATAGGTGTTTTCACCGAAATGATGGTTAAACCTAAACCTAAATCCTAAACTTTCTAAAACCCTAATCCCTACAACTCCGAACCTCTGTATCAACATCTTCATTTTGTCTACAAGAAAGTCAAGCACATGCTTGCTTCCTTCAACAGCACGTGCCTTTTAGCTTGCGAAATTTCGAACCAGGAAGTCTAATGCCCATGTATGATATCTTCAAGCAGAACACAAGCTTGGCTAACCTAACCCTTGTCACAAAGCCCATTGATCAGCAGCAAGAATGTGTGCATACTCGGCAAAAACCGAGCTGATTCATGTCAATTTGGTGACATACCTGCTGCGTGGGAGGGCGCCGAGGCCGCGTGCTTGCCGTTGCCTGTTTGCCGCCGCCACCGCTGCTGCCTGGGAGCGCGCGGCCGCCGCCTGCTTGTCGCCGCCGCTGCTGCCTCGGAGCGCGCCGCCGCCGTCTGGGAGCGCGCCGCGTGCTTCCCCGAGATCTCCTCTCCGCCGCCGCTGCCTGAGAGGCGCCGCCGCAGCTTCTGCCTAGGAACGGGCCGCCGCTGTTGCTGCGTGGGAGCGCGCCGCCGCTGCTGCCTGGGAGCGTGCCGCCGCCGCCTGCTTGCCGCCGCCGCTCACGGGAGAAGTAAAGGGGGGGAGGCGAGATGTGTTGGGGGAGATGAGTCACGGGAGTTCTTTTTGGGGAGATCAGAGGATACTGTTACGACCGGATGAGGAACCGATTCGTTCCATCGATTTTAAGTTATCACCTCATTCCGCATCTGGGCCGAATATTCCCTCCAGTGGAACCGAATCGTTCCGTTCCACTTTGCTGCGTCCCGCGAACCAAACGCCCGAACCGCCGCAGAATCCGGAACGGTTCCGTTCCATTCCACTTCGTTCCTTCGTCCAAAACGCATCCCTAGTTCATCTCGTAAGATGCAGTCCGCATCACTTAATCATCTACTTTCGGCGTCTCGTTAGACCAAGCCAATGTTTGGACCCGTTCTGCTTGAACTACGCAACACAGGCATGAAGACACACCTAGCCGAACATGGTTGCGGATATCGTCGTAAGAACCAAACTTCAATATTAATTTGTAACTAACCCAACACGATTATTTAATCTTCCGTAACAAACCGAACTAAAGCCAAAACGAAGCGCTCAACACCAGCAGCACGAATAGATCAAACTGACCCGATCGTCGTACCATCGCAAAAGCTCAATAAACTAGCAAAACCGCGGTGTGTTTTGATTTGAGGCAAGCGTAGACTTTAACAAACAGCTGCTCCATAGATCACGCAGTTCGAAAGGATGCGCCTCCGTGTTGACGTGTTCGGTGCTGGGCCACGCAAAGCCGAGTCAAAATCCGACTAGGACAAACACTCACACTCTCGCTACTGCTACGTCCAATCGCACGCGCCTCCGCGCGCCAGTCGGACCATAACCCCGTCACGTTGTATAAAGCAAAGCACCCGGCGCGCATGCACCCCAGATTCCAACCTCTGCTGGCCAGGAAGGAAGCACCTCAAAGAGCACAGCACCACTGCTCCTTCGTCGACCTCCAGATCCTAGATTAATTTGGTCGTAGCACGACACGTACGTAGACATGGGGAACTTCTTGTCGCTGTGCGTCACGTGTGGCGACAGCGCTGCCCGTGCAGGGCCTCTGGTCGTCTTGCCGGATGGCAGCCGGTTTTCGCTGGAGGAGCTCGCCGCCGTCGCCGAGCTGATGATCCAGGCGCCGGGGCACGTGGTTGCCCGAGCGAGGGATGTCACCAAGGAGCGGCGGCTGCGAGCCTTGGCGGCCGATGAGCTCTTGCGCGCCGGCGAGGTCTACCTCCTCGTGCCCGCCGGGAGGGCTGGGGCGCGGCTGGTTGACCGGGAGGTAGAGGCCATCTGCCGGCTGGTCTCTGACCAAAAAGGGAGCAAGGGCAGTCGGTCCGGGAGAAGGATCTTCCCAGAAGCAGAAGCAGAAGCGTGCACTGATCAGGACGACGCCGCCGATCGGAAGGGGACTGGGTTTGCTGGCAAACAGGCCCGGGCCCCATGGGCTCAGGTCCAGGCAGTGGAGGCCCGCCCTTGGCACCATCGATGAGGCGTCGATTTTGTAAAGAAGGGGCTTTGTTTTGATTTCCCTTTTTGTTGATAGAATAGAATAGAAAATCTGATTCATTCATTTTATTTTATTCTTTCTGATCTCACTTCCTGTAAAGTTTTAAGTCATTTTAGAGTAGCCAGCTGTCAAAGAAATACTACTCCCTTCGTTTTAAAATGTAAAGCGTATTTTATTTGGTTAAAATAAGATTTTGACTAACAATTACTCTATTAGCATATGGTTTACATGACATAAAATTGATGTCATTAGATTCATATTTAATATTTAAAAGTATTATTATTTATAATTGTGACTTTGTATCACATAAACCACCTACTAATAGATTAATTATTTGTCAAAGTTTTGTCTTAATTAAATAAAATACGCCTTATATTTTGGGACGGAGGGAGTAATGCCGAACCCTGTTTCACGAACACCCGGAATGGCAGAATACCTCCTAAATCCAAATCCACCCACAGATACGTTCTCAAATCGCAGTTGCTCACACGAAAACCAGCACAGATCGCCCCAAGAAGCAATCTACGTTTTGCGTACACAAGAAATAAATGAACACTGGCAGCTTATTGATAGTTCGGAAAATCTAAGGGTCGAACAGTCACCCACTCGTCTTACGTCGTGACTGATTCGTCTGCTGTGATTCGATTCTTGTGTCTGTGATGATGTGTACGGACGAACAACAAAAGTTGACTGCATGTAGGAGGATTTGTAAGTACGTCCACACAAAAAAGGATAAAATGATGATGTGAGCATACTAAAATCCATTTTTAAAAATAAAAATATTTTATAGTTCGGTCGATTCACAACCCGTTTACAATATCGGCTTCATCTAGATAAGAGTTTCAAAACTAGATCTCACTTAGATATGTTTCTAAAATGATTTAAGCTATGGACTAGAATGAGGGTGAATAAAAGATTAATAAAAACTAATCTTAAAATTAAAATCTATTTAAGTATCTCTAACCTAGCATGCTAATGATCAAAACAAGTAAAAACAAGTATAGAGAAGTGCAAGAAAACAACTACATGGAAACATGAGATTTGTCGTCGAAGTTCGAGCCTTGCGTGAGGCTCTACGTCTCCGTTGAGAAAGTTTGATCCAAAGATTGAAATCGGCACAAAACTGTAACTTTTCTCAAGAAGCTTCCTGATGTGAACCTTCCTTTCTCTTGTGATACCTCTTTACCTTGTGGTAAGCGAACTCTAATCTTCACAAACTTATTAATTTCTTTACAAGCTTGAAGACTCCTGAGTGACGCCGAATCATCTAGGAGGCGCCAACCTCTAAGAGTAATAGAAACTTGGTCTCAGTTTATAGGTGGTCCCTTACTTGCATGCTCAATGAAAATTCAATCCAAATCTTTAAGATTTCTTCCTCTCAAAAATTCTCACAAGAAGGCAAGAGAGAGGAGAGCAATAGTGCATCACATGATTTTGGATACAAAAAATTGCCTCCATCCAGAGGGTGGCTTATATAGTTGTCCTAAGGTTTCGGACAACCTCACCTTGAGGTTTCGAAAAACCACGCTCGGTGGTTCCAGGGTTCGAAACACAATGACTAGTTTGGGAGGAAAACACTACTCGGAGGGAGCAGCTTGGACATACCGGACATCAAAACCTCAGGAAAATCCAAGACCTGGAGACTTGGAGGGTCTGGACCGAAAACATTCAGAGGTTTCGAACTGAAACAACCCTTCTATCTTGAAACACAAATTTACTCGCAGGTTTCGAGAGATCCTCACTCAGAAGTTTTGGATAGGAAAAAATAGAGCCAATTGGTTTCCTCATAGGTACTGGACCACAAAGATTCGAATGGAACAAAGCACCCGAAAAAAGGCTAAGTCCTGGCTCGAGGATTCCGGATGAACTTTCCTCGGAAGGTCTAGATGATGCCAGGGCTTTAATACATAAGCTTTGTCGTCACTCGGAGTCTCACTTGAAAGTTCTGGACAACACAAAATACTCTAGGCAAAGCTACTTGTATGGACTTCGGATAGTCCGGATGACCTTCACTCAGAAAGTCCGGGTGAAAAACGGTCTCTAGATGGAAGCTCTGTCTTCACCCATGGTGTCCAAATAGACTTCACTCGGAAGATCTAGTTAGTAGGAACTCAATTGGACAGAACTCAATATGACCATTAAATATGCTAATTGAGTCTCTAGTGCACTAGTACACATAAACCTCCTACTACACATAATATGCCCTCTTGATTTTCTTGTTCCTACTTTTAGGGCCTCCGCCTCGATGATTTCTGAGTGCATGATGCTTGGTTTTGGTAATAGTTGGTGTTTGGTGCTTGTACCACCGATCATAATCGGTGCAAACATCATTACAGAGTAAGTGGATTAGTTAGTTGATTAGTTTATTTTTGCTGTAAGGCGGACAATATAGTTCTAGTTACTTGTTGTAGGAGAGTATCCATCCTGCTAATATGTGTGGATTAGCTTGGTATACTTATTATGAGACCTGGTATCCATCCTGCTAATATGTGTGGATTAGCTAGGTATACTTATTATGAGACCTGGTAACTATATCAGAATAATACTAGTAACTATTTAGTAGCCAGCCTGGTAACTACATCGCTGCTATGGTGATAATTGTTTAATTATTAAACATCCTAGTAAATAATCACCACTGTGGTGATAACTTTTTACAACGAGGGGAATGCATCCTGGTAAACAATCACCACTAAAGCAGCTCATATATGCTAAGACTAGGAAAATTATTTAGTCATGATGGTTCCATTATACAGCCCGTGTAGAAGTACACAAATCTTGGACCAATATACATCGGAAACCGCCTTGCAAGAAGATGAGACAACCCATCATGTTTTAAACCATGGCCTCTCATCCAACACCAATGATTATTAATCAATTTCTTTAATTACTTCCCAATAGCCTATGTACAACATCATATGTAACACAGGCATGATATACTGATTCATCAGACCATCCGAAGGATCATGACTCTATAAGTCTAAGCATGGCTAAGCATGTGATAATAAGATAACTGATTGCTAAATACTCTACTAACTCTTAATCATGCTAGGTAGGAAGGAGTTGACATGGTATTTAGGTTACAAGGCAATTTCATGCACATAAGAAGAATTTAACTAACTACCGACAAAGTAACGGTAGAACATATGTAATATTAAGTTGAGCACAATAGTTAGTTTTGGAAATAATAGGTGTTATCAACATGGCCAAGGGAGGTTGCTTGTCTTGCTGCTCGTGAGTGGAGTACTGCTCGTAGTCTGGTTCACTTATGTTGTGACTTTTGGTGCTATCAAGAAGAACAGAAACACCAAAAAAAATGATGTAATAGTAATTAATCTTACTAAAAATTCATCAACATTATTATGACATGGAATGCATGGCGTATCATGTCATAATACTCTCAAAATAAAAACTAACGCAAGTGAAATCAAGTTAATCGGAGCTCGGATGCTTAAGATATTGCATTCCGAAGAAAATCTCCAACGAGAGGCAAATAACTAGATTCTCCTTTTTAGTTATTTGATTTTTTTTCTACTATTCAAAAATGCATGAAAATGGCATAAACACATATTATTCATTTTTTGAATATTTTTACATTTTATTCATATTTTTCCTGACTTGATATGAATTAGTTATGAATTATCTAAGATTAAACCATTTAAAATGTTTTTTGTAAATCTAGATAATTCATTTCAATTTAAATAAAAGAAATTAGTTTTATTACTTAGTGGAATACCAGCCACAGTCAATGACAGGTGGGGTGAGGGGTCAAAGAAGACCAGGTCGTCTCTGACCGGTCAAAATGGCCACTGTACCCACATGTTAGTGACTCAAACTCACTTAAGTTAATTAAGCACATGTTTAAAAGGTTGGATCCACATATCAGTGATATTGGTTGTTAATTTGCTGGTTTATTTTGTTTAATAGGTCAAACTTGAGTGTTAGTTATTCATTAGGGTTTATACCCATCGGCTTAACGGTTTAACTGTTCCGACAGGCTAGACCCACATGGCAGCAACTCCACCAGTGGTTAAACGCTGGTGAGCGTGTGCAGGTGCTCCAGCGAGAGCCGATCTCGCACTACAGCACATGCGAGGATGCGCGCGTGTGCGCGTTCGGTTCTTTGGATGACACCATGTCCGAGGGTACCAGTGTGGAGCCCTAGGGTCATGGAACATTGCCGGTGGTGCTAGGTGCGAAGGATGATAGAGGATGCAGGTGGGCAAAATAACATGTGCAAAAGGATCAATAGCTCACCCTGAACCCAACGGAGGCCTCTGTGATAGCGGAGGAGGTCAGAGCATCGCGAATCGAAGGTGACAACAGATGGTAGATGGAGTTAGAGAAGATGATCACGGATCTCAAGGCATCTCTGGACAGTTCCTTCAGTCAGAAGATCCTTCTCGATGATGTGAATCTTCTTGGCAAGGTGGTGCACAATGAGGAGGTCAGTGGCTATGTCGTCGATGTCGAGGTGCTCGCTGCGGTACTCTAGATGTCTATCGCATTTCAGCTGAAAGAGGATGAGAGAAACATGATTTTTGCATGGTAAGAAAAGGAGAGCACAAAATTCTACCCATGTAGTCAATCGAAGATGGTCGGAATTGAGAAAGGGACGGACGGTGGTGATTCGATCCGAGGGACGATTAGTGGCCCTCAGCACACGAATCATAGAACTGATGGGTCTAGGGGACTCAGTGCGTCGCTGAGCACCTGCTAGCGCATTGGCGGCGAGCTGAGGTGACGTATAACATTGGCGAGTAGGAGGTGACGCGTGGCATCGACACGTGGCACGTAACTGCTGGCTCCCGAGGAAAACGAAAAACCTGCCCGCCTCTCAGCGTCTCATCATGCTGGCGGGCATGCTTTGGGGTGCGCACGGCTCTGCTGGGCTGGGCCGAATTCATCTTACCTGGAGGTTTATTTTTCTTTTTCTCTTTTTTATTTATATTTTCTATTTTTAATTTAGTTTTGATTTTTGAATTCAAACCAAACTTGGTTCAAATATTCTATAAACAAAGGCTCTTGAAAATATTTAGAACCGTGAAAAAATATTTCTAGGGTGATTTTATTAGATATTTTCTTTCAGTTATTATTTAATTTTGGGTTTGACCCCTTTTAGGTTTGAACTTAAAGTATGTTAGTTTTCATAATTTACTGTAGTTTTAAATTCACCTCAAATGAATACAAATGATAATATGAAAAGTTGATGATGTACATCAACATGCATTACATATATAAGCAAAATGGGGATGTTACAGCGGAGGATGTGACAGTGGTGCTGTCCCGATCCGACGGGTCGGCGGCACAAGCCGATGTCACCGCGTGCGGGTGTAGGCAGCAGAGTCGATGCGGTGACGGGGAGGTTGATTTGGCAGCGTCGGTACCGTCCTACAGGTGGGTAGAGGCGGGTCGGGGGAGGAACGGCAGCGTTGCCTCAATCTGACAAGAACAGTGGCACAACGTGTGGATTGGCGCAAAGGTGGGCATGCGGCGCAACGTTGCGGCTACGGCAGTGAAGTGGCCGACTGGAGGGGCACCAGTGTATCAACCCTGACGTTGGAGGTGCAGGCGGAAAACGACAAAGGTGCAGTGCTGGTTGTCGTGCTGGTTCGCTAGGTTCGCCCGACGGCACGTACCTGCATGCTTGTCGGCTCACGATAGCTATAGGAATTTTACATGGTAGAAAAAAATTTCGAACAAAACCAAAAACTAATCTGGATGGAAAAATATATGATAATAGAAACCAATCTTGAGCAAATAATTGATCTACAAACATCAATCTACTAGAAGTGACCTACTTCACATTTATAACTGTGTAAAGTTAACCCGCGTGAGGCCGAAAGAGGTCACTGCTGTGTAGAACATTTTTGTACTGATAACGTGTTGAAAAACCTTTTGGCGTTGTGTTGTCGGCCATGATCAATCAAATAATACGAAGGTAAAGTAGACAACGGAAATAACTAACTCTTCTATATAGAATGCAATAGTCATACTCTTTTATGTATATTAGTTATGTAGGGAGTTTGAACAAAAGCCTATACTTATTATCAAAGTTTGTATCAAACCGGGAACTTGTATAAAGGGGTCGGCGCGCCCCTTCCAGGATCCATGGGTTCCTTGACGCACGTGTCAGAATCGGAGCAGAACAACGGGTTACGTATATAGCCAACCCATATATGCTTTAGTACGTTCCGAGAATCCAAGTCGGTAAAGCCGCTATGGAGGATGCGCCCTCGAACAACAGAGCCTCGCCGTGGGCTGACCTCACCCCGGAGATGGTAGATGAAGTGGTCGACATCTTCAGCGCGGCCCGGCTCACCGGCGTTTGCATGTCGTGGGCCAAGGCTGCGGCCACGAACACCTCACTGCCCTTTGGCGCGCCGTGCCTGCTCATGTCAGGCGAAGACGACGACGACGATGACCAAGCAGAGGACGGCGAGTGCACCTTCAGGCTGCTCGGCCTCCACCTCTCCAGCAGCGAGATCACGACGTTCCCCGCCTAATCAGAGCCGTCCGCAACCGGTGGTGGGTCGGCCCGAAGGGCTGCTGGCTCGACACCGTCGACAAGGACTGCTATGCGCAGCTCGTGAATCCATACACCGGCGATCAAATCGACCTACCCGACATCGCCACCATCCCCGGCGTCGAACCGACCAGCTCCCCCTACATGGTCCGGCGTTACGATGGAGATAACGGTGGGAGTACGCTCTACGTAAGATCTTCGTATGCGTGACGCTGTCCGACGCCGGCAACGACGACGAAGAAGACTACTTAGTCATTGCAGTTTTCGCCGGCGGGCTTCTGGCGATCGCGAGAGGCGGCGACCTGAGCTGGACGTCCTTGCACAACCCACACGAGGCGAGGCCCGATTACAGCGACGCCATCGTACATCGTACATAAGGGCAAGGTCTTCGCCGTCAACGGGAAAAATGGCTACATATACGCTTGGGACCTGCGCCACGCCGGCGCATGCCTTGAGCCGGAGATGGTCATGCCACCACCACAGGTGAATAACCACGGCGAGTTCAAGTACGAGAACCTGGCGGAGTCGGCCGACGGCCGCCGCCACTTCCTCGTCTGCATGCACGGCCGCTACGTCCGGTTTGGACGGCGATGGATGGAGCCGCGTCACCAGCCTCGGCGACCGGCGCGCTGTTCCTAGGCGCGAATTACCCGTTCTTGGCGAGCGTCGATCGTGGATCGTCACTTCGGCCGAACTGCGTGTACTTCGCCGTGAGCGAGTTTTTTGGGTGCGTCGAGGCAGATTTCGACGCGATGGTGTTTGATTTGGATGGTTTGGTGCGCGGTTGAAGGAGGCTGTTCTACTCGAATCGCTACAGCACTTTTCAGGCACCTATCTGGTTTACATCGACGCCGCAGAAGTATCGGCAATCTTGTTTGAAATTGAATAGTACGTGTCTTAAGCAATGTCAACAGTTCCTATGCGGGAAGTGCTAGTTTCTTAATCCGATCATATTTCATTCTGTAGATATTTCTTAATTGCAATCACGATTTGCACCGGCCAGAAGCGATTATACTAGCTCCCAGATAAGTACTTTCCGGGATCATAAATACTCGAATACATTACCTGTAGCGATACAATATCTATGCCTATGCGGCGGGTGACAAGTCAAAAGATCAACATAAATAAATCGTTTCATTCGCCTCTTTCTCCTCACGAGTGCAAATCTTAATTTGGCAGCTGACACGCGGACAGTGCACACCCCTGCAACCGAAGCCACTTGTCGGTCGCGAGTCGCGACCATAGAGAAGCGTCGCACGTCGCACGTATTTTGGATGCAACCAGACCACCTAAACCTACACCTACACGCGCGTGTGGTACGTGACCAGGCTCGTACGCACGCTTCCTAGAAGAACCGACGACGACGAGCAAGATCTTTCTGATCAATTCAAGATCCCTCCCTTCCTAGAAACTGATATACAGTAGCTACGTGGAGTATATATCACCGTGCATGAGAGCGATCACGCTTCAGACCACTATTCTTCTTCTTCTTCTTCACTCCCCCTTGAGAAAGGCCTACACGCACAAGCTTCCTACTCTGTCTCTCTCAGCCATCGCTCCGTTTCTTTCTTTTAGGTTCAGGGTGCTGCTGCCCTTCTGAACCTCCTCACCTACCTTTCCTAGCTCATGTATCTCCTCTTCAGTTGCGGTGCAGATATGCAAGCCTGAAACAATCTCCTCTCTTCTTTTGTTTTTTTTTGTTTTTTGTTCTTCGATCATCCTCTCCTCTCTTTCTCTGTGGTTCAGCTGCGTAGGGAGTTAACGTAGTTGGAGTTTTACCTCGGAGATGACGAGCTTTAATGAAGAGAACATGGCTGCTCCGCAGAGGGAAGAGGTATATTCATTCATCTCTCTGTGCTGTCTCTATGGTGACTCTGTTTCTTGAACAAGATCGGTTATTAAATAGATAGCATACTATTTCAATAAAAAAAAAGATAGATAGATAGCGTACCAGCTTACCATGTCAAGTAGGAGTTCTGCTTTTATAATTCACATGAAAGTTCTTTCTTTTCCTTTTCTTACCTCGAATTTGGTGGTCCAGTTCAAATTCTGTTCCAACTCGTACGACTCGACAAAGAGATATACATATATCCTGACGCAGAATATCTGAAAAAGGATTCCTATCCTGCCAGTCCAAATGAAATTCCCCTTCCTGTTCTTCACTGCGGAGATGAAAGCGCATGTGATTTTTCTTCTTAGATAATGGATGACAAAAGATTAGGTGTCCACTTCTTTCCTGAGAAAATTTTGAATTCCACTCGGCGCGTTGATTTCCCATCACATGAACAGGGGAAAAGGCGCTTGAAAACGTCACGTGGCATCTAGAAAAACTAGTCAAGGACCCAGTATTTGCTAGAAAAAATCAAATGGGAGATGGGAAATGCCAAGTTGGTATTGCTATTGTTGTTGTTTTCATGGGGTAAGATTGTAAGAGTAATCAAAATTCACACGCAGGACGCCGTCCATTCAAAAGGATATTCTGTGGAGAAATTATGCCTCCAAAGACTTCAGATTTTGTAGGTCAGCCGTGGGTGCTATATATTTATTTTCAGTAAATTTTGGTCCTCGGATTGCAGTTGACTTGCTGCCGACCAAGATCTTTGGTCCATATCTAAGAGACCAGGACAAAAGGGTAGGCGGCTTTTCACGAAGTAGATAACATTAGATTTTCTTCACCTTAAATTTTAAAATTTCCAGTGTTGAATTTAAACATATACAATTCCCTTTTTTAACTTTACAAAATTAGGCATGTCTCGGTAAGTCTTAACTAGTGTTCTTGCTTATATATTCTCATCTGCCTGTCACTTTGAGGCATATACTACTTAATTACGGCGAACTATTAGAGATACTTCAAACAAATACTTATATTTATCTTGTTACAAAAGCAAATCTTGTGAGTATTCCCTTGAAAGTGTATTCATCATGTTTTACTGTGAGGCTGCTCTAACAAGAAACACGTGTGCAAACTTTCATGATCCGCAAATGAAAAAGGGTCAATTTTTGAAATCTGACATTTGCTTGTTCTCAATCTAAGCGATGCGACAATGATTTTGTCCTTATCATTTCTTGTATTTTAAATTAAGAAGGTTCTACAAAACTACAAATACCATCGTTCCTACAATCATGGATCAATTAGGATCCAATCTAATGGGGCCAAACTCTGTGATCAGAGATGACAATAGATTGCCAGTAGCACATCCTTATCTTGAACAAACCCAATATACTATCAAGCAGATGGACAGAACAGAAGCATTTGATGCAACTTGAATGTCTTTCTAAAAAGAAAATCAACTAGCTAGAAATACTTGCGGACCACCATGATAAGAGGAAGAAATCTGGTCGGCTCCACCCTTTTCCTTTCCCTATCGCGGTCAAGAGCCTTGCCGTATTACATATTTCTAGCATGTGAACTAAATTATTGTTTGGTCAAATGTCAAGGAAGGAATGCCTGGTTCCGTGGTTTTATCGTAATCCTATATACCAGTTCTTGATGTGATGTTCAACTAACCACTAGCTTGTGTTTTGGCAGAACTGTAAAACTGTATATTCTGTCTTAGGTAACTTTGAGAATTTTGGTGTGGTTATTCATTTGTATTTTGTTTGCAGCCACCTTCCCAGAACAAATACGGAGGAATTTCTGCCAAAAAGCCCCTAATCAGTAAGGTATGTTAGATCATGCATATAAATTTGCTTTCTTTTAGAACAGCAGGTCAGGTTGCGGGTTACTGTATGAAGCAGGAAACATTTGACTACCAACAAACTAATGGCTATGCTGCAACACTTTCAGGACCATGAACGTGCCTACTTCGATTCTGCTGACTGGGTCCTTGGCAAGGTAATGGAGAAAATAGTTCTACGGCAAGCTCATGGTCTAAGGGGGTATTTGGTTGGGTTTTTTAGTATCTTTTCACTAGAAAAAACTACAGCCTAACCAAACGGTCAGCTTTTTAGCAGCTTCTGCTAACGGTAGCTGTGGGCTTTGCAGTGCAAATTCAGCTGTTTGGAAAAGCTGCCTTCTGCCAGCTTTTTGTAATGTGCTGAAGCTTCAATGTTCAATTTTCAAAATGCTGTAGATGGTTTGGATCAACCAAAAGCCATATGTTCACTTTCCCACAGCCATATCATCTTTCTAAACAGCCAGCCAACAGCAGCTTTGTCAACAGCCACAACCCAACCAAACAGACCCTAATTGTAGTTCCCAATTTTCACCATTGATCAAAATTTTCTCCTGCTTATCTCTGTAGCAAGGCACAAGCAACAGCGCAAAGGGCCCTACCGAGCAACTGAAGCCTAAGATGCAGGTACGCAGAATTCTCGGATGAGATTTCTGATATGGTACAAAAATATGACGTTCTATATATGGTACAAAATAGTTTTTATTTAAAAAAAGTTATGGTTCTAAACAGAGTTGATAATCCATGGGCCAGAACACTACTTTTCCTTCCTGATTGTTTAAGCACCTGCGATGGACCCTCCGACTGAACAATTGAAATTATAAAAAGAGACTCCACTTCCCATCTGAAAAAATTATTGCTCTCACAAAACATGTACCATTTTTCTTTTATCTTCAAGATAACATTATGCTTTCTGCCCATCATCATACATAAACCAAGCATAAGATCATCTTGTTATCAACATAAGAAAACTACATTTGACGTTTTCTTTTTCTTTTTGTTCATATCTGAAGCGTACAGCATACCATCAGCTTCCCCCACGAAGGCCCGCGTGCAAATCAGGCGGGACGGAATAGTGTGCACCAATGTTTTTTTAACGAAGTGCAACACTATTTTTGGCCTCGGTTCTCGTGCAAATGAAGCTTACCTCACTGGCCTTTCAGAACAAGTGAACAGTACTGTGAATTGCTCGTAGGGTTAGACATGATCTTTGCAAGTGTCTCTAGGAGGAGCCAGTGGGCATGTAAATGCCGATGGATGGATGTTATCCGTGTAGCTTTATGTGAAATGAAATCTGGACCTCCCTTTTGCGCTCTCAACTTTTCTGTTCGTCAGTGGATTTTGTGTTGATGCTCTCCATAAGATTTCTGTTGGACATTTGCGCCATCTCTTTAGCATCATACCACAAGCACATCCTACGATGTACGAGGAAAGGAGCGTCCCTTTGCGCGCAAGAGTATATCTCGTAAAGAAACTAGAAGAGAAGTTTTATACGAAATTCCTATAGAAACAGGGCACGCTTTTTCTGATAAACCTAATCTTACTCATAGTTGGATATCCATATATTATCTGTACCGTGTTTTAAGTTTCGTGCTAAACTTTTTAAAAATAACATCCAATTTTATCCATTCTTCATTATGTAACCACTTTTATTTAGAAAAAACACGTCAATGCATCCCTTTTTCATTCTCAAGTCCTCCACTCTATCTATTTATTCACCATTTTCTCTCTCCTAACCATAAGAACACATAACTAATTCATAAAACAATAAAAAAAATTGTAATATCTAGTAACATTTGGTGATGATTTAGTTCATCTGATAGTGCTCATGTTTAAACAAAAAATATTGTATTAATAATTTTTTCCATATTCATGAACGGAATAATAAAGAATAGAATATTTTTTTGGGGAAAACCAAATGTACATGTACATGTGGGTACATGAGTTTAGCATTTTATGTCAATTTTAATACTTGTGCATCTTAAACAATTCTCAAAAAAATTATAAATGTTCATCATGTTGTACCATGCACACATATAAAAATTCATGTAAAAATACAATCAAGAGTGCCCTACACAAAAAGACAAAAAAATTCAACTTATTTTTAAAACAGTGCAACAACAATTTTTTTGTCTTTTTTATGTAGGGCGCTCTTGATTATATTTTTGCATGAATTTTTCTAGGTGTGCATGCTCTCACATGATGAACATTTATGAATTTTTTGAGAATTTTTTGAAATGCACTGTTATTAAATTTGACCTAAATCCAAAACTCATGTACCCACATGTGCATGTACAAAATCCACTCTCATATTTTCTTTTACGTTCATGAACTAAAATTTTCCTTCTTCATGAACAAAGTATTATATTCATGATTTCTTTTGTTCATACACAAAAATCATGAAAAAAATGATGTACAAAAGTGTACTTTCTTATTTCTCTCTAAAATGAAGAATAGATCATTAAAATCATGAAAATAAAATAGTGTAAACATAAAATAACCACTAAAATGTCCTTCATATATATTAGAACACCTTAAACAACATAAATAGATAGTATGTAAAAACTCCACTATAAGTGAAAAAGTACTCCGCCTTTCTATGTTTCTAATATTTCTATGCTAGGGTCCCGCTGATATCAAGTCATCTTTAATTTATTAGGCCGTTGGGGCGGGCTGTTCAATGCATGTTCAACCGTTTCTTTTTTTGAGAGGGCTCAACTGTTTTGTTTGGTTGGTGAGATCAATACACAAGACTCAAATGGGCCGAATTTTATGGGCTTTTGTGAATGGGCTACAATTTGTATACTTTTACTTGGGCTGGATTCTGCTAGGATAGAACTTGGGCTGTTCAATGCATTTTTATTTTTTTGGAGAACAAGAGTTTCAAATGAACAATATTCACATGTGTCATAATTGGGCTTAATTCCAAACAAGTCAAAGATGTTGTAGCTTACAATGAACTCTCCAAGTTCTTTGTAAAGAAGCTAGGAGATGCCACATGGCTATAATCTAGAATCACGGATTCCTATGTGATCCTATTCGCCGTTGAATTGAAATAGTCTTGTCAGTATCACCACTTGAGTCACTCTACCCAAGATGGATGCAAATCCAGAAACATGCCACAACGCACGTAGAGCGTGCACGTGCCATTTGAAGATCCACAAGTAAACACAGGAACCATATCATCAAGCAAGCTGAAGACCAAATTAAAGAAGCCCACTTGCATATGTTGGCGGTGACAAATCAAAGCCGAGCGGAGCATCTCCCAAACAAAATGAACCATACAATGAAGAAAAGCGACTTGATGATCGATCATCAGGTGATGGACCCTGTTCCTTTTTGCGCTTCTCGGGGACTTTGCCGGCTGCTTTTGCAATCCCACGCAGAAAAATGGGACCTCAACTCCGCTCCTCCAAGTTTGTTCCATTTGGATGGCCAAAGTCTGATTCATGACGCCTTTCCTGGCACCAAATACAAGGCCCAATGGCTGAGCCGACTATAGATTGGCTCCAAGAGTATCTCAATAATGTTAGCTCCACAACTGTAAAAACCGAGCTAACTCTATCACCATCACACTATGTTAAAAAGACTAATTTAAAAAAACTATAAATTTTGATAGAGTTTTCTTTATTTGTAAGAGCATCCATGACACATAATTAACAAAAAATTTAAAAATATTTTTTCTCATAAATTTTGAAACTATATCACTGAATGTATAAATTGTAGAAGTGTGGGTGTGTGAGGCCGTCACTGGCCGACAAAAGGCTACCGGCTAACGGTTGGCCAACAAGGGGCTCAATCAGCCAACCTACGCTAAGTGCACCTGTAGGCCAACCAAAGAACAACATAGGACGACCGTTTTGGGCGCCAAGGCCCGTCGGTCCCCGGCTAGCCGTTTGGTCATAGTTGGCCAACAGTAGGCTGATTAGCGCAATAGACCGATTTTTAGGGTTTAGACCGAGGGTTGCTTGCGCTTGTCTATAAAATCCTCGTCGCGCTCTCATCATCCATTGTCCTCGTGACCCCTTTGTTCTCAACTCGTGCCTCCTTTGCTCTCTTACTACGTCAAGCTGGCGGTGCGAAGCGACATTACAAATAATCGAGGACAGTGAGTTTTTCTTATAAAGCAATGCATTTATGTTTTGTTAAATTGAAGAATAGTAAATTAGCCCCTCATACTAGTACTGTTGAACAGATATATGTGATGATGTACAACGGCTATTTGGACTCTTCTTGTGCCTCACTGCATTGTGAGAGGTGCCACACTTATGATAGGTGGAAAAGGTAAGGTTACTCTTGAGGAAATCTTGTAAAAGAAGCTCCACCTAATCAAGTTGGGTAAGTATTTGAAAAAATATTACATATGCAAGGAAGGGGTCCCTGAAATGACTCTAAAGGAGATTCGCAAACACCTGCTGAAGTTGTGCGGTGGACAAGAGTATGCGAATTGAAAGAACTTTCCGGAGAATAGTTTAGCGAGGCAACAAAAACAATAAAGCTTTTGAGACTCAATATGCAGCGCACATTCAGGTTTATTATGATTTACACTGTCCCTTTTGTTGCAACCCTTGTATTTTGCTATTTTTATATGATGCTTTGTAATGTTAGGAGAATCAAAAGGATGTATAGTTTGTGAACAACAAATTTGAGAACTACACCTAGGTAAAGTTAACATTTGGTGGATCAACCGAAGGTGTTGGATCATTGAAGACCGCTATATCATTAAAGGGTGCTGGATCATCAAATGGTGCTAGATCATCAAAAGGTGCAATGGATGATGATGGTAACTTTGTGGAGGGCTCTCTAAAGCAATGTACATATATCTTTCCCCATCCCACAACATCATCAAATGGTACAGATAGTCATGATGACTTCGTGGAGAGATCTTAGAAGCGGTAGAGATAGTGATGATAACTTCATATAGTGCTCCTTTCGGACATGAACCAACGAGATTATTATGTACTATATTCATTGTAGTTTTAGTTGTTAGTTAAAAATTATGTATGATGAACATATGTTACGGAGCACTGAATAATGAACTGGTGAGTTATGGTTACAAATACAATGAGATACAACACTGAACTCATGATGCGAAGCTACTCATACGGTTCAAATGGCATGATGCTGTAAGACTAAATTACGGTAGCTTCGTTACGGCCACGTGTACTTCTCGGCCATGTAGGGGCCCACGGGATGTGGTTGACCATTGCGGCAGTGGCAAACGCAGATGCAATTTTCTTTGGTGCGGCAGCACCACACTATGTAGTCGCTCCCAATGTCTACCACCTCTTTTGTTTGTGTGCGGAGTTCTCTGTTCTTGTTTTTCTCTTCCATGAGCTACTCATCTAGCTTTTGAATCTTCAGGACAAGATAATCGATGTACGCCCTAATCTGAGGAGATTTTTTGGGTCAATCCAAGACATGAAGTGGATCCTTAGAGAAGCTAGGACTCCCATTTTGATTTACAAAGTTGGGAATAGGACAAAACGATGAAAATCCTCCAACAACATACTTCTTTCTTTTTCCAAAAATTTCCAAAACATGAGCAATGTGATTTATCAAATGCTTACAAGACTCTAGTACCTTTTATTAATAGTAAAACCTATTTATAAAATTGTTTCCAAATTCTTTTGCGATTTGAAATTAGGGCTAAAACACTATTCTATTATCATATGTACTTATTTCTTCTCCAAAATTCCCATAAAAGTCCACAAGGCTTCTGACAACAACATTAGCCATATTATAAAATAATATGGTGTTCTCCTGTATAAATGTTTCAAATAAATTCACATTTATGTTTGAGCAATTTTTGAAAAATAGGTTAATGCCCTAAGTCTTATAACTCAAAAAATTCCCTGAAAATTATGAGGGATGCCTCTCATCATATTAAGTTCAAATATATTCTCAGCCACCCTTGTCCAATTCAAAATTTTCAAATAATTTCAAAATTGAATTTCAATCAAATTTGAATCCAGCCTGTTTTTCACTATTTCAAACTTCATAAAATTCTTATAAAATTTGGGGAGAATCCTCTATCCATATTGGATCCACTTTTGGCTAAAATCCTAGTGCTTTTATTCAAAATATTCTATCAAAAATTCAAACAATTCTAGAAACTATTTGGGCAGTGCCCTCTATGTTGAGCTTTCTCCTCTTCTGTGCTAAATTCACTCTTTGTGTACCAATTGATCTCCCTTCCCCTCTATTCAAGATGGGCCATGGTCCCAATTCATAGCTTATCCCTCACCTCCCTCATCTTCATATCCCTTCCTCTCGCTCTCTCTCCCTACCCAGCTCATCTAACTCTTTGGCCATGCCAGAGCCATCAACTCCACACCAAAATTGGTGCCTACCATCCCTATGCAGTTACAGCCCCAACCCCACTGCTCTGATTGTGTTACGCCCCCTCTTCCCTCTAGTCTCCTTCATACTGAGCCTAAGCTCCTCCACCTCCCTTCGTTCTCATCTTCCATCCCCACCTCCCAATCTCCTCCTCTGTCCCTCCTTTGCCTCCTTCTCCCTCCGACCCGAAGCAAGCCACCCCAGCCCTCTTCTCCCTCCTCTTTGGCAAGGTGTGCCATGCGCCACAGCCTGGCACTAGTTCTGGCCACCTCGAAGGGTTAAGCCCCCATCCCTTCCTCTATAGCCCCCTTCATCCACCCGGTAATTCAATTAAGTGCCTAATTTCTGCAAGAACGCAACGGTGGGGAGATGGCCAATTTGGATCCGCCATCGCCGCTCGGGCAGTGCTATTGGAGTAGCTCTAGTGATCACTAGAGTCAGCCATCGCCTCCCCTCAGCTCGCATCCATGCCCTTTGCTCCACTCCGGCATCGCCTGCCCTCGTTGTGTTGCCACTCGTCACCGGCGAAGTAAGCCGAGGTGAGCACCTCCATCTATCCCCCGGTATCTCTCTCTCTCCCCCAATTAAAATCCTAATACCACTTAACACGGATGCAAAAATGGTTAAAACCATAAGCACTGACCGACAGCCTCGGCCCCACCAGTCGTATTATGTGGAAACGAGTTTTCCCGTTTGAGCTTTTGATTCGGGAAAGCATATTCTTCTTTTTTTTTCTCTTCGGAAGCCATCTTCACTCCTGCGAAAGCATAATTCTTTTTCCACCTTATCTGTTTTACGCCTCTGCAACCCGAAGGCACTATTCCCTTTTACACCTTCGACGCCATTCCCCCTCTCCGGCAAGAATACTTCCCCCTTTCCTTTTTCCCTCCCAGCAAATCTTTGGAAGTCCATTTCTTCTTCGTTATAACTCCAAATGACCTAATTATTTTTGCTATATTAATCTAAATTCAAATCCCACTCAATGGTACCACTCTTATAATTTTTGAAATTCATTAGAAATTCATATTTGAACACCATATATCTCTTCTTTGATATAGTCTCCAAAGGAATTGTTTCTCTTTCTAGTTTCATATAAAATCACATCCAACATTTTGGTTCAGTTAGATTTTTGGAATTCAAATTTTTTATATTAAAACAACAAAGGATATGAGGCCCTATATTATTTCAATATCTTTGAAATAAATACCTGTTGATACATTCGTTCAAAATATTTTGAATAAAAGTTTATAAAACTCCTAAAATTATTTACTACCCTCTATTCCAAATAAAGCTTGAGATATATAAAATTTCATATCAATGTAACAAGAGATAAGGAAATGCTATCTTTTCATAAAAATTTTAATAAAAAAAGTTGTGGATAACTCGAACATATTTTGTAGGATAAATGCATAGGAGACATTCACTGTCTATGAAGTTTATTTGAAAAATAGTTTTATGATAAAATCCCAAAAATAAAAAGGGAGATGATTTAGATCCAGGTGAGGATCTAAGTGGAAGTATGGAGGAAATGGTTGTAGTAATAATGTAGCCTCTTGTGGCATGGCTATGGTGATGGAATGTGGAGTCTTGCTCGGATTAACTAAGGACCGAACCTTAGTGCCGCTCGTCCAAATCATGTTGTATGTCCATATGCCCTAATGGGAAAGGCTTGACCTATTACCCCCGTTTAGGGCTAGTGTATGAATCCGTAGGTGATAGGTGATATGTACGGATGTGGTTACAATTTCCGTAGAGAGGTTTCCCCCGTTATATTGTGAGGTTATATTCGACACAAAGGTGGAACAACGCTTTATTTGTAACATCATAGTGAGTTGAAACTGGAGGTGACCAAGTCCATCTGGTGGGCTAATCATTAGGTCTAGATGGACGAAAAGTCTCGTTACGATAACCCTCCCGGCACAGCTCGTGTAGTGTGTTCATCGGATCCTTACAACAAGGGGGACTCACATCTTGTGGGTGAAGCCATATAACCTCTGCAGAGTGTTAAAATCTATTCGAATAGCCACGTCGAAGGTCATGGACATGACTTGGTGTCGGAGTATTATTCCGGCAATACTACTTATGGGGCGGCGTGAGCACAGCAAATCTGGATGGGTGCACACGGGAGACAAGATTTAGATAGGTTCAGGCCCTCTCGGAGAGGTAATACCCTACGTCCTGTGTTTGGTGGCTGGTATTGCGTGTATCCCGAGTGCCGCAAGCCCTAGAGAATCGATCTCGAGGGAGCTTGAGGTTAGAAACGATGGAGACTAGGTCCAATGAGATCAGATGCAATCAGATACCGATCGGAGGTCCCCTACCAGGCCTTATATAGCCGGCCGGGATAGGGTTACAGGAGTCCAGATCGGTTAACAGATATGTTTCCTAATTGGTTACAACAGATTCCGGGTATGCCGGATTGGTTATAGTCCTTGTCTTGTACTCCACGCTGATGAGGCGCCCCCGTGCTGTAGTCGGACTCCGAGTAATCGGCCCGGCCCACCCCGTGGCCGGGTGGCCGGATTCGTCCTCCTTGATGATACCTGGGTGCCACGTCACCGTCAGTAGCCCCCGAGTCCTTCACGATCTCACCGCTGCCGATCTTTGCCTCTGGGTGATCTCCCCGACTGACTTCGGCTGACTGGGAGATTGCGAAGGGCTAATGGAACTCCTGCAAACAAGACAATTAGGGCCAAATAGCACTCACCCGTAAGGCAGGAATGTTAAGGCGAATGAGCTGTTAACGGGTAGTCTCTGGTGGCATTCGATCCATGCCTGGGGACAGGGACCGACTGATAACCCGGCGTGGGGCATGCCATGAATCCCGACTGAATTCCCGAGTAGCACCCGGCCTTCCCGAAAGGGTTAATGCCAGCTGGGGTCCCCTGAAGGAATGCCTCCGAAATTCTTGTCTGAACCAGAGAAAACAGACACGGCGCATAGGTTCCCGAGTTTCGAAGTCTTATACCAGGTCATTCCACTGAAACTGGGGATCCCAGTTACTAGGGCCTTCGAAACTTAAGTGCTCGACAGGTCTGGGCAGAGAATCCAGTAGCTCCGAGTTGCTTAGCATCCAACTTGTGGCCCACGGAGGGCACGCCATTACTGTCCCTCACTCGGGTGTACTCAGTCGACTGCGTTCCTGCTTGAGGCCAGCCTCTGATACCCTTCGCAGCCAAAGCACCCGGCGCCGACTCCTTCCGGCAGCCGGCTAGTGATTTACGGGAAATACGCTTTAGCCGCAGTGTAGCGGAGACATATTCCGTCGGGTTTTTAGCCTGAAAGGCCAACCGTTGGATGTCCCTTCATTAAGTCGCACGAATCGCGGCGCCGCCAGGTCGTGGGGCACGAAACAGACATGACGTGGCCCGCCAAACGCGTGCGGGAACTCGGAGAGGCGTGGAGTGGGAGGCGGCGAATTCAGACACGTGTAAACGTGGGGAAGCCGTACCGTCAGCCCGCCCCTTTATATTCCAAAGAGGCCGCGGGTCTGGCCCACGCACCCATTCGCCTCCTTCTTCTTCCTTGTGCCCGAACACTTCGCCTTCCTCTCCCAAATCCGCTCGCGCGCACAGCTCCACTCGAAACCCTAACCGCCGCCTCAGCCACCTCGGATGCAATCCCCGGATTGGGAAGCCGATCCGACGGAAACCGAAGAAGATGCTCTGGTCTGGAAGTTGCTGGGTGAGGAGGAGTCGCCTGCTAGTCCGATGGCCCTGTGGGTGAAGTCGACGGCGACGGACATTCGGCTGTCCCTCCTCGTGCGGCTCGGGCATCTGCCGCCAAAGGAGTTGGTCGGGTGGCGCGCCGCCACCGGGGAGACCATTCCTACCCCCGACACCGGCGAGTTGGTCGTCCACGGCCCCTTCTTCGAGCGAGGGTTCTCCGTGCCGGCGCACCCATTCTTGCGGGGGCTGCTCTACTACTACGGGTTGGAGCTTCACAATCTCAACCCGAATAGCATCCTCCACGTTTCCTGCTTCATCACCCTCTGCGAGTGCTTCCTCCGCATCCAGCCGCACTTCGCCCTGTGGAAGCACCTCTTCATGGTGAAGCCGCAGCCGAGCAGAGACCACCCGGCCGTGGTGGGCGGCGCCGGGTTCCAGCTGAGGTCGGGAACCGCAAAGAGCTACCCGGCTCCGCCAATGCAGACGTCCAACAAGGGCTGGCACGCCTTCTGGTTTTACTACGCCAACCCGGCACCATCGCTGCCGGCCTTCTCGGGTCAGCCGCCGGTGAACAAGCCGAGCTGGTCGGACCCGCCACTCGAGAGGGAGCAGGACAGCGTCGCAGTGGTGATGGCGCAGCTCGAGGCGGCGATGAAGGCCGAGGTCACCGGAGCGGTCGTCGTCGCGACCTTCGTCCGCTGGCGGGTGCAGCTGGCCAAGCTACGGGCGCACCCGATGTACGAGTACACCGGTGAAGGCGATCCGACTCGGGAGTCCGCGGAGGAGCTCACGGGGAGCGAAATCCAGGGCCGGCTCGAGAGGCTTTTGGCCCAAGGGACGAGTCTGGTCTTCCTCGAGCGGCCAGCCCCCTTCAGCCGGGCGAACCCCCCGAGTGACGTAAGTGCCCGAATCCCGCCTTTCTAGTTTCCTCGCTGTTTCCTCACCGAGTCTTATTCGGGATTTGCTTCTGTGCTTCTGCAGGTATTGTTTGGCTTCTACTCCAAAGCTCCCCTCCCAGAGGACGAGATTTGGAACCAACCGACCGCAATACGCCGACGTCCCGAGCGGCGGGGCGCCACCGCCAGGAGCAGTCGAGGCTCCTTCTTCTAGCGCCGGACACTCGGGAGACGCCGGGTCTTCTGCTTCCGGCGCCCGTACTTCAAAAGGCGCCGGGTCCTCTGCTTCCGGCGCCCGTCCTTCAAAGGGCGCCGGGTCTTCTGCTTCCGGCGCTGGCCGCTCAAAGGGCACCGGGTCTTCCAAGGGCACCGGGCCCTCGAAGGCCCCGCCGGTCGCTCCACCTCGTCGCCGAGCACGCCCGCGCAGGAGGAAGATGATGAGGACTCGGACAACATCAGCGCCTACTTGGTGAGGAGGCGGAGGCGGCCAGCGGGCGGATCTGCTGGCCCGACCACCATCGTGAGGGGCGCCGCCTCGCCAGAACGGGGCGGCTCTGCTTCCCCTGCCCGCCCGACGACTCCGTCAGGGACCACGCCGACGGGACAGGAGGACGCCGCCGCTGGTGCCGACCCGGTGGCGCTGACTGTTACCGAGTCCCCTGCGGCGGCGCAGGAGGGCGCCGCCACGGGCGCTAGCCCGGTGGCGTCGGCCGCCGCGGGGGCCGCGCAGGCGGGGGAGGAGGACCCCACCACTGGCACTGATCCCGTGGCTCCGGCCGCCACGGAGTCTGCATCGGCGGAGCAGGAGGGCTCCGCCGCTGGTGCTGATCCCACAGCGCCGGCTGCCGCCCCGAGTGAAGCTTCTCGGGCGGCCGAAGACGACGCTCCCCCCAGTCGGGGGGAGAAGAGAGATGCCAAACACCGCCTTTGGGGCGCAAGGTGGGCCGGGGACCTCGACGGCCCCGACTGCCGCTGCACCCGGGGGGCAAGGCGCGGGGGCTAAGAGGCGCCTCCAGGTTCCCCGATCCTCCAAGTAAGTATTCTCGGCGGTTGTCTTCCGGTCTTTGTTTCTTTATCTGCTGACATGGTTGGTCGTGCCTCTGCAGGACTCAGAGGGTGGGGGACATCTCGAAGGCGCCCCCGAGTGGCCCGGGGTCAAGCCAGGGCTCGGATCCCCCAGCATCGGACGCCCGGGCCTCGTCACCTCCAGCTGCTGCGACTTCTCCACCTCGCCGGCCGCCGTCGCCTCAACCCGTGAGCACTCCCCCGCCGTCCTCCGGACAGCCCGGCGTGCAGCCCACCACGCCAGTCGCCACCCAGGAGGAAACCTCCCCGGGAGCTTTGGTGCTGGTGGGGTCTGCGGGCGCCAGCCGGGACGCGGAGATGGCGGAGGGCGAGCCTGGCGTGCCCTCGCCGATGCAGGAGTTCAGCGCGGCCCCGCCTACGAGGCCGTGTTCCGAGCTGGTGCGCCGACCTCTCCGAGTCCGGGAGACGGGCTCGGGATCGCCGACTGCCACAGTTGACGACGTCGAGGAGGAGAAGGAGTGGCAGGCGGCCGCGGATGCCGCGGCTCAAATCGGGGAGATCCTCCCGGCCTTGCTGAAGGCCGCGAAGGAGGGCGCCAATCTGCTGAATGGCAGGCTGCGTCCTTTGATGGAGGTAAGCTGACCTCCCCCCTTGTGGGAGTATGTCCGTAGGGAGTAGCCCCCGGGCCTCTGCCCGACTAAGTCAGTCGGGCGGAGGGCCCTTTGCTTTGTCCTTTGTAGTCTTCACTCTGGGTGCACGATCAGTGCACCCAGAGGGTGTAGCCCCCGAGCCTGCGTTCGACTAGGATAGTCGGACGGAGGGTGTAGTTGTCTCTTTTTTTTAGTCTGACTCTGGGTGCACGAACAGTGCACCCAGAGGGTGTAGCCCCCGAGCCTCCGCTGGGTCCTTGGGACCGAGTGGAGGGTTACAACAATCTTCCCGGGTGACTTTAATGTATGTCCTTTTCCTTATGCAGAGTCTGAACAGGCTGGACAAGACCGCCTTTCTCCAAGACCGGCTGCCGGTGATCGAGCGGCTGGAGCTGCGGAAGTCCGAATGGGACAAGCTGACCGCGAGCCGGCAGTCGGCGGAGGACGTGGCCCGTAAGCGCGGGGCGGAAATTACCGGCCTGCAGGCGGGCCTTTTGCAGGAGATGGCCAAGTCCCGAGGTGAGTGAGCCGAGTTGTTCGTCGCCTCCCCCCTGTCGCCTTTGTGTCTTTGTCTTGCTGACGTGTTGTCGCTTGCAGCCGCCAAAGAAGAAGTTGTCCGGCTAAGGGCGGAGCTCGAGACGATGACGGCCCGCGCTCGGGACCTGGACACCGCCAAGGAGCAGGCGCGGTCGCTCGAGGAGGCGCTCCAGGCGGAAAGGGCCCGCGCGGAGCAGCTTGGGCGCGAGGCCGAGTCGGCGGCCAAGAAGGCCACTGACTTGGAGGCGGCGCTCGTGGTGGAAAGAGCCCATGCCGAGCAGCTCGGGCGTGAAGCCGAGTCGGCAGCCAAGAAGGCCGCTGACTCGGAGGCGGCTGCCGAGGCCGTGAAGAAGGATGCCGCAGCGGCGGAGTCCGGTGAGTGCCCCCCTTTTTTGACTGTGGCGTTGCCCCAGTCTATTGTTCGCGTTGCTCATGCGTGTTGTTTCTGCAGAGTCGAAGGCATGTCTCGAGAAGTCCCGGGGGATGATCGAGTCACTGCTGAAGGCCGGGCAGGTGGTGTGTGGCGCCGTCTGGCCGGACAAGACGGCCCCGGACTCCGTCGCGGCAGTCGCCGAGCGGCTGGGCCAAGTGCCCGACCAGGTGGCGAACATCGAGGCGGACGGAGCGCGGACGGGGGCCTGCATAGTCCTGGCGGTGGCGCGATCCCATTACCCGCTGCTGGATATGCAGGCAATCGGGGAGGGGTACGCCGCCGACGTCCCGGAAGAAGATATTCCGGGGATGATGCAGTCCGTGGAGTCCACCGTCGATTCGCTGATCAAGCGGTCGGGCCTGTAGAAAAATAGGAGTAGCTGTAAACTGCTCGGGCTAGCCGAGTAAAGCTTGTAAGGGACTCGGGAATGCCCAGTGAATTTTGTAAAGGACTCAGGGATGCTGGGTCACTTATGTACTTGTCCGTTTTAACAAGTAATTTTTGCTCTACTCGGGAAAAGACTTGTGTTCCTGTGTACTTGAGTTTGTTCGTTTTTGCTCTTCGCCAACCCGTTGTAGCCTCCTTGGCATAGGGATTAGCCGGTGGCGTGTGTCCCGTGTAGCGTAAGGGTGTGACGTAAACCGGTGATTGGAGTCAAAGAGTTAACGTTAGACTTTATACACAGTACTTAAGTATTCCGTGAGGTCAAAGCCGTGTATACGCCGAGTGCCTGCTACGAGCGGGCGTAGCAGGTCAGTCGGGAGGAAGAAAGACTTGCTTTTGGGTGGGATGAAAAAGAAAACTTTTTATTCATGTATTCAAGTTCATAAAACACTTAAGCATAGAAGCGACGTAGCTGTTCGATGTTCCATGTGTTGGTGAAGATGTTGCCGTCGCCGTCCTTCAGTCGGTAAGCCCCGGGCGTAGGACTTCGGCGACTATGTACGGACCCTCCCATGGCGGTGAGAGCTTGTGCTGCTCCTTGCTTGATTGGACTCGGCGTAGAACCAGATCGCCGACGTTGAAGGAGCGGCCGCGTACATGTCGGCTGTGATATCGCCGTAGGCTCTGCTGGTACTTGGCTGAACGAAGGAGTGCCACCTCGCGGGCTTCCTCGAGCTGGTCGAGAGCGTCCTGTCTGGCCTCCTCTGACTCGGCCTCGCTGAAGGCACGGACGCGGGGGGGACCCGTACTCCAGGTCAGTCGGGAGGATTGCCTCAGCACCGAAGACCATGAAGAAGGGTGTGTAACCGGTGGACTGGTTGGGCGTGGTCCGAAGGCTCCAGAGTACTGGTGGCAACTCGGCTGCCCACTTGCCTGCGAACTTGTTCAGTCGCTGGAAGATTCGGGGCCTGAGGCCTTGTAGTATCAAGCCGTTGGACCGCTTGACTTGCCTGTTGGTGCGTGGGTGTGCCACGGCGGCGAAGTCGAGGCTGATGTTGTAGTCATCGCAGAACTGGAGAAAGGCACGGCCGGTGAACTGGGTGCCGTTGTCTGTGATAATGCTGTTGGGTACGCCGAACCGGAAGATGATGTCCCGGACAAATTCGACGGCCTTTTCGGCAGTTATCGTGGCGACCGGCTTAGCTTCGATCCACTTGGTGAACTTGTCGACCACAACGAAGAGATGTGTGTAGCCCCCGGGAGCCTTCTTGAGAGGGCCGACCATGTCCAGACCCCAGACCGCGAAGGGCCAGGTGATCGGGATGGTCTGGAGAGCCTGAGCCGGCAAGTGTGTCTGCCGGGCGAAGTGTTGGCATCCCTCGCAAGTGCGGACGATGTGCTCCGCGTCGGACACAGCAGTCGGCCAGTAGAAACCCTGTCGGAAGGCTTTCCCGACTAGTGACCCGTGCTCCGCATGGTGTCCACATACTCCCGAGTGGATATCATGTAGGAGTTGTTTTCCCTGATCTTGGGGTATGCATCGTTGGAGGATCCCGGAGGTGCTCCTCTTGTAGAGCTCGTCGTCAACGACGACGAAGGCCTTGGCACGTCGCGTGATGCGGCGTGCCTCGGTTCGATCCGACGGGAGGATGTCCCGCAGGAGGTAGTCTAGGAAGGGTGCTGTCCAGTCGGGAGTGACGGTGAGGACTTCTGTTGAAGGCTGCTGAGCGGCGTCACTCTCTGGGACTTGCTGTTCTTCGGCCTCGGGTGTTGTGTCCGCCTTGATAGAAGGGACATGCAACTCTTGGAGGAAAACTCCAGTCGGAACCATGTCCCGACTGGACCCCAGTTTGGCGAGTGCATCAGCGACTTCGTTGTCTCGGTGCAAGACATGGGTGATCTCGAGGCCATCGAACTTTGCTTCGAGCTTGCGGACTTCTTGGCAATAGGCTTCCATGGAGGGATCTCGGCACGACCAGTCCTTCATGACCTGCCTGACGACCAGTTCCGAGTCTCCGCGCGCGAGGAGGCGGCGGATCCCGAGTGAAGCCGCAAGACGAAGACCGTGGAGCAGAGCTTCATACTCGGCAACGTTGTTGGATGCCGGGAAGTGGAGCTGCAACACGTACTTGAAGCGCTCGCCCTTGGGGGAGATGAGCACAACGCCAGCCCCCGCGCCCTGGAGCATCAGAGAGCCGTCGAAGTAGAGTGTCCAGTGCTCGAGGTCGATGGCGGAGGGCGGGGGACTGGACTTCTGTCCACTCGGCCATGAAGTCGGCGAGAGCCTGGGACTTGATGGCCGTGCGGGGGGCGTAGACTATGCTGAAAGCCATTAGTTCCATTGCCCACTTGGCAATCCGACCCGTGGCATCGCGATTGTTGATGACATCTGCGATCGGGAAGGAGCTGACCACCGTGATGGGGTGTCCCTGGAAGTAATGGACTAACTTCCGTGATGTAATGAACACCGCATAGATGATCTTCTGTATCTGAGGGTACCGCGCCATGGACTCGGAGAGGACTTCACTGATGAAGTAGACCGGGCGCTGGACCTTCTGAATGTGGCCGGGCTCGGAGCGTTTCACCACCAAGACCGTGCTGACTACCTGAGTAGTCGCTGCGACATAGAGAAGCAGTGGTTCATTGGGCATGGGAGACGCGAGCACCGGGGGGGTAGTTAAGAAGTTCTTCAAGCCGTCAAGGGCGTCCTGGGCCTCGGAGGTCCAGGTGAAGGTCTCCGACTTCTTCATGAGCTTGTAGAGGGGCATGGCTTTCTCGCCGAGTCGGGAGATGAACCGGCTGAGTGCTGCCATGCACCCGGTCAGCCGCTGAACGTCTTTGAGGTTCTTCGGTGGGCCCATCTTGATGATGGCATCGATCTTCTCTGGGTTGACTTCGATTCCTCGTTCGGAAATGATAAAACCGAGTAGCTTGCCCGAAGGGACCCCGAACACACATTTTTCGGGGTTGAGCTTCATGCTAAATCTTCGAAGGTTGGAGAAGGTCTCTCCCAAGTCACTCAGGAGGTCTTCTCTCTTTTGGGACTTGATCACCACATCGTCAACGTAGGCTTGTACGTTTCGGCCGATCTGCGACTGAAGGCAGCGCTGTATGCGCCGTTGGTACGTGGCGCCTGCGTTCTTGAGGCCGAAAGGCATGGAGACGTAGCAAAAGGCGCCAAACGGAGTGATGAAAGATGTCTTGATCTCGTCATCCTCCTTCATCTTGATCTGGTGATAGCCCGAGTAAGCGTCGAGGAAGCACAAAATTTCACATCCGGCCGTAGAATCGACCACTTGGTCAATGCGAGGCAGGGTAAAAGGGTCTTTGGGACATGCCTTGTTAAGGCTGGTATAATCAACACACATCCTCCATTTTCCATTCTTTTTGCGAACAAGAACTGGGTTCGCTAACCAGTCGGGATGATACACTTCTTTAATGAAGCTGGCTGCTAAAAGCTTGGCTATTTCTTCTCCTATAGCCTGACGTCTATCCTCAGCGAAATGGCGCAAGCGCTGTTTGACCGGCTTAGCCTCCGGCCCGAACATTCAGAGAGTGCTCGGCAGCCTCCCGTGGAACTCCGGGCATGTCGGAAGACGTCCACGCGAAGATATCCCGGTTGTCCCGGAGGAAGCTGACGAGCGCGCTTTCCTATTTGTCGCTGAGCGCAGTCCCGATCTGCGTCGTCTTCGAGGGGTCTTCGGGATCGAGCTGAATGGCCTTGGTGTCCCGCGCCGGCTGAAAAGATGTCGATGTCGAAGCCTTCTTGGCCGGGGGTGCTTCCTCAACCACGGCCGACTTGAGGTCAGCGAGCGTGGCCTCGGCGATCTGGGCCGCGGCAAGGTTGCAGTTTTCCAGGTCACACGTGTAAGCGTGCTGGAAGCTGCTCTGCACCGTGATTACCCCATGGGGGCTCGGCATCTTGAGCTTCAGGTAGACATAGCTGGGGACAGCCATGAACTTGGCGTAGCAGGGACGACCCAAGATGGCATGATACGATCCTGAGAAGTCGACAACCTCGAAGGTGAGAGTCTCGGTCCGGAAGTTGTCGGGAGTGCCAAAGGTGACGGGCAGGCTGACCTGCCCGAGTGGACTCGCCATCTTGCCGGGTACCACCCCGTGGAAGGGGGCACCAGTCGGCTTGATCTCGGAACGAGGAATCTTCATGTCGTCAAGGGTCTTGACGTAGAGGATGTTGAGACCACTCCCGCCGTCCATGAGGACCTTGGTGAGGCGGACGCCGGAAACGATCGGGTCTACCACCAAGGGGAATCGTCCCGGCTGGGGGATGTAGTTGGGGTGATCCGCGCCTCCGAATGAAATTACGGACTCGGACCATCGCAGGTACTTGGGCACGGCCGGTTCCACTGCGTTGACCTCTCGATCAATAATCTTCTGGCGACGTTTGGAATCGTAGCCGTTCGGGCCGCCGAAGATCATCAAGCAAGCGGTCTCTTTCGGGAATTCGTTTCCCTTGTCCTGAGGGGGCTCCTTTTTTCCTTATTGTTGTTGTAAGGCTTGTTTAAATTCTTCAAGAGGTTGCAGTTGCACGTCAGCTGATTGGATTTAGGCCCATGAAAGTGACACGACTGACTCATCATCTCTTCGAAGGTCGCGTTGGTGCGCTGAGGTCGGCGCGGCGGGGCGCGCTCAGCCGCAACAACGAGATCTCCACCTTTACGCTTCCGGTGCTTCTTCCTGGACGACTCGGGTTGAGCGTCCCGACTGGGTGAGTCGGACCCTTTGCCCTTGTTTCTTCCCTTGTCGTCCCGAGTAGCACTGCGGACAGCCTCTTCACCGGTGGTGAAGTTATTGGCTATATCAAAGAGCTCGCGCGTGGTCTGGGGGGTTCTTGCGCGCTATCTTGTGGATGAGGTCGGTGCTTCGAACTCCCTTGGAGAAGGCAGTGATGACGTCACCCTCTCGGACCTCGGGCAAGGAGTTCTTCTTCTTGGAGAAGCGCTGAATGTACTCACGGAGAGTCTCATCTGCTTCTTGCGTACAACTGTGGAGGTCCCACGCGTTCCCGGGCCGATTGTACGTGCCCTGGAAGTTGTTCACAAAAGGGTCTCGAGGTCGCTCCATGTCTGGATGCAAACCCGGAGGTAAGCTGGTGAGCCAGGCTCGAGCCGAGTCAGCCAGGAACAGCGGCAAGTAGTGGATCGCGACGTAGTCGTTCCCACCATTGGTCCTGCACGCCATGTGGTAGTCGGCCAGCCAAATGTCCGGTCGGGTCTCTCCGATATACTTGCCGATGCCGGTGACTCGGAACCGCGACGGGAAAATGACACTGCGGATACGAGGGCCGAATGCCTTCGGTCCCGAGTATCCCATGCCAGATGACGTTGGAGAGCGTCCCCGGCTGGTGGCGCCGCTGTCGTTGCGGTGGCCACCGCGATCGTCTCTCCTGGAACCACGATGAGCGCTTCCTTCAGCGCCCGCAGGGTCCCTTGGTCCGAGTCGATCGCGGACCGGTGCAGCTTGACGGGCGTTTTTGTCCACATCCTGTCGGGCGCGGGTTCTGGCGGCTATGGTGCCGCGGGCGTCTCGGTCAGGGCCGAGTCGCTCATGAACATCTCCGGCCGGCTGTAATACCCACTTTACGATAAATAGGTATTTGCTCTGCATTCATGCATACATGGCATTATCATCAACCACACCTTATTTAAACTTAGTTGTATATCAACTTTACTTTATAGAATATGTTAATATCTCATCCTCGGTGGATATTTATACAAACACCAATCAACGTATTTGAAATTATATAATAAGTTAATATCTCATCCTCGGTGGATACGTTAACAAACACCAATCAATTTATTTGAAGTATTTCAAATAACAATGTCAAAACACCAATCAACTTATTCGAAGAACTCAAAATAACAAAGTCATTAATAAGGGTGGTAGACGTCATTGAACACTTCGGTGAATCCCTGTCCCTAACCCTAGAACCCTGAAGGAGCTGGAATTAGGTTTCGATGATAGAACAATTTTATTGGATGCAAACCTCTCCAAACTTCACAAATAGCTTCAAAATGGGAAACCCTAACCTCTGGCCAAATTCCAAAAAAATTTGGAGAAAGTTAAACCCTAGCTGCTATCCAAATTCGAAATAAGTCCCACTTCAAACTTGTACACAAACATAGTTCAAATCTTATCCAAATCAGTTCAAACTCCTCTAGAATGTCTCAGATAATATCTTAAGGCTCCTGTAAAAATTTCATGAATTTTGGGAATTGTTTGACGCATAAAATGATGAAGGGGGTGGTTCTGTAAAATAGAAAATCAAAAATAAAAAGAAAAACCCTAAAAGCTAATCGGGCCAGCGGCCTGCTCGGCCGGCCCAGCTGGCCGGCCCATCTCCCCCGCGCGCGCCTCCCTTCTCTCTCCCGCTGCCAGTCGGGCCCCGCCTGTCATCCCCTTCCCCCCTCTCAGTCGCGTTACCCGGGCCCGCCTGCCAGCTTCATCCCCTCCACGTCGCCGCCGCAGGCTGGCTGGGGAGGGCGGTGGATCCCCGGCTGTCCGAGCTCGGCCGCCCTATTTAAGGGGCCGGTTCCGACAGCCCTTCTCCTCCTCAGCACCTCCTCGAAAACCCTAGCTCCCCCTTTCCATTTTCTCCCTGAGCCCTAGCTTCTTCCCTAGCTCCGACCACCCAACTCCGGCGACGAATTGCTCCCCCTCCAGTAAGCCCCGAGCTCCCCTCCTTTGCTTACCAGCATACTCGAGCTATTCTTCATCTCCCCCTCCCATTTCCTTGCCAGATCCGAGCCGGAATCTCCCTCGACGCCTCCTTCGTCTTCAAGTCCGGCGGCTACTCCGACGACCTCCCCGAGCTCGTTCTGGTCCTCTCCCTCGTCCATCTTCTACAGCCCTAGCTTCCTCGCTCCCTCCTGAACCTCCCTCACCCCCTTTCCTTGTAGATCTGTGCCTGGAACGCCTCGACGCCGGTGACCCGAAGCTCCCCGCCGCCCCTCGCCGTCGTCAGCAGTCCTCCAGAGCTCCCCTCTCCTCGCCGAGCACGAATCCGACTCCGGGGGTGAGCTCCTCGTCCGATTTCTGCCCTCATCCGAGTTCCCCGAGCACTGTGGCGTTCCCGAGTCCAACTCCGGCGAGCCTCCGGTGACCTCGCCGCCGTCCCGAGCGTCCCCGGCCACCCCGATGCTGAGGTGGACCCCGAGGGGGCCGTGGCGGCCTCTGGTTGGCTGACCACGCCAGGTCAGCTACTGACCGAGGCATCCCGAGCCCGGTCAGCTCTGCCCTGGGCCCAGCCGTCAGCCCCTGGGGTTTATGTGTTGCGGAATCGGTGTGAGTTGAGGCCGGGTGCGCGTAGGATTTGAGTTTTGGTCTGGGTAGACTTCGGGTAGGGTTAGCATTTAGGGTTACTGTTGATTAGGGTTAGGTTTGTACAGATTTTTGAATAGCCGTAACTTTCAAACCACTCGGCCAAATTTGATAAAATTTATATATTTGGAAAGCTTGTAAAATTATCTACAAGATGGATGAATCAAAAATTACTTTTGAATACATGCACAGTACATTATCTAGGGTAGAAGATTAGCCACCGTCGGGAGTCTATAAACCCTAAATTCTCGACCCTAACTCCGATTTCGACGAACTTTATAGTTCTGGAAATCTTATAAGATTTCCCACAAATTGGAGCAACTAGAATTCTAGTAATAACACATGCAGGGTATGACCTTGAAGGATGCAAGTTGTTAGCCCTTTTTATTATCGTGTGTCGTTAAACCCTAACTCGAAGCAAGGTTAATTCACTAAGCGTGCATGTAGGGTTAGGGCTACCATTTAAAATCAGTAACCTTAAGTTGACTACTTTGTCGGGTAAGAACCCTAGTACCTCTGGGTCTCTTAGACATGCATAACTGGCCTTATACATCATGCATACATGCATACATGCTGAATCTTAATATGTTCTTATCGTTTCTTTTCCGGTTCTCCGTATTCGTTATAAAAGAACTTGAAGAGGAGGACCACCCGGCTTACGACCCCTCGCAAGAACAGGAACAACCCGAATCAGGCAAGCAGAGCTTGTTGCATTTTTATTACTGTCGTCGTATGTGTATTTGCTTGTAGTTGATTGTGAGTTGTAAATTATGTATCATGATTAGCGTTCGTACAACCAGCATGCTAGGGTTTACGATATGCTTACGTCAGTGGTATTGGATTTGGATTGTGACATGATCTGGTCCGTTATGGTTATAAATCGACCTCGTACCCTTACAACTTAAACTAATAAGGTGAGTTGTGAGTGCCGAGGGCGTGCACAAAGGGTACGGTTGATGTTAATAGCAGTCGAGACGGCGACCCAGGGATGTGTGAAGTTTTTGTCGCCACATCAACCATACGCCAGAGTGTCACTTCCCTGTAACGCGTGAACGTTAGGCGGAGATCTTCCCTGTGGCATAGTTGGGGTAAGCCTCCCTGCTTTTGGGGGGCTCGCTACCCCCAAATGATTATGCACCCAATATGTTTGCAGGTGGGCGTATCTTCCGGTAACGCTTCGAGAGATTAAATGACATTGTGTTTCCCATGGATCGATGGGATTTGAGAAATTGAGTTATATTAATGGCTGGAAATTGGGTAATTGGAATTGACTTTGAATTGGATTTCCCTATTGGATTGTGATCGGGATTTGAATTCAATTATGAACTAGACATCGTATTGGATTGTGATCAGGATGGGGAGTCGATTATGAACTGGATAATGGATTTGGTTGCTATACTTATATTGTTCACCTATTTATGCTCGATATGTACTTCCCTGTATATTGTTACTCTGAGAAGCATCATGTCTACTTGCTGCTAGACTAGCATGTGTAGGACATTTAATCAAGCACGATTAAGTCTTGCGAGTACTTTTGTACTCACCTAGGATATTCCTAGAGCTTGCAGGTGAGCCGGTGGTCGAAGATTACTTTGACGATGCTTAAACTTGGGTTTCCTCGGTAGTGTTTGATCTGTGGGATAGATGTGGCTTTTGGTCAGCGGTCACGGTGCCGCTGTGGGTCTCACTCTTTTAACTTCCGCTGTTGTTAAACTTCTCCGTACTCGGATATGTTTTCGGATATAACCGACTGATGTAATATGTTGTCCCATCGTGGACTGTTATTAGTAATGTCGTATTGTAGAGCTTTGTGATGATATCCGAGTTGTTAAACCAGGCTGCCCCTGCACAATGTGTGAATGTTATGAAGTGTACGGGTATGCCGTGAAGAGTCGAAGCCGTACCTTGTTCTACTAAGTCGAGCAAGCGTTGGTTGAGTGACCCGCTGGCTGAGATGCTGTGCCGGCCAGGCAGGGTGTGGGCGTGTTCTACCGGGCTTTCGAGCGACCCACTAGCCTCCGAGCTAGGTTAGGGTGTGGGTAGAACTGCCGGGCTCCTCCGGCCTTGTTTGTCGTGGTAGGATTCGGGAACGACTCTGAACCTTCACCGGGTCATGGAATCGTATGTGGTTCTGGGAAGATTGGTCGCTTCCGGCCGGCTCGCACGTGGCGGGTGTCGGATCGTTCCGCTTTGGTGCGTATGGCGCAGGTACCATGCCACCGGGCTGACGAGTCCTTCGGTCCTTGGCGACTTCGCGTTCCCTGAATCATATGCAATTCCGGGTCCGTGACATCGGCTGACGCCGGTCGGGGCTTGCCCGTCGTCCACCCACGTTTGATGGGCTCTTCGGCGGTGTAGAGCGCTGACTCCTTGCACCTGCCGAGGAGCCGGGATGTCCTTCTGAGGCTTCGGTGTGCTGGAGGGCGGTTTCCTCTAGCAGGACTCGAAGTCGCCGAAGCTCGTCGTGCGCCGGGTTGCCCTCAGGGATCTCAATGGCGCGTGCCGCCATCGTGGCCGCGACGATGTTATGACTCGGGAGAGGAAATATCGGGACTCCTTCCCTTTCGCGCATGCGGAGCTCATTGTGGACTTGTCATCCACGAGCCCTCATGTCGTCGTTGCGTCGTTGATCGTCACGCTGGCGGGCGAGCCGAGTCTGTTGCTCGAGCAACTCTTCCTCCTTAGCAAGGAGTCGGAGTCGGGTGGCTTCGAGCTCAGCCGGTGTTTGTTCCACAATGGGGACCTCTTGGCCATCGCCGCCTTCGGCGTTGGCCATGAAGACTTCCCGGGATGGATGGTGGCTGCCAGAGCTCTCATCCTCGTCCGAGTAATACTCGAGGACAGGGAGGAGAGAGTCAATTGCTCCCACCAATCGGGATCCGAGTGCGAACTCATGCGCGACAAACGGATCTGGCTTCGGCGAAGCCTCTTCCCTGAGGAGAGGGACCGAATGCTCGGGCTTGAGAGAGAGCCCGTGCTGAGGAGCTGAAGAAGCCTCTGCTGGTCGGGGCATCGCAGAGAGGCTAGCAGAGGTGAAGCTGGCCGATCTTGTCGGCGATGAAGCTCAACTGTCCAAATTGGAAAAGTTGGCCGGGGTCCGGAATAGCACTCATGAAAGCGAACCTCATGATGCTTCCCGGGATGAAGACGTTGTTGACGAAACCCATCCAGATTCGTGCAGATGGATCTATGCGCACTCCCCTACCTGGCGCGCCAACTGTCGGAGTATTATTCCGGCAATACTACTTATGGGGCGGCGTGAGCACAACAAATCTGGATGGGTGCACACGGGAGACAAGATTTAGACAGGTTCAGGCCCTCTCGGAGAGGTAATACCCTACGTCCTGTGTTTGGTGGCTGGTATTGCGTGTATCCCGAGTGCCGCAAGCCCCAGAGAATCGATCTCGAGGGAGCTTGAGGTTAGAAACGATGGAGACTAGGTCCAATGAGATCAGATGCAATCAGATACCGATCGGAGGTCCCCTACCAGGCCTTATATAGCTGGCCGGGATAGGGTTACAGGAGTCCAGATCGGTTAACAGATATGTTTCCTAATTGGTTACAACAGATTCCGGGTATGCCGGATTGGTTATAGTCCTTGTCTTGTACTCCACGCTGATGAGGCGCCCCCATGCTGTAGTCGGACTCCGAGTAATCGGCCCGGCCCACCCCGTGGCCGGGTGGCCGGATTCGTCCTCCTTGATGATACCCGGGTGCCACGTCACCGTCAGTTGGTTAAGCCACATATTGGTTAAACTATGTTTTTAAGGATTTTCAAATGTGGGACATGGGTTTAAGGACGTGGAGCATGAATTGCTCATAGTGTGCATTAAGAGTTATGACAAAGTAGTGGGAGCTGCAAGAGCATGACCTACGTCATACTACTAGAAGGTAGTACGAGTTGATCTTGATAATGAGCTGAGTCGATAGATGGAGCTATTGGCGTTTTAATTTTTGAGATGCTAGCTGGAAGCTACTTGTTGTTTTGAACTTATGGTGCGATACGTTTTACTGTACAATTACTGCTCAAATGCTCGCAACCCTATTACTTATATTTTCAATGAAAACTTATATTCTCACACAACATGCAACTTAGGATAGAGCCGCTTTCTTGACAAAGCTAAGTATGAATATAGCCATTATACACTCCTTGTGGGATGCTTACAAGTACATTTAATGTACTCACCTGGCTTGTTGATTTGGCCAGACGAGGAAGAGTGCTAGTCTGAAGACAACGGCAATGTATATGAAGGCTAGGGCGTAACCCCAGTCGGTTGCCTGTGGGTATGGCATACCGGTGGGTCCACACCATCGCTTTGATTTTCATTGTAAATTTTTCAATCAATGGGCTACAAGTGTAAGACATCGACCATGAATGTCTACTTATGAATATTTGATATGTACGTGTATGATAATTATATTCAAAAACTAACTTATATGTGTTGGCTAGTGATCATAGGAACAATATAAGAAACACATGGTTTATTAAGTCGTTAAAACCAGATACTCCACAACTTGTGGCTCATTAGCACTCTCTAAGAACTGGCTGAGGTGTACTATTGGAGATGCTCTAATAGCATCCTGCTATGGGCATTAGCCACCACAACTGCAGATATAGGGGGCTACTATAATTAGGGCCATCAAAGATGTGAAGAGACAAAGGCAATAAATTATTGAAAACTCTTCCCATTTGTAGTTAGATCCCAACGTTAGCTAGGACCCATAGCTAGCTGTCCATCGTGAGTGATCCATCCAACAGTATCTTCCTGAACTATATAATTGCTCCCATCCACCTCGTTGTCCATCACCAAAATCTAACCTCCTTGCCGCCACCGATTCTGTGGCGTACCCGGTTTTAAGACCGGATAAATCCCTGTGCCCCCTGTAATGGTCCCATGATCAGTAGCCAGTACACACAAGAACTTGATAGCATTGTCATACAATACCGAGTCTTTTACACACATGGACCATTATGGTCATTGTTCAACATCATAGCCGATTGGCTGAATAGAAACTGCAGCGGAACATATAGAAATGCGTAGATAGATGCCCATCAATATGCCTACCCAACAGGCAACTGACTGGGGAAAGACGCCCTAGCCCTCATAGTCATTGTCGTCGTCGTCGGAGAAAAATTATTCTTCGGCTGGCCAAATCAACAAGCCAGGTGAGTACGTTGAATGTACTCGCAAGCAATCCCCACAGGAGAGTAATACAACTATATTTTATGCAGGGTTTAATTCAAAGAGGAATAGCTCTATCCTAAGTCGTATGTTGAGCGGAAGTAAGTTTTCAATTTAAATACGAATAATAGATTCAAAGGCATGTTTGGAAATCAGGGAGTTTCACATATTCATGTCATCACATGAGGTAGTCTCCGCTACCTCCTTTCTCTGCCTTGACCCGATAGCTCCATCTATCGACGTCCAAGGTTCCTATTACTAGCCCATGCAACCCCTGGGAACACGGCTAGTCCCATTCTCCAGCAATTCCTTACCACCCGCAGCGTGGCTTAAATTGCTCCCTTGTGGACATGTCATGCCCACGTCCTTAACCCTCTTTGCCCAAGTTTTTGCAAACAAAACTCAGTTTAACCAGTGTGTGGCCTAACCAGTTCTCGTCCATGCTATTCGAATAGTTTTTAACACTCTGCAGAGGTTGTACGGCTTTACCCACAAGATGTAAGTTCCCCTTGTTGTCGAGCGCTACGAATACACTTCACGAGGTGTATCGACAGGGTTATTACAACGAGGCTTTTCACCCGCTTCCGCACTAGAGTTGGACCCGCTAGATAAGATCTACCCACTTCCTCGCTGCCCGGGCAGCACGACACCACAACCCGAAGAAGTAGACTCATCTCTGTGTCGAACCTCTACCTATGTATTACGTGGAGCTCACTAAGAGACTCTACCCATGAAATCCCGTGGAGATCCTCTAGGGATGCCAATCTACCTAGCACACTCTTCCTACTGCCCACGGGTCCAAACCCTAATACTTGCCGGGTTATTAGGCCAAGACCTTCCCATAAAGGCCATGTGGACGTACGGTAAGGAATCTAGTCTGACGGCACTTTAGGTTCGGTCCTTGATTGATTCGAGCAAGACTCCATAGTCACATAGACATCCACATCGCTATCAGCTACTCTACCATCCCCAAGCTGCCCTTAGCTTTCTCACCCGAATCAAAATATTTATCCGCTTTTGTTTGGGGTTTTGAAAACAACATCATTCTTTTCAAACATTCGCCTCGGAAGGCACATGCCTATCCGAGGGTTTTTATCCTATGCCTGAAGGAGTCGGTATTCACCGATAGAAAACAATTCTTCTCTAAGCAGTTCTAAGCAGGGCTATTGCCTTTATTCCTCAATACTCTGCTGAACGTACGATGATCAGCAATTAATACTAGGGCTATAAGAAAAGGCTTCATCGGACCTAAGGTATATGCATCTACCAGGTGTAGCTAGGTCTACAGAAAATATTGCTGATACCTACATAGCATGCATGTTTGCAAACAAGATAATTACGTTTTCACACATATGAGTTTCAACATGATCAAAGTGGGAAAGCTTGCCTGGCGATCCTTGTTCTTGTTCTTGATGTGAGGGTGAGTCCGGGTCTTCCTGGTGTACGTATTTCACTCCGTCAACTACACGTTGGAAGAACGTCGAATAAGAAGCAATCCAAACAACTTCAACAAAACCAAATGATATGCATGCTAAAAAGGGAATGATGCTAATAGGGCGAGGTAATAAGGGTTTTGGTTTTTAAGAAGATTGAGTTAGGGTTTAGGTTTTCAGGAAGATTGAGCACATTCTGACAGAGTCTAGGGGTAGGCTGCAGGTATTACTAGGATCATTAGGGTACTATAGGATGCTAGACCTTAGGTTAAAGAAAAGAGAACTCCGCGTATTTGATTTGCATAAAATGATGACCCGATCGATTGGTAGGGTCTTATACTTTTTTTTGAAATATAATTCAAAATTATTGGTCCTGTTGAACTAGTGAGTACTATAGACATGTTGGGTGTACTGAATGGCATGCAAGCTTTTGGCTCCCCTAAAAGAAATTGACACATACAACATATACACTATTTTTGAGAAAAGGAAAGAAATACCCCATCTCTAGCCTTCACTATTCCTGATTAAAATACTTTTTAAACTTGAATTTCTTTGAAGCAAAAGTTTAAACCTATTTCAAAGATTCCAGAACTGGAAAAAATAAATGCAAGAACCGGCCGGGAACCCTTCGAACCGGTCGAACCGGTGGTACCCGGTTCTGAAGTAAAAGAAACCGTCCTAAATGCGCTTCCTGACCGCTTCATTACGCTTTTAATATGCTGGAGGCAGAAACGAGTTATTGCGTATTTAGTATGTCAGACGCGGAAGCTCGGTTTCGGACAAAGTAACTGCGCTTTTATGGAGGGGAAGCGGCAATTCGGTTTAGGCGCTGGCCATTTAATTGCGTGGGCCTGGGTGTGTACCAGCTCCGGTCTTACCCATTGGCGGGGGCCCGCCTGTCAGTGGCAGCTCCTCCGCTCCTCTGCTCGGGCCGGCAGCGGGGCTGTTAAGGCAGCCGGTCGCCGGTAAAGAATTGGGGGTTTTGGCTCCGGTGCAAGGCTCGGGAAATGGTGAGGAGGATCCGGCTCAGGAGGAGGTGCTGATCTTGCTAGTGCAACTCGTTTGAGTTATGGGGCTTGATTTTGCAGGGATGTGGCTGGGTCAGAGGTGGCAGAATTGAGGCTAAATGCGTTGAAGACGAGGCTCGGGACGAAGTGGCTTTGGGCGGTGGCTGAGGGAGCTAATGGGAGTGGTTGTGTGCTGAATCCGATGATCAATATGCCGTTTTATAGGGAGCTCGGGGAGGGCGGCATTGTAGCAGTTGCCGAACTTGTCAACTCGTGCCACGCTGTCGGTACTGAGGAGAATCCGGCGTTGCTGTGCTGATGGGGAGGTCGCAGGGAGTCCGTAGCACGAGGTGGCGCAGCGGCCGGGGTTCCAGGCGACGCGCGGCGCGGGGAAGCCAGCGGACGGCACGTTGGTGCCAGCGGCCGGCATGAAACTGTGCAGTGAGCGCGCACTGGAGCGGCATGGGTGTGTCTGGGCCAGCTTGGTCATGCGTGGGTATGCCCGCCGCACCCGTGATGAGGGTATGAGGTGTACACGTGCTACATCAGGGTTAGGCACCGTTTCGTACCTAGTAGCGGGTGGGTTTGAATGCCAATGAAGGCCACTTGCTAAGGTCTGGAGGGAAAAGGACAAAGGGATGCCCTGTGGTCTTGAGTTAGGATGCGGGTGTGCTGAGATGACAGGAGAGAAGCTCAGTAGTTTGGTTTTGGTGCCTTGCCCTTGGAGCCTGCTCGTCATTTTATGCGGGGTATTAGTTTAGGTCAAGGTGTTCGATATTGTTTTCTCAAAATTTCTAAACTGGACATGCCAATGTTTTTGCATATTCCTGCTTCTGGAGGTATGAGGATCATTGTGGAATTTTATCGGAATTTTCCGAGGCCTATTTCTATGGGCTGTAGTTCAACGTGCATCCCTGCCCTAGAGTTTATTATGTCCATAAGTAATTATTTTTGAACTGGGCATCAACATTTTATGTTGTATTTGAGTGGAGGATATTATTATGTTGTCCCACGAATTTTCCCGAAATTTTTGGAAAGGCCGAAGGACGCTAGATCGTCCGCTTAGGGTTTCGGTGGAAATTGGATCAAATAGGAAGAAAGGGTTTCGGGCATGGAACTAGGGTTCCGTGGTGCGGCAAGGGGTGGAGGGGGACATGGAAACTCTCAGAAATCCTTTCACCTGGTTCGCAGGGTGCCGCTGACGTATCGGCATATATGGTGTGGTTGTTGAGTTAGGGTATGTTCTCGCGTTAGGTTTTAGTTCGGGGCGGTGCGTGTGTGGCAGGGTCAAATGTAATGAGTTTGTGCATGTTTAGAAATGTGCTAATCATGTGTGAGGTCATGTTGGCATGCAAGTTTTGAAAATTAGGGTGTGACAGATTCGGAGGGAGCACGCCGTTCATCACAATCCTCCCCTCCACTGGCAACCCAACGACCCCTCCACCTGCGGTTGACACGCCCAGATTCATCATCACTCGAGCTTGCCACAATCAAATCCGACGGCAGGAAGACCTCTAGGCAGTGCATCTCCGACCGCCGGGAGCTCACGCCAGATTAGGACCTCGATCAGCTGCGTTCGTAGGATTCGTGACGACGAACGCTAGGTATGCCAAATCCAACCGAGGTGACCACTATGATTTGATGGCAGTGTCCTAGGGGCGTCGAGGAGCATGACGCCCACTTCTCCCCGCTGCTAGGGCATGGGCATTTTTTATGTCGCCATCCTATAGTTTCTTTGTTGTGGGCAGAGGTGGATGATATTGCATATACATAGTGATTTTGTTTTCTATATTCTCTTATTGTGGTTCCAGTTGTATGATATTGTAACCAACAAAACATTTATTTTGATGATCGTTCGAAATATCATTGTACGGAAAGAATATTTTCATTGGACATAAAAAATGCTTTCATTGAAAAATTATTTTCATCTCACGGAAAAATTATTTCCATAGCACGGTGTAAATGTTTATATCGGATAGAAAAAATATTTCCATCAAAAAAATTCTAGCACACGAAAAGATGACGTTTCTATCGCCGAGAAAAATGTATGTGTCACAAAAAATTATCCATCACAATAAAAATGTCACGTCACGCGGAAAAAAAGAGTGATTTCTGAAATTTATTAGTTAGTAACAAACCATGATTATGGAATTTGTTTTCTAAACTTCCGGGAGTTGTTCCTTAAAAACCAAATGCACGTGCTCTGTTGTATGTAAAGTCATTGTCGCACTAGTTTTACAGATTTGTTGCACAAGTATGAAAAAATATTTCAACCATACAAAAAATATGTTTTCACGATTGTGCCGGGAGTCATTTTCAGTTACATAGAAAACAACATGTTCTGGTGGCCCATCTGTTACGTTTCATGTAATTGTACATATTAATCAATCTATACGGTGAAAAACTGGTTTGACTCTAACCATATGTACGGTGGAAAACTGGTTCGACTCTTTACTACTAAAGTGATTACGATCTCTCTCCGTGGAGACTTCGCCGGAAAACATGTAAGACTGGCTTTATTAGTTAAGTCTTTATGACGGCGTGACAGGTCGGAAATAGTATCCATGTGTCCGAAAGCACGCCATGAGAAAGGCCAAAAATTTATGTTTCGTTGTGGTTGCTAGCGTTCTAGGTTCCTTGAAGACTTAACAGTTATCTACGCATTCTCACCGTCGTGTCTAATTTAACACGAGAGAGGGAGAGCCGGAGAGGTACTTAACAGTTATCTACGCAGTCTCACCGTCGTGTCTAATTTAACACGAGAGAGGGGGAGCCGGAGAGGTGAGTGTGTGAGACAATGACATCCCCGTCACAAGCAACAAATTAAGAACATGCATTGAGGAAATGGAGCAGGAGCCATGCATGGCATCGCGTGTCGTCAAGAGTCGAGAGATCTCTCGATCATGCAATTACCCTGACAGACAAAATTCTGCGGTCGCCATCGGGGTCCGACCCAACAGCAACGCAAGTCGTGAGCCCATGCGTGATGCACACGCCTGACACGTCACATGTTCCAACAAGGCAAAGCTTGCAGCACGTAACCCTGGAGGCAGAGAAGCACTACTCCATGGATATGGTACGTGCATGTGTGTCAAGGACAAAAGTTGATCTGTTGTTCAAGCTACCACTTTATAGCTAACTAATTTTCGTGGTTATGACCAAGATACGTGCTATATTTAGAAGAAACTTATTAAGATTCAAATATCGATGTGCGTTATAAGAAAATCCTAACAGAAATTTACTAGAATTTTAAGATCTCCTTATTTTAAAAGAGACTAAAAGTGCAAGATGCAAGTTAGACTTGATTAAAAGCTAGATTTCTTTAACACTAGATTCTTGTATAGGACAATGATTTGAGGGTGCTAAGATGTGTGAAAAGATTGTAAGAGAGTGACAATTCCTTGTATTATTTTAAGGTTGTGCATAAATATTTCGTGGTCGGCTTCATCAAACCTTTTCTATTTTGCCGTTATTGTTCATCATCATTATTTTCGTACTCTTCATGGGGTTCATCTACTTTGATCTTGATACCATGCAGGTTCGTGTCATATCTCACAACGCTGATTAGATCTAGAAGATGCTAGTATGCTACGCGTAAGAAGCGGTATTAGATATAATACAATAAATTGTGATAACCCATTAGATCTTTTTAGAAACACACGGTATACTTCGCAGACGTGAACACATGCACACACTTACTCGTCCTCGCGTCTACACAAGATTGGACTTGCGGAGCTTGAAGATTGATGAAGTTGCTACATGCGACTCACTTTAACTATTGTGTCATCTACCACTAAAAATAAATTCCACTTTGATGAGACACATGGAGAAAATCTGTTGTTAACACAACCATTCTGATGATAATATGGTCGAGGTGTGCTGCTTTTGGATAATTGGTTGTTTGACTAACTGTGTTGTTATTAATCTGTTGTAAATGGGGTATATTTATATTGTGTCCGGAGACGTGAGAATCTTTTTAGGAAGAAAAGTTTTCGAATAAAATAATTTACCCACGTTTTGTTTGATTTACCAACGGAATGATATGTAGATTTTTTTGTAACTTCTATTTCACCGCAGTTTTAAAAATAATCGACGTGCAAAAGCCCACGAGGGAGGAGATACATTCTTCCTGTCTGAATATAAGCAACCACAACCTGAATATTGATACTCCTTGTCCTTGATCATTTCTTCTTTAGAAATGTGTGCAGTTCTGTAGTGAAAAAGGATGAGTACACCTCGATACCCGCAAATATTTTTTTCTAAAAGTCAATTTTAAACCTAAACTTTGGTGCGTGGTTTAAATCAAACCTAAACTTTGCAATCCCAGTCATTTTAGAGCATAATTCCCGTCTAAGTGTTTGGATGCAGTCGGATCCCATCCTCTACCATCCAGTCAATGGGATTTGACCAGCCCGACATTTCAGGTTTCTTTAAGGACAAAACTATCCTTCATCCTTCTCTCTTCTCACGCTACTAGTGCCTTATCTCTTCTTGGACACAGGTCACTAGTCATAGTTAGGTTCGATGCGAGCCCATACTCACCGGTGATGCGGTTGCCGTGAGGAGAAAAAATGGAACGAGCATGTCATGATCAAGGTTAACATCGTGTTGGATGAGGTGGGGTGGCACCGTGGTGCACAAGCGACATTCATGTGCATGCGCAGGAGGTGTCACAGTCACGGGATCACTAAATTAGCAAAGAGGAAACAACGAGAGGGATGAGATGTTCTTGTCTAGATCTGGACGGCAAGGCGTCGGCCAGAGACGAGGAAGATGAGCGGAATAGTGCACGGGAGGTTGCACTGACGTCATGGTCAGCCTCGGCACATCGTGACGGAGCTCCAAGCTAGTGGATCAAAGCTGGGTGGCATCGATGTGGCGGCCACGTGAGCTTGTGGCGACAATCGTATGGCTAGGTGGTGCTAGGACTAGGGGAGGGGTGAGCTGTGGGGAAGAGGAGACAGGAGTGCATGTTGTGCAGCTTGAAAAATGGTAAGAGAAAAGGAGCTAGGTACAGAAGGGGTGGCCGACGTAGAAGATGGAGAAAGAGAGACTCGGGAATGGAGGAGAAAGAGGAAGAAGAAACTAACATGTGAGTTCCATAGCTCTAGTGAGAAAGAAAATAATATGATCGGATCCTACTCTTTTCCTAACTTGCTAAAATGGTGTAGGTCTAAAATAACTGGAATTACGAGGTTCAGAGGTTGAAATTCTGGAATTAGAAGTTCAGGGTCTGGTTCAGACCATACGTCAAAATTGAGTGTTTAAGCTAGATGTATTACTGATCAATTTGCGCGAAACAGGAAGTAGGATCTGCTCTTTATATCACGTTTCGCGCAATTCAAGTAGGATATGCAGCAATGAATCCCACCATGCGATTTTCTAAAAAAGAAAATCCCACCATGCAAAGCCAGCATGGTACGGTTCAATCAGGAAACAAAGGACAGCATGGAACGATTGGCATCGCTACGAAGATCTCCATACCCCTCTGTTGGCAGTTGGATCAAAACAAAGACGGGGTATATTTTACTAGCTACTTGATCCGCAGCAGGATCTCGTGATGCAGGAGAAACATTAATTTGCAAACCACATGTTACACGCTGTCACGTGCGAATCTGGACAAAATTACAAAAAGAACGTATGCACGTACTTCGATCACAGCCTCAGTTATCCGAGAAGGGGAAGTTTTTGAAACGGTAACCGAAACTTAAACGGATTTGTTAGAGCATAGTGGAAATACCTCAAATTCCAACTGATGTGCTCTAATTGTGGGATATGAGAGCATTGCTCCGTGCCATCGAAGCGACAAAGAGGTGGAACTGCCGGCGACGCGAAAACAGGGACGGTGGTGGAGCCAAGGAAGATGATGACGGTGGAGACGTAAAGGTCACGAGGGGGAACCGCTGGCGACACGGTAGCAACGACGGTGGCCGAGCCGAGGTTAGAGGTGACGATGACAGAGAGGTTAGGGTTAAAGTTGGAGGTTCAGTTTGGGTTAAAGTTGGAGGTTCAGGATGAGACGAGGAAGCACCGGCACCGGAGAAGAAACTTGTGCTTCCCTAAGCATAGAGGGATGATCGGGAGCGATGGCAGGACTGGTGGTGACAACGGTTGGGCAAGACGGGGGCACAGTAGCATCACCAACCATTGGTAGGGGAGGCGGTTGGTGGGCGGGTCATCGAGCAGGCGGCGACAAGTGCAAGAGGCGGAGATGGAGAATGAGGGTGGTGGAGTTTAAGGTCAAGAAAGAGAAGATAAAGTTAAAAGACACGAAGGGTAGATCAAGATGATCATATCAAAATCTGACGATTGTGGCAAATAACTGGAATTTAACAAAATTATAATCACCTATGTAATAGAGAGACCCAAATTTAAATTAGAGCGAGCGTGAGAACATGGGTCACACTGTCCAGAGGGTTGGCGACAGGTTGGGAGAGTATACCACCATTCTCCAATCATGCGAGGCTCCAAGTAGCAATCAGGCATTAAGACGAGAATGAATTCCTAATAGTCGTGATCCTCTCTGGACCGCTACTACTTAAAATTGATCGGCGAGTTGGACCGCAATATGCGCTGTGCGATTAAGCTTGCAACGTTGTTCACTGTTCGCCACTAATCTGCACATTTTTCTCTTCTTTTTGTCTCTTTTAAATAAACCTGCAACGTTGTTCACTGTACACCACTAATCTGTTTCAATCTCCTACGCTTTTCCTTTTTTTGGAGAGAGAGTGTTCCCTATTTATTAAGATTGCAGCATACAGACTAGTACAGACATGAGCAGAAACGACAGGATCACAAGACCCTACCAATATCAAGGCTAATCCATGGAATGGTCAGCATGATAGATCGCCGTACTACGTTGGTTTTTTGTGTCAAAGAAATATATGGGATCTTAAGCTTTCTGTCCAAAGCTGAAGAGAGGAGTGACTTAAGTTTTGGGACGCGTCCATCACGTGAAAAGCTGTCCAACTTTAGGAAGCAAAAGTGAAAAGCTAAAGGGTACTAGGAACCTATGGTGGTGATGTTTTCGGCAAAAGAACATCTAATGCTACTTTGATCTAACGGGAGTAATTGCAATTCAAGATCTATGTAACTGATTATATGCATCCAGCCTAGCTATTGCATCCGGTAAAAACAAAAAAGATTAAGATATGTTAGCTTGTTTAGTTTTATCACGATAAATCATATCTCTAGACATATGCTCTACATAGCATCATCTATGACCTATTGTCCTTGTTAACCCAAAATGTTAGAGGTCCTTGTGTAGTCGTGCTCTTGTATATTGGATGATCACATGCTCATTAGTGTTCTGCGTATTATAAAAACCATGTTTAACTGTGGCTCGTCGTTTTTTTTGCTTTTCTCACGAGAGTTTTGTTTCCTTATTATAGCATATATGGCACACTTGAATAAAAGGTGATGGTTTGGAGCTGCTTTTCAGAGGAAAAAATTGGACACATCAATCCAAAGGGCCTAGATCGCAAGATCATGCTACACTGACATGCTACACCAACCAAATTCACAAAGGATTCCAAACCTTGATATGCCACAGAAGAGCACTTTAAATAAACCCACAAAAAAATCATCATCTTCAACATTACTACTGCGCAAGCAACCCGTAAGAAAATGACTACATAAGGGCCTGTTTGGTTAAGCTGTGGCTGTTAACAAAGCTACTGTTAGCTGGCTGTCTGAAAAAACTGTTGTGACTGTGGGAAAGTGAACATATAGCTTTTGGTTGATCTAAACAATCTACAACATTTTGAAAAATGAGCACTGAAACTTCAACACATTGCAAAAAGCTGACAGAAGACAGCTTTTCCAAACTGCTGAAAAGCTGACTATTTGGTTGGGCTACAATTTTTATGAGTGAAAAGCTACTGAAAAACCCAACTAAACACCTCTTAATATTCCCTTAGCACGCAGGGCGAGCGTGTTGCTCGTGGCTGCCGTGGGGTGCACGTAAGGGCGGCAGCCCCCAAACGCCCCTTGACCTGGCGCGTGTCACGCCCGGCGCCGTGTGTTTTTCCCAAGCTAGAGAGCCGTGCCCACGCTTTTGTTGTTACGTGCCCCCAGCGACTCTCCCCATAACAAATGGAATAGCGATTGGTATCTTCCGCCTCCAGCTCTAGTATATTTACGCCAAGGACCCCAACCCACCTCCCTCAAACCCCATATTTTTTTCAGACTCGTGTTCCACCCATTCCGCTCACTCCACAGTCCACACCTCACACGAGAAGTAGCATTTCCTGTAGTGGTGATCCTCCTTGTTCTTGATCTTTCTCCCTACTCTCTCTCTCTCTCTCTCTCTCTCTCTCTCTCTCTCTCTCTCTCTCTCTCTCTCAATGGGGAGGGCGCCGTGCTGTGAGAAGGTAGGGTTGAAGAGGGGGAGATGGACGAGGGAGGAGGATGAGATCTTGGCCAAGTACATCAAGGAGCATGGGGAAGGGTCCTGGAGATCATTGCCCAAGAATGCTGGTACGGTAGAGACTAGAAAAGCTGCAACATTTAATCTGGAGTCAAGATCAATTGATTTCTAATTAGTTGCTCTTGCTAAATTAAACAGGGTTGCTGAGATGCGGGAAGAGCTGCAGGCTGAGGTGGATAAACTACCTGAGGGCAGATCTCAAGAGGGGCAACATCTCAGAGGAGGAGGAGGAGATGATCATCAAGCTCCATGCCACCCTTGGCAACAGGTACTTCAATACTTCATGATCAGATATATTTGGTTGGCCATTTATCTGCTTGTCTTGGCAAACTTTAATTTGTGTGGGTTCTGGCATTAGGCAACTTTGTGGTAATACCGGTTGCACAGTTGCAGAATTTATGCAAATGATTTTTGTGCTTCCTGTGGTGTCTCTAGAAGAACTTGTGGCCGGAAATGGAAAAGAGTTTCAAACATTGCATTTGCATCTGTTTTGGTCGGCAGGAGAAAATCTGTACAACGCATTAGTACAAAGCTTATGCTTAAGATGAAAACCGATTAAACTGTGAAATCTATGTGCCATTTGTAGGTAAACGAGTTCCACAAGTTAATTAGGGGAATAGAAGTTTGTGTTTAGTGAATAGGAAAATCAAATCCATGTTGGTTGTGTACGCTGTTATAATGGTTTGGACATCTCCTCTTTTAACACTTGAATTTGCACATAAGTAACCATCCTAATTCTACTTCTAAATAAGATATAGTATAAAATAAATGGATGTCGATAATAACCTATGAAAATTATCCTTAGTTTCAAGTCACTCACTTTTATTTGAGACCACTTTAAGGTCAGCTCCATGTTAAAACAAGCTCTTTGTCTTATGTATTTTCTCTTGCACATATAAAAAGGAGAAGAAAACAAAAGAATGCTTACAAGTTCTCGTTTGGTCCTTACCCAAAAATACAGATACTCGCAGCAGAACTCAAAGCGATCGCTTTGACATCTTGTTTTGGCTGCCACTAGTTTCCATGCAAGCAAGGGAAACCCCACACCTACGTCACTCGCCATGGGGGTGAAGTGGCGGGGCCTCCATTTTTCACCCTCCTCCTGTCTCTCCTCCCTTTGTCGCCTTGCACATATCGATCGAGCGACGTATATAAATCATCCCCCATGTACTAGTGCATGCCGCAAAAAGGGTCACACACAGAGAAAAGAGAGATGCAAGACGTGACCCACGCACACGACCATTCTCCTTGTACGTGGCCATTCGCCCACCGTTACGTACCCCAACAGCCAGCAGCAGCATCTCTCTCGATCTCAGCTAGAGATTAATCGATTGATACTGAGCTGCGTCGTCAGCATCGTCAGCGTCGATCAGGAGCCATTATTTTCCATGGTCCCGTGCATTGAAAATTTGCCTCTGACTCTTATCGAAAAGGAAAAAGAATGCCCTCCGACATGTGTAACGACAGCTGACACGGATCCGTATCCCCTGTCGTTACTGTATATGGCACCGCGGCCACGCTCTTTTGAAGTACACGTGGACGACTGCTTCCTTGCGCCAGCTACGTGTTTCGCATGTGCGGTCTGCCGTGACCGAGCCGGAGCCTGACGGGCTCGTCTCACGTGGGGGAGATTTGCGTACCACCCACGGCACTGACTGTCCTTTTTGTCGGCAATGGTGCGTACAAATCAAGAAATAAAAATAAAAATAACTATATATGTCTATTAAATAGCAGAATACACCTATTTACTCAATGAACAAACATTGTCGAACGAGTATCATAAAGTTAGGAACACAGATAATCAAACGGAGGGAGTACATCGATCGATCTCACTATAGATATCGTGGACAAGACTTGCACTGTAGCAGTAAACCACTAGCTAGAACATTACTTCAATTTAAAATTCATAAAATGACTTTTAGTCGCATATTGTATATTCCTCCTCTGCCTGAATGAATTTATTGCTTTACTGAGTAAAAAGAATTTTATCTATTCTCCTCTGCCTCAATGAATTTATGGAAATGACTGTTTTGGGCATTGTCATTGCATCGATGAGTGCATGCGTGCAGCGTATATAGTAGGTGGAGTCGTGGACACACTACTGCTGCTGACACAACACAGCTTTGTGGGGGGGACTTGGCAACTATAGTAAACTAAATGTGCTGAATGGAACAAAAAACAACTTGGCTGTCCTGATCTGATCACGCAATTAAATTCTAGTAATGCAAACAGACGGCGGCATGCATATGTAGTAGCGCTGTAGCATTTGTGTAGGGCACATGCATATGCATCCGCAAAAAATAGAGGCTTTCATCAATGTCGCGCGCGCTTGAGCAGCGACGTACTAACTCGCCTCGAGTACGGTTGTTAGATCTCCAGCAAGCGTATTGATTGGCACATGTGGCCGCTATTACTCCTGCAAGAGATTGCAATCATGCAATGCACTGATGCTTGCAGCACTGCCATGCCATAACCTGCAAAAGCTGCGTGTTTCCATGTACGCATGTTCTTGTGCAACACATGCAGTGTGGTTAATTCTCTCTGTAATTTCTTTTGTTTCTTTCACTCAGATGGTCCCTGATCGCCGGTCACTTGCCCGGCCGGACGGACAACGAGATCAAGAACTACTGGAACTCGCACCTGAGCAGGAGGGCGCATGACTTCCGGAAGGGCGGCGACGGCGTCGTCGTCGATGTCGACTTCAGCAAGCTACCCGGCGGTGGCAAGCGGCGGGGCGGGCGGGCAGGCCGTGCCGCCCTTGCCACCGCGACGGCCAAGGGGAAAGGAAAGGAGAAGAAGGCTGGAGAAGTGAAGGACAAGGTAGCAGAAACGGGGCATCATGATCATCACAAGGAGGACGAGAGTGAGGAAGGCACGAACAGCAGCTGCCAGCCAGACACGGCTACGCAGGGTGAGGAGCAAGCACAAGCGAGTGCCAGTGGTGTGACGTCTGATGGGCTCGAAGAGGGCCCACTGGGATTGTGTGAGGAGATGGTGAGTGGGCTTAAGGACCCATCCAGCCCAAAGCTGGAGGTGGGGCCGGATGGGTCAGGCAATGAGGGGGAGAGTGGGCCCCAGTGGGCTAGCCAATGCTGTGGGCCAGGAGGAGCTCGGTGACAAGGCCATGGAGTGGGACCAAAACGGGTCTTGCAATGGGGGCGAGAGTGGGCCTTGTGGGCTGAACGAGGCTGTGGGCCAAGAGGAGCTGGGTGAGAAGGGCATGGAGTGGGACCTGGTGGGGTTGGATGGCTTAGTCAATGATGACATGTGGGGCTCACTGGTGTGGGACTACGATGAGATTGTGGTCCCAGATGGAGGCCAGCAGCAAGAATTGGTGATGCCTGATCTCTTCTTTTTGGATACCATATAGGCTGGCCATCGACTGTGTATCATCATCACCTCTTCGTCTTCTGGAGTAATTTTTACTTTTGATTTCAGTAGAGTTCGATGTATTTGGTGAGTGAGATAGTTGAGTCGTTTTGCTTTTGTTGGTCTTGACCGATGAGTTGGCGGGAGAAAAGGAAGAAAATGTTGAAAAATAAGTGGAATTGCTCCTCTTGTTCAGCACCCACATGGCACGCTTGTGGTGGATGACGACCATGAGTACAATGGGTAAAATGATGAAATTAAGATCGGATCATGATGCCAGAAGCTTCAGTCACTCGCACACAGAACTGAGCTTGAAATGTTTGCACAGTCTGATCAGTTCATCTAAGAAAATACAGTACTAGTGCTAGTCTCGCAGCAACAGTTAAAACTACAGCATGACTAGGTAGGTACACACTAACACACCATAACCATCTATCTGGTTCAGCAATTGGTAGTCACTAAGCAGTGGAGTAGTACCAAACTGTATGGAGTTCAGTAATCAGTAGTCACTGGACAGTTCAGATCTAGTTCAGACTTCAGTACTCACTAACCAGTGCAGTAGTTGTACCTAGTGTTGCAGAGTTTGCTGCTTCTTGGTCTTCTTCGATCCCATCTTCCTCCGGCTCCTTGCCTTCCCCACCCTCTTCTGACCAACTTCTGATTCACCACTCTTCATTCCAGCCATCATCGGCGCTCTGCTGCTGCCTCTGTTCTCGCCTTCTGCAGCTGCACCTGCAAACTTCAAAGCTTCAATTCCCTCGGTTCCGGCCGAGTTGCTTTTCTTCTTCGAAATCCGGCGAGATGAATTGCCACCGGAACCGATGTTCAGTTCACCAAAGACTCTCCTCCCTTTATCAGCCACCGGCCGGACTTGCCGCGCAGGCACCTCCCCGGCGCATTTCCTCTTGCCGCCCCATGCGCCGCTGTAGCTGACCGGCGGCGCGTCGACCGTGCGTTGGGCCATCGGGGTCGTACCCGTGTGTCGCCGTCGGGGCACCGCCGTCGGCGCAGGCACGTCTCGCTTCCCCTGCACACGCGTCCTGGAACACGGAGTCCTGGAATACAGACGCACGCACGCGCACCCAAACGATCAACCACGGGGTAAACCAAATAACAACGTGACACTGCTTTGGATACGATTGCTGCGTATGTATGTACCTGCAGGTGGCGCTGCGGTGGGAGGCGTCGAGCTCGCGCTCGCGCTCGCGCCAGTCGACGCCTTTCTCGGCGAGCACCACCTCCCGCGGCCGCGCCGCGCCGAACGGGTCCTTCTTGGTCCGCTCCCTCTTCTCCTCCCGCCGCGGCGGTCGCTCACGCTGCTGCTGCTGTTCTTGCTCCTCCCGCTCCACCTCGTCGGCCCACGAGTAGGAGAACCGTCTCGCCGGCTCGATGCCGATCGTCTTGTCCATTTTCTTGCACCTGCAATTCAGTTCGCCAGCAATTTTGCTGCGAGCGGTGTGCGTGCGCGGAAGTGGAAGTTGGAGAGGTTCCCTCGCGGTGAGCGGTTTTTGAAATCTCGAAACCGGGGCACGAAAAGGTCGCAACGGTAACCGCACGGGTGGCAAGCCCAAACCAAACCCCTGGAAACGACAACGGTCTGGTGAATCAGTGTTTTGACGGAAATGCCCCTGTATCCTTTGGTATGGGCTACTTTCCGATTTTCCTACTTCACGGTCGTTGCGAAAAAAGAAAACTCGTCACGCACCCCCATTCTACCCCATGGGCCGGCCCATCTAAGGGCTTGGGACTGTGGTGGGTTTTTTTTCTTCTGCTTTCTTTTCCTTTTCGTTCTTCCTTTTATCTTTTCTTTCGTTTTTTATATTTCATTTTCATTTTTTATTTTTCATATTTCGTTATTATTTTTTCTTTTTTTTCTTTTTCATCTTCTTGTAGTTTTCGTGTGATTCATTAATGATATTTTGTAACATCCCAAATTTAAAAATCTATTATATATACTTGTTAAAAATCCGAAGAAAATAAAACCCTAGATTTCGTTCCGCTCATGCATGCTTTTAGGACGTCTAAAAATCATTGAGCGCAAAAACCCTAAATTTGCATTGCATATTTAAATATACCAACATGATTTCATACAAGAAATAAAAACTTAACTTGAACATCCGAGCTTCAATCGGATGATCCAGCTCCGTAGCCATGTCTGTGCCGTTGAAATAATTGAAATAGAATATTGTTCACTGCATTCGGAGACTAGAAGCATCAATTATAGTGCGACGAACCCTAGGTTTTGTAGGACTGAGATTAATCACTTAACTGGATAAATACCAAATGAAATAAAAAAAGGAATAAAAAAGATAAAAGGGGGCCAGTCGGTCCTTATCCTGAGGTGAAAATTAAAATAAAACTTATATAGGTCGCCGATACTTTTACTTTGTATCTTCATGAGAGATCATTCGTGAACTATAGCCAAATCCATCTTACTACCCAACATACTTTGAAATTGAAATATGCCACTCTAGATAACCAAAACGACTATGCTACTATCGCAACTAAATCATGAACAATGATGTGTAGATGTGTAGAATTTTATGGATTTAAAAACACATTGTTAACCTTGACATATGGCATATTCATCCTGCATATCAATTTAACTCTATTATGAAGCTTTAGCTAACATTGTCTACCTTTCTTTAGTTGCATAACCATAGCCATACATGCATCCATGTTAAGGAGAAACATTACTACAATGGAACCAAAGTTAGATGAACTAATTAGAGAAACATTCATCCTTAAGCTTAATTATAAAATTAAAGCATCTTTCTAGTTACATATAACATATCATGCATGTTTACATGCCTTAGCTACGTATCTAGTCACGCATATATCCGTACTAAAGTTTCATCCATGCTAAGGTATAAAACAACTAGAACGAAAACAAATAAAACGTGCCAACCCATGAATACCTAGTAATATATTTACGGTAGGATTGTAATCCATTCTACACTACTGCAGATTGACCTTCTCCTGAACCCCCTCCACTGACGGGCACAAAAAGGTCCGTCGCTGCAGGGTAACACCGCCGACGGACACCAAAGAGCCCGTCAGCGGAGAAGGCAGCAAAGATAAACGTGAGGAGAACCACTGACGGGCGGAAAATCGACCCGTCAGTGGAGATGAACGTGAGGTGGCATAGATGACGCGTGAACTCCACTGACGGTCTCAATTTAAGTGCCCGTCAGTGGAGATTACAGATCCGCTGACGGGCTCAGATGTAGCCCGTCAGTGTAAATGGGAACATATGACGTTGCATTTTACTGACGGGTCCTGGGAACCGGCCCGTCAATAGAGACGTTGTCTTCACTGACGGTATAGATCCTCGTCCGTCAGTGGAGATTATTGCATGGTTGGCTGAAGATTCACTGACGGTCCCCTTTTTACGCGACCGTCAGTGGTGATCTCGCCTATATAACCAGAGCGGGCCCTCGCTGCTGGCCAGTGCTCGCGCGCGCCCACTGGCCAGCAGCGAGTGCCGCCGTCGCCCCAGCTGCTGCCGTCGTCGCCCGCCGCCCCCCTTCCCCCTCCAACCCACCAACACTTCTCCCCTCTCCCCAACCCTCCTCCCCAAGCTCTAGAGAGACTAGATCTAGATCTAGATCTAGATCACTCTCTCCCTCCTCCTCTCACTCTCCCTCTCTCTCACTCCTCTCACTCTCTCCCTCCTCCTCTCACTCTCCCTCTCTCCCTCCTCCTCATCTCTCACTCCTCCTCTCACTCTCACTCTCTCCATACATCTCTCCCTCCTCCTCTCACTCTCACTCTCTCCATACATCTCTCATTTCTAGCTCTCTCTCATCTCTCCCTCCTCCTCTCACTCTCACTCTCTCCATACATCTCTCATTTCTCACCAAAAAGATCGCTAGCGCTCGGTAATAATGCTCGCCAGTGTTCTTTTCATGTCGTATATGTATTTGATGTGGTTTTCGGTTATCGAACTGATTAGTTTCGTGTCGTAGGTGTTGATCGATGGATCGCAGTTGGATGTACGACAACCGGGCGACAGAGAGTTGGGCTATGGCTTTGAACGAGTTTCTTGATGTCGCCGAACGAGATATGAGGGCAAAAGGTGGCACGAAGATTTGCTGTCCATGTCGCGATTGCAAAATTTGGTAATGTTCGATACGAGAGGGAGGGTGACGGTACACCTGGCGCTTAAGGGTTTCATGTCAGGCTATACACGTTGGACATGTCACGGCGAGGAGGAGGAAGATCAGGTGTTACAGCAAGCTGCCGAACACGGAGATGACGAAGAAGACGAGGGGAGCATCGAACCGGACGCCGAAGGAGAAACGGGAAACAATTTGGCCGATATGGTGCAGGATGTTCACATGGTGGAGCAGGTGGTGATAGATCCCGAGGATGAAAGAGAGGCTGCTAAGTTCTCGAGACTAGTTGAAGACTCACAATCCCGTTGTATACCGGTTCCGATCCAGAGCACACGCGTCTGTCGGTCACGCTGGAACTTCTAAGGATCAAGGCAGCCCACAACTGTCCGGACGAAGGCTTCGATGAGACACTAGGCTTTTCTTGCAAAAGTTTTTCCGAAAAACAACTTGCTGCCCACGAGCACCGAAGAAGCCAAGAAGGTTGTCTGCCCTCTTGGGTTAGAGGTGCAGAGGTTCCATGCGTGTCCGAATGACTGCTTTATTTACCGCAAGGAGCACGAGAAGCTGTACAAGTGTCCCACGTGCAACACGTCCAGATTCAAGAGGGGTAGAAAGCAAGCCGATGATGAGGACCCAGTGAAGAGTGGCGCTCCAGCAAAGGTTGTATGGTATCTTCCGGTCCTTCCCCGTTTGAATCGTTTATTCGCTAACAAGAAGGAGGCAAAGCTGCTACGTTGGCACGCCGAGGGGCGGAAAACTGATGATGGAGTGATGAGACACCCTGCCGATGCTTCGCAGTGGAGGGCAATCGACGCCCAATACGATGATTTCGGAAAAGATCCGAGGAATATCAGGTTCGGTATGAGTACGGACGGGATCAATCCATTCGGCAACATGAGCAGCAGACACAGCACTTGGCCCGTGGTTCTATGGATGTACAACCTTCCTCCATGGCTGTGCATGAAACGAAAGTACATACACCTCTGTATTCTCATACAAGGGCCGAAGCAACCTGGGAACGATCTGAACATGTATCAACAATTATTGTTCGAAGAACTAGCTACACTGTGGGAACCAGGGGCCCAGGTCTGGGACGCATACGAAGAAGAGTACTTCAATCTGAAAGCGCTGTTGTTCACGATGGTCCAAGACTACCCCGCGTACGGATATCAGTCCTGCCAGTGTGTTCATGGGTACAAAGGATGTGTGAAGTGTTTGGAGTCTACTACAAGTTTACACCTAAAGGGATCCAAAAAAATCGTGTTCATGGGCCACCGAAGGTGGCTGAAACAGAACGACCCATGGAGGCAAGAGAAGGAATTGTTTGACAATACTGTTGAGGTCCGTTCGGCGCCTCGGGAGAAGACCGGGGTGGAAATCTATGACATCGTGAACACGATGCCCCCTGTTACGCCCGGTAAGACACAACCGTCTGTTCCCATGCAGGACGGCGTCTGGAAAAGGAAATCCGTATTCTGGGATTTGCCTTACTGGAGATTCCTAAGCACACGTCACAGCATAGACGTCATGCATGTTGAAAAAAACGTGTGCGAGAGCTTGCTTGGTATCCTGCTCAACATTTCAGAAAAGACAAAAGATGGACCGAAGGCACGAGCTGACATGGAATTCTTGGGTATAAGAAAGAAGCTGTGGGCTACGAAGCGAACGACCAAGTTGGGGACGGGTGCAGTCAGAATCAAGACGGACTGTCCCGCTGCTTGTTACACTCTCAGCAAAAAAGAGATCGTTAGCTTTTTGGAGTGCCTCCAAGGTGTCAAAGTTTCTTCCGGTTACTCGGCAAACATCGGGAGAATAGTTGACATGAAGAGTCACCGTGTAATTGGTATGAAGTCTCATGACTGCCACGTGATGATTACGCAGATACTTCCTGTTGCAATCAGAGGTCTCATGGAGCCGGAGGTCCGCAAGACAGTCTTGAATCTGTGTAACTTCTTCAACACGATATCTCAGAAGTCGATCTCCGTTACGCGTTGCCACAAGCTGCAGGAGGAGATCATTGTCATACTGTGCGAACTTGAGATGTACTTCCCTCCAGCATTCTTCGATATCATGGTACATCTCATGATCCATATCGTCCCGGAGATACTGGATCTAGATCCCGTGTTCCTACACAACATGTACCCGTTGGAAAGGTACAATGGGGTTGTGAAGCGCTACGTTCGTAACAGGTCACAACCAGAAGGTAGCATCATCCAAGGCTATGTTGCCGAAGAGTGTGTCGAGTTCTGCACTGATTACTTGGCTGATCAAAGTCCATAGGTGTTCCTGTTTCACGGCACACGGGAAGGCTCGATGGTGAAGGCCATGCACGCGGACAAAGGCCTTTACATGTCTACAATTCAGTACCAAGTAGGTCAGATGACTATGACAGAGCACATCTCGTGGTCTTGCAACACCTGACGGTGGTGCATCCCTATCTTTGGATGCACATGGTAAAGCTTAAAAAAAACCCGAAGAAGGGAGAAGCGTGGCTCTCGAAAGAGCACAATGGAAGTTTGCAACATGGCTTAAGAACTACTGGTATGAAAGGCCTCCGACAAATTTCGAAGAAGAGACGGTCAAAATGCTGTCACAAGAACCTGCGAGCAAGGTCCTGACATATCAAGCATACGATATCAACGGATACACATTCTATACGGAGGCTCAAGACAGGAAAAGCACGTATCAGAACAGTGGGGTGACGATGGAGGCTAAAACCGGTAACCGTAAGGACATATACTACGGTGTTATCGAAGAAATTTGGGAACTGGACTACACCGTCACGAAGATACCCATGTTTCGTGTCAGATGGGCGAAAAATATCCATATCGATGATGACAAACTCACTACCGTGACTCTACCTCCCCCGACATCTATTGAGTCAACACAGGTCAAAGCAATCAGTGCGAAAGATGAGCCATGGGTTCTAGCTAAACAAACCTCACAAGTCTTCTACATAAAAGACCCAAAGGCACAGAAGCGCCATGTCGTCAGAAAAGGGAAGAGGAGTATTGTCGGAGTCGATGGTGTTGTTGACGAAGAGGACTACGACCAATTCGACGACCCGGACTCCGAGCCAGAAGCCGTTGATAAACGCCCCATAAAAAGGAGAAAAGCTAGCAAGGATGCTGAGCCCTACGTCAGACGCAGTCACGCCGAAGGACTAACGTATACCACCAAGAAAATCACAATTCATGAGAAGATTTCCGAAGACGACGAAACCTAGCTATTTGTATGTGTGTGTACAAAAGTGTCTTGGTTTGAATGATTTTATGTAACGTGTGTACTTCTGTATGTGTAAATTGTGGATGAATTTGAAGTACTTACAAACCAATGTATAACCCAACTTCAATGAAATTATCTGAAATTTTAAGTATAGCCTCACGAGGTCATGTAATTACCCCATGCCAATTTTCAAAATTTTTTGACCACTTTTAGATTTAATAAAAATAAAAAACCAAAAAGACGCAAGCAAACATTTCAATTTCGACAAGCAAACGTTTGAATTATTGATATATTTTCTACATATGAGCTAAACCGATACATACGTACGTAGATATGAATTTTTGTTCCATTTATATGCCTTCTTTAGGATAGTTGTAGCTCAAATCTGAAATATATGTAGTAAATAACTAGATATTCATTTAATGCGTAAAAAATAGCAAATGATTTCTGAAAAATGCCTAACTTTGACACGAACAATGTAATGTAGTACGTTACATGTACAAAAAGTTTGGAGCGTAGCTAAAATGTTTTTTGAAAGGTTTTACACATGGTACCTCAAATTGGTATTTCAAAAAATAGAAAATTCGATTTATTACATAACAAGATGCAACATGATGAATTATTAACGTATAATATTGTAATATGAAGTTGTAGTCCAAATCTCAAGTTCAAATGATGAAAAATTTATGACGTGTACTTCAATCTTCATATTTCCCCTTCGAATGCGATGAAGTTTTCTCACAGATAGTTCAGTTACAAAGCAATGTATAATCGAACTTCCGCGAAATTGTCCGAAATTTTAAACATAGCCTCAGAAGGTCATATAATTACCCCATGCCAATTTTCAATTTTTTTTGACCACATTAAGATTTTATAAAAAATCAAAAACAAGAAAGGCGCATGCGAACGTTTGAATTTCTCGAAGCAAACGTTTGAATTATTGATATATTTTCTAGATACGAGCTAAAACGATAGATAGGTACGTAGATATGAATTTTCCTTCAATTTAGAGGCCTTCTTTAAGATAGTTGTAGTTCAAATCTAAAATATACCGAGTAAATAACTAGATATTAATTTAATGCCTGAAAAATAGCAAATCATTTCAGAAAAATGCTGAACTTTGACACTAACACAAAAGGGTAAAAGCCCTAAACCAAAAATACAAAAACACCATAGCATATAGAAATAACTCTAAGATAAACCTAAAAGAAAAACATCCAGCACAAAAAGAAAAATAAAAACATCCTCCACTGACGGGCAAGCACGTGGGGCCCGTCAGTGGTACTAACCACCACTGACGGCCGAACCCGTGGGGCCCGTCAGTGGTGGTTAGTACCACTGACGGGCAAACCAGTTGTGCCCGTCAGTGGTAACCCACAGCGCTGGTACCGCACAACTTTAGTCCCACCTCGCCGAGCGAAGTGCACGCGCACCAGCTTAAAAGGGGTGCTGCGCCCAGGGATTTCGAATTCCTTATAACCTGCACTGATACTTCGATCGAGCCGCCGCTGGTCCCTTGCGCGGCTTGGGCTCGTGGGCCTGGGCGCTGTGCTCGGGATAGGCCTCTGGCTGGTCCCTTGCGCGGCCCGGGCTCGTGGGCCTTTGAGCTGTGCTCGGGATAAGCTGGTGCACGCTCGAAATTTTTTTTAATAAACAACATATACACAAGCAAACCTCCACCGAGGGGCACCGAAATTTCACAAAGTGTTAGGCTGACTGCCTCTCTGCTGACGGGCTAACCAGTGGGGCCCGTCAGTGGTGGTTAGTACCACTGACGGGCAAACCAGTTGTGCCCGTCAGTGGTAACCTACAGCGCTGGTACCGCACAACTTTAGTCCCACCTCGCCGAGCGAAGTGCACGCGCACCAGCTTAAAAGGGGTGCTGCGCCCAGGGATTTCGAATTCCTTATAACCTGCACTGATACTTCGATCGAGCCGCCGCTGGTCCCTTGCGCGGCTTGGGCTCGTGGGCCTGGGCGCTGTGCTCGGGATAGGCCTCTGGCTGGTCCCTTGCGCGGCCCGGGCTCGTGGGCCTTTGAGCTGTGCTCGGGATAAGCTGGTGCACGCTCGAAATTTTTTTTAATAAACAACATATACACAAGCAAACCTCCACCGAGGGGCACCGAAATTTCACCAAGTGTTAGGCTGACAGCCGCTCTGCTGACGGGCGAGCAAAGTTTGCCCGTCAGCAGTGGTGTAACCCTAACCGTCCCATCTCAAGTACCACTGACGGGCTCGCTAGGGTTGCCCGTCAGTGGAGGTTCCTCTGCACTGACAGGTCTGTAGTTACTGACGGGCTCCTATAGGGGGACCGTCAGTGGTACTCTAGTTATTATATAAGCCATGCGCGGGACTTGGCGAAATTTTCGCCAAGTCCCGCGCGTTCAAAAGAACCAGCAGCGAGACCCGACGGTTCGCACGACGCCGCCAGGCTGCCGCCGCCGCCCCCGACGCACCGTCCGCTCCCTCGGCCGGCCCGCGCCGCTGCCTCCTCCATTCGCCGCCCCCGAAGTCCCCGACGCCGCCTCCTCCATTCTCCGCCCCCGAAGTCCCCGCGCCGCCGCCTCCTCCATTCTCCGCCCCCGAAGCCTCCTCCGGCCTCCGTCTCCGGTCTCCATCGAAGGTAGGGTTATTTGCATGTATCACGGTACAAGATAGCCTGATGCTTATTCAAATCCAGAGGATATGGTCATGGCCCTAGGTGTTATGGGATAAGAAAAGCACGTGAATACTTTCTTGTCCAAAATTATGACGGCATGTATTCTTGGAGCGTTTCCTTTGTGCCATGCCATTCTGCCTTTTGTTTTTGAGCAAGAGTTTAGCCCAAGTGCCAGGTCCTTTGGCCTTTTGCGGTGAAGTCAAAGCCAACTGTTAGAATTCAGTATCTCTTTTGCCCTTGAGGGTGATGCGTGTGGCGTCAATAAATAGATCGATGTTTGTTTCAATGCAGAGGGTCTCCATGCCCACTCACAGCTTGGTTGGCAACCAACATTCGTGCTCTTCTAAGCCCAAGAGCTCTGGATAACTATTTTAGATTCAAAATCCCCAGACCCCATGGTTCCTACTGTTTACAAACTTGGTCCCAATTCATCTTGCACTGGCTACTAAGGATCTTATCGTTGGCAGCCTATATGTTTCTTGTCGAAGTCTTAGGTGGTGGTGTGGTTTGCCATTCCTTCTATTTTTATAGGATTTCCAAACAAAATGTTTGGCTTGAATGTAATTTATGTTGGGATAAAGCACAAAATGCCAAGAGAATTTTAGTGCACATAATATGTTTTTTCTTATTCCCTAGCTATGCTGTTAGTCTTCGATCATAGTCTATAATTGGTAAATGAAAGTATCAAAGTGAATTAATTAAATATATGACTTGAGTAAACCATATCCTGCCTCATTTCTTGTGGTTCCGTAGCGCAGACGGGCACCTTACTAGTCTGTATACAATTTGAGTTTGGAGGAAGAAAAGTAAGGCCTTTTAAGACTACTCTTCTAAAGGTTGAAACAGGGAAGCATATTCTTATCTAAGAATTGCACTATCTTGCAGAGAGTATTTCGAAATACAATTATGCACAAATAAAAGGACAAGGAAACGGAGACACCTTGTTATGTAAATCTACAGATACAAATATGTTGAAGATAACCACACGACGTACCAGTTTTAAAACCAAGAGAGTTGTTTACGTTAGAATAGCGAAAAGCCCTTCATATTCCACCACTAGTTGATAAACCAATATGTAAATGAGGCTGCGACAACCAAAAGAAGGAGAAGCTATATGTTTTTCAAATATAAAGCATTCACACAGTTCCTTATAACATTAGATCTTTCACTTAAGTGTTCCAAACCAGAAAATAAGTTGTTTTGGAGCATACTCATTTGCAAGGTTATAAGATCACAGATGTTAAAACTATTTTAGTATGGGTTGCTATTAATCTGAAAAAAAAGTATGTGTTGGTATTCTTTCTGGCTGGTTTGATATACATAATAAGATGTTAGAATTAAATATTGGCATAGCATTTGTGCTATTCTTTTTCTTCAGTTTTACAATGGCGGCCAGTAGTACTCCCGCTGGGTCCCCGACCCGAGCAGTAGAGACAGTTGACGACAGCACGGCCCCCCTCGTCGTGGCCGCACCGATCGATGCACCGGCCCTGGAAGGACCCACGCAAGGTGCCTCCGAGGCGGCCAAGGAACCTGCCCTCGAGCTGGCTGAGGATCAACCTCTCTTACCGGCCATAACAGCTGATCAAGACCAAGCTTCCTCGGAGTCCAGCTCTGGCTCCGCCTCCGGGTCAAGTTCCGAAGGGGACGAGGCGCGTGAGGAGGAGGTACCGACTCCAGCCCCGACCAGGTCTCTGAATAGGAGGAAAGGCAACCAGTTGCCGGACAAGACGTATGTCATCACCCGTGTCGACGACGTCAAAGACATCCCGGCGAGTCCACATAAGGCTGCTAAGACCTTTAGCAACGCCTGCGGGTGCTTAGTGCGCGAACAAGTGAAGATTACCTGCAAAGAGTTCAGCCAGTTGACGCAGTCCACGAAAGATACTCTCTTGAGGAAATTGTGGGACAAGTATCAGATACCTGCAGCCGACAAGGAAAGAGTCGAAGCGCAAGCCCTCAAAATCATGGCTAGGGCTCTGAAGACTTGGCGATACGACGCACAGAAAGTCGTAGACGAGGATTGGGACACGAAGATTAGTAAAAGATGGTCGAAGATACAGAAGGAAGACTGGGACGAATTCGTTGCTCAAATAAGGAGCCCAGAATTCCAGGAGAAGAGCCGGTGGGGGAAAGAGCTTCGCAGGAAGAACACCTTAGACCACAAGCTCGGCAGCCGTGGATATCTGGGGAAGAGACCGAAGTGGGCCAAAGAGGACGAGAAATTAGCCGCGGCTGGGAAAGCACCTCCTTTCGCGCATCTCAGGGAGCCGCGCGCTAGGGAGTACATGAGGGCGCACACAAGGTCTGACCCTGTGACGGGGTCACCAATTTATGAGTCCGAGGAACTGCAGGTGGTGGCTGACCGGCTGGTAACGACTCAACCAAGTCTCTTTTCGTACTTCATTACGTTGCATCCAAATACGCTGTCTTCTCATCACGTAATTTAACTTGCAGGCCGAACTGAGCCAGCAGCCTGGAAGCTCGCAGGACTCCGTCACGAGCTTCCCAAGATGGAACGACGATCTGGCGAAGGCCCGACAGAAACCGGAGCATCGGGGCCGTGTAGTAGGCGTCGGGGATGGCGTTAAATGGGATAAGGTATTTCCCCGAAACCCCGAGGGGAGCCGCCGCCCCCGGAGAGACAGCCAGGAGTTCATGGACAATCTGCGGGAGCAAATACGCGAGATTGCCGAGCAGACGTGGCTACGTATGCAGGTGGCCGCAGCGCAAGGCCAGCAGAGCGTGCCTCCCGCTAACCAGCCTCTAGGATGGAGCAGCTGCGCATCCACCTCGGACGGCGGCCCCTACTCGGTGAATCCCGTCGACAGCATCACCGTAAGTCTCGTCCGCTAAATGTGTCGTTATAGTACGAGCTGTTCTCATTTTCCTGACTCCAGTGCGGACGGCACGTCTATCCTCTGTTTCGCAGGAAGCCACCAGATGCACACTCACGGTGCAGATTCCTGGCATGAAGGTCCCGGTGGCGCACGGCCAGGTTTTCCCAACGGCGGAGGGGGCAGTCCTGCACTGTGTTCCTATGCGGGAGCACCACGCGAAGGTCCAGGTCGACCTCGTCCTCAATGACTACAGCGAGGTGTTAGTCCCTGTCCCCCCCGAAGAGGAGCTGACGAAGCTAGGGCAGTGCAGAAACTGCTTCATCCAGTGGCCAAAGAGCCAGATCACTATAACCGCGGCGGCCTCTCCTCGCACGGGCCCCTCGTCCAACAACCCCTCTCCATCAATCGGACGATCTCCGTTGGGGCTCAGCCAATCACCCCCGTCCTTTAAAGACCTGGAGGACCATCTTGTCGGGGACCAGCACATGTCACCGATTTTGCGGTCCCCGCCCTCCGAGGTTCAAGGCGACCCCCTGGATCAACCGAGGGGGAAGATTTTCTCTCCCGCCACGCTAGCTGGGACGCTGGAAGCAGCGTTGGCGGCAGGCATGAGCCCGGAGCCGGTACACCAGAGGAAGAAAAGCAAAAAGAGACGGGCCAGCACCGGCGAGAAGGAAAGAAAGGAGCAGAGGCAGAAAACCTTATCCTTCTCAACATCGTCAGTAGAATTATCTACACGGAGCAAGGGCCTCTGGCGATATCATTACGAACCAGGTCAGGACTTGCTCCCACAGGATGAGCTGGACAATCTGTCGGAGGACATGAAGACGCTGCATGAAGATTACCTGAAGATGTCCAGAGATCCTGGTACATTCTGCCAATATTGGAAGGTGAAGGTGCCAAAGGAATACAATTTTTTCATGCAACATGACCAAGACACCTTCGACATCAACTTTGAAGACCTATTCCACATGTACAACCTCTATAGGCTCGACACCACCATGATCAGGCTATGGGCTCTGTACCAAGCCCAAGAGTGCAGACGTCTTCGGGACTCCCATATTGGCATAGTCGATCCGATATGCATGAACGAAGGCTATGCCGGGACCCCAGAGGGTCAAGGATTTCTTCAAGAATACCTGTCGAATGCATTCGTGGTTCATAAGGACAAGGACTGCATACTAGCCCCCTATAACCCTCCGTAAGTACTAAACTTAGCACCGTGGAGTTTATTTTTGTTTTTTACGTACGTATCTTCGCCTGCTTACGTTCAGTTGTTCACATTTACGCAGCGACCACTGGGTCCTAATTGCGATCGTTCCAAGCTGGGCCAAGGCTTTTTACTTTGACTCCTCGTCGAACAAGACAGCGGACTTCACAAATATAACTAAGATTCTGGATGCAGCCTTTTTCAGAGCCAAGTTCTCGGGCCATCAAAAAATACCTGTGAAAGCGAAAAAATTGGTACACCATTACAAGTTCCCTTGCAGAGTTCAGCCGGAAGGTTCCGTGACATGTGGGTACTACACCTGTGCCCATATGGACCTATTTGTCCGGTACAAGAACAAGCATTGAAAGATATGAAAGAACTGAAGGCTTGGAGCGAGCTGGGAAGTCATATGTATGACTGGCGACAGGACTTTGCTCGGATCCAAAAAGTCTTCGCCAGACTCATCAACCTTGAAGTCATCAATCCGATGGGTGAATTCTACGCCGGCCCCCAATTTCCGAAGCCAAACTTAAGCGGGAATCAATAGAATCGTTGTTTCTGTAATTGAATAAACAATTGTTTCATACTTGTGACCGTCGTTGGAGTGTACATACTATATATGTGATTATAAATGTTATGCGATTAAGAGATTTGACTCTGTGAATGAATAGTTCGTATAGCCTGTGATTAGGAATAATGTAATACTATAGTCTATTATTATGAATAATCTAAGTGTGATTATGAGCTAACACAGATCCATTTCGGTTAGCAGGAATGCATACCTCTACTGACGGGCACTTACGGACAGCCCGTCAGTGGAGTTTAACCTCTACTGACGGGCTTTCATTACGCGCCCGTCAGTACTGATAGAACTAGGAGCCCGTCGACATATCTCTACTGACGGTCACTTACGGACAGCCCGTCAGTGAAGATATACCTATACTGACGGTCATTTATTACGCGCCCGTCAGTACTGATACAACCAGGTGCCCGTCGGTTAGCAGGAATACATATCTCCTCTGACGGTCCCTGTGTGACCGTCAGTAGAAATTAACAGTACTGACGGACCGTATGACCGTCAGTGGAGTTACCCCCTCCACTAACATTTCCAGGGTGACGGGCCCCCTGTCCGTCAGTAGAGGGGGTTTGGCGACCGTCAGTAGTGACCTGTTCTGCAGTAGTGCTAGTTTGTCCCCATGTGCATCTATGCCTTTTTCCTTATGTAAATCATCCCTTAGACTTGCTTTTTCTTCGTCAAGGATGATTTGAATTCTTATCGGTGTTTCAATCAATTGGATTTCTTAAAAGCAAACATGGACTTATTGTATATCTTCATCGGGTTATCAGGCAAGCAAAGAGTTGTTTGCTTGTCATCCAGTTAATTGATTTTTATGTCATTGTACTTAATTTCCTTGATTGAATATTGGTTGACGCGTGAATATTAAAATTGTACCTAATTCAACTTAAACTCGTGAGTAAGAGCGACGAGGGGACTAGTGACGGTGATAACCTGGGATGAATTGATGGTTAGCCAATTTTATCAGATAATGGTGGTTAGCCATTATCACTTCTCATGGTTACGGGTTGATTACCCAATTACGCCCTATCAGCTGCGTGTAGATCGTGAACCCTCATTGCAAGCAATTCCGGATTGGATATCATTTACATGAGGCTTTGCAACCCTCATTTAGAGAACCATCGGAACGTTCATCAGTGATGCTAAACGGTTTATCTTAATTGGGTATTGGGTGGTTAGCCCAATATTATAATTGGCTTTATCCTAACGGTATCTCGACAAGCATGAATATTTTGAACTTCACCATTCTAATTGAGTATTGGGTGGTTAGCTCAATATCTGAAATTAATTTTTGTCCTAACGGTACTTGGACAATAGGGAATGAAACTGTAACTGCTTTACTTTATGATTTTAATGTCAATTACCATGCTACATTTCATAGCGTAACTAAGTCTTGCGAGTACAAAAGTACTTAGTGGAATTCCATTCTCTTTTCTTTTGGACAGGTAAATTGCTTTAAAGGGTATTCTTGCTTGCCATCTGTTTACTTTACCTGCTCGGCTAAAGGATTTTTGCACATTGATGGGTTTGATTATGGTCTCAAGGGCCATTGGATTTTATGTTTCTCTATGTTCCGCTGTTAAATTTGATGTATCATGTGACCTACAGGTCTTTTCCCTGTAAGTATCTAAATTGCTCATGTGTAAGGGACGTGATCTATTATTCTGTTAAACTTTGCTTTAGAGTTTGTGTTATGATTTTCAAGTGATGTATTGCGTCTCTTCATACACATTGCGTGAATGATATGAAGTGTATAAACCGACGGTAGAGACCTGGTATCTGTACCTTGTACGATCTTGGTGACCCCCCTTAGTGGAGTGACCCGCAAGCTGAGATGCGATTGCCGGCTTGGCAGGGTGTGGGTAGCTGTGCCGGGCTTCGGCCAGCTAGGTTAGGGTGTGGGCACAGGTACCGGGCTCCTCTAAGCGATTACGATTATCATACTAGTTTTACCGGCGCCAGACCTCTACAGGGTGTTTTGGAATTGTGTTTGACTCATTGAATAAGTGGTAGCTTCTGGTTGGCTTGACCTACGGTGATAGATACACACGATGTAAGCGCGTATGGTATGTAGGGTCCAGTGTCGGGTCACCCAACGGTGATAGATATATACGACGTAAGCGCGTATGGTATGTTGGGTGACTTCTCGGTCTTTGATGATCAATTATTCTGTAAGTCAGGTACTGATTCCGGGTCCCGACAGACTTGGTATCAGAGCCGAGCTAACTGTAGGTAAATCTTTTGCAGGTGGTTGTTAATTAAGAACTTGAGATTCCAAAAGAACTATTTATAAAACTAAATGAGATTATGAAAAACAACAAGTAAGGTTCTGTTTACTCTTTATCTCTGTAGTCTTAGAACCTGAATTTTCTCCTTATCTAACTCATTTTGGTTGCGAAGGTTTTGCATACCCTTACCTCATCTTGTTTTCCTAAACAAGATGTCTCTCGAAGCTTTGGCTAGTCTCACTCGTGGCTTTTCTTGGAGTGGTATTCCAAAGCTTGCTCTTTTGTGTTTTATCTCCCCACTATTATGGAATTCAGGCCTCACCTTCTTGTCGTTTCCACCATGAGCCCAATGTCTCCATTTCCGCTAAATCCAGATTCACCTTCCTTTTATCTTTACCTTGTTCTTGATGCCACTACGGTGTCTTCATTGCTCTCGTGAGACAGCGGACACTAAACTATCTATCTATGCATCCTTTCTGAGTCCTTAATTCAAAACTTAGTAGAGTAGCCATTCATCGCTACTTGAAAAGTCATGTCTAAACTTCTATGGAGAGTCGCTATTAAGTCCATGTAATAGCACTTCCATATGGAGTTCTCTTTTCTCTACCTTTTGACTTCAACCCTGAAGAGCCATACTTGCTTTGAGCAACTTCACTATTCCATACGCTTCTTGCTCAAGTAGACGTGGTTACCCTTCAACTCGTTCGGATCCCTTACAACTGCATTTTGTGGTGTGAGTTCGCTCTAAAACTCCTTCTAGAAGCTAATGATCAAGATATTAAGCCTGGATTGTAGCTGCAATAGCAAGGTTCATGCCGTGTTTCGTGTTACCGTCTCGACTTTACTTGGTCATTATGCTCTACACACTCATTTTGGAGCTCCTTTCCTTTCAAAAGTGTTGCTCAAACGATGTGGTTCACCCATAAATCTTTGGATATCTAAAAGCCATTATTGTGTCCTTTTGTTTCTTTCCTCCAATCTTCCTTTAGTTGCTAACCTTTAGTTGGCAGCAAGTTTCAGAACTTCACCTCTTCGGTGCTCTTATATATCGGAGAGCTCTTATCCTTCTATGGTCTTTGGCAACTTGCTCGTACTACCACCCATTTGCTTATCGCCAGTTTCAGTGTATTCAAGCGATAAAAATCGTTAATATGACATTATTTGGCTTACCACCTTGCTGTCATTCTTTCTAAAATTCTTATCCAAATCTGGGAACTTATGGGGATCTGATCTTAGCACCGCAGCCAGACGTGCAAGCCTTTGTCGCTTTTCTCGCTACCTTATGGTAGTGAAGGGAGTTTCCCATGTCAGGCTACAAAAGGGTGTTGAAATGCTAAATCCCTATCTATTCTTCTCTCTTGGTCAGAACCTATTTTTGATGCTGATGGTTACCCTCCCGTCATCAATGAAGGTTTGACCCTAGGTCAGCATGCTTCTATGACAAACATGCTCGACGTGTCATCTTTTCGAGATTGGCAACAAATCTTATATTTGTTTGAGGTAAGCTTGCAAAGTGTAAACCACTGAGTATAAGCGTCAGTTGGAATGATTTCCTCAAAGTGATCCTGAAAACCTCATTCTCCTTTGGACTATTTCCTTGTGAGAACATGATCCTGAAACTCGATGTGAGTATTGAGCGATATCCCTTTTTCCTCACTTCTGCTTGGGTTCACATCAGTTCGTGTACCCAACGATGTCTCTTAAAAGCCTGTTTGCAGATAGATCCATCTAGGGTTGTACAACCCCTAATTTTATTGTATCAATGTCCCCGACCTTTAGATCTTGGCCTTTAAGTCCAATTGAGGTTGAAGGCGAGACATTTTTGTGAAAGGTCACTTGTGGTCGCAATTGGTGATGTTACCAAGAAGTAGTTGTGGCGAACCGCTTCTTTGGCAATTCCTTTCTACTCCATTCCTTTTTAGGGTCTTTGTCTTTGGGATCTCAATGTGAATGCTTTATGCATCACCTTGAGGTTCTCAGCTAAATAGACCTTGACAAGGTGTATCCAAGCGACAGTAGAAGTAGCCACCTTTCTATAAAATGATTCTTCATGAATCATACAAGCGGAACTCAAAATCCTTTCCAATTTTACCTACGATCAGACTGTATTCTAATCCATGTTCAGATCTGTGGTTTTTCCCAAGAACATCTCATTGACTTGTTCCAATTCGAGCAAGTCAATATCTTTTCTTTCCCTTCAACCTATGTCTCTACTTATCGCACGAGTTTTGTCGACTCAGCTTTAGCAGAGTATTTTGGTTGAAGATATCCTTTCTTGGATCATGTATCTGCTATGATGGTTGTGCCCATCAGACTACAATTGATTCAGGAAATCATATTCCTAAGGTCAATCCAATTGGTTGCAACCCTAGCTCATTCTCCAAATCTGGGATTCTCTCAGATTGGCGAGTTATTATTGCAGCTCCGTTGAGATTTTCTTTTCCATTGGAAAAATCCATGGCCCGTGTGCGACAAGAGTTCTTCAAGAACTCAAGGAGGAGCTAATCAACCTTATGGTGCTAGTTCTCCCCAATTCCACAAGAGCTTCAAAACACCTGCAATGCTTCCAGGATAGGTCTTGGTTGTGTAGAGGGCTAAATTGTAGCGTACTTCTTAAGCCAATTATACCCTTGCCAAGCTAATTACCCCATTCAAGGTCTAGAACTTGCTTTTGTGATTCATAGAATCAAGGTTTAGCGGCATTACCTCCTTGGTAGTGTTGCTAGATCCGTTGGAATCACAACCACTTGAAGTATCATTCCGTTCAATTGGAAATGAACTCAAGTTAATTTTGATGGTTGGAATTCGTCAAAAGTTGTAATGTAGAACTTTACCATATCTCCGGCAAAAGCTATGTCGTCTATGACGCAGTGAGTCGGAATGGCCCACCGTTACAACTTGATGGTTCTAGAGCAAAACCATCTTTTAAATGAGGATTTGCAACAACTCCAGCTCTTGGTTGTCGAATAAGGGTACCCTGTTACCGCTGAAGTGACAACATCCATGGGTTTAAGCTAAGTCCATGTAAACTTCAAGTGAAGGTGCTAGCGAAATTTCAAGTAGAGACTTAATGTTGGCACCATCACTCTGAAGGCAAACATGGTGCTCTATCATGTGGCCTCCGATTTGCTTAAGGCAAGGAGACCATGGACATATCCCTCCATGGATGCTCACCTTTCACCTCCTATTATCCATTCCAAGAACACCACGGTGATAGATACATACGACGTAAGCGCGTATGGTCTGTGGGTCCGGTGTCGGGTCACCCAACGGTGATAGATACATACGATGTCAGCGTGTATTGTATGTTGGGTGACTTCTTGGTCTTTGGCGATCAATTATTCTGTAAATCAGGTACTGATTCCAGGTCCCGACATATTTCATCCATAAGATTTTTTACTAATAGATATGATTTTTTTCAATAGTAATTTTCTATTTTTTTGGACAACAAATGAAAAGATTAACACAAGTAAGTCCATCATGTTCATCTTTGAAATATAGAACAATTTTTACAAGTTAGATGAACATTTTTTTGAAATACATGAACATCTTTGTAATCTATTAGAACAATTTTTCACTAGTTGTGTGAATATTTTATTTGATATACATGAATACTTTTTATGGACAGTGGAGCAAATCTCATGAACTGGTGGAACAAATTCCAAGAAATGATGAACATTTTTGTTTTATGCTATAAATTTTTAGAAAAATATTCTCTAAAACACATTTTAATTAATTGAGATCTTTAAATTATGTTTTCTATTTTTTATAAGGTAAAAATCAGAAAGAATAGATGGGCCGGCCCAACGGCTGGCCTATCTAATACCCTGTGTGCGATGCTGCCTTATCTCCTGCTTAAGGCGGGAGATAGGAGCTCCCATTTCTTTCGACTACATGCTTTCTGTTTTCCCTCATTGTTGCTGTTGTGTTGATTCAGTCTAAAATGAACAAAGCACCAGTTCGGTCCACTATGTAGTTTCATTGGGCTACTTTTAAAATTAATAGATCGTTCGGTTGTTTCCCTCCTGGCAAAAAGAAGTTCTTAACAACAAAAGTAGGTAATCTTGGCTCGATGGTTCCTAGGAGAGAGCGAGAGTGGCATCGTCTTCACCGATGCTTCAAGATACGCCCTCGCCGTGGACTACCTCTTCGGCACCCGGTGGCGGGAGACCTTGGTTTTGCACATGTCGTGTAGTTAGATTCTTGTTTGTTCAGATTGTGGTGTCGAAGCGATGTCGTCGTGGCACCGAAGACGTCGTTGTGTGGCATAAGTCCCTCCGGCTCCTTCTCTATCCCAATAGCATCCTTTTCGACATCAACGTGGAGCATGTGAGGGTGTGTTCTCATGGGTTTGGTCAACTAGATCTCGCATGTTCATGTGTTCCTGCTGCCTTCTACTACGACCTTCACCAATTTGCATCCTGTCTCCGGCGTGCTGGAGCTATGATGTCAGATCTCACGCTTTGCCAAGCTCGGGACATGCCCCCAACTGATGTGCGAATGTTGAAATATTTATTCCATCATTGTAGGTAGGTTTCTAATGCGATGATGAAAGCCTATTGAAGGCTATTAATGTTTATGTAGGATATCAAGTGGTTGTGCTCGATGTTCTTTTTTTTCTACGGCTGGATTCCAGTGGGATGAGGATCATGATAGGAATGACCATGTTTTGACCCAAGACGAAGGCATTTAGAATGTTGTTTATTTTTTACTTGTGTCTGATTGTCTGCATTGCTTTCCTTACCAATATCAGATATGTTTCCTTTAAAAAGTTCTTAACAGTCTATGGTCCCGTAAAGCATGAAACCGTCAGCAGCAGTGGAGCAAACCTCAATTGATCTGTACTGCAACTTCTTCCATGGCTAACGACTGTTCCATTTGAGAAGCCTGTTCATTCCAACAAGAAAAAAGTAAAAGAAACTAGCCAATTTCTCAACACCCTCTGATAGTGACATGCGGGCCGAACAGTAGAGAACAGTTCACGAAGCGAACGCATATCCCAAAGCATCAAAAGTGCAAACTGACTGACAGCTCCAGAATCCATCGCTCAGAAATGGACAAACTCCGCAACCGACGCGCTCATCCTAAGAGATGCAGTTTCAAGGTGTTTACCCACCTTTCCGACTAGACAAGATTAGGAAGGTCAACACCTGAATACAAATCCTTCTCATAGTTGGTATTACACGGCAGATCTCCAACGATAGACAAACTAGCCTTGCACGGATGGCCACACGACCTGATTTGTCTTTATCTCCAAGATCCAGAAATGCCATCACACCTATTAAGAACTGCACTTTCACTCAACACACTTGGTTGACAGTGTGCTCATGGAATGGGATGGCAGTCTCAACCACTAACATAGGCACTTAGACTGAAGTCCATTGGGATACATGCTTAAAGTCCCCGAGGAAGGAAAAATGACAAGGGTTCACGCTACAATAGAAATAGTCATCTCAGAAGTCTTCGGTACACAAAAACCATCTATGATAAGTCACTGATGTGATAATAGGTGTTCCGATCTTTCAATGAGAACGATACATTGATTTGATGAATTTGACTCACATTTCGACTATCGATAGTGTACATGACCGACAACCCTATAACACTAAACCAATCTCCGGAGCATTATTAACTGTGCTAGCATGTAGTCGACTTGATTACGAAGGTCTATTCCTGCAAGCAATCGAGAACGAGCAAGAACAAGATAAAATCAATCTAACCGACAAAGCGGTTTTTACGATTGATCTCACCAACAAAGCAAATACATAAAAGTTGCTCGTAGCTAAACTTGACTAAATAATTCTCAATTTAAATCCTAGGGGTGGTACTATTTATATAGGAGGAGGGGGCAGCCAGGGGGTCACCCAAAGGGTGGAGGACGACTATAACTCTCCCCCCTCTTGGTTTACATGGCCGAAGGTCCAATAAGATGACGCATCACCAGGTAGTTCAACGTAAAATATTTGCATCACCAGCTAGTTCAACGTAAATATTTGCATCACCAACTAGTTGAACGTAAAACATTCGCATCACCAACTAGTTCAATGTAAAATATTTGTATCACCAACCAGTTTAACGTAAAACATTCGCATCACCAACTAGCTCCACGTAAAATATTACTAAATCTACTATTGGCCGAAATAATTGATGTACACTTTATGTATGGTTATGTCTAGCTTCATAGTTTTATCATGATGGCATCAGTTGACTATAGAAGGCTGTCAAGACATTATCATCTTCATGCAATCTCTTAGTCTTGACATTTCTAGGCTTGACTCTTGTCTTGATCATCATAGATCTGTATCTTGAAATCTAGATCACTCCCTTGTTGCTCCATGTCTCGTACTGAGCTTGATTCTTGACTTAAGGAAGAGCAGCAATGGTCGTATTTGGAGCGGTTATGTCCTCATCAGTCATGACATACTGTTTTTTAGTAAAATGCATATCACACACGGTTTTTTAGAAAAGCCATTTGTGATGGGTACGTCATCATAGATGATTCTTTGTTAAAAATTATCTGTGATATAAAAATACACGTTACAAATGCTTTTAAAAACCATTTGTGATTTGTGGGTCATCACAGACGGTTTTTTCTAGAAAAACCGTATGATTTCTGGCCCATTTAAACCTAGATCTAGTCCAATAGAGACTTACACATAACCTGAGCCTCCTCTAGTTATAATTGCATCACTGTCCTTCCTCCTTCTCCTAATTCCTAACCGTGTCACCTGTCTTCACCTTCTCTCAGATCCGCAGCCCCTTCCCCTCCCAGATCCACCACGATGTTCTACTTGTCATACTACCGCTCTCTCTCTCTCTCTCTCTCTCTCTCCGCACCCGCTCACCTTGTCTGCTCGTTCTGCTCCTCCTCCACACCTGTGTGCTCCCTCCAACCCTAGATCTAGATCCCCATCGCTCCCCATCAATCCCCATTATCGCAAGGCTGAGGTCTAGCCAGTGTGACAAGGATGAGCGCCACCTCCATCACGAGCCCCTCGAGCCACCAGCCCAAGTAAGACGAGAATGAGCGGGGTGCACAGCAAGCTGAATGGACCGTCCCACGCTGAGGGCTATGGCACCACCGTCGATGAGTCCCCTCCCCGTCGCCTTAGATCTCATTTGGTTTATCTTATCTCTCTCATTAGTGCTCTCTTTTGCCGGTGACATGTGGAGGGAGTTTGCTCAGGCAAGCTTGGCGGCCAGGGCGAGGAAGCCAACAAAGGTGGCGAGGATCAAGCATCGTCATTGACTACCTCGACTAGATTCGACATCTTCCTCTCGTGTCTGGCAAGCACCGCAACATGCATTTATGGGGGCTCAACTCTTCTTCTTCGATAACGTCGAGGTCGTGCCATGCCGATGACCACCTAACTGTCACCAGGTGGACACCGACACATGCAGATCTGCATCAGCATGGAGGTTTTTGAGCTCCTCAAGCACTTATTTGTGTGTAACATCTAGGATGTTCCATCTCGTATTTCTTTTTGCTCTGATGATTGAGATGTCCTGTGCTCCGGTGCTAGTGGCACCAATGCAGTTTGTTTTATAATTTCAGAATTTATCATCAGATATGGTTTTGGTTTTCAACCGTTTGTGATGTTTTGCCTGCCATAGACAAGCTTTAAACCATATATGATGAGGTTTTACTATTACTGATGAAAAGTACAGACGATTGTGAAACCCGTCTGTAATGAGGGTTTCCAACCTTATGTGATAAATGTATCCATATAAGTGTTAATGGGAAGATCATTTATATCACTAGGGTGTGTAAAAGGAGAGAAACCGAGAATTTTCAGAATGAAGTGCTTAGCTCTAGAGAGGTTGCCTTGTTTATCCAGGAAGATCACCCAGCGCCGCGACGCTTTATCTTAATTACCACGAATGATGATCCGGGATTGGTCTTAATCCACCAACGGTTGTGAATAACATCCTGAGATAATCGCCTTAGTACTTTTTTAAACCTTGTAAATTAGATATTTGATTCCTTTATATGGATGGGCACTGCTTCTGCCATTTTCCCGTAAAAGAAAAACGATGTACGTAGGTAAGGAATTAGCGAACGTATTTAGGATAGCAAAGTGGAGCGACCTAGTAAAACTGACTAGCTCCCGTAAAAAAAAAGCGATGTACGTAGGTACTAAAGAATTAGCAATCTAACGTAAATAGGAAACCGAATAGCGAAGATTGGACCTACGTTCATCTAAAAGTTCAAACTGAGAGAAAAAAATTAGATATTATATTTTAACACTCTTTCTCACATCTATGTTTCTCTAGAGCTATATCATGAACAGCAGAAGCGGGCAGGCCGCAATTACTTTATTACGTTAACTGTGTTTTAAACCTGAAACCTCTTGGTTGCACCTCATCAGTTCACCCATTAGCTCAAGTTGATGGGGAATAATGATAATATATTTCAACACTCCCTCACCTCTAGGCTCCACCAGACCTTAGACACCTACTACTTTATTAATAATGCGTTGGCCGGGTCTTGAATTTGAGACATCTTGGTTTCGATACCATATTGAATTGCATGCACGTACCAAATCAGTTCACTCAAAAACTCAAGCTAAGAGGAGAGGGCCGGATATTATACTCCAACAACAATATGATGTAGATTAAAGAAGAGACTTTTTAACCTGATACCCTCACAAACACATATGAATATATATTCCTTGTTTAATTAGCACTGAATAAAATGATTTCTGGACGGATGATATGATTTTTGGATCATTATTCATGGACATCTAAGCAAGATAACATGTACCATATTTCATTAGCCTCTTACAAGACTTATAATAAAACGACAGGTCCAGAACAACACTCAAATCACCGGTAGAATGTTCCCATCATACGAAGCTCCAAAAGAAGCAACATCATTTTGATGATAGCGATGCTGATCAGGAAATCTATCAATGGCTGTTGATGTTATGATGTTAACAAGTTTCAGAAAATTCCAAAGCATGAAATGACCTTTGCAATATGCATAAAAGACTGATGGATGATCTCAGGCATCTGACGATATATGGGCTTTGCGTTGATCGTCAGCACCGGTTTAACAATATCATTGAACTAAGTGGGATCAGCATTTTTACCTGTAAATCTTCCCCTCTTATGGGGAGTTGCCAAAATTTCTAACTTCCAACATTATTATACATACATCTCATGTGCGCTCCAGAACCACAAGGTTAATAGATATTCCAAAAGAAACATGACAATCAGGGTGACATAACTGACATCAAGACGTGCATCCAAAATGAAATTATAGAACAAGTGGATCAAAGTATTGATTAAATCTGTTCCATTCCTGGCTGTTTGGTTTCAAACTCAAGTATGACAAGAGAGTCAATAATTGTGAATTAACCATCCCGGCATGAGCAGGATGGCAACTCCTATTCTCTAGGCGGCATGCTGTACGTCTGGTGTCCGGGATGATAACTGATGTTATTAATTTGCAACCTCTCAAGAGTTTCTTGGGAATCAACGGGGTTGATCCTTTCGAATGTAATCAGTCATGCATCTCGTTGATGGCCGCATGAATAGGGGAGGGCGTTTACCTTTCCGAGTTGAGGGATAGGAAAAGCCGCGCGATGATCAGACATGGAAGATGCCGGAGCACTTGCGCTTGAACCACCTGAGCCCCCGGCGGATCGATGCCTTCACTTTCCCCTTCGCCCCGTACGCCTTGTATCCCGCCACCCGCCGCCGCCGCTTCATCTCCGGGTCATTGAAGCACCACACGTTGACCCTGGGCACGCCACCGCGCCGCCTCGCGGAAGCCGGCGGCGCCATGGCGAAGGTACTGCTGCCGCCGCGGCGACTGCGCTCGCGATCGAGTAGATCTTCGCGTGGGAAGGCGTTCCTGGGGGCGGAGCTGGCGTGGTAAGGCGATCAAGGCGGCCGAGTCGATGGGGGGCGAAGGATGGCGGGAAGAGATCGCCCCGGTACAGGCGTGGAGATCGGGCATGGAACAAAAGGGAGCGGGAAAAATGGAGGGAGGAGCAATGTGGGGCTGTGGCCCTGTGGGCTTAATTTGGAGCTTCTCCTCGTTTGGAGCTCTATGCATGGACGCGAATCTTGTGAGTTCGAGCTTTACGCGCTGTCTTTCAAATGGAAAATTCAAAAGGCACTTCCAAATTTTTGAGAAAAGAATGTCCGTTGTAGTCTACAGGAATCGAAACGGATGAGGGCTAATGTAACAACTATAATTAAGCCTACCTGTTATTTTCTACAAAGTACACAAAATACATTTCCTTTACGAAACAAGAGTGCTCATAAAATTCCCATGGCACGTGTGTGAATTTACATGTACTTAAAATATCTCTAACACAATCAATTATATATATCTTTATCTATAGAGAAACACGGGTATTTTTCTAGTATAGCCGACCTTTGAGTTATCGGTCATATATCATACGCTTGAATTGAACGAATGGTCACCGTTAAATATATTATTACTAATTATTCTCATTATTCTATGGATAGTCCTTAAGGCATAAGACATAGATGTTGGTTTTGTCATTGCATGCAAGCTGTCTATATCTCATATATTTTTTAGCCATGAAATTTAGATTTTTTTCGTACACACCTTATAGGCAAATTATTGTACTCCCTCCAGTCTTCAAAAGATTGATGTTTTAGATAATACTTAGGATACCAAGGCGGAGTTAATTAGATAGGCTGTTTCCAATTCTACCTCTATTCTAGATCAATAAAATCACCTAGCTCAGGTGGTGGGATTTTGTGGTGGGTATTTTTCTCTCTAATCAATAGGTCTCGAGATCGATTCCACTATCCTGCTTGCTGTTTGGCGCTCCTTTCTAATCAATCACGAAGAGGCATGCATGCATGCTGCATTAAGCGCAAGGGTACAAGCGGAAATCAAACATCTAAAATATCCAAACGTCAAGCTTTTAGACACTTTCTTCAAATCTCTCCAACGTTAAGCTTTTGTATACCGGAGGGAGTATATGTTATCTGATATCTAAATAACATGGGAGGGTACTATAGACAATATCTACACCACGTTCGTCGGCACCCCACAAACCGCCATTACAAAAGCAAAGACGCTTTGGAGGATGTCGATCACGATGGATTGCTTGACATCGAGACCTGCCTATTCGTTTTGCTCATGTGCCTGCATTCAGTTGAACTGGTTGTGGGTACCAGATACTGTAGGATTCAAGATGAAGAAACATTCAGTCGAACTGGCTGTGGGTACCAGATGCTACAAGATACAAGACAAAGAACTAAAGAGACAACGAGAGGGATTCTTGTGTCACGATAATACAATACCGGGATGTAAAGAATTGCGATTCGAAAAATGCAATTTCTGTCCTTTAACTATTGATAGCTAGAATTTAGATTTCACCCATAAATTGTAAAACCGGAAATCTTAAACCCTGAATTATTGAAACCATTTACTTTTCATCACTTAGACTATTACAAGGCTGCTTTGAACAATGCGGCGGTGGTTTTCACACATGTGCCAACTTGGTCAGCATATCCCATAAATAACCTTAAAGAATTAAGAAACTTTAGAAGGAAGAATCGTAAAATTATAAAAAAAATTGAAAAAATTAACAAATTTAGAAAACTTAGAGTAAAAAAAAAGGAAATTTAGATAAAATGAATAAAATAAGAAAATGTAGAAATCATGAAATAGTTTTTTGAAACATCTGTATTTAAGAATTATTTGTGATTTTTCTTAATTTTCCTATTTTTTCCAAAATATTTGTTTATCGAATTATTTGTGTTTTCTCTCAAATTTCTTGTAGCAATTTTTTGATTTTTCTAAGAATATTTCTAAAAGTTGGCAAAACAAATTATATTTTCCTGATTTTTAGTAACTTTTCTAGATATTTATATTTTTCTTTTTCCCACTAATGTTTCTGAAATTTTTCCTTTAATTTTTCTTTCAATATTTTCCTTTCTTCTAAACTTTCTTATTTACTAAGCTTCTTTGTTAAATATGATGACTAGGCTGTCACATGTGTGAAAATCACTACCAAATCATCTCATCTTGAAGAAGAATTAGAAAAGAGAACAAGGGGAAGAAGAATAATATAGAGCAAATTACCTCTCATCTTGAAGGGAGGGGGTAGGGAAGGGCACTACACCATGTACTTTGATTGGGGGCAGGAAAACTGCTGGGAAAAGCTACTTACCGCGGCAGATAAACTGCCGGAAAAGATTTTTCCCGGCAGACACGGCCTGCCGCAAATAACGCTGCCGGCAAATATATTTCCCGGCAGTTAACAAATTCCCGGCAGTTTTGCTGCCCTCTAAACGATAGCTTTGCCGGCAGTTAAACATTTTACCGGCAGATTGAATTTACTGCCGGGAAATATTATTCCCGGCAATTTGCCTGCCCTTGAACCTAATACTTTTCCCGGCAGTTCTCCCTTTATCATTCCCGGCAGTTTGGCCTATTTCCGGCTGCTACACTGCCCTTAAAACCTTTCCGGCAGTTTTAATATCCCTGGCCAGAACCAGATCGATTTCAATCAAACATGCATACACAATATGTAAAATCATCCAGTGTGTATCAAAGCTATACATTCAACCACAAACAGATCACATATATATATATCAATTAACCAAGCAGATCCTTGTGAAATCTGATCACATATATAATGTAGTCTTCATCTAATAATCATTGTCATAAACAGAACATATACATATAAATTAAGTTTAGTAGATCATCTAGATCTTGCCCAGCCTTTAGCATATATATCAGCCCTATCCATCAAGAACCAAAATAGTAGAACATCTACACAAGTATAAATATGCTTCCAGTAGTAGTATATGACCCAAAATAAGTAGATCTTGGCTTCCAGCAGTCAACAAGCTAGGCATATTACAAAATAAGTCTATCAGCACCAACTTCTGGATATCGCCAAGCCTCTAGTATATGTACATGACCTATTATGTTGTCCACCTGAAAAATGACAAGTGAGAGATGAGAGGGTTGTTGAAAATAAAATCTAACCAACCATTGTAAATTCCAAAACAAGTTAAAATAATTACTAGTATAGTCTCTCTTACTGAAGGTCTACCAAGTTTTTAGAGCCATGTTAGAGAGTGATGAGCTAATGCTACAAGTGTGGACTCATGACTAACTATATCATAATTTTTCTCTCTTCTCTCTACCTGAAAAACATTGCTAAAGAGAGGAATCCAGCGATTGAAGGTGCAATCTGATGCATGAATGAGCATGAACTTTAGATCAGACTAGATCCATTTTGTGAACTTTTCAGAAGAGCTGATATGGGCAGATCATTCTAAATGATGCAGAAGAGCAAGCTCTTCATATACTAAAGCAGGTGATGTTTGCAAACTTTCACGAAAACAAAGCCATTCACTTCAACCTAAACTGACAAGTGCAAAATATGGGCACTAGAAAAGCAGTGAAATAAGTATTCTTGTTTTGACATCTTATTTTCAGGCAATCCAAGAGGATCCAGTCTTGGATCATGGTGTAGTCAATCTGGTTGCAATGGAACCTGCGAAGTGTCATGGAGCTGGTTGCAGAGAAATCTGCGAAGTCCAAAGCTACAAAGGAAGTCACAAAATCCCAAACGGCTTCAAAGGTGATATTGCTTGGGTTAACATGAATCAATAGTTATTAGCTGCTGCGTACCTGTAATGCCAAGTATTCAGTACTTACTACCTACATACTCAGTTAACATTTATCTGATCAATACTTACTACATACATACCAATTTATCTGATCAGTTCAGCAATGCTCCAAGTCTTTCCTGTCAGCAGGTTAATTGATTTCTGTTGCTAAACTAGTTAAAGCTGTGGCAGTTCTTACTTGATCTTACGTAGAAGTGTGAGCAGGTTTTTAAGTGCAGTAGTTTTTGCTATTACCTCTTGGGAGTTCAGCGTGCTTGTGGCTGTGAGGTTGGTCTTGCCGTTGACTTATGATCCACCTCCAACTGCATATATAGAAGTAAAGACTACTCAAAAACTTGAGATAATATTTATTGGTAAAATATAACTAAAGAAACATGAGCGTACATGTTTGTATGGCCATGCGATAGATCGTCCTTGAGCTTGTCCCATGGTCGTCACGTTCCCAATACCACGAGGCAGTATAGCATCCTTTTTTACTATATAGTTGACGACAACTTCACAATATTCAGCGCCAAGCTCTCGACCCCCTACCATCTTCTTCCGATCAGTTGATAGAATGGTAGCTTTTGCCACAGGAGTACCATGGTGCCGATAAACATTGTACAATATCACTTCTTTACCTTGCTAAAATAAATTATGAAAGAAAAGTAAGAACTATGCTGTACCACTTCTTTGCCTTTCCACAAAATTAAGAAATATAAACATAGTGTACAATGTCACCTGATGGTTTTTCTGTGTGACTGTTGCTTCCTTCTTCTTTTGTAGTAGTTCTGCTTCCTTCTTCTTTTGTAGTAGTTCTGCTTCCTTCTTCTTTTGCAGGAATTCTGTTTCCTTCTTCTTCTGTATGAGTTCCGCTTCCTTCTTCTCACGGAGTGCTACTTCCTTGTTTTGGACAAATGTTGCTTCTTTCTGCTGCTTCTTGTTTTGAACAGGAAATAGTAACCAATCATAAGTACTTTATTTAAACATCCAAGGCAAACAAGCAAGTACTTGCTACGTAGTGCATACCTCTTGAATATTGATATTGAAATCTTCAGCAGTAGCAGACTCTCCTACACTATCTCCTTCTTCAACTCCCATATTCTGCAAAAAGCCAATACATAGTGAATAACAACAATTCAAGTTGTTATAGAAAAATTGTAAACAGCAACATGTCCAAGATTGTGCCATCAACCTCTTCATTGTTTCCAGCAATAGATTGTGCCATCATCCTCTTTAGTTGGTACACTTCTTCCATAAGGGCTGCAATCTTAGCACTAGTATCATGCTGAATTTGGTCTACATGCTCCCTTAGAAGTGCATTGGCCTGCCAAGCTTCTTTTGTCTCTTCCTCAGCCATTTGGAGCTTTGTAGATTTTAGCTTTTTAGCTCCCGGCATGCCCAAAACTCCTGCACTTGGTCCTAGTCCTACAGACCGAACATACCCATTCTTCTCTTTCCCTAGTACATGTGACAAGATGTCACCTTGCTCAATGGTTTTTTCTCACAGTTCTGGACGATCATTCCTAGCATCCTCTATTGCTTTCTACAACAAACATTAATACAAGGTACTATTAAGGCAAGAGAGGAACAGATAGCAAAGTGATTTGTATTAAGTACCTACTATTAAGGCATCACACTTTAGTGAAAAAATAAAGCACACTAATTTGTAGTAAGTACTTACAATTATATTGGCTGCTTCCTTGCTGCCCGGAGTTCCATCTTTGCTTGTGTGTGTTCTAATGAACAATTCATCTCTACGAGGGGCATATCCATTCTCCTTATACTACATGCATTTTATTATAATATTAGTCAATAAAGTTTGTACATTGTGCTAGAGTATGTTAACAAAGTAAGGCATTAATATACCATTTCAGATCGAACACGGGCATAACTCTTGCTGCCTGATTTATGCAACACCTTCTGCTTTCCTCGGTTTTGTTTTCCTTGTAGACTACGTTTCTACCAAGTAAAATGCAGCATGGATAATGCTTCAGATTCCAATATAATTAGTGATAAAAACTACCCAAAGTTTGGACATTAAGGATGTACAACCTACCTTGGCTTCTTCACCTCTCCAATGATTGATAAGCCATTCCCAATCAGGAATACTAACTCTATCATCCCTAGCAGCAAGGAGTTCCTCATCAGTCTTTGTCTCATCAAAATGCAAAGCTTTCAAATCTGACTTGAAATCTCGCCATTTCTTGTGGGCACTTCCCATGACCCAGTCCTTAAGATTGTCATCCACAACATAGTATATCTGGTTGTAACCATGCATGTGTGTGTATTGTTAGACAAGTGTATGAGAAAAGAATAGATATACTACAACTGTAGACCATACCCTTAAGATTTCCATCAGCGCTTTCTTGTGTGTAGCATCGACTTGTCTCCAATCACCATGTCGAAGAGGTATCTTACTTTTTACAACTGTGGATAGGAAGTTGGAAAATTCTGTGGCATTGTCCCCCGCTGGTTGTCCTTCATCATTATAGTCCACTCTAATAGGTGGCTGGTTTGCTTTATCATAGACATTGTGCATTCGAGTGCGCTTCCGACCCTTCCTCTTCTTTTGTTGTTGATCCAAATCATGGTCTTAAATATGAAAAAATACCAGTTAGAGTTCAGCATTTAAATATGCAACCCAAAGAATACTGAGACTGTATACAAGTTTTAGTGCTACAAAGATACCTTCATCCTCTTCTATGTGTTCAGCGGGCATATCTTCAGTATCCTCTTCATTCTCTGACCCATGTCTAGTAGATTGAGACCTTAGGACTCTAGTTGATTCTGGAATAGACTCTTCTAGGGATCTCTATAAGTTTCATGGTGTGAACAAGACCAAATCATTTAGGCAATGCAGATGTAAACAAGACCAAAAAAGCATTTTGCCAAGATGATGTTAAACAGTTGAATATCACCTTTTTCTTTCTATTTTGCATTGGCACAGTCTTGTGTGGTTCACTGACAGCGTCCAGAAGGGAAGAAATCCCTAAAGCCCTCAGTCTCTCATTGTTTTTTCTAATTTCCTCTGCCCTTGCATTACATAACGCATCAGTCCTATCTCCTTCTCTTTCCATTTTTTTTCCTGAAATGACAATTCAAGGACATTAGAACTGATGTATTCAATGTGAAATAGCTAAGCAAGTTATAAACAAATAAGAAGAAGAAAATCACACACTTTGGTTGCTCATTTGCAGAAACAAGTATTCCATCTATATCTGTCCTAATTCGAGGTATATCTCTAACATCAATGCTGAGATTTACATTAGCATCTAGATCAGGAATTGGCATTGCAGGTTCATCTGCCTGCTCAAAATTTCTATTTTCCACTTCAAACATATCATATAGGTCTCATGGCTTTGGTGGTTGATTAACAGCACACCAGTCTCTATTAAGAGGATCTTCAACATAGTATACTTGAGTTGCTTGAGATGCCAAAATGAATGGTTCGTCGGACAACTTATCCCCTGTGTTGAATAAATGCTTGAGGTTCACATGACTGATATCAAATTTATCAACTTTTACCCACTTGTGTTGCACACGGTTGTCAACCCAATCACACTTGAAGAGCACAATATTTCCTTTGTGATGATAATCTAACTTTAGAATTTCAGTTATGACACCGTAGTATGTTTTATTTTCACGTGAGAAAGATGATACTTGTGAAACTAGAGCAACCCCACTACTTTGGACAGGTCTACCCTCGTCATAGGACTTTGTGTGGAAATTGTACCCATTCATAGTAAAACTACCATACTTCCTCGCAACCAATAATGGCCCATTGGCTAAAGTTTGGATCTCTTCAGAAACTTCTTCACCACTCTCAACTAGCTGTGCCACATGCAACCTAAACCACTCATGGAACTTCTCATGACGAATTTGATTGATCTCTATCATAGTTCCATGACCAGCTGAGGACAAATACTTAGTATATTTTCTGCAAAAGTTGAATTTGCAAATTTTAGCAATACAATCGACATAGTTCATATCCGATAATAATAAAATGCTTGGAATAACATACCTCAAGTATGGATCTATTTGATCATAATTAAATAAGACATATCTATGTGCCTGAAGCCATGTCTTGTGATCTAAGGTCACTGTATGCTTTCCAGCCAAATATCGACCCTTGTTGTTAAAGAATGGCATACTACTAGATACGTTCTCAGGCTGAGGAATATAATTTCTCCATTTTCTACTAAATTTAGTCTCACAGCCTTCTAAATAACGTGAGCAGAATGTAAGACTCTCATAAAAAAGATAGCCCTCTGCAATTGACCCCTCGGGATGGCTCTTCGTGCGAACATACCCCTTTAACTTTATCAAATACCTATACAAAATTGACTAAATATATATTAGGTTGTATATTTGATATAGATTATTTGATATCAACAATCAGGTTCAGAAAATGACCTTTCTATTGGGTACATGTTGCTGTACTTTACTGCCCCCCCAAGCCTCACTTGGGTTGGAAGATGAACCATCAAGTGAACCATAATATAAAAAAAGATGGTAGAAATATGGTCTCAAGAATGCTCAACGTTTCAGCTACTTCTTTCTCTATCTTCTCCATGTCACTTATGCAAATGACAGGAGAATAGATTTGCTTGAAGAATCTGCTCACACGAATCAATGCAGCACTGACTCCCTCTGGCAATGTTCTTCGGACAGCTAGCGGAAGTAAGTATTGCAAGAGAATGTGATTGTCGTGGCTCTTTAGTCCAATGATCCTTTTTTCCTTAACATGGACATGGTTGCGTATATCAGATGCATAACCATCGGGGAACTTAACTCCTTTCAGAACTTGGCAAAACAATTTCTTCTGTTTAGGGCTCATTGAGTATGGGGCAGAAGGCAAATCAATAGAGTCTCCTACATCAACAGGATGAAGATCCTTTCTTATGCCTAGAAGCTGGAGATCTAGACGAGAGTTCAGATTATCTTTGGTTTTCCGATCGATGCCCAAAAGTGTGTTAACTATGTTATCACACACATTCTTTTCAATGTGCATGACATCAAGATTATGAGGTTGCAGCAAGTCTTTCCAGTATCGCAACCTAAACCATATGGATCTCCTTTTCCAAATTATTGGTGGTTCCCCACGCTTACGTTTCCTTGTGGTTTTTTTCCCAAGAGGGTCCTTTCCAAAGACAGTCTCCATGTTTTCTGTTAGGGCCAAAACTTCCTCTCCAGTGAGTGGTACAGGGGCTGTCTTGAACTCCACAGTGCCATCAAATGATTTATCATCTGATCTAAATTGATGATTTGGATCTAAGAACCTTCGGTGACCCATATAACAAGTTTTCTTGCCTTTATTCAACCAAAGAGAGCAAGTATGTGAGTGGCACTGTGGACAAGCAAATTCACCTGAGGTAACACATGCGGATAGAGTGGCTAGACCTAGGAGATCAGTAATAGTTGACATTACAGCAGCATGCAATTGGAAGTACTCAGCCTTCGAGGCATCGTATGTTCTAATACCCTCCTCAAAAAGTGCATCTAGGTCATCAACAAGTGGTTCAAGGAACACATCTATATCTCTTCCAGGTGACTTTGGGCCAGGAATTAGCAAAGAAAGGATGAAATTTGGTTGCTTCATACACAACCAAGGAGGCAGATTCAATGGAATCGCAAGAACAGGCCAAATGCTATAGGCACAATTCATCGATCTAAATGGATTGAAACCATCAGTTGCTATGATCAGCCTGATGTTGCGACTATCTGCAGCAAAATCTGTTTGTTTGTTATCAAAATCCTTCCAAGCTGGTGAATCCGCCGGATGCCTTAGTAGTCCATCTCTTGTACGTCCTTCGTCATGCCACCTGCAGCCTGTTGCACTCTTCGATGATATGAACAACCGTTGAAGCCTCTTCTTTATTGGAAATAGCGAAGAACCTTTCTTGGGACTTTGTGTACATGTTTTCCATCAGGTTTCTTCTTTTCAGATTTCCAACGAGAGGTTTTGCATTTATGACAACTATTCGCATTTTCATGTTGCTTCCAAAACAAAAGGCAGTCATTCTCACATGCATGAATGCTAACATAATCAAACCTAAGACATTTTACCATTTTCTTAGCTTCATGGAAGTTTTTAGGAAGTTTTGAACCTTCAGGGAAGGCCTCTTTAGCAACTCTAGCAAAATATCAAAACTTTTATCACTCCAACCTCCAAGAGCTTTGGTGTGGAGTAATCTAACAATGAAGCGTAGCTTTGAGAAGGACTTGCACCATTTGCATCCTGGTCACTTGGATCCTCCTCACCATTACTATCACTCAAATCCCCAAATTGATGTGCCATATCTCGAATCATTTCAGCCATCTCATCATACTCTTCTAAGTCACCCTCCTTCTCAACCTCATCTGCTCGAAGCTCATCACCAGCCCTATTAGGTGCAAGAGGCCATGATGCCTCCCCGTGATATATCCATCTTCTATACCCAATAACAAACCCATCACATACCAAGTGCTCATGGACAACACTAGCTTCATTCCAAGAACAATTCAAACACTTTGTACAAGGACATAATATTGTGTTCCCTCTTGCGGAATGGGTAAAAGCAAACTGTATAAACCCCTCTACCCCATCAATATATGTTTTTGTGTTCCTATCCTCATCCATCCAACTCTTGTCCATTGCTGATAAGTAACCTAAATGCAGCAACACTTAAACCATATTTCAGACACATCAAAAAAATAGCCTAAATGCATTAACACTTAGAGATATTTCAGCCACACCAGAAAATTTATCTAAATGCATCAGAACTTAAAGCAGTACCTATGGGTATTCAATTGGAGAATTGTGCCTAATCCCGGTACAAGCTAAACTCCAAAGGAAGCACACTCCTCGAGCTTTCAAAACAGTTGAATTCAACTAGTCCGGCACATGCATCATAAAGAGGAATGAATTAGAGAGGAAGCACACTCCACAAGGGGGAGGACGAGGGAGCGGGGATTACCGGCGAGGGACGATAGGGTCAAAGCATCCTCTGCCACCGTCAATCATCGGCGTTCTCCCGGCGCGGCGGCCCTGTGGGGAGGAGGCGGTGCAGCGGCGTTGTAGGGGTGGTGTGGCGGTGTTGGGGGGAGTTGATGGTGCTGCGGCGTGCGGTGCTCTGTGGACGAGGTGGTGCGGCGCGGCCGCTGGAGGCAGTGCGGCGGCGCGGGTGGGAGGAGGTGGCGCGGCGGCGCTGTGGGGAGGAGGCAGTGCTGCGGCGCGGGTGGGAGGAGGCGGCGCGGTGCGGAGGGGAGGAGGCAGTGCGGGCGACGCGGTGCGGAGGGGAGGAGGCGGCGCGGCGGCGCCGTGGGGAGGAGGCAGTGCGGCAGCGCCGTGGGGAGGAGGGCAGTGCGGCGGCGCGGGTGGGAGGAGGCGGCGCGGTGCGGAGGGGAGGAGGCGGCGCGGTGCGGAGGGGAGGAGGCAGTGCGGAGGGGAGGAGGCGGCGCGGTGCGGTGGGGAGGAGGCAGGCGGTGCGGCGGGGAGGAGGCAGTGCGGCGGCGCGGTGCGGAGGGGAGGAGGCGGCGCGGTGCGGTGGGGAGGAGGCAGGCGGTGCGGCGGCGCTATGGGGAGGAGCCGGCGGTGAGATTGATCGGGATGGGGAATTGGGGAGTGATGGTGGGGGGGTTTTTTTTGGTGTACGCGGGTGTACGTGGGGGGAGCGCTAATAGATTCCCGCGTGAACGTCCCGCGCGAACGCACCTCCTTTTAGTCCTCCCGCCCTACGAAATCCCCGGCAGGCAATATGCCCTGTATAAGTTGTGCCGGCAGTGCACATGCCTCCGAAAGTACACTGGATTCCCGACACATAACTGCCCTTGATTTTCTAGTTATGCTGGCAGATGATGTGCCCTTCAAAAGCTTTACCGGCAAAGAGAACATCCCGGCAGTTAAATTGCCTCTTTTATCCTATTTTTTCCGGCAGTTTATTGCCTCCAGTCTTGGATCATGGTGTAGTGGGGCCAGGTCCGAAAGAACGTGCTAAGTGACAGGGGAGGATCCAGCCTCGAGCATAGACATCCTCACAGTCTAGCGCCCATGAGGCAAAAGAATTTTCGATTTTCAACAATATTGTAGTTTCATAGGATCCTTTATGTGTAGCAGAGCCTAGATTATTTGATTAGATATCATGAGACACGCTACAAGTGTGCATGATATGAAAATGAAGTACATAAATCTCGTATAGAGAAGCAAAGTAATAGTAGCTACACAATTAATTACGTCAACCGGGAAAAAAATTGACAAAGTTGATCGAAAATTGTGCAAGCATAGTCTCAAAAAATTACAACTCTGTTGCGGGCCTCTCAAACATGTTAAAGACTCTTGGATTCTTTCCTTATATAACCTAGCATCAATCATGTCGAGCGGCACCCTGATTAATTTAGTAGTACTATGGATGTAGATATATCATTACTTGGCCAAACATGTTGCAATGACTAGCTAAATACATGTGTTTTGCTGTTGATAAAAAAATCATGTTATCTAGCTAGGAAAGTCAACTTGTATCGTCAGACTTAGCCCGCTCCACACCCTTGGCGACGCCACATTGCTCGGTCGAGCTCCTCTGAAGCCGGCCTCATGTGTATGTGTTTTGCTCAGCCTAACTCTATGCACCATGCCCATGGCTCTACATCTGTGCCATGTCGAGCTTCTTGTGTCATTGTACATTCTTATTAGGGATTTTTATCGGCTAGTTAAATTAAGTTTTACGAGTCTTAATTATATTTAAGTTAGTTAGATAGTTGTTTTAAAAAAAATTTAGGACGTGAAAAGTGGATGTGATAACCGAACAAAGAACCATATGTCAACCATAATTCATGATATTCATCGTTATACATAAAATGATTGTATATATATGCAAGCAAACAAGCAATGCATAGACATGCTTTTCCTCGTCCGGTTGCTAAAACAAAAGATGTTTACAATATCAGACGATTCACTTGTTGAACCATATGTGAGATAGTATCGTAGACCTTTCATTATTAAAATGTTACTGATGTTCATTTTTTTTCATGACGGTTTTTTAAGATAATCATCTCGGATATTGATTATCACTGACGAGTTTAGTTAACTATCTGAGATCAGAGATCTATAATTGTATTTCCTGTAGGAGTGCATATACATACAAAACAAACAAGCAATATATATATATATATATATATATATATAATTTTTCCTCGTCAGGAGAACAAAGCCGGCTGAAAGAGCAAACCTCTCGACCTTTTATTCGTAGTGCAAATCACACATATAGCAGGACTTTTTTTATAAATATTATTTTTAAAATCGGAAATTCCAAATCTAGACGTCCAGATTCAAAAATTTCAAAACTATATGCCTGTCGGCCAACGGTTAGCCGACAACGCGCTTGTTAGCTAACCGGAGGCCGAAATGGGCGTTGTCGGCCAACCGTTGGCTAACAACGGTGTTGTCGGCGAACGGTTGGCCGATTGCGCGCCGAAAGCGCGCGGGCCCCGTAGTCGGCCGACGCGACGCGTCGCGTCACCTCACCCGCTGTCGGCCAACAAGGGCAAACGCCATATGCAGTGGCGTTTGGGTACCTGATGCAAACGCCAGAGGTGCTGGCGTTAGCCCCCGAAGGATTAAACTGACCGACAGCGCCCCCGTGCCCCCTGTTCCCCTAATTCCCATCACCTGCGCGCGTTCCAGAGAGAAAAGAGCAGAGGAGAAGAGAAAGAAAGGAAGAAAGAAGGAGAGGGAGAAGGAGGGAGAGAAGAAGAGAAGAGAGGAGAGGAGAGGAAGAAAGAAGAGAAGAGAGGAAGAGGAAGAAGGAGAGAAAAGAGAAGAGGAGAGGAGAAGAGGAAGAAGAGAAGAGAGGAGAGGAGAGGAAGAAAGAAGAGAAGAGAGGAAGAAGAAGAAGGAGAGGGAGAAGGAGAGAAAAGAGAAGAGGAGAGGAGAGGAGAAGAGGAAGAAGAGAGGAGAGGAGGAAGGAGAGAAAAAACCTCACCCGCGGGATAGAAGTCTACATCGACGGTAAAAAAAATTTCTAAACTTAAGTATGTTTATTAGTACGAGTATTATGGTTACTATATGTTATGTACGTAAATATATACTAGTATAGTTGTACTTCTTGTCGTAGTTTAATTACGATGCTCAAAACTAGTTTAATATGATTAGTATGGATATGCACGTATAAAAAATTAAGGATGCTCTAAACTAGTTTAATTAGGACGCTCTAAACTAGTTTAGTAGGATTATGTACATATTTATTTTGGATGTTTTAAAGAAGTTTTAATTAATAGTTTAGTTACGTCCCGTAGAATAGAATATGTTCTTCTGAGTAGACATCAGGAGAAATAGTTGTTAAGTAAGGTCGAAGTAATTAATAATTATGAGACATGTAGAATATTGTTGTTTAGTTTGGTTAATTATTACGTGTTCAATTTGATCGTGCTAAAAGTTATATCCCGATTTGTCAGTTGATAGCCCTGGTGTGTTCCGGATCACCCTTGTACACGCCGTGAACGTGTACTCGACCTACATTTAGCACGAAAGAATTTAGCGGTCACGCGACGAAATAGAACTGCATGTCTCACTAAGTATTTGACGAAGATAAAAATTTATGTTATGACAGGTATGTCGGAGGTAGTAAATATGACGGTGTACTACGGTGCCGGGGTTGTCCGAGCAAATGAAAGTGGGGTTGATCTTAGTGAACTCAGCCATGTTGATTTGCCTATATCTGATCCGGAGAGGCTGAACTTTAAGGAAGCCAATCACTGGCTTACATGTACCTTCTCGATGGATCCTGCACTATATGCTGTGACCATTCAGGCAGTATTTACCAAGTCTTGCACTGATATTAAATGGGACTTATTGCCGATCGAGAGTACTAGAGACTGGAGATCGTGGATGCGGGTTTGCAAAGCTAGGCAAAGTCATCCGGTCGCACTAGTGCAAGCCATCCTGAAGGGTGCTAGGTCAGAAGGCGGTGGTGGGCATGAAGCGGAGCGGACCAATCCAGAACCGCAGGTGGATGAGGTAGTTCAATTAGCTTGGCAAGGTGGGGAAGCTGGGCAGAGCAGTCAACCGGCAGAACTAGGTCCGACGGGGCAGGCGGATGAAGCAGAGCATTTCGATTCCATGCAGGAGGTAATGGAACAGGAAGATGAAGATGGAATGGCGGAGGATGTTGACGAAGATAGCGATGACGAAGATAACAGTCAAGCGCCCCCGATTCCGAGTGCATGGAATCAGGAAATTCTTGGTGCTATGACTGTGAACGATGGCCATGATTCTGCTTGGGAATATGACAGGAACCAGATCCAGATTGGATCGATGTACGCTACCAAGAAAGAATTGAAGCGTGCAGTCACGCAATGGGCCATGTCAACGCAGAGGATTTTCAGGACCGACATATCCTCCCCAAATAATCTAACGTTAACATGTACGGCTAGTGGCTGTGAAAGTAAGGTGCACGCCCATGTGCCGAAGTATGAAGTGAATTGGGTCGTGACCAACGTCGTGCCGCACACTTGCGTCCGAACCAATGTCCTAGCACGGCACCCCAACCTGACATCTACTCTCATCGCAGAACTGATGTACAGCGAGATAGTGGAGAAGAAAGACATGGAAGCAAAGCACATACAAGTTGCAGTAAAGAGCAGGTACAAGTACGAAATCCCGTACGGGCAGGATTGGAGGGCTAAGCAAAAGGCTATGGAGATGCGCTTTGGCACTTTCTATGACTCATACGACAACCTGCCCCGACTGCTTTATACACTCCTCCTCCGAAACCCGGGGACACATGTGGACATACAGCACTCGGTGAGCCCGCATTTTCCAGGCTACAAAGTGCTTAACCGAGCTTTCTTCTCGTTCGGTGCATGTATTGAAGCTTTCAGGCATTGTCGTCCGGTGATGTGCGTGGATGGGACATTTCTAACAGGCAAGTACAAGGGCCAGATCCTCACGGCTGTTGGTGTGGACGGCAACAATCAGATCGTGCCGTTGGCGATGGCGTTCGTCGAGGGTGAGAACTTCTCTAGCTGGTTATGGTTCTTCAGGCAGCTTAAGCACGGAGTAGTTAAGAATCGGGACAACGTATGTGTTATTCATGACAGGCATCCTGGCATACTGAAAGCAGTGAAGACACTTCAGGAACCAACGGTGGATGAACCTCAACCTTGGGTAGACCTGCAAAGCCGATGGTGCGTGCGCCATCTGGGGGCTAATTTCTTCAGCCAGTTCAGGAGTAAGCGCCTCATGAATCTGTTCAAGAGGTTATGCAAGCAGAACCAGGAGAAGAAGTATAAAACTTTATGGAAGAAGCTCGATGACTTCACTAAACACGAGATCTCTGATCGCAAGAAAAAAAGTGAGGTACTTAGCTCGGAAGAAGAGCCACGTGAGCTTTCTGCGATTCCAGGAATTGACCCTCCTGGTATGAGGAGGAGGACGGCAAAACAAATAAAGTGTTTCTCTCAGTGGATAGAGAAAGAGCCACCCGAGAAGTGGTCTTTGCTTCATGACACTCATGGTGCTAGGTACGGCATCATGACGACCAACCTTGCGGAGGTGTACAACTTCGTGCTAAGAGGGCAGCGGGGTTTACCTCTAACTGCTATCGTCGAGGGTGCGCTGCATGGCACCGTGAGGTACTTTCAAGAGAGGTACAGAAATGCTGCACTGCATATGAACAATTTTCCAGCGACCCCGTACTGCGCGAAGATCATGGAGTACATGGACGATAAGATTAAGAAGGGATTAGGGCACACAGTCTACAGCATTGGCAACCTAGAAAGGAGGTACGAGATACGACTGAGGGATAAATCAGGTTTTGGTGCTGCGAACGAGACGAAGACGCATGAGGTTACAATTGGAATGGAAGCCACGCCCACTTGCAGGTGCACATGCAACAAACCGAAGCTGCTGCACCTGCCTTGCTCTCATGTGCTTGCTGCATGTGGCCAAATAGGGATGGATTCAATCTCATTCGTGTCACCGTACTATCTGAAGCAAGCTGTGGTACGTACTTGGAGCGGGGAGATAAGTGGCTTCCGTGCAGTTAGGAACTTCAACACGGTAGACGAGGCTCAAAGGGAATACATCCCAGATTTAAGACTACTCCGGGTACGACGAGGTCGACGGCAGGTTCGTCGTATTCGTAACGACATGGACCAATCGGAGGCTGGTGGTCCAACTAGACAGTGCATGCACTGCTCAAGATATGGGCACAGAAAGAAGTACTGTCCTGAGTTACGGAAACAAGGGCAGGGGGCTTCTGCAAGTGGCGCTACCACGTCGGCACCTGCTGACGCAGCAACAGAGCGGTGAAACGATACATACAACATTCTGCATTCGACCTAGTATTGTATCCTTAAGTCTGTACGTTCGTAATTCGTGTAGGAATGCTTAAGTGTGTAAGTTCGTAATTGTTGTATGAATGCTTAAGTGTGTAAGTTCGTAATTGTTGTGACAATCCTTAAGTTTCGAAGTTCGTAATTCTTGTAACATTTATTAACTTCGTACATTTCTAATTCCCGTAATTCTTGTAAGAATCCTTAAGTTTGTAAGTTCGTAATTCTTCTAAGAATCCTTAAGTTTTTAAGTTCCTAATTCATGCACGTTTATATTTGAATGAATCCATTATTACCGCAGGTATGGCTCCGTATCGTCATCTGGACCCTACGGTTGACGTACGACACCGGGGGAGGCTACTTGAGGAGGGCGAAAAGCTTCCCGTGCTCATCACTCGCACGCCTAAGCAGGATTGGATGATACACCCACAGTGGGTTGACAGGTGCGTATGTTACTTACGTACATTGTTCGAGCTATTCTTCATTGTATAACTTCACCCATGATTCACTGTCCTGCATTTGTTTCACAGGTTGGCTTGGGCAGGTCTCCTACCGCTGGCGCGGATGGTTGAGGCAACCGCGGCTGAGTGGAGGCTCATGCCGCAAGGTGACGACGATGAGGAGCCACGGGAGCAGTACAATGAGCAGTCTCGTCGTTTCTGTTACGACCGTTCGCTGATCACCTGTTTAGTGGACCGTTGGAGGCCTGAGACCCACACCCTACACTTTCCCTGGGGAGAAATGGCGCCTACTCTCCAGGACGTCTCGTTCTTGTTAGGGCTACCGCTGGCTGGAGCCGCAGTTGGACCGTTGGAGCCTCCATTAGGTTGGCACGAGGACATAGTGTTCCGTTTCGCAGGTGTTGCTCAGGGGGTCGGGGAGTTGGTCCGAGATGGAAACGGGCCTACTTGGCGGTGGTTGCGCAACTTTCAGGTAACTCCGACCGCCTTTCTTATTCATTGCAAACTTACTTCAAAAGTGTATTACCTTTCTTATGTCATTTTTTCGTGTAGATCGGTGCGCTAGGTTACCCTGCTATCGCGCTTACAGAGCTGCAGGTTGACCGTTGTTTGGAGGCGTACATCTTGTGGCTCTTCGACAAGGTGATGTTCACGTCCAACCACGTGAACACTGTGGACGCTCGCTACATTGGAGTAGCACAGGGAGATTGCGGATGCACGTTGCCGCGAGGACATAGTTCAGAGGAGTTGGGGTTCAGCCGTCCTGGCCTGCACTTTGAGAGGCATGTGCAATGCTTGCACCAGGCGCGCCGAGAAGTCGGCCGTGCTGGGGTGCCCACTTCTGTTGCAGCTTTGGTCGTACGAGCGATTCCCGATCGGACGGCCAACCCTGCATTTCGACGCACCGTACGATGCTTTGGAGAACCATGGGGGCCTAATCGACATGCCTACTTTTGGGACACTCTGGACACGGAGACGGGTTAGTTTTATAGCTAATATGGTTACAAAATTAGCTCATTTATTTGCCTTCGTTCTAATTATTTTTATTCCCGACAGGTACGATATGCTAGCGAACAGGTCAGGAACTGCTACCCAGCTTTCACCTCTCAGTTCGATACGTTGCACCCTAGCCAGGTGATCTGGGAGCCGTACAGTCCGAACGCGGTGGCGCAACGAGCGCCTAGCGGGATCTCAGCTTTGTGTACCAGAGACCAGGAGTACTGGTTGACGAAGGCAACCATAGTGTTCGACGTCACTGTGGAGATAACAGCGGTGCACCGAGTGATGCGTCAGTTCGGCAAACGACAGTTGTGTCCTCCCCCAGCACCGCCCGTGCTTCAGCCTCACATCCACAGGTAAGAGCACAGAAGGTTGCACTGTGAAATAATAGTACTGGTATATCGTTTCGTCGGTTTGCACGAATAACCATGAAATGTAGGTACACCCGCAAGGGTGGAAGCAAGACGGCTACAACGTGGGCACGAAACCTTGCGCCGTTTGTCGAACGGTGGTCGACGGCAAGCGCAGATCTCTGGCACGAGGACGCGGCCTTCGATCCAGCGGAGTACGATGCGTACCTCCAGTGGTACCGCTCCGGGACGAGGTTGTTGTACGTACCGCGTGCCGACCCAGATGAGATGCAACAGGGCCGCACGTCGGATCACTACCCGACTGCTTCTGTTGTTGGCGTCAGGCACCACGCGGTAAGTGCCACGGTCGTCTAAATTTCGTACGAAAAATCGAGAACACTAGTACGTACCAACTAAGAGCTGTTTTCGCATTTGCAGGCGCAGCTGACGCTAGAGGCTCAAGAGGAGGTTGCCGCACTTATTAACCGACTTGACCTGGGGATTCAGATCACTCCATCCGAGCATCGATCGGCTTGGGAGCGGCTCAATGGCAAGCTTCGGAAGATCTTCGAGACTTTGACCTGCAGGCGCGCGTCAGACGTCGCGCCTGCACGGCATAGTCGTCAGGCGCACCGTCCCCCGCGGCACTCGTCCTCGTCGTGGCAACCGGAAGTCCAGGTTCGTCCTCCTCTCCCGACGCAGGCCGGAGGCTCCTCGTGGCATCAGCAGCAACAGTCGTCACCAACCCCTACACCACCTCTGCCGACGCAGGCGGGCGCTTTCGTGCAGCAGCAGCCACACTGGACACCGCAGCTAGCTCCGCCTGTCCCGACGCAGGCGGGTGGCTCGTCGTGGCTGCAGCATCCACAGTGGACACCGCAGACAGCACCGCCTGTCCCGACGCAGGCAGCTGGCTCGACGTGGCTGCAGCATCCACAGTGGACACAGCCGATAGCAACGCCTGTCCCGACGCAGGCGGGTGGCTCGTCGTGGTACAATCCCCAGTCTTTGATGGTCCACACTACAGGTAAAGCCGTATTGGTAATATGCTTTTCGTATGTTCGTGCATTATATTAGTGAAAATGATTGTTAACTGTAGGTGAAATGGTTCCCGTTTTGGCGTTCCCGAGTTCGTCGGATACTTCTGCGTACAGCGACGTGTGGCACGGCGCGGACGGTTCAGGGCTTGTTCCTCACTTCCCGGCGTTTCAGACTCCGCCACCACCACCCACTCAGGACACACAGTCGCCTCCTCGTCAGCCGGAGGAGCAGATTTACGGCAGGGGTCACCGTCAGCCACAGCAGCCGCAGCCCTTCACACCGTCAGGTCCTCGCAAGAGACCACGTCGTCGTACTCGTCGAGCCGCCGCACCCGCCGCACCACATGGAGGCCCAGGAGAACCTGACCAGGGAGACGAGCAGGAGTAGGTCTTTTTAGCCGTACGTCCGCAGCACTTCCTTTTGCATTATGTCTATCTGTAGTCGTACTGAATTGTGTTTGAAGTACGGGTCCGATGACATTATTCGTGTTTGAAGCCGTAGAATGTTGCCCTAGCTCTCTTTTTCAATTCAGGCCTTCTTGACGAATTACCCCTCGATGCACCGTTTAAGCTAGCGAATCAAAGTGGCTTTAGATGAAATGTGATGGAGGGACATCCAAAACCTGACGCGGCGGGAAAGTGAGTTACCGCGGGTCCGCACGGCGGAGCGAGCTGGCAGCGGCATCGGGGAGGAGTTGCCGCGGCACTGCCGCGGTGGGAAAACCGCTGCCACGGCGGACGAGGTGGCAGGGGCGATGGCATGCCGCGGCAGGAGAGGCTTCCCGCAGCGGTGACTTCGTGCTCCCGTGGCAGGGACAAACGGCAGAGGCAGCTTGCCGCGGCAAGGAAAAGAAAACGCTGCCGCGGCAAGGAAAAGAAACGCTGCCGCGGCAAGGAAAACGCCAGAGACAGTGGCGTTTGTCTATCCAGAGTAAACGCCAGAGATGGTGGCGTTTGGCTATGCAGCTCAAACGCCAGTGGTAGTGGCGTTTGGGTTAGTCAGCCCAACGCTCCTCGACTCGGCAGAACAGAAGCGTGTGTAGGTTAGGTTTTTTTTGAGGCTAAACGCCATGGGCTTTGGCGTTTGTGTCTGAGCTAATGCTAAGGCATGACTTTTCACACCATTTCACCTCATATTTGACAACATATCACGCAATCATAAGATGCACAGCACATTTCACACAATATGGCGACATATCACGAAATGATAAGATTCACGGGATCAGTATTTCAACATTGAAAGTTACAAGTCCGAGATAAAGGTTCACGACATAAAAGTGCATATGTTTTCAAGCAACGTTGACAGCATAATGGTTTATTGAGTCATACGGGGCCATTTCCCCTTGCTGTTGCGCTCTTCATCTTTTTCTTGTGCGAGGCGAGCCCTCTCTCGCTTAATCGCCCTCTCCCTCTCACGAGCCTCCTTCTTGAGGCGCTCCTTTTCCTCGTTCTCCTTGCGTTGCTTCTCTTTCCAAAGCTTGTGCTTCTCCGCCTCCTCCTGGAGACGCACGGCCTCCCAGTACTTTTCTGCAGCTACGCGTGCCTCAATCTCCATGACAGCCTTGACCGCACTTGATTGCTCATGATCAATCCATGTGTAGTAGTCGCAAAGAGGAGGAGGAGACTACAACAAACGTACTTATGTTTGTTACTCATATGTGCTGGAACAATATATTCATCTCGTGTGTGATTGAACTTACCGGTGGGCTCTCATAGGGGTTACGCGGACGCTCTGGATCACGGGCATAGTTAGCACACATGAAAAACCTTCTTCCTCTAGTGTACGAAAAGTCGGTGGACTCCTTCATCCTACAAGGATCTTCACACCAACATGTAGGAGGAACCATATCTTTGTCTAAAGGGCAACGGCTCGTCTTCCTTGGCCTATCTTCTTGATCGGCGCAAGGCGGCCTAGCAGTGGGCTCGGAGGAAGCCATGTCTACAAGAAGAAATCAAATGTTCGCAAAAGTCATGTATAAGTAGATGAAGTAACAAATATTTAACATTCAGCATCACCATCAACACCACCGGTAGAACCGCCATCACCACCACTAACACCACCACCGGAATGGCTCGTACCAGGATTATCCCCCTTGGATTTTTTCCTTGGACTAGGGCATGTCGTACTATTGTGTGCCGCCTTTTAGTTCAACTTGCTCACTCGGGTCCATCCAATTCAACACATACGTTACTCTTTCCACAACCTCGTCATAACTAGGACTTGTCACAAATACCGTGACTTTCTCCTCGTTGGCAACAATCTCGGCATTGTTACTAAAAATGCCGCCATATCCACATAATGAACATTAACGATTCTCGCCTTCTAAAAACAATAACAACAAACATAATGCATCAACGACAACCCTACCGCGTTATATCCAAAACACATCACAAGCAATGTCTATAATATCTATTATTCCACCTACAACATACCTTAACCCTAACCCTAGTTCTTGCTACAAACCCACATTTCACAATTTCACGAACATACGACCAACCCTAACCCTAATTCTTGCTACACATCACAAACATCACAACCAACCAACATTTCACAATTTAAACAATGGATTTGTGAGAAATCCAAAAAACTAGGGTTTCCCCTTAACCCTAAAATGCCACCACATGAGACGATTTCAACCAACAAATTCATGGGAGATGGGAGAGTTTACCTCAAGAGATGCAATGGGGTCCGAATCAACGAAGAAATGGCACCGATTTAGATGGATTTGAGAGGAGATTGAGTGGGGGAGAGAGAGGGGAAGAGGAGGCACGCTCGGGTGGGCAGAGGAGGAAGAAGGCTGGGGGGTTGAGTGGGTCGGTGGGGCCCACCCACGGCCCACCGCTTGCTTTAAACCGTTCGGGGGCTAACGCCAGCACCTCTGGCGTTTGCATCAGGTACCCAAACGCCAGAGTCGATGGCGTTTGCCCTTGTCGGCCAACGGTCGGCCGACAGCGGGTGGCCGTCGGCCGACTACGAGACCCGCGTGCTTTAGGCGCGCAATCGGCCAACCGTTGGCCGACAACGCCGTTGTTAGCCAACAGTTGGCCGACAACGCCCATTTCGGCCTCCGGTTAGCTGACAAGCGCGTTGTCGGCTAACCGTTGGCCGACAGGCATATAGTTTTGAAATTTTTGAATCTGGACGTCTAGATTTGGAATTTCTGATTTTAAAAATAATATTTATAAAAAAAAGTCCATATAGCAGGGCAACGATGCACTGTTCACTATGTACTTACTGAAGATATGGGCGTAATCCATCACGGACCAGTATTGTGCGTTCCGTGACTGGGGTCGGGGCCATGGCCGGGACTTGTGGACTTGTCATTGTGCTCGACGGCGGCGAAGCTCCGCCGCTTGCCGCGGCAAGCTTGCGCGCCATGGTGGTTGCCCCCCTCACACAATGAACCGTCGGCGGGGTATGCACGAGCAAGAGAAGGGCCATGAGGATCGCGGCAAAGGTTGAAGCTGATTGCATGTTGGCCATGGAGAACATAGTTCTTGGCTTCTTAGTTAGGTGGTGATCGAGCAGGCCGGTATATTCAGGTTCTTGGTCAGTGAGTTGAGAGAGCAGCACTTCTACAAAACGGGTCTTTAAAGTCGGTTTAAAATGGCTACCTCAGTTGGTTTTGGATCTAACTATAAGCGAGGTGAGCTAATAATACATGTTATCTCGGTTGGTTTCGTGAGACGGCTGCAATAATATTTCTCAGTCAGTTCAAACACAAAACTAACAGCGATAGTACATTATTCCAGTCGGTCCCACACCAGAATCAATTGGGATAATATAGTATCTCCGTCAGTTTTATTTTTATACCGAGTTGCTTAGTATATTATCCCAGCTAGTTCTACTCCACGAGCCGACTGGGATATTATTTGGGATAGGCAGACAGAATTCAGTGCCTTAACACAGAAAACTGTTTTTATATCCTAAAATTCTCAGTTCTCACCCAGATCATCCCATAACTTATATCATACATATACACATGCACATGTTGATATTCACATCACATTTCAATTCACAAATGAACTCGATTACATAGAAATTTAAAAATTAAACAAGTATATCGAGTACATTTGAATTAAGTTTATAACACATTTAAATACATAAGTATAAGTCATTAGAAATGACTCATCCATCAATTCCATCGTGGTAGAGCTCGCCATTCCATTTGATGACTTTCTCCACAATGAAGCCCGCCAATTGCAATCGAGTGAGGGCTAGATACGTCTTTGGCAATTCCATCGTGGCAATAGGTGCACCCTGTTGATATAAAGATTATATTGCTAGCACATACAATAAGATGAGTACGATGGAATTGTTACAATAATTTGCATACCTCGGTGACTATGACTTTGTTCTCGGCAATTCGACTCGTGAGAAGGTTCATCTGGTGGCAAACATGAAAGCCACATAAATTGCTCAAGTTGGACTGCTGGTGGTACTAGAAAGACATAGATGGACTCGTTTTAATTAATTTGCATAGAATTCATATTATGAAGAGTAAATGTTTAGAACTCCATACATACCAAAAAGTTGAAGAAATGGATGAGCATATTAAGGGCATCCACCTTGGTTTTCTTCCCTATTAGTAGGCTTTGAATCATGGTACAAAACTTTTAATTAGAGCAGTGACCTAATGCAATAGAGTTAGATGAGGTAATTTATTTACCTGTCGATCAACCTGCCGACCATTTCCAAGTTGGTTTTCTTACTCACATAAGAGTCCAAGTAATAGACTTTAGACTCATTAATTATAATAACAATAAGAACCCAGTGGAAACTACATGTCATTAATCCAAAGTTAGTTGATGTTGCGCCGAAGCTACAAAATGAACAAGTATATAACACTTACGCTTTCTTATCTTGGCTGGCCTCCATAACATTGAGGTTGTAATCCTCAACAAATCTTTCACAATCGTCCAGCTGGCCTCCACAACATTCAGATTGTAATCCTCAACAAATCTTTCACAATCATCCATGGATTGCTCAGAGCCAAGGTGTGAGTCAACAAGTCCTATCTGTTCATTTGCTTCTCTTGCTTGAACAAGAGCAAATCTATATATACATGAGCAAAGAGTTCTCTGCTAGTGACATGTATAGATATTATACTAATATACATGGAGCGTAAGAGAAGTAAATGAACAGATATGATTTGTTGACTCACACCTCGTGTTCAGGTTGATCGTACAACGAGCTTGAACTTGAATCATCGCTTGTTCTTGATGATCTTGACGAGCCTCCTTTTGTTCTTTGTAGCTTTAGCAGCGAATGTATTTGAAGTAGATGAAGTAGAGATGGTAGCGGGTGTATCCATAGGAGTCATGTCCTCATCACAAGGAGTCCAAGCTCAACGTCTTAACAAGCAAGCTCGATCTTTTTACCATAATAGAGAATGAGGGTGTGAATGAAATGTTCACTCGTCTCGATTAGATTCTAAACAAGCTCAAGTTCCTCAGATGCACAGAGATCAATGACCACTTCATTGTCAAGAAGATGCTACGAGCCCTCTCACTCAAGTACGAATACTTGGTGATGCTCATTTGTGAGCGACGACTTCAAGAAGTTGACTCCCACCGAGGTGCTTGGAGAATCATCGCCCATGAGATGGCAATCAGAGACAAGGAAGAACTCGTGACTCTAACTCAAGCCTCAAGAAGAACAATATTTTGAAGGACAACCACGTCATCAAGGATGACTCAAGCGACAATGAAGAATACGAGTAGTTTGATGAAGTGTATGGCGCATGCATTTGTTTGATGGTCATCTCCTTGCCAGAAGGCATCCGCATCACTTGCTTTCACATGCCACGCTACAGCAGTGGCATGTTGGGCATGTTAGGCTCGTTGACACTACGCATTGGCAATTGTTGCGTTGTTAGGTCTAGCTCTTTTGGTGATAAGGCCGGCATTACCAGAGGGGAGTGTGTTAAAGGGCCCGATAGTTTTGATGGTGGCTTGAAAAACTTCTTAGTTGGCTGCTACTGGTATAGGAAGATGTCCCTCTTAGGCCACTGGATAAAAGTCTTCTTGGCATCCTCTAGAGTTAATATCTCGTCTCGGTGAAATCGGAAGCCTGATGTGCTTGCAAGTGTTGCTCACACCATCAACGTTCAATTTTTCCTTTGAAGGGGCTAGGGGACATGGTGTACCATTTGTTCTTCTAATGTTGAAAACACTAGCCCCCAAGCAGCATCGACCGATTCATCCAAACCCAGAATCTTGACTTTAATCGTGCATTAGTGGCAACCTACATATGGATGCAAACTTTTGGCCAAGGGGTTTGAAATAATTTTGTGTGGAGCATTGCAAAGACATGTTGATTTTACCTTAATCTCATCGCATGGAGAGGCGGCAGTCGTATCTTCAGCACGACCAGGGAGGTCAATCGACGCGTAGCTACTCCGACAGCCACCAGGGCTAACCCCAACGGTTGGTTCAGGTCACACACCTTGAAACTCCATTCTGCTTATGCAGTATCTCTTCTTTAAGCTCTTGACGCTTGCGTTGTTCTTTGAGCGCTTGCCTGGCTCTCTTGCGTTGGCGCTTTGCGTCCAAAGCCTGGCTGCATCCATACTTGCAGGGATAGAGGGCCCCTACACCCCATGTGTGCCCCGGGTGCTCCGGGTTTCCTAAACTCTCTTCGAGTATATCCCTCGAGAGGTGCCAGCATAAGATGCCGTATCGAGTTTGATCTACAAAAGCTAGAATTATTATTTAATTAATATGAGGTTAATGATAAGCTATAATAAAAGCTAGCTTCGCTCCTTGATATCTCACGAAGCGTCTATAAGTTGCCTCATCAGCAGGGTTGTCAAATTTGGGCTTGCCTGAAGCCGATGCGGTATCCGATGCCCTTCTCTAGCCCAAGCTCTGGTCCTCACATCATTTGGACATGCATATATTTCTCCACTTCTATTCTCAGGGGGCAAAGAACTTTTTTAGCTTTGTAGATAGTTTTTAGCATATGGTTTCCTTTGGAAGCATGTCCCCTAACAAAGTTAGAAGCAACGAGAAGCTCTCATTGGTCTAACCACTACATGTCTTCAATTTCAACAGTTCTAGCACACCCGATAACTTTGTAAACTTGTAGTCCATGTACATAGGTTTTGGAGACTCTCCCAACAAGTCAACAAATTTACTATACTTTCAATCATTCTCACAGTTTTCTTTAACATCGTGCAACATCTTGTCTAGGTCGTTGTCTTGCTGCCACGATGTGTCATCTTGCAATGCGTCATATTATGATGCACAAACATCATCAAACGTCTGGTCCAAAGCTGTGCTATTGATAGGATCAGACATGTTATTGCCTTCATCTATTTTTGCAGGACCTTCCTATATGATTTGATCTTCACCATAACTGGTCCAATATGCATACCCCTTTATAAATCTCCTCATGATTAAATGTGTTTGGATCTCTATACGGTTCTTGAAGCTCTAAGATTTTGGATCTCTGTACGGTTCTTGAAGCTCTAAAGATTTTCACAAGTAGAGTATGAACAACACATCCATATTTTCTCTCTATTCAAACTATCATGTTCGGCTACTTATAAGAATGACAAGTCGCCATCAACAAACTCTTTGCTCGTACGGTTCTCGACGTATATCCATCGTTGATTCATCTACAACATGGGCATATAATTCACATATTAAATGTTATATTCATAAATACAGTATAAAAAATATAACAAAAATTATATTATTTATTTAATAAAGTAATCTTACAATTCCCTACAAAGAATGTTGTTGCAACAAATTTTTCTTAAAAAGGCCTAAAATTTGCAATGCTATCTAACCAAGTTACAACTTGCATTCAATATGTGCAATAAATTTGTCCAAACAACGAGCACTTGCATTAAAGGCTGTTTGCTCGGAAGGTATAAATGATTGTAAAAAACTATTACAGCCAGCTTCCAATAGAAATCGACTGAGGTAATTTTTCAACCAGTCCAAGTTGGAAAACCAATCATAATAGTACATATTTTACGGCTGGTTTTGCATGTTGAACTAGCTAGCTGAATTATTTTTACAATTGGTTCGTTATATTAACTAGCTGAGGTGTTGTATTATCTCAGCCGGTTAATTCTTTTCGATCAGTTTTCTTAGCTAAACTGAGAGTGCTGTTCTTACTATTGATTTTTCTATAACCGACTGAGACGTGAGGTATAGATAATCCATTTTCTGTTGTAGTGTAGGATGCTAATTCGGTGCCTTATATAGCCGCCAGCTGATCATGGACACCCTTTACTTAATTAGAATTTTTTTAACTCAATTAGTTAATTGTGCGATGATCCACATGCAAAAGATTACACGTGCGAGCACACAACTGCAACTTAATTTCATGGATAGATAAAAAAATATCATATATTCTCTCTTATTTAACTAAGTTGTGGATAGTTATCCCTTGATACCAGTATTAGAAACCACAAGCATGAAATGGAAAAGAGATGCCTATCTGATAAATCGTGGAGACAGCATAATAATATTAAGCAAATATATCTCATATATGGAAAGATTTAGTCCAAGGTTTCATCTAGATCGGCGATGGTAGCTTTAGCGACAACCTTTTTCTTTCGCATCATCCAATCGCATTCCTCGACGCCGTTTATCATCATAATTAAATTTCATGGTTGCTTTAGAGTTTAGAGCCACGCATCAGGTATCGTTTAGTGCCTTTTACACACTCTTGCGTAAAGATCAATCCAGTAATTCGAATGCCCGCTCGATCTACGGATCCAACGGCCACGGGTCATCTTAAACCTCCCGATCTCTCGATATCTTCATCTCTAGTACGTACTTGTTGCTTGCATGGACGATAGGAAGATATGGGTAATATTTTAATTATAAGAATTAACGAAAAATATAATTCAAAATAAGTAAATGACGTAAAAAACATTTTTAGCAGTAGGTAAAACAATACGAGAAACACAGTACAAATTAACATGGTAGATAGTATAAATAAGATTAATAGAGCAGTATAGTTCTTTCGCAAAGAACTTACAACAAGCTCTCAATCGGAAGCAGTGCAGACTTGATGCAGTGAAGCGCGTAGTACAATGATGCAGTAAAGCGCGTAGTACAATGATGCAGCGAGTGGTTGCATAGTTGCACTGTCCAGAAACACTATTGCTACCTCGTGCAGGTCTCGTCGCGGCAAAATGTTCGGAGATACTGCCCTGCTCCTTGGTGCAAGCCAGGAAGAAGTATCGACAAGGATCAAGTGACACAGTACTCTAGCACAAATGTCAGAGAGACAAAGACACTATGGAGCAGTGGAGATGGCGAAATTCGGTACCTAAAATAACGTGGATGTCTCCACGTTATAGAGCTGCCACCTCACACTAGTAAGGGCTCAAAATAATAGTCCTTAATCACTTGTAACCGCAACAATTAATTCCCTTCAGTGTTGATATGTAACCAATAGAATTAACACCAAATTAAACCATTTGAATTAGAGATTAATAAGAAGATAACAATAAGATTTATCAAAACAAATAGGTGAATTTTGTGTGCTAAGTCACATTGCGCCACCGCTGCCGCTAGTCATAACTCATGCGGATATTCACGTAACAATACGCGAATACGTGCGCGCGTGTATGCTTAGCCCAAGTCTCTTATGCCATATTTTATATTTAGTGAGTGGCATAGATCCCACCTTATATGTTAGTTCCTACCTCCTTGCTTTAGCAGTATGAGACAAAACCTTGTAATGCTTTGAAATTTTCAAAAATAGGCATCATCCATATGTGACACGTGGGCTTATTTCTAACAATCACCCACAGATTCCAAAGCATTAGTAAAAGAAATGTCAGAGATAATTGTGCTAAAATGTTGTTAATATACCAGTGTTTTAGTGTGAATGTACACCTTGAGTTCACACCTAGGATAACAAGATTCCTCTTCACAACTGTGAATGGGCTCCTTGAATTCATAGTCTTCATGTGGATAGACTTCTCTTTGTATCCAAGCTGATACTAGGCCACTAAAGACCCTTGCCTTAACAGAGCGTTAATGGTCATGCTCCCATATCTGCTCATGAGCTCTTTCGAGAATGCTTCGTTCTCTTAAACTGCAGTCACACAGTTAAATTCAAGTGGGTGTATTCTTATATATATCGCATAGGCAAATAACTATCTGACATTATTCTATTCCATTTCTAGATAGAGAAAAACTAAAGGAGAATACTTAATAATACGGCAAAACATTTATACAAAACACCTATCCCGAGCACACGCAAGGGAACCGTAGACAGACAAGTGAAATCCAATCCATAAAATAATTTGATCCATGGACGGCACCGTTGTGGTCAAGGTCATAATTCTAGAGGAATCATTACTACAAGGCATAGAGGGGGAGGTCGTAAGCGCCTATACCATAAAATCGATTTTTGACGGAATCAAAACATGTCTGGTAGAATTGTAATCATGGAATATGACCCTGATCGAAATGCATACATTTGTCTCATACACTATGGGGATGGTGAGAGGAGATATATTTTACATCCCAAAGGGGCTATAATTGGATGTACTATTGTTTCTGCTACAAAAGTTTCTATATCAATGGAAAATGCCCTACCTATGAGTGTAGTTTGAACTATTGATTTACGTAATTGGAAGTAACCAATTAGGTTTACAACAAAGCCTAGAAATTGATCACTGATCCAATTTGACTACCTTTACGGGATAGACCTCAACAGAAAACTGTTTAGTAACAACAGCAAGTGATTGAGTTCAGTAGTTGACTCTAGAGATATGGTAATATGGAGAAGACAAAATTGTTTGAAGCACGCACAGAACTAGGAGCGCCCCTTGTTTCAAATAGAGGAGGATGGGTTATTCACATTTAATTTGATGGTCAGAGGCAAATTTAAAGCTATGCAGTGGTAATTAAGACCCCCGTGGAAAATAGGGATGTCTCCTACATTACCCATAATATGTGGAAGTATCCACGTAATTTCATATAATCATTTGACCTGAATAGTACATGAAGAACATAAGCCAGATGACGGAACATGGAGACCTAGGATGTAGAAGATCATAACATGAGCGATTCAACATATTTGGATTCCTTTCCTATATATCCACTCATGTGGTACTTCATCATATGATTCATATAAGATCCATCTATCTAAAGATCGCCATATACATCTAGAAGCTTTGGAAGAAGCTTGTACAGTTTGGGAAGGGGTTTTTTGAGAGAAGAGAAGAATCTACTTCAACTGACCTTAGGCACGGCCATGCATAACATAGAAATCAATGTAGAAGGGGTGAGAAATTATCTAGAGCAATAGGTTTTGTAGCGAAACTAATTGCAAAAGAGGGTAAATTGGCCACTTTAAGATTACCATCTAGGGAGGTCCGTTTAGTATCCCAAAACTACTAAGCAACAGTCGGACAAGTGGGTAATGTTGGGGTGAACCAAAAAAGTTTGGCTAGAGCTGAATCTAAGTGTTGGCTAGGTAAATGCCCCTAGTAAGAGGGGTAGTTATGAACCCTGTGGACCACCCGCATGGGGCAGTGAAGGGAAGGCCCACATTGGTAGAAAAAACCCACAACCCCTTGGAGTTATCCTGTGCTTGGAAGAAGAATTAGGAAAAGGGAAAAGTATAGCAATAGTTTTATTCTTCATCGTTGTAAGTAAATATATAACTAGGAATATGGAAATTGCACTTTTGGATTTTGCAATAGTGTGATGGGCGAACAACGAGAATAGAAGCTGCGCATGGTGGATTCATAATCCACTGCCTTGATCCACTTGGCTACATCTGCCACTTATCCAGCTAAAGGATTTTTCTCTCTTTTCCATTCCTCATTATTCTATTTATTCTGACCTCCATACTTTGATCGAGATATTGGACATAGAATGCCACTCTTTAAAAAGGAATAAAAAGAGTTATCAGCTATGACATGAAAAAAATGGATCCTTTTGTATCTCATGATTTATTAGTAGAAATCGAAAAGATCAATATGAAGGAGGAGAAAGAAACAAGCGTAACATGGTTCCAGGCATCTTGCATTCTACCCACAATGGTCGGCCATACAATCGCGATTCATAATGGAAAGGAACATATACATTAAGGCTTTATGCGAATCTAGCATATAATGATAATACTTTTTGTTGGACATGGGCATAACTAAATATGTACTCACTTGTTACAAGAACAACTTGTTTTTCCCATAGTCTAAGTCAGCGGATCTCTAATAAAAAAGGTATGGGTTACTATTATGATGTAACTTTAGATAAGCCTTGTTCCTATGTCTGTGCTAGTCCTTTCGTAAAACTTGTTTTTCCCATAGTCTAAGTCAGCGGATCTCTAATAAAAAAGGTATGGGTTACTATTATGATGTAACTTTAGATAAGCCTTGTTCCTATGTCTGTGCTAGTCCTTTCGTAAAAGGCCTGCTAGATTTTTCTTGGTGCGACTGTAATTCACTACAATCACTCCAGAGTTTCTTAATTTTTTGATAGATTTAAGCCTCCACTTAACATATCTGAAAAATTTCATATTATCCTTAGTACTCATAAGTTTGGTCAACACAGTTTGATTATCATAGTACATAAAGAATGATGGTATTGGTTTCTCAACCAATGACAAGTCTAACAGAAGCTCTCTTAACCATTGAGCCTCAATAGTGGGGTGTCTACTTCCATGGTTGATCTTATCAATATAGTCAGTTTGCATGACCTCCATGAAACTACAGCACCGGCTAGAGTAAACACATATCCACTTGTAGCTTTGATGTCGTCAGCGTTAGAGATCCAATTGGAATCACTATATCCTTTTAATACAAGAGGATATCCACTGTAGTGAATTCGAAAAGATGTTGTACCTCACAAGTAATGCAACACTCACTCAAGCGCTTCCCAATGATTATCTCCTGAATTAGAATTAAACTGACTTACTTTGCTCACAGCAAATGAGATGTACGGTCTTGTAGCTGGAGCAAGATACATGAGGAACCTAATTATTTGTGAATATCTGAACTAATCTTTAACTTCTCCTTGATTTTTGTGCAACTTTATGCTAGCATCATATGGTGTTGGAGAAATTTTATAGTTCTCATATCCAAATTGACACAGGATTTTCTCAGCATAATAGGATTGATTTAAAGTAATCCCATTCTCATTTTTGATCAATTTTATATTCAGAACTACATCTACCTCTCCTAGATCTTTCATATGAAAATGTTGAGATAAGAAAGACTTGACCTTGTCAACTATGGCAGTGTTCATCCCAAATATGAGTATGTCATCAACGCGCAAGCACAAGATCACTCATTCACCCTCACCATAGAGGTGATACACACATTTATCTACTTTGTTTATAGAAAAACCAGCATACGTCAATGTTTGACCAAATTTCTCGTGCCATTGCTTAGTGCTTTCTTTAGGCCATATAAGGGCTTCTAGAATCTATACACTTTATTGTCCTCTCCAAATATCACAAAACCATCAGGTTGCTCCATATAGATTTCTTCCTCCAACTCTCCATTAAGGAAAGCTTTCTCACATCCATTTGACAGACATCTAAACATATGAAGAAGCTAATGCAAGGAGCACTCTGATGGTGGTTAATCTAGCTGCAAGAGAATCAGTATCAAAGAAATCCTCTTTTTCTTTTGGGTATAAATTTGTCCAAAAGTCTTGCCTTGTACTTCTCAATAGTACCATCAGGCCTAAACGTCATCCACGAGGTATATTATAAAGCCATCACCAAAGGTTTTCTCAATCCTTTGTCTCTTGCTCCTCTGAGGAGCATCATCGACTATATTGTTATCTTCCTCAGGAATATCATACATTGGTTAAAAAATAATGGGATTTTCATAAAGCTCATTATTTTTAGTTTGTTCATTTTCAGTTTGAACATACTGATCACGAACATCTTCAATACGTGAAGTATTGCCTTCTATAGTCTATGATGTACTATCTTCTACTGCTCTCTTTGGATAAATATCCTCAAAGAATGAAGCATTATTGGACTCTATTATTGTGTTAACAACAATCTTAGGAGTAACCGATCACTACTAAACATCTATAAGCCATGCTATTAAATGAATAACCTAGAAAGACACAATCGACTGTTTTTGGTCCAAGTTTTCTCTTTTTCTACATGGTTATGTTGACTTTCCAAACACCCCCAGGTGCGCAGAAGATACACATTTTGTTTTTTCCCTTGCCATCCCTCACATGGAGTAATCTCTCTTTGTTTAGAGATGACTCCATTTAAGACATATGTTACTGTCAAAATAGCTTCCCTCCTCTATAAATAGGCATACCGACACTCTCCAACATGGCGTTCACCAAGTATGTTAGTGTCTAATTTTTCCTCTCAGCCACCCCATCTGACTGGGGTGAGTATGGTCGTGTAACTTCATGGGCAATGCCATGTTCAACACAAATTAGGGAGCATTCATCGGAGATATACTCTCCACCACGATCAGACCTTAGTCATTTAATCTTTCTATTTAGTTGGTTCTCAACCTCGGTCTTATAAATTTTAAAATAGTTTAAAGCTTCATCTTTTGTTTTTAAAATTTAAACATAGTAGTAGCATGTTAGATCATCAATTAAAGTAAGTATCTTTTGCTTCCTTTAATCAGCAATCCATTTATCTCACATAGTGAATGGACAAGATCTAATGGTGCCAAGTCCCTTTCTACCTCTAACGCATAGAAGATTTTTCAAGGTTGTTTTGCCTCATATTTATTCAAACTAGTTGCAACATTCGAATTATTACGAGATTCAAAAATACTTAAGTGGAACAAGCCTCTGCTCTCATAGCCTTTACCAACAAAGGTACCAAACTTAGACATCGCGAATTTATTTGACTCAAAAACTAACTTAAAACCCTCTCTACATAAGAGAAAACCACTTATGAGAATTTTATTTAAACTTGGTGCATGTTGCATGTTCCTTAGATGCACAGTTTTCCCCATGGTAAGCTTCAAGTCCACCGTACCAACACTTAGTATAGAAGCTTCTAATCCATTCCCCATCACGACAGAGGTAGCCCCTGCTGCCTGATAAAAAGAAAACAAGGACTACAAGTAAAGCAACTCCAAGATAGGACTTTCATAAGTCAATGCAAGTACATCAAGGACATGCTCAAGCAGTTTGACATGGACAAAGTCAAGCCTATCAACACTCCCATGCAAACCAACGGCCACCTTGACCTCAATACAGAAGGTAAACCTATGGATCAAAATGTATATTGATCCATGATTGGCTCTCTTCTCTATCTTTGTGTATCTAGACTCAACATCATGCTAAGTGTGTACATGTGTGCAAGATTTCAAGCCACTACTAAGGAGTGTCACTTGTGGCTGTCAAGAAAATCCTTAGATATCTAGTTCACACACCTAACCTAGCTTTGTGGTATCCCAAGGGTGCTAGTTTTGATCGTGTTGGACATTTGGATTTGGATTATGCAGGTTGAAGGCTGATAGGAAATTCACCTCCGGTATATGCCAATTTCTTGGTAGATCCTTAGTGTCGTGGTTAACCAAGAAACAAAACTCCGTAGCCCTATCCACCATTGAAACGAGTAATTGTCGCTCTCAATTGCTTTGGACAAGGAAAACCTTGAAGGACTACGATGTTAATTTGAATGAAGTATCTCTTTTGTATGATAATGAAAGTGCAATCAAGATAGCCAACAACCCTGTCCAACATTCTTAAACCAAACATATAAATATACGACACCACTTACTTAGAGATGATGTGACTAAAGGAGATATAGCCTTAAACCGTGTAAGGACAAAAAACCAATTAGCAGATATCTTCACCAAGCTCTTAGATGAGAATATGTTTTTTAAGCTGAGGCATGAGTTAAATACCTTGGATTTTTGAAATATTCCTTGAAGCATCGCACATGTGTTTGCTTTTTATTTTTATTTTTGGGACTTAAGATGTGTGAACACACAAAGGGGGATTATTGTTCTCTCAATGAGCAAATATATATCATAAAGTGTGAAAAACAATATTTTTATTATCTTTAGGGTGATGAATATGCAAAATCGTGAGCATATGTATCATAGGATCCCATATTTTTAATACACAGAGGTCATAGTGCACAATTCCAGCTCATACATGGTGGCAACGCCTCGGAAGCCTTCGCTTTGTGGCCGACACCTTCGGCCAGCTAAATCTCCAGGATCTGCTTCCCCATTCCACGGTGGAGCCAGAGCCCGGATACTGCTGGGATCTCCATCCGCCCCAAGTAATGGCATGAAGCATTCACAGCTCGCCGGCATGGTCGGCTCTGAATCCCTCCTCCCCATCCTAGATTCCGAATCCGATGGGGACGAGAGTTCGCATAGCCGAACCTCCTCGGCCGAGGTGTATGTGGTCGCGCCCGGTGCCACGAACATCGCAAGCACGACGGCCGCGGCAGCCAGGACGATGGACGAGCACCTGCTCACGCCCATTGATGGGCAATCGGAGGCTGAGAGGGCCATGGAGGCATCTCGGTGGGCCATCCTGGCCGAGCGGGAGCGTCTTGATCAGGAGAGAGCAGCTCTCGAGGCACGAGAGCGCCAACATGACGAGCCTTACGGTTCACGCCGATGTTTGAATCGGCGTGCGTCCTCAACTGCCCAGAGGAGCCGAGTCATCCGTGCCCCTCTCTTTGGGTGAGAGCAAGACGGTGTCCCTGTTTACCAAACACCGGCCCAGAACCTCATTGCGGCTGCCGCATTGGCCGACTCGCTCCCGTCCCCGGTGGACGGCCCTGCGGCAGAGACTTACCGTTGAGTCGTCACTCTGATGAAGACGGCAGTCGAATAGCAAAATGAAGCCACATCAGCACGCGACCGACTGGCTTCCAGGTCTACTCGGAGCCAACCCTCGGTTGCTCCGAGTCGCCCTGTTACCATAGGCTCGACGCAACCGAGCCGTTCCACCAATCGGCGTCCCGATGCCCGCGAGGAAATCAACCAGATCCATGAGGAGCGGCGTCGAGCCGGCTCCCTCCGTGGCTAGGCTGACAGCGCCCGAGACGCGCGGGACGACCTTGAGGGAATTCGTGCGGCTCGGGCACGAGCTGAATGCCGTGGCGTGAAGGTTAATCAGCCGAGAGGCTCAGCTTCCACCAGTCCACTGTGCTTTAGCCGGCGGATCCGATCCGAGCCGTTTCCGAATCGGTTCCGGATCGCCAGCGGCGTCGACAAGTACGACGGCACTGCCAAGCCGGAAACTTGGCTTGCCGACTACTTAGTCGCATGCAACATTGGAGGGGCAACGAGCGTGTCGCCCTCCGAAGCCTTCCCCTGATGCTTGAAGGGTCGGCTCGGGCATGGCTTAACAGCCTGCCCGAAGATAGCATCTACGACTGGAGGGATCTCCAGGAGGCCTTCGTCAAAAACTTCGAAGGCACCTACAAGCGACCAGGGAATGCACAGGACATGTGGCTCTGCGTCCAGGAAAAAGGAGAGTCGGTCCGCAACTATATCCAGCGTTGGACTCAGCTGCGAATCTCCATTGAGGACGTATCCGAGACACAGGCCATCCAGGCCTTCTCCCAAGGAGTCAAGTATGAACTCCTGAAGCACAAGTTGGCTAGGTCTAATATACAGACCATGGGCCGGCTAATGGAAGTTGCCAGCAAATACGCGACTGGCGATGAAGCCATGCGGTACGAGAACAAGGGCAAGTTAAAAGCCGAGTCCTCAAGCCGTAAAGTTCCCACCGACCCAGGTCGAAAACGCATCGACAATCGCCCCCAGAAGTGAAAAGCTGGTGACGGAGATGGGGTCAGCGGAGCCGACCTAGTCGCGGCTGCTGAGCGCGGTGCCCAGCGCAGCGAGGGCGGCCAGAAGAAGGAGTGCCCGTGGCAGCAACGCAAGGCGCCGAGGCTCACCTTCGAGGAGATCCTCGATAAGCCTTGCTCCTTCCACAGCACTGCCGACTACCAAGCGGGCCACTCAACCCGGGAATGCAGCTTCCTGAAGCACCTTCGGGAAGAAAAGCAACCCGAGCCCGACGCCGGTGGAGAAGGAGGCTCTGCTGCGGGTGGCGGCTCTGCGCAGTATCCCCCGCAAAGGGGCGTACTTATAATCTTCCAGGGATCCGACTCCAAAAGGGGTCGGAAGCTGCGGTGCCGCGAGGTGAACGCGACAGTACTGGCAGTTCCCCAGTGGCTAGACTGATCCGAGGTGCCAGTCGGATTCGGCCAACTCGACCACCCGGATCGTGTCCCACACCCGGGCAAACACCCTCTGGTGGTAGATCCGCAAGTCGGTGGATTTAAACTTCGCAAGGTCCTTATGGATGGTGGCTCCAGCATCAACATCATCTTCATGGACATTTTGAAGAAGATGCAGATCCCGGAGTCCCAGCTCCATCCCAGCAGCACCACCTTCCATGGGATAGTGCCTGGGAAGTGCGCCAAGCCATTGGGCCAGGTCCCCTTGGAAGTTGTGTTCGATGAACCGAACAACTTCCAAGTCGAGACCTTGACCTTCGAGGTAGTCAACTTCAAGAGCGCCTACCACGCGATCTTCGGCCACCCGCCCTATGCCAAGTTCATGGCTAGGCCGTGCTATACATACCTCAAGCTGAAGATGCCGGGTCCGAAGGGGGTCATCACCATCACTGGCGACTTTGAGCGCTCCAACTAGTGCGACATCACCAGTGCAGATATAGCCGAATCCATGATTGCGGCTCAGGAGCTGGAAGGCATCCAAAGGTCTGTTGACCCTGATCAAGCTCCACCCAGCAAGAAGTCGGTGACCGAGTCCACCTTCCAATCGGCCAAGGACACTAAACGTGTCCAGGTCCACCCTGAGGATCCGTCCAAGACGGTCCAGATCGGGACTGACCTTGAGGCTAAATAGGAAGGCGCACTCGTCGACTTCCTTCGTGAGAATTGGAGCATCTTCACATGGAAGCCAGCTAACATGCCAGGTGTTTCAAGAAAGTTCGCCGAGCACTCACTCAACGTCGCCAAAGACGCGAAGCTGGTCAAGCAATCTCTTCGCCGCTTTGCTGAAGACTGGTGTAAAGCTATTGGAGAAGAGATAGCCTGACTCCTCGTGGCCGGGTTCATCAAGGAAGTTCGTCACCCGGACTGGTTGGCAAACCCAGTCCTGGTTCTTAAGAAGAACAAAATTTGGCGCATGTGCGTGGACTACACGTCCCTGAACAAGGCATGCCCCAAGGACCCATTCGCGTTGCCTCGCGTCGATCAAGTCGTCGACTCCACGGCCGATTGCGAACGTTTATGTTTTCTGGATGCCTATTCAGGCTATCACCAGATTAAGATGAAAGAATCAGATCAAATAAAGACTTCTATCATTACCTTGTTTGGGGCTTTTTGTTATATCACCATGCCTTTTGGTTTGAAAAATGCTGGCGCAACATATCAGCGTTGTATGCAGAAGTGTTTGCATGACCAGATAGGCAGGAATGTCCAAGCTTACGTTGACGACATTGTGGTGAAGACAAAAAAGAGTGTGGATCTCTTGACTGACTTGGCCGAAACCTTCGCCAATCTCAGGAGATTCGACATGAAGCTCAATCCGAAGAAGTGCGTCTTCGGAATTCCTTCCGGCAAGCTGCTCGACCTCATCGTTTCCGAACGAGGAATCGAGGCAAACCCGGACAAGCTTGATGCCATCATCAAGATGGGCAAACCGAAAGATCTGAAGGCTGTCCAGCACCTAACCGGGTGCGTAGCCGCACTAAGTCGGTTCATTGCCTAACTCGGTGAGAAGGCTTTGCCTTTTTACTGACTCCTCAAGAAATCCTACTCCTTCGAGTGGACCAGTGAAGCTCAGAAAGCCTTCGACGACCTCAAGTGCCTTCTGTCAACGCCTCTAATTCTCGCTGCACCAATGGAACGAGAGCCCATGCTGCTCTACATCGCGGCCACGAACCACGTGGTTAGCATTGTCCTAGTGGTGGAACGTGCAAAAAAAGGCCGAGTACAGAAGGTGCAGCGACCTGTCTATTATGTCAGCGAGGTCCTCTCCGAGTCGAAGCAGCGCTACCCGCACTACCAGAAATTCATTTATGGCGTTTTCTTGGCAACACGGAAGCTGGTTCACTACTTCCAAGCCCACTCGGTTACCGTGGTCAGCCATGCCCCTTTGTCTGACATCATCAATAACAGGGACGCCACGGGCCGAGTTGCTAAGTGGGCAATTGAGCTCATGCCTCATGACATCAGCTACGAGCCCCGCAAGGCTATCAAGTCTCAAGCTCTCGCGGACTTCATCGTCGAGTGGACTGAAAGTCAGTCCCTTCCGAGTCAAGTGCACTCGGAGCACTGGGTCACGTACTTCGACGGCTCGAAGATGCTCGCGGGCACGGGGGCTGGAGTCGTCCTCATCTCCCCCAAAGGCGACAAGCTAAATTACGTGCTACAGATCCACTTGGCCGCCTCCAACAATGTAGCGGAATACGAGGCATTGCTGCATGGCTTGCGCATCGCAGTCTCACTCGGCATTCGCCAACTCCTTTGCCACGGCGACTCGGATCTGGTGGTACAGCAAGTGATGAAGACGTGGGACACCAAGGACCCCACCATGGCGGCATACTGTGCTACCGTGCGTCAGCTAGAAGGTCATTTCGAAGGCCTGGAACTTCATCATGTTCGCCGAGCTGACAACGAGGCGGCCGACTCCCTCGCCAGGATTGGCTCTGCTCGTGAAAAGGTGCCACCTGGAGTGTTCCTTCAGCAACTTTTCCAACCGTCCGTTAAACTGGAGTCAGCAACCGAGTCATCTGAAGTCGGGTTGCAAGACCTTGGACTAGCCCACCAAGCCCAGGAAGGCGTCCTGGCAGTTATACCACTTTGGACTCAGCCGTTCCTTGCTTACCTTCTGCGTAAGGAGCTTCTCGACGATCTGACTGAAGCGCACCGCATTGTGTGCCGTGCTCGAGCTTACACCATCATTAATGGTGAGCTCTACAAGCGCAGCACCACGGGAATCTTCCAGCGTTGCATCTCGTCGGAGGAAGGCTGAACGATGCTCAAGGAAATCCACTCGGGACTTTGTGGCCACCACGCTTCGTCACGGGCATTGGTCGCCAAAGCTTTCTGCCATGGTTTCTTCTGGCTCACTGCCCGTGCTGATGCAGAAGAACTCGTTCGAACCTGCGAAGGATGTTAGAGGTACGGCCGCCAATCACACATGCCGGCTACCGCGCTCAAGACCATCTCCATCACGTGGCCCTTTGTCGTGTGGGGGCTCGACATGGTGGGTCCGCTCAAGACAGCACGAGGGGGTTTCACTCACCTCCTTGTGGCGGTGGACAAATTCACTAAGTGGATTTAGGCCAAGCCTATCATGAAGCTTGATGGTCCGACTGCCGTCAACTTCATGAAGGGAGTCATCTTCCGATTCAGTATCCCCCACAGCATCATCACCGACAATGGCAAGAACTTCACTGCTGAAGTCTTCCGCCAGTTTTGCCGGGATCATGTAATCCGAATTGACTTCGCCTCCGTGGCCCATCCGCAGTACAACGGCCAAGTCGAGCACTCCAATGCACTCATTCTTCAAGGCATTAAGCCCCGGCTGTTAGTCCCGTTACAACGGGCCGCCGGCGCCGTCCTGCCGAGTGACATCCTCCACGACTCCCCGCGAGTCACATCATACGTGGAAGAGGATGCCGAGTCGGCAAGACAGGATGATCTTGATCCCCTGGAGGAAGCGCGGGAACTTGCTCTTTCACGCTCGGCCATCTATCAACAGAACTTGTGCCGCTATCACAGTCGCCAAGTTCGGGGCCGAGTCTTTAACAAAGGAGATTTGGTCCTCCGACTCATCCAAGATAAGGCGGGCATGCATAAGTTATCTCCGCCTTGGGAGGGCCCGTTCATCATCAACCAAGTACTACACAACGGCGCCTACCGACTAGAGGACCCGGCAACCGGTGCAGTCACTGAAAGGACTTGGAACATTGCTCAGCTGCGTCCCTTTTTCACTTAAACTTTGTACTTCTAGCAGTTATTGTTTAATCATAAATAAACATTTGTTTCCTTCGAGCGGCACTCGGGAAGCACTTTGTTTCTACACTTTTATGTTGGGCTTTTTTGGTCTCTTTTCATGTTTAATTATGTTCCCTTGGGCACTCCCCGGGGCTACGTTTAAAAACCAAGTGGCTTGACTCCTGGGCAACCCCCGGGGGTTACCTCAACCCACTGGGTGATTTATCACTCGGTACAAGTTATTTCGGATCTCCTGACTTTGTTTTTACACGAGCGTCTAAGTAAACGTGTATGGTACCTAAGGCCCATTCTTCGTCGCCAACTACAGTCACAACCCGGCTGTCTGGTTGGCAAGAGCAAAAGCTAAAGGTCGGCCTGCATGCGAAAAGATTTGACTCGGTGCAAAAACAAATTCGGACGAACCAAATAACTTGTGCAAAATAATTGACAGCATTTCAGTTCAAAATAAACATAGTTTTTACAGCTTTCTTACTCGGCATACCGAGAGATATTACATAATAGTTCTATTCTTCTGGAGCTGGCTCCACGCGCTCCTCCAGGTCAGTGAACTCGACGATCTGACTGGCGGCGCGGCGGACTCGGGGAAGCAGCTCGAGGGGGTCGACCGGATTGCCCTTCGCGTCGAGTGGAGCTCCAGCAGAAATATTGTCGACGTCAGCATCGGGGTGGTGTGCCAACATCATTGCCAACGCCATGCCGGCTCCCGAACGTGTCGCCGACTCCTTCCACTTCTCCACCTCTGCCGAACCTTGCGAGAGCTTGTCGGGGAGGGCGAAGATGTTAGAGCTCACCTCTTCATTAGGCCAAAGCAAGGAGCAGAGGGCTTGCGAGGCCGACTTCATGCTCTGCATCAAGCTCTTTACCTGGAGGAGTCGGTCCTCCATAGTGACGACGCAACTGGACATCATTTCGGGTGTCCAGAATGCGTCAAGAGCTTCACGTGCTGGGCCTGACAGCGCTTGGAGTTGGAGCACCGCCTTCCTCGCCTACTCCTCCAGCTCTGGGCAAGCATCTGGGTGCGGGTTTTGGCAAGGAAGCTGGAAAATGCATAAAATTGACAAAGGACGCGGAGACTTACCGAGTAGAGTCTCATTGGCCTTTTTAAGATGCCCCATGAGCTCTCCCTCGTGCTTCTCCCACTCGACGACGGCAGCCGAATGCCGGTTCCGCAAGTCGGTCAAATTCGTGAGGAACCCGTCAACCTGCCCCTGGAGCTCCTGGTTCGCGGCCTTCATCCCGTCATATTGCGCCACCAGCTGCTGATGCTCCGTCTGCAGCAGGGCGGCGGTCTTCATGCTTTCGCGAGCTTCCCTCAGCTCGTTGTCGAACTCGGCCACTTTGGCATCGAGCATCTCTCTTACTCTAACCATCGGGATCACGCCCTTCAGATCCTCCCGAAGTCGGGTGTTTTTGGCTTCGACGTCTGCCGACTCAAGAAGGTCAAAACCAACAAAACCTTAAGGCAAAATAGCTAATGACTCGGATACTTACTCCCGATGGTGGCGAGCTTCTCCTCGAGCTGCCGACTCTTGGCCCTTTCTTCAGCCAACGCCTTCTCAAGGAAGGCGTTCCTCTCCGCGAGGGTTTGGCTGCTTCCGCCGAGTCGGACCGCAGCCTGGACAAGGAGACATTTCGAGTCAGCATGACCCGAGTTAATAAGTCTCCAACTGACTCAACCAGTCGGCTCGAGACTCGGGGGCTACACCCACTGGGTGCACTGATCATGCTCCCAGTGTTAAAAATCAAGCGAAGATCGAATGTGAAAACCTACCCCGACGGAAGATTCCAAAACCTCGACCGATTCCGCCAAGATCTTGGCCGCGTCAGCAAACTCCCTAAGCTTAGAGCTCAGGGCAGCGACGCGGTCAGTGGCCCTTTGCACCGCAGCCAGGTCCTCCGTGCTGCAGCTCGGCAGCAGCAGTGCGGGCACAAGGCTGCTCGACGAACCGGGTGCCGTCTCTTCGGGGGCGGGCGCGGGAGCCAGCATCAGGCTTCGCTCCGCCACCGGTGAAGACTCGGTAATGGGCTGACCTGCGCCCAGTCCGCCGGCTCTGCGGAGTCGGTGCTAGGCGCCACCATCGGCTCTGTTGTCGCCACGCTGGCGGGAGTCGGCGGAGGTTGCGGGTCATTGGCTGGTGCTGCGGCCATTTCGCTACCTGCGCCCGACTCCGGCATCACCGCCACGGGCGTAGCAGACGGCGGAGCGTTGGGCACAGCCGCAGTCGGGGGCACGGCTGGCTCCGTCCCCTTCCCCGACTCAGACGCCATCGCCACGGGCGCGGTGGGCGTCTGCACGCTGGGTGCAGTTGTGGTCGGAGCTGGAGAGGCCATCTCTGATGGCGGGATTGGAGTCGGCCCCGTGGACGAGCTGGGTTGGAAGCCTCCTTTGTCGGAGAGCTTCCTTTGGACTCTACAAAAAACAAAAGCGCAAGCCGACTTCAACATCTTTCCCTTTTCAATTGAAACGGGAAAGAAAGCGAAAGAGGCGTACCTGGTGGTCGTAGGGACCACCTTCTTCTTCGGCTTCGCTGGGGCGGACGTACCCCCGGAGGAGCTGGCGGATGCCGGCTGGGGCGCAGCCGGCTTGACGGCAAGCGTGGTAACTTGCATCGCAAGGCTGGCAGTGTCGGCCCATGCTCGCTTGGTGGCCGATTCCGCCTGAGCCGACTCCGCCTGGGCTTGTAACGCCTCGAACCCAGAGGTGTCGTCCGTACGCCTCCGTTTGAAAATTATAGGGGCCTCTTTCGACTCGTCTTCCGAGTCGACCGGAACTCGCCCCCGTTCTGGGTCCCCGTCCTCGGGGGCTTCTTCCTCGACCTCCACGTCGTCCAAAGCCTCCGGAGCTGGATTTTGCTCAGGAAGTGGCGGCATAGAGTTCAAGTGGAGAGGCCGGCAAGCATGTCGTCGGTCACCACCGACGGGACCCAGTCGCCTTTCTTCTAGTCATCAGGGAGCACGGCGGCGGAGGAGGATCCAGTGTCGATCTTCTTTCCCTTGGAGACGCGCGACATGGTCGGAAGGCGGTGGCGGATCGAGCGCTTTCTCGGGAAGGAAAGAGACAGTGCGCGGTGGTGGGGCTCTGGAGGCGAATGGATTTAAGCGCGCGGAGAAGACGAAGGCAGATGGGAACTGCTTCACCCCCACACCTATTTTTATAGAAGAGGGAGGCGAACCGCCGATGGTCGTGCGCCACATGTGGCAGCAAACCACCACGGCAACCGTCGTCCCACGCGCGCGATCCCGCGGGATTCGAGGCGCCTTTTCCACCATGACCCGTCATCCCAGGCGTTCCAGCCGGCGAGCATTACGTCAGCAGCCATCCCGTGCACACTGCACGTGTGATTCGAGGCGCAATCATAACAAGCCATCATTTCGAATGCCCCACGAAGTCGCCGCAACAGCAGCGGATGTCTCGCGCACGCCTCGCGCGGGACTCGAGGCGAAATCATCGTGCTGCAGCACCGCAGGCGCTCTGTCCAACCAACTGCGCGCATTAAATGCTAAAATGACGTCGTGTGCAGTCGAGACGACTTCATGTGACCACAAGCTGGCTTCGACTGGGTTCGGCTCGATCGGGTTGAATCGCACTCGGACACCGAGTCAGCTTGAAGTCGGCTCGGCTCATTGAGTCATGTCACAGACTGTGCCAACTCTACCAAACAATTTCGAGGCATACCAACTGCACCACTCGAAAGCAGATCAGATCTGCAAAAAGGGGTATCGATAACCAACCCAACAGGGTTTTGCAGGTCACTCGGCAGCACCCAAGCTAAGGACAAACCCGGCATCCACAGCGGCACAAGGCGGTCCCTGACTCAGAACCAGACGCCACAGCGGCGCAACGGTTTTCTGGTTCGGAACCCAGTGCCGGAGTTCGAGGACTGGGTTTCAAAGCTGAAGGTCGAAAGCGTCCCCCCTGCGGGCACAAGCTGGCAAAGATCCACTCGGACAAGCCCAGACGCTATTTTGGGTTCACTCGGAATTTATGATACGCCTCCCGGAAGGCCACCAGCCAACTTCCCCAGCAAGAAAGCGCGGGTATCACCGAAACTCCCCACACTTAGCACAAACTTAACCTTTTTTCAGGTATCTCAGGAGTCCATCAAGGTCTCTCTACGGCCGATTCGAAGGCGCATACGGCTTGCCTACCAGACGGCGTCCGTATCAAGACCCTGAAGCACTCGGGGGCTACTGACGACGGGATCCACAGGGGATAGGCCCAAGACAGAGAATCGGCCCAACAAGCCCGGGAAGTCCCACGGAGGCCCACTCGGGTGAAGGCTCAAGCGAAGCCCACACGGAAGCAACGTCCGGTTGTCATCAAGACTTGTGTTACAACCTCATCAAGGCAAGCGTTTCGCTGGCGTGAAGGCTGGCGTTACTCGGAGAGTTAAAAAGAGTAAAGACGCAAATTAAAGTATGCAGTTACTGCTTGGCCGACTGGCCGAGTCGGCATATGTAAAGCCTAGTCTTGCTGACCCTATATAAGGCAAGGCTAGGGCACCCATGCAAGGGGCTAGATTTTTACGCATTGTCTTCTACCTCAAGACAAGAGCAACCTCCATCTTTCTGTAACCTTTCTCGCACAAGATCAGCTATACAATCAACAAGAGTAGGGTATTACCTCTGCCATTGGAGGGCCTGGACCTGGGTAAAATCTCTTGTGTGAACCCGCTTAGATCTTCCACTTGCGTCCCCCCGATCCGTAGAAATGAGTATTGCCGTGAAATCCCCACGACATCCTTTGAAATCCCAAAATGTCCGAGTCAGTATGTCGGAAGCTCTGAGTTCGATTACTATGCTGACTTCATTGAGTACCTTGAAATCTCAGAAGCTCGGAGTGCAATTTCAGAACCTCCAAAATTTGACTCTGATTATGCATTGTTCCAGGCTATTCAAATTTTTTGGATGGTCTAAGTTAGGTCAGAACTGTCGACATTTGCTCATGTCCACTGTGCTATCCGCTGTGCTCTGAAAGTTGGAGTCTTTGGGTTTTTGCTAGAGTCTCCAAGATCCATTGCTGGACAACGCTATATAGTCATTGCTTTGAAAAGTTGAAGTCTCCGGGTTCTTGTCAGAGCCTCCGAGATCTATTGCTGTATATGCAATATAGTCATTGATTTGGAAAAGTCGAAGCCTCCGGGTTCAAGTCAGAACCTCTGAGTTCTACCGATTTTGCTATAACAACTAGTTTTTGAGGGGTTGGCTACATATACGCTCAATCCTCTATGCACACATAACTCTTTGCTAATCCATTCATACTTGTTTCTTCTGTCTCCTATGTGGTTATCTCTTTCCCTTCTTCAAACTTGTTTCCTTGCATATTTTGTTCACTAGCATGCTGGGTTTACTTAGATTTATAGAACTACATATATAGGATTAATTTTGGTATTAATTTTTGATAATCTCCTATTCACCCTCCCCTCTTTTCTATACCGCCCCACTCCTGCTCGGTGTATGCTGGGAAGAAGTGTCGACAAGTATCAAGTGACATGGTACTCCAGCACAAATGTCAGGGAGACAAATAGAGTATGGAGCAGTGGTGATGGTGAAATTCGGGTACCCAAAATAACATGGACGTCTCCACATTATATAACTACCACCTCACACAAGTACCAGCTTAAAATAACAATCCTTAATCACTAGTAACTGCAATAGTTAATTTTCTTCAGCGCTGGTTAGTAACCAATGGAATTAACACCAAATTAAGCCATTTGAATTAGTGATTCATGAAGAGATAACAACAACATTTATCAAAACAAATAGGGTCACAAGTCACGCGGATATTCAAGAGAAAACGCAGTTGCGTATGTGTGTGTGTGTTTAGCCCAAGCCTCTCATGCCATATTTATCTTATATTAGTGAGTGACATGAATCTCACCTTATATGTTGGTTTTCACCTCCTTGCCTTAGCAATATGGGACACAATCGTGCAATGCTTTGGAATTTTCATTAATAGGCCTGATCCACGTGGCTCACGTGTGCTTATTTCTAACAGATGACGGTCATATAACATATTCAAACCCATCTCTATTGTTTCCTCTTGGTGAAGAGAGGACTAACTTCTATCTCCATATTTTCTATCCTCTACGTCAGCAAATTTCTTTTGTGGCACATTTGAGAGATATTTGAGATCACACCATCGAGGAACTGAACATGCCAAAGGGGTGACACTCTTTGTCCTATGATGTATGATTTTTTTATATATAGAGGAGAAACAGAAAAGCTAGCTGTTTACAGAGTCCAACTCTATGTTAGGATGTAAGCTCTAGGGACAATCTTATTGTCTTTATAAATTATTGAATCTTAATGTTACTTTTGCTATAGAGACAACATACTACATAAGATGTCTTTAGTTTTGACTCTAGATGACATAAATGGTATGATAGTCAGCATCTCAATCTACTTTTATACATTATCCAATTTGTATCGTGTTATATTATTAGTGAAAGGGTAGCTTTTGGATGCACGTTTTTTTTCCATAAAATAGTATGTAATTTATAACCGTAAAATTAATTAATATATTGCATAATGAAGTACTCCCTCTGTTCCATTTTGTTAGGCGCCAATTGATTTCTGATTTTTTCCCGTTTTGTTAGGCGCTAATTAGGACCGCGCTCGGTGAAAGCTTCGAACGCACACGGGCATTAATTAGGACCGTGCTCGGCGACGCTTCGATCGCAAGTTACTGCATGTGGCCATGCCAGCTTCTTCATGCTGAACAAATTTGATATTTCGTTGAACAACTATGCTGAACAAATTTGATACGAAGATGAACTATGCTGAAACTGATGCTACCTTCATTTTTTTGAGATCACAGTAGCAAAACACATTTTACAAAAGCACATTAGCAAAGCACATTACAAATTCTAATTGAGGAACTCAAAGGCTTCCCTAACTATATCTGGATCACATTGTAAAGTGCTCGGTAGCTCGCCAAACCTTTGCAAGATTTGCTTCTTCATGTGCAGAATAGTGTAATGTTGGCAGCCTTTATGTCGCAAAATCTCCCTCATGCAGGACTACTGAGTAAGAAACACACGATTCAACCTTCCAATTGGGTATTCTTCGTAAGCATTGAATAACCTTGTTAACAATATCTTTGACATTACTTGGAGCTAATTTCTAGAACAAGGACTGGATGGCTGCAAAAAAACTAAGGTCCAGTATGTTAAGATCCGGTGAATTAGGAGGCTGGCAAATTAAATGAATATTAAAGCCATCCTTGGTTGCCACTCTACAAAAATCTTCATCTTCGACAGAAATGTGTGTCTTTGTATTGTCCTGCTGAATATATATAGGGCTTCCTACCCCATTGGCTGGCCATTTTTGCTTGATGGCAAGTAAAACCTTCTCAATAAGAAAGGATTTGCTAACTTCCTTAGTGACAGATGTCATTGCTTTTGTGATCAAGGTACTTGCTGGTCTATTTGCACTTCTTCTTTTTGCCGGCTCTGTAAAAGTGAAAGGAAATATGCCAATTTTTCCAGAGAATGTCTCATTGCCTTGACCATCAAACCTAGGTCTGGCAATAGCCGCTAGAAACATGACTTTCTCAATAAAATTCTTGCTTTTAGCTGTTCTCTCTCGTTTATCTTCACCAGGTGCCAAATAATAATTCTGGCATTTCCTAGTCCTATAGAACCATTTTTCATCAATGTACACCACGTTGTACAAATCTCTAAATATGGGTTCATGAGGAATGCTTTGGCTATGGAGCATAGATAAGCAAAACCGCACACGGGCTACCTCATTAGCATCGGTCAAAGTGAATTTTATGTCATTGGTATGTCTCTTGATTTTACCTTCCTTCAACCGTCTGAACAATGTGCTCTTTGGGATACTCAAAGCGTGTGCTAGATCTATGAGAGTTGTGCGATTTCTTAGCGGCACATCTCGAATGGCTTGTGGGTCAATGTGTACTCGTTTACGTCCACAATTCTTGGCCCTCTTATTGCTAACGCTATGCACACCCCCACCACGCTTATCAGCTGTCCATATACGCTGCACCACCCTAAGAGGCACGCCAGTATCTAGGGCTACGGATTTTGTCACTCCATGATTCAACATGCCGGCAGAAGTCCTCTCCAAAATCATTGACCATATGGCTCTACGCTCATCATCAGTTAGAAACTTCCTTCTTGTACGACCATTGCCATCCAAATCTGCTTCATGAACAAAATCAATCAAATATTTAAGCCTAGGAAGGCTACCATTTTGATGGTATGTGACTGTGCAACCAAATTTTTACACTTGTGCAACCAAATGTTTACAACTATGTGTACTACTCGAGATTTCTGAGAGAAAATATGATTGAAACCGTAGCCTATCCAACAATACATATAAGACGTGTCAACTGACTTACTTGGCTCGCCTCCGTCTCCATGGCTTGCACCTCCATCGACATCAGATTCATTACCATCGGCGTCATCTCCATTACCATCTGCTTCAGCGCCATTACTGATTGCATGAACCGAACTTCCCTCCGCAAATCCGTCTCCATCTGTTCAACACAATTCGAACAACTATATCAGTTCTGGATCAGGAATGCATGAAATATCTTGTTGTAAAAATGCAATAAACGTCTTACTCGGGTAGCCGGCATCATCATCTTCAATGAGCACTTCATGCTTCATAAGCGTCAGATTCATGTTCATCTATTAAAGCCGCAAATTATGAACAGGAAGCAAACGGAATAGATCAAGCTGTGAAGACAGAAATAAATCAAACTCACCTTCTTCAATCTCTTCCCAATTGGTGTCATGGTTAAGATCCATCTGCTGTACACCTTCGGCTGGCTGGATTGGTTGGTTGAGATCAAACCCATGGATTGGTTGGTTGAGATCAAGCTCAAACCCATGGATCGGCTCATTCAGATCAAGGTCAAACCCATGGATCCTATCAGCCATTTCTTCCGGAGCATACTAGTAATGGAGGATTGAAAGAGAGGAGTGCAAAGTAGAGGAATCGCAGAATGAACTTTCCTTGTTATCACTTCTGGTATTTGTAGGCGGAAGAAGACTAAGAGATAGAGGGAAATTGAGCTTTGCTAACTTCAAAAGTTGGCTCCAAAATTTGGTTTTTCTCCCTCTCTTCTCAAATTTCCGTTCGAAACAAATGTCAAATTTTCATTTTGCCTCCAAGTTTTAGGCTCCAAAATTATGTTCTGCCGGCTGATGCTCAAATATCACGCATGCATGCAAAATATGCGTATGCACCTCGCAAGACTGCATGCATGCAAGCCTCTGGCAAGCCAATTAGAGCTGCATGCGTGTGATTGCTTTTTGCTCTGCTGCTGCGCGCGTTAGATCCCTGCTATGCTTATGCGGGCGATTTTAAAGTGTATGCATGCAAGCATCGCTAATAGAGCCTGTTAATTACGTAATCATTGCGGGATTCGGCAATTCTCTTTCCTTCTTGGTCTCGGTGCTAGAGGGGAATACGCCTAAGATAAAGAGACGGAGGGAGTACATAATATGCATGCATAATACAAATGAAGTATAAGCTACATAATGTAATTTATGGTTGTTTATATGTAGGGATGCATTATTAACGAAGCAGTAAAATGCACTATGAGCCTCCGTTCATGTTTACCATTTAGGCCTCAAGCTCTCCACTTCGGATGTAGCCGCTAACATGGCGTCGATCATCAGTCAAACGTGATAAATAGGCCATTCCTTTTGCAATTAAACCGTAACTTCACCTAATTCTTTACTACTGTCCAGCTAGCTATCCAATATCGGCTTATCAGTATCTATTTTCCAAACAAAGAGTTCGGGCCTTAATGACTTACCAGATGCGACAAGTTTGGAGACGAAGAGACGCCCAAGTGCATTCCATAGACTTGTGCTAGCTAGGGAAGATACCGGAATATCCCTTCCCTGACTGCCCAGATTTTGTCAACTCATCACGTGCTGACTCCTGAGCATATATCGCTCGAGTGCTTGTCGCACGCGGGGAAGCAAGCGAACTGCAGCACTGCCACTCCCTGCCAGTAGCCTTCGGACAGCTTACAGCTATCGATCGAACGAACTCGCGCTGCCACCGAGACGCGGAATCGCCCGCGGATCCCAAGAAAATTAAGCGGTTAGTGCCGTGCCGTCGCTGAACTCTCCTCCTGCCTGAAACGTACTGGCCATTCCCTGTTTCCATCGAGAGCACCCGGCGCCCGTGTGCCGAGCGCGCGCGCGGCCGGCTGCCTCTCGAGCCACAGCTGGAGCCGCACGGTTGCGTCGAGATGGATTATGACAGCGACACCAGTTTCGCATGGTGAATTGGTGACGACACCGGATCGGCAGGGGCCGCGGTCACGCTTCCCTTCTTGCCGCTTCCGCCTGACCATGGTCCTAACCGTGACAATTAATTAACACTGCATAAAATAGACAGGCTAGATTCGCCCCAGATACTAGCAAATCTCATGGTTGTCAACTCGGCATATTATAAGGTGGAGCTAAGTAGAGTTGATTTCGCCATGAAAATTATTGAATCAGAGGTGGTCCTCGGTTTACTACAATACGTTCGTCACGTTCAGGTGACTGAGTTTTAGACGTTCCACGTTGCTGTTTAGCAATGTTGCCGCAGATGTAATCTGTCTCATCTGTCACATGCTTGTTTCTGTTCGAGAAAATACTCGAGCATGTATGGGATAAGATCAACTTTTACAGGTAAGGGTGGTAACGTGGCCATTCTCCGCTAGCACTGGGGGATGCTTCTCCATCCCCGTCCTAAATCAAATGATTTTCGAAGGATTATGGGAGGATTCAAATCTTTAGAATTTTTTTATATTGGTTGTTTTGATTCATAGGATTGTAAATCATAGAAACTTTTTCTTCAAATTCATTTGTACCAAATTTCATAAGAAAATTTTAATTGATCCCAACTTTTTGAAAAAATTTATATATTTTTTCTATGCACAATCAATCGTCTTTTCAATCTTGTAATATTTCGGATGGCATGCCATTTTAATTCTACATTTTTTCTATTTTTTACGTTTTAAAAATCCTGCGAAAGAGGCTAGCTATCGTGGACAATTTTCCTTCTACCCTCGTCCCAATAATAAAAAAGTCAACTTTTCTCTAAAAAAACAATATAAAGTCAACTAATCTTAGGTTAATTAACTAATAATAAGTTAACAACATTTTAGCTTATGATTGAAGTAAAAATAAGTAAATTTATTAACACCAAATGATGAATGAGTTGCTTTCCATGATCATATGATGCGAATATGTACAATGTGAGAGACAAGACATGGAAGTTTCCGACGTGTACATTTACCAAATTAAGATCCGTTATGCTATTATGATTTTTTTGGGATATTTTGAAGTAGTGATATTCCTATAAAAAAATTCCTAATATCTCACTAGAATGAAGGAACGAGCATATAGGATTACCATGATATTTCTACCTAATAAAGGAATAACTCAATCCATTGGGATATTGAGGAAATCTAACATATGACCTCCTGAAAAAGAAATCATTTGTATCTTATGTGAACCTTTTCTATTTACTTTTTTCAAAATTTCTCTAATGTCTTTGTTTTGCATCCCTATGTAACTTCTGCGTTTCCCATATTATTCTTGTTATTTCCATTTCCTGCATTATTAGAAAGCCATGCACATATACCAGGCCACATCAGGGTATGCCAGGCTTAGTGGCGGAGGACAGATTAAGAGGCTACTTAGTTTGGGGGTGAAAGTTTGGCCGGACAACATTTGAGCAAGCCAAAAATTAGCTACCAATTGGATGAGTACCAAATTGCCTTGCCAATCTTTAAAATAGTCTAAGAAAGTTGCCTACTTCTTGCAAGTTTTGGCATTACCAAATATTGACTTGTTAAAATATTGGGGCTAAGTTAAGTTTTGGCTGCATACCAAGTTGCCTTTGAAATTTTGACGTGACTGAGTCGATAGCTTGGACCATAAAAGTATATGGTGCTTAATGTAATCAACAGCAATCCGCATATGAACATATTAACATGAAAGTGGACATTTAAAAACACCTAAATGAAGCTCAAACAGTAATTTGTCACCAATTTATCAAATATATTAGCTTATCAAAGTGCGGCAACGAAGAAGGGCGTGATACCTAGTATTAGCGGCGCCCGCCTAACCTCGGCCTTATGGCCCTCCGCCCCGTGTTTGGTAGCCTGTATGTCTCTAGCATGGCTATCTCTCCTGGTACAGGCTGAGTCTGGACATGCTGAACGCATACAACTGCACAGTGTTTGGTAGCCTGTATATGCTGAGACATGCTGAGTTGAGATCTTGTTTGGTGGGCTGTATCTGTGGTCTAGACATGGCTGAGAGGCTTTGCTGAGAGGTTTTGGGGGTTGAGGTCAGCCATGCTGACTAGGGAACCTCCACTTGTGGGTTCTCTCCTGGGCATGGCTAAGAGGCTTTGGTGGGTTGAGGTGGGCATGGCTGAGAGAGTTCATACATCCTACCAAACACTGAAAAGTGGGTTGAGAAGAGAATAGATGAGGGGATGCACTCTACCAAACACACCCTAATAGCTGGGATCAGAAATAGAAGTAGGGATAAATCCACCCCTAACCTACTTCTGAAGGACGAATTCCTCACAGGAGAAGATTAATTCCATCACTTGTTACATGAAGATTAACAGGCTGATTTTTTGTTTCCGAGAACACCATCAGGTTTCCCGCACGTCGGGGTGTGAGAAAGGCCACTGTTCGTATGGAGCCTCCATATCAGCAGAGTCCAGCACGAAATGCGTTTCGCATCTGGGCCTAGATTTCGTCAACTCCCGCATCGCCACCTCCTGCCTCCTGCCGTCTCGCGCGCGTGCAGCTACGGCAGCGTGTGTCAGCCTCCGGGCTGCCACGAGGGGGAACCGCCTGCGCGAGACAGAGACGACGCGGAACCGCCCAAATCAGCCGGTGCCGTGCCGGAGGAGCAAAGAAACCAACCGCAACTCTGCAGCTGTGCTCGGTTCCCCCCGAGAGCAACAGCTAAACATGACCTTTTTTTTCCAGTTTTTGTGTAGTCCGAGAATATGACGTCGATTGTTCGACACCCCTGCGGCATGTGAGACAATCTAACGTTTTCCCCCTACCATTTGACCTTTCGACAAAATGGGAGAGGCAATCTAATCTCTTGTAAGCAATTAAGCGACGCAAGTTGCCAACCAGAGAGAGGTCCTGAAAGCAGTTGGTCTAGTCGACTGGTACACTCCACACCACGTGAGTAAACAAGTCCATTGGTTGAGGAAACAACAGTGGACGCCACCACAAGCCTATGGCTATGGACTGTCTCATCGAATCATCTGGCGGCGAGCCAAGGTCGTCTCCTTGCTCCTCACCGCCTTAGCTAGCTAGCTCCGTATCGATCTTCCCCTGCCGTGCACGATTACCTCCGCGTCTAAGCAAACGAGGCCAGGCACCACGTATCCATCCTTCCAGGCCAAGAAACCTCGCCCGTTTTATGCTGGCCTCCTCGGTTCCCAGCAAGATGCCGCCGCAGCCGCACCCCCAGAACGCCGCAGTCGTTGCCACATGATGGCGCACGCTGGTGACATGGCGGCTTTCTACGACGCCTGGGTCAGCCGCGAGGAGCAGATCGTCGCCGACCTCACAGCCGCGCTCCCGGCGCGACGGCGCGACGTGCTCGCGCCGCTCGTGGAGGCCGCCATGGACCACGTCGCCACCTACTACGAGCACAAGTCCCGCCTCGCCGACCGCGACGTGGTGGCCGCGCTCGACCCCCGCTGGCTCAATCCGCTCGAGCGCACCTTCCTCTGGGCCTGGGGCTGGAAGCCCGCCCTCGTGTTCCGCTTCGTGGACGGCGACGGCGTGTGCTCGCAACAGCGCCACGCACTGGAGGACCTGCGAGCCGCCACGGCGGCGGCCGAGCGGGAGGTGGACCGGGAGGTGGCGGCCGTGCAGGAGTCGCTGGCGGGACCGCGCGTGCTGGCGGCGCTGCGCCGGCAGCACCCCCCGAACGGCGAGGCGGACGAGGCCGTGGCGGCGGTGGGGCGGTCGCTCCGCGTGCTGCTGGCGGCGGGCGACGCGCTCCGCGAGCGCACAGTGCGCGGCGTCGTCGGGGTGCTGCCCCCGGAGCAGGCGGGCGCGTTCCTCGCGGCCATGCTGAGGTTCCACCTCCGCGTGCACCGCGCCGGCCGCGTCTGGAGCTCCGGCCACGGCGGCCGGCGGGGGGGCCTCTAGCCACTGAACTACTTCATGCGTCAAACACTGTCACGTCTAATTACTACGTAATGGGAAATCATGCCCCGTCTTTTGTCACCGCCCGTGTCAGTCAGTCCAGAAATTGCAATAAGAGCCGCGCGAGTCCTGTTTTCTCGTGTCAGCGTCGTGCATCTGTGCTCGTCCGGTGATGTGTTTTGTTGTTGTTCGGCATGTCGAATTGCTTTTCGTGTCAACTATCCAATGGTCGTGGCCGGCGTCGTCGTCGTCTGGTCATTAGTCCAGCGTCAAGTGTTCGTGTCAGGGGAAAGTCATGCGTGGTAGTCAAGAGTCCTTTTCCGGTCCGTTCGATTGGCGTTTTCCGAAAATGGGTACTCGTCCCAGTCAAGTCTGGTCGTACGTACGCATGTTTGTGCTGGATGGATTACACAGAACGTATCAACGGAACCTGATCCGTGCTAGTCTTGAGTCTAAAATTGTCTAATGGAGCGTACTCGCGCAGTCTCCTGCGCAACCGCACAATTCACTCACCGGAATTATTACAGCCGGGCGGTGGTTTCCTCGGCCTAACCACTAGATTTACAATTGTGTAATGGCCGTGCGGTCGTTTTGATCTGCCATTTCTTGGGGTCCTTCGGGTTGGTTGGCCCTCGTTTTATCGTGCGACGCGCACGCGAGTTGGAGTGTGTTGCTGTTTCAACAGCTTACTGAATCAAGGTTGCTTTCGTTCTTTTTGTTTCCCCCGTGAGCTGATGCAAAGATAATGTGTCATCTGAAAGAGGCAAAAGATTTGCCTTTTCATTGATTAAGCAAGGAAAGGGTTTTGGACAGGTGTCCAGCGCCACAACACGTCGGCCAAGCCGGTGGCAGGGAAAAACATCAAAAAAGAAACTTAAAGAAGCACTACTCTCTCGGCATCAGAGAACTTAAATGTTTAGCGCCCGCCAGCAACCAGTTTCACGCTTCCTCCTTTAGCTTGATCAGGATGGTCTCCGGGTGGGACTCCACATGGCGGAAGACCTGGGCATTTCTCTCGTTCCATACCTGCCATGAGACAAGCATGGCGAGGGTTCCGAGCCCCCGTCGCGTCGCGTTCGAGGGGCGGATGAGGGTCGTCCACCAATCCTTAGGCGAGGTGGCGGCGGACCAAGTCTCCGGGCTGATATCATGGATGCCTAGCCAGGAGAGGGCCAGCTTCCAAATTCTAACAGTGAATCTGCACTTGAAGATAAGGTGGGACACAGATTCTTGCTCGTCTGCAAAGCTGACAGGGCCCGCAGTTTGGCCACCCACGGCGTTGCAGCCACACCGCCGTCCAAAGGCGATCCTGGAGGGCGAGCCACACAAAGGATTTGCATTTAGGAGGGGCCCAAATTTTCCAGACGAGGGGTCGCATGCCCGAGTCCACAAGGCCCGCGAATTGGATGTTGTAGGCCGAGGCGGCGAAGTAAGAGCCGTCTGCAGAGAGCTTCCATCATATCGAATCTGCAGAATCAAGATCCAGCTGCACCATACTCAATCTCTCCCAAAGATAGGTGAATTCCTAAAGATGGTCCACCGAGAGACCACTCGAAGTGTTGATCCAATCCACCCACCTATTGTTGTCTAATGCCTGCTTGACGGTTTTCTTCTTTTTTCCCAAGGACAACTCAAAACTTTTTAGGGCGATGTCCCTAGGTCTCAGACCCTCAAGCCATGGGGATAGCCAGAACAAAGCCTTCTTCCCATTGCCGATAGTGACAACAGTCGCAGCAGCAAAAAGATCTCTATCTCTGTTATTGCAGGGGTTGCTGAGCCCAATCCAGGTCTTGGAGTCATCAGTCCACTCAAGCCATAGCCATCTGAGCCTGAGCGCCGATGCGAATTTTGCCAGATTGAGAATGCCCAAACCGCCGAACTCCTTAGGGCGACACACCTTTTCCCAGTTGACCTTGCACTTGCCTCCCGTCACTTTATCACTGGCGGCCCAAAGGTAGGCTCTACGAAGCTTGTCGATATAGTTCAGGACTTTAATAGGGACGTCCAGAGGCATGAGGTAGTAGATTGCGAGCGAGGTGAGAACCGACTTGACGAGCACCTCCCTACTAGGCATGGTGACGTGCTTCCCACACCACGGCTTCAGCTTGGCCGCAGCCTTGTCCTCGAGGTGCTGGAAGTCCCGGTGCCGAAGGCGTCCCGTGGTGAGCGGAAGGCCAAGATAGCGCAAAGGGAATGAGGACCGTAAGGCCGGGAATCCAGATAGGGCATCGTCAAGGTCAACATCATGGCATCTGATTGGCACCACCATACTTTTCTGACAGTTAGTAACCAGCCCCGTCACGACCCCAAAATGTTGGAGTATTGATGCAAGATTGCAAATTTCCTCCTTCACCGGAGCCACGAAGATAGCCGCGTCGTCAACATACAGGGAGGTCCTGATGGTGGGAGTGCGGCCCCTGAGGTTGGAAAGGAGGCCCTGCGAGGTGGCAATCTCGAGGATGTGGTTTAGGGGATCAATCGCCATACTACAGGATGTGTCATCTTGTAGTAGCATTGTGTCAATATAGATATAACGGGAAAGAATTTACAATGTTATTTGCAAGATGAAAACAGCGTATGAATCCATGACCACGGGATCATGACAAGAAAAAGAGAGCCTGTGAGCAGGGCCGTGGAATATAGTGCAATATTTTACTCTCAACTTTGCGCACAGACTTCCCATGTATGGCAAGAAGGAATCTCAGCCAGTGGTTTAGTTCATACCGACATGTCTGTGTGACTCACTGGTGTGTCGGACTGTGATCGACCACAAAAGTTTAATATTCGGCGTATCATTGAGATAGATTATTTTTTCAATAATAGACGATCGTATCTATCAACATATTAGATTAGCTCCAATCCTGATTCGATACTAGAGCACTTCGTGGTTAGCTGCTTTGATGATGGGTTGATATGAGCATCGAATTTGAGAGTAGTTTAGTTCATATTTGTTAGAGATGCGCAATCTTGGCATATGGTTAGCCTAAGGAGTAAAATGTCTACGAATTGTGCTGAAATTTTGATAAATGTTAAGGAGTCATTGAAGTACAAATTCTGCTAAGTTTCATGCATTTTGGATTAGTTATTTGCAATATTTGATATGAAAACTGAGAATGATGGAATTTGTTTTTTCTCTTTTTGAGCATATTTTAGCTATCTCTATTTACATCTCATTACATTTGGTCATTTGTTGTTGATGATGCTAAGATTGTAACTTGATAATAGTGTTGTTGGTATTGTAATCATCTAGAGGTTCTAGAGAAGAATCTATTATACTTGTTGCTAACAATGTAAGATTGGAGTGGACCGATTGATCCTATGGTTTTTCCTCCGTAATATTGCGCGTGTTGATTTGTTAATCCCGCATATTACTTCTTGGCTGAAGCCAACCTCAAAGCTCACTACATATTTAGTAGTGCTTGTATTATGCTTATTTTCCATGTCAATGAATCTATGCATTGTATTGTTGCTCCTCGGCCCCAATAAAAGTGAAATTTGTTTTACTTGTTGATTTCTCTGTGTATAGTAGTAGGATGGTCCCACTAAATGGAGAAATTATAAAGCTTGAAGAGAAAAATGGAGAATTTGTTGAATGTCAAAGAGTACTACGAACCAAAAGCTTGCCACTGTGATTCCAAATGACCTATTCGAGGATCGGTCGAAGGTACGTATTTCACCACCAAGTTTGTGGGTTCATTTGATAATGGGTCATGGTGCTTTGTTGAACCATGTCATTGATGAGACATGCACGCACCTGATGGCAAAAAATAGAGAAACTATTTGCCGAAAGAAGGTACAATTAAGATGTTCTTGATCATGCGATTGATACATTTTAGGTACAAATATGCCACTCATAGTGTAGATCATGTGAATACAGTACGCGGCATTAAAGATGAGGTGAGAGTGTTGCTGCTATTTGGCTCATTGCCAGACACTAGGGAAACCTTTGGAGTTGTTACTTGAAAACTTTATAAAACTAAGGTGCTAAATGAAGAATTTAGAAAGATCAATATATAACTCTTCCTAACATTCAGAGGTGTTAACTATTGTGTCATGATGGAAAAGCAAGAGCGAAGGTCCAAAAAAGTGTGCGGCTGAAAGTAGAAGCAAAGAGACAAGGTCATCAATGCCATAAGAAGGGCCATATAAAGTGGCACTGACGCAAGTGTAAGCAAGAGAACAAAATAAAGAAGAATAAGCAACCTTAGAAACATGACAATGATAGTGATGTTGGCCGATTATTTCTGCAATTGAGAAATTATGTTTGTCATGTATGAAGACAATGGAGGTAATAATGAAATGTTTAGTTCTGTTGTTGTGGAGAGAAGAATCCGATGAAGCCATCAACCTTGTCAATGGTGACAAGATAATATGGATACCAGACATTGTTGCTATCATACATGACACTTCTTATAGAGAGCTCTTCGCAAACGACATGGCATGTAACATCCTGGTTGTCTTAATATTTTAAACTTCTTAATTATATTTAATTAAGAGAGAAAATTATGCTTCTACATGGAATAATAAGCTTTAACTACATGGAATAATAAGCTTTAACATGACTTTTCATAAATTTGGAGGCTTGGCTTTGAATTAATATCAACTCAAATTAAATATTGGTTTATGTTTAGATTTCGAATTTATTTGATTTTGGGTCAAGCCCACCTCTTCTTTTCTCACTTTTCTTCCTAGCCCTTTCCCTTCTCTTTTCCTTTTTTTCCTTTTTCTTCTTCTTCTTCTTTCTTTCTCTTCCTTCTTTCCTTTCCTCTCCTCCTGCCGAGCCTGTCGCGGCAGCCCCGTACCGCACGCATCCCCTCTAGTCCGCGGCCCACCTGGCCCGGCTCTATCCCGGGTGCCCACACATGCTGCACCCAGTCCAAGCCAAGCACGCCGCAACCGTTGCCTTGCACGCCAAGCTAGGATTCCCTGAACCCTAGCCAGACCCCTCTTCCGCCTATAAAAAGGGGTTGAAGGGTAAAGACCCTCTTGTGTAACCTTATGTAAATGAGATCATTTAAGATCATAACGTAATAAAGTGATTCTACCTTATGTAAATGAGATCAGTGAAGATCATAACATAATAAAGTGATTCTATCTTATCTCACTTCAGCATATAGATTAAACAAGATGGTTCAAATCAAAAACCTAAATAAAAATTGTGAAACCAAATTCATCAAAATTTTATTCCAACAATTTTTATAAGCCTAGAAAATCCTATTTACATAGGTTTACACAGCTGGGTCTTTACAAAACTGATGATGGGAAAATGGGGTGGGGAACCGCATCCACGTCATAGAGACAAATTACGTAAAATTTAATGCGTAAATGTAATAAGACAAAAGAAATCAGGTATTGCGAGTCCATTCCTTCCAAAATTCTTACATTTATATAAAAACTCTATTAATTACATCTCTCACGAACCTTGATTAAGAATTCCAACATATCTATTACAACAGACTACAACATATGACTATTATAAAAATGTAAAAGAAAATCTTCTCGCCGTCGATGACTAATGCCAGCTTAGGGAGACTTGGATTTACCCGTGGGTATTTTGTAGCATCGTGCTTATGCTTTAGAGTGTATATTTTAGCATGTGGCAACATGATGCTGATGTGTAACCGACATGAAGGTTACCTGTTTATGATATAAAGTGTATGTTTTATATAGTTTTGCTCCACAGCGTAACCGAAGTGAAGCTTTATGATATAGTTTTACTGATTCTTAAGGCCGGTTACATGACAAGAATCACTTCTATTAAGTTTTGCTTCACCTATATTACTACCAACACATCGTGATGATGACATGGCACCCGGGGATCATCAAGGAGGACGAATCCGGCCCTCTGGCTACAGGGCAGGCCGGGCCGACTACTCGGAGTCCGACTCCTACACGGAGGTGCCTCATCAACGTGGAGTACAAGACATGGACTAATACTCGTCCGGCTTACCCGGAATCTGTTGTAACCGAATAGGAAATCAATCTGTTAACCGATTCGGACTCCTGTAACCCTATCCCGGCCGCCTATATAAGACCCGATAGGGGACCTCCGATCGGTAACTGGCTAAGTCTCTAAGTCTCCATTGTTTCATAGCTCAAGCCCCCTCGAGATCGATTCTCTAGGGCTTGCGGCACTCGGGATACAAGCAATACCAGCCACCAAACACAGGACATAGGGTATTACCTCTCCGTGAGGGCTTGAACCTGTCTAAATCCTGTCTCTCGTGTGCACCCATCCTGATTTGCTGTGCTCGCACCGCCCCATATTAAGTATTGCCGGAATAATACTCCGACACATCGTGTTGCTAATGTGACATCCGCGTGTAGTGTGACCGAAATGAAGGAGTACATTACATATTATTATGTGTTCTCCATTGCTCATGTTATAGTATTTGTGATTTAATACTTCTTTAAGTTCAACTTTGCCGCGCTTTACCTTTGCGGTGCATATTTTATACCTATCTTGATTTGTATCCATTTTGAGGACCAAATCAAGAACAAGACTTTTATTCATCCCAGCCTTGGTTTGTATCCATTTCGAGGACGGAACCAAGGATAATTTCATGGGGGGTCTTCACACATATTTTACCCTTGATTTGTATCCATGAATAGGGACCGAACCAAGCAACGGGGTTTGAGCACTCGTTTGATCTTGATTTGTATTGCTAACGAGACCAAATCAAAGGAGACAACAAAATCAAAAGAACGCCGCGAGAAATGAGAATGGCAAGGCTCCTTGGTTCGTACCATGATGGCCGAACCAAGAGCTATAACATCAAGGAAAGATGAAGAAGACTCCTTGGTTTGTACCGCCATGGCCAAACCAAGGGCTAGAGGGAAGCCATAATCTCACCTCTTTGAAGATGCCAAACCTTCTTCTCTTTTCTTCAAGCCTCTCCTCTCACGTTGTATGCTTTATTTTGGATGAAGTAGAAAGCAGCACAGTTCTCACCTTCCAATGAGCCAGCTTCCTCTAATCTAATCCTGCACCCTTATTTATAAAGGGACGAGAGACGTCATGCATAGCGGTTATGGCAACTCCTCTCAATTTTCCTTTTCTCTAAATTTTCTTTTCTCGTTTAATGGGTGGACGTGTGCTAACCAGTTATTTTTTGTAGCCCACGACGCGTGCACACGATGTATACTTTGAACCGTGCTCTAGTGTAGACTAACAGCATTTCTTTTGTGCTGGCATGTGGGCCATGACCAAATAGTTAAGAAGGTTAACTCCTTGCATGCATACACCCATATGCCGCTTTACTTGGGTCAGAGTTCTTAGGCTGAATTGTGGGTCTTGCCAATGCTTAATTAATTAACTGCCTAGAGCACTAATTTTGTGCATGCATGTACACGATCAGGGCATCCATGTCATGCACCATTTCTTTGAATGTGGTACATCATTTTCTGAATTCTACTGATTAGGAAAGAACTTAAGTAATTCATGCACACATGCATATCTCACTATTTAACGCTGAGTGAGTCGTGGGTCTGTTCCTGATTAATTAGCCGTTGCTGACGTGACGTGGACATGATCTTCTTATCTCTTTTCTTTTAAAACTTGATTAATCACTGAGGTGTTTAGCACCTGCATGCATGGAGTGAACGTGAGTGAAGATGGTGTGATTTTCTTTGACTGCCATGTGGACCAGCTGGTTACTTTCAATTGGTTAATCAACCAGCTAAATATCAGGATCTAATATGATAATTATTCTCTTAATTAGAAGGATGCGTAATTATCTCATGCATGCGGTTTATTTTCAATTTCTTTTCTCATGACTTAGGAGCAAGTATATTTGAGTTGCTACGAGGTCCGTGTGCTTCTCTTTTAAATGCACGAAGAGATGTCCTCCATATGGCTATGCGTCTCTGATATTCGGTTGACGATCCGAGTCTACATTTTACTGGCGCCGATCTTTTATTATTAGCGCGATGTTTGATCAAGAGTTATTGGCTAATATTTTAATAATAATTTTATAATGTTTGCATAGTAACAGAGTTTAGCCGTTAAAATCAATTCATTATTATATTTCTATACGGTTGTCGGTTCACGTCAAAATTGATGTCAACAAAAACCTATCCCCTTAAAGAATCTCGACCCGGTTGGAAAAGGGTGAGGGGTATTTGACTCAGAGCCAATCTCCACGTTTAGAAAAAAAATGTTTCTTCATCCTCACTATTGTTACTCCACTGAAATCTTTAGAACTTGATGGAGCAATGCCGATTTTGACACTCGGCTTCATCAAGAATACGGACCAGGTGCTCCCGATAAGAAAGATCATCGTTTAGCTCGAGATCTTCGAATTGATTCACTACTACAGAATGGCTTATATAGGACGGCTTATCCGAGACGGTTCATCGGACCCGTCTGGAATAGCAACCATCGCAGACGGGTCGGAAAGCAACCCGTCTGCAATGACTGCGATGAGATATCCCAGACGGGTCTTTTATTGAACCGTCTGTGATAACAGGGTCATCCGAGACGGGTTATAATTTCTCACCCGTCTGGGATGATAAATAGGTCATCCGAGACGGTTTAAAATTGTCAGCCCGTCTCTAATCTCAGTCTGGCCCATAAAGCCCAATAAGCACCCATATATAACCTCTCAAGAACCCTAACTCCCTTCTCTCCCTCACAACGCCCCCCTCCCCATCCCTTCTCTCCCTCACCCCCTCCTCTCCCTCGTCCTCTCCTTCCCTCACCGGTGCACGCCGCCCCCCTCCTCTCCCTCGCCCTCTACTTCCCTCACCGGCACACGCCGCCCCCCTCCTCTCCCTCGCCCTCTCCTTCCCTCACCGGCGCACGCCGCCTCCTCCTCTCCCTCGCCCTCTCCTTCCCTCACTGGCGCAGCCCCTCTCATCCACTCCCGAACCCCACCGCAACAACTCCCCACGACGGCCCTTCCTCCCTCCTTCCGGTGCCCCTCTCTCCTAGGGTGCGCCTCCCTCCGGCGACGCCTCTCTCCATCCTCGCAGATCTAGCCGCGGCGGCGTGGATCCGATGGGCAGCGGCGTGGATCCGGTGAGCGGCGGCGGCGTGGATCCAACGCCCGAACTAGGCACCAGCATCCCTCAACCACCCCTCCCTCCTCGTAGATCCAACGGATGGCGCCTCGGATCCGGCGACGCCTCTCCTCCTGAGCACCGGCGGACCTCCTTCCCGGCGGCGCACCTCCCTCCGCCACCCCTCCCTCCTAGCAGATCTGGTGGACGGCAGTGCGGATCAGGCGGACGGCAGCGCGACTCGTCTCAGATTCGGTGTACGTCGTCGTGGATCCGGCCGGCGTGGATCCAGCGGGCGGTGGCTCCTCTCCCTTGCGACACGACGGTGGCGGCGGCCCCTACGACGCCTGTGAACGTCGGTTCGGTCCAGCATCGGTGTCGGCAGTGCGGATTCAGTCGTCGTGGATCCGGCCGGCGCTGATTTTTTTTTATTTTGCTATTTTGACATCGCAGATGGGTTTCGAACGTACGTCTGGGATGATTTTTTTGTCATCCCTGACCACCAATTGTAGACGACTCTCAAAACCGTCTCCCATGACGGTTTTGACCCGTCTCTGATGTGGGATTCTGTAGTAGTGATTTTTGGCGGAGGGAGGACGGAGACATTGCCTCAACTGAGAAACATGGAAAATATTATGCAGTTCGAACAACGAGGAAGGAAGTTCCAATTCAGAAATCATGCCTAATCATTTAGCAAGAATTTAAAAGGACTGATGAATCGGGGGGTTAGTTTGCCCATGACTTTGAATCAGTGGGTGCCTTTGAATGGAGTGACCCGTAGATATGCCTTCTCACCTACTTTGAAGGTGATATCTTTACACTTTGGGCCACCGTGCTTCTTTTAGATAGATTGGGTGGCACGGAGGCATGCCCGAATGAAACGAACTTGAGCTTCGGCTCCTTTGATCGAGTCCAGTCCAAAGGGATGGCGCTCCCAGATCTCAGACCAATTGAGAAGGGTCCTACATCTTCTCCCATACAACGCTTCAAAACGTGTCATGCCAAGACTAGCTTGGTAGCTATTGTTGTAGGAGAATTCGGCATAGAGTAGACATTTTTTCCAATTTGCACCAAAGGAGAACGTGCCCTCAACATGTCCTCCAAGGTGTCGTGAAGATAGGAAATGTCATCGCTAGAAGACGATATGTGCATTTAGAGACTACGGATGGTACAATGTTAGTCCTCAAGTTTGTGAGGCATGTTGAGACGAATGTCATCGCTAGAAGAGGATATGTGCATTTGGAGACTAGGATGCTACAATGTTAGTCCTCAAGTTTGTGAGGCATGTTGAGACATTTCGACTCGACATAATTTCGGTTAGATTGCTTGATGAAGACAAACATTTGAGATGTGGAGATGGACAATTCAAGCTCATAAGGCAAATGGTTGTTGCAAAAGGTAACAAAGATTCATTTTGAATCATGCTAAATGCCAAACTTTCTGGCACTAGAGAAAGAAGACCTCGTGTTATATGGCACAAGATAGTTGGGCACATGAATGAGAAAGGAATGACAATGCCAACAAAAAGGAATCCCTTGATCGAAAGTGGTGAGAGCTGTTCACTTGAAAAGGTGTTCAGATTGCATAGAAGGAAGCATCTGATTGCCTATAAGTACACATGGTCAATTATAACTTTTTCAGTGAGAAAGAATGTCAAATCGATAAGAAAGGGTTGAAATGATCATTTGGTGTTCAACGAGATTTTCTACTACTCAGGTATATGTGATCATGCACGGTGTATACATGTGTTAAAGTTCACATGGCCCGGACTAATGTATACAGCAGCGAACATTTTTTTTTGGTACATGCGAATGCATTTCAGAATTTCACACGTATATGCAACCAATCAGCTAGCAGCTCCTTGGAAAATATCGTGATAACAATATATGGGCCAACATGCATGACGTCTCGTATGTGCAGTTTTCTTGATTGCATGGGTCTAGCACCTCTTGTGTGCATGTGTCGTGAACGTGCATGCGGCCGGTTAAGAAATTTGAACCCGGCGTCCGTGCAAGCCGTAGTGAACTTGGCCCATGGCATATCTCCTGAGACGTCGAGCCGTCCAGCACCAGCGCGTGCGTACGCAGCCGGCCGGACTAGTCCTTGGAGCTCAAATTATCATCACGTGAATGGATAAGGAGCAGATTAGATCGAACTGACCGCACATCTCGCAAGACGACGCGCTCGGAAGAAACAATGGCGGCGCTCCCACGCTGCACGACACGTCCCCTAGCCCTAGCCCTTCTCTATATAAAAGGCCATCAGCTCATGTCACGCGGGGTTCTCTTCTGGACAGGCGCACAAACACGGCAGGTTCGGCGTTCCATTTGCAACGCCACACACGCACCATGCCAGAGCACGTCCATAGTAGAAAGGCAACGTTAGGAGGGTTAGTTCATCGATAGAATCATTAATGGGAGCTTATGATGGTGAGGACGTCCGCTTGTTGTAGCATCACATGTCTGCTCTTCCTTTTGTTTCTCGTCCCCTCGGTTGCCTCGAATAAAGATTGGTTCATCCAATCATGTTGCTTTAGAAATTAGACTAGTTTACATCGACCTAATATGTTGTCTCGGAAAAGATTGTTCATCCAATCATGTTGCCACGGAAATAAGATGGTTTACACTGATCTAACATGTTACCATCGGAGATATAGATTGGTTCGCCAATCCAAATACAGGTGCAGGTGATGAACATATGCCGTGATCTAAAGTAGTACAAGTGCAGGGTGCCATGATAAAAGGAATACAGGTGCCATTCATGGATAGTCAATGTTAGAAAGAGGTGCCATGATGAAAACGATAACAATTTGCAATAAAAGAGCATAGCATATGTGCTACAAGTTTGAGGCGAACAACAGATCACAGATTGATGAAGTAGTCTATGCTAACAACCAGTTTGTGTGTGATTAAAGAGTGAGCGGCATTTCACCTTGAGATTTGTTGCGGCAAACCAAAGAGAGTTTTGCTCTGATATTTTCTGTAGGCGCACTAGACATGTTAATACAGGGCGTAAAATTTTCAGCCCCTTTGGTCCACAGGAGAACCTCAAGATAATTAGTGTAAGCACTGGGAGGTACAGGGCAGCGCAGTTAGAGTCCGTGATTTATCCTGCTCAAACCAGAGGGAGGTTAGGTCTCCAAATTTTCTGAGACGGAGTAGACTCGCCCAAACATCTTCAGTAATTTGTACAGATCTATGGAGTTACGGTATGATGCTCAGTGGTTCATGAAAGTCAGCAGCAGTCGCTGGACAAAACAGATCGTCACTCCTGACTTGCTGAATTTTTGCTAATTGGTTGGTCAGGAGTTTGAACCTTAAATTTTTATGAGGCGCTGCTAACATACATAGGGAGCTCCTGTAAATTTTTGGACTTAAATAAGCCATCACAGACCGCAACAATTTCTGTGAGTCACCACCAGTGAACAGTTCTGTTAGCCTATATACTTGGAGTAAACTTCAGAAAGATCCACAGCTCCATATTTTTATGGGAGATGATTCGGTATGTGGAGAGATTCCTGTATTTTTCTCATATTATTTAGGGCCTAGCAGTCCCATGCCCGCTTAAATATTGCAGGGCAGTACGCAAGGAATTTTGAGGGCAAAAATATGACTACTCCATAAGCTTTTCAGTCACTTCATAGATTTATTTGTCATATTGGACATGTTTACTAAGACAGGTTGAGCAGAGATACTCGTCTTTGGCATGATTTTGCCGTTTGCCTCAAAGCTAGAAACATCATCCCTCCGCATACGTGCTGCAGCAATATGATTCCCACAATCCTCAGTGACTCATTTATCCATGACCAACTATGGCGCAGGAAATCCACCACGCTCCGCAACCGACGAAGCTGGCGACCAGTCTTGAACGACCAGGCTGAACTTCATTTGTTCGTAACTGACGAGGCCGAACATTTCTTACTTCACAGACTTTATTTTGGACTTCGCAAACGACGAGGCCGGATAATACATGACATGGACCGACAAGGCTTTGACACATTGTTGCTTGTCTTTTACATCGCTCATGCCTATTTGGTAAATATTTCAAGTTTGAAGATGATGACCATGAGCGCGGCTTAATCGGATGCCTATTTGGTAAATATTTCAAGTTTGAAGATGATGACCATGAGCGCGGCTTAATCGGAGGTGCTCCGTAATTAACCAGGTTATCTTCCAAGGCCCGGGAAACTGAAACCACAATCGCCGATTCAAATCATATTTTATCAAAGGCGCAATATGATGTAATCATGTAGAAAATTGTATTTTGTAATTCTATAAAGAATTAGTAAAGAAATATTTTCCTGTGTTCTATTTTCTCTTTTGTTTATTTGTATGCAAACGTATACTGGTACACCCACATTTTACCTATTTACATGTTACGAAACATTTGGTCCAAATCAGAAATCGCACTAAAAATAAGTAAAAGTGAAGGACGAGATATACAACCACCTTTCTCTTAAATAGCTATGAACCTCAATTATGCACTAGAAAATTAAAAACCACAATTACTATACTAGGAAACACAATTATTTTTGGAATAATAAAAAAAGACTATAAACTAATAATAAAAGTGCTATGAAGGATGTTCTAATGGATGAAAAATGAGCCACGGGGAATAAGGATTCGCTAGTAGCAATTCTCAAAGTAAGTAATATGGATTATACTATATGTAAAGTATGAACTCCGACTCTCAAGAAATAAATGAAAGTCTAATATTACTAGCATAGTAGATGTAGTCTAATCTTGTCCAGCCACCAATTTGAGGATACATTAAGACATGAGTTAGAACAATACTAATAATTTTGCTAACGAAATACAACAGAAAGTATGAACTACGACTCTCAAGAAATAAATGAAAGGCTAATATTACTAGCATAGTAGATGCAGTCTACCACTTATTCAACCACCAATTTGAGGCTACATTACGACATGAGTCGGAAAAATACTAATAATTTTGCTAAAGAAATACAAGAGAGGACCATACGATGGTTTCTCTACCCCATCCTTCATGCTTACCAACAAATACAACACTGAGTGTCTTGCTTGACCATCATAAGAACACAATCAAATACAACTATCAAAGACATACCAATTAATAGATTAATCTCAAGCAAATAATTTAATTACGTCGAAGATGGATGGTAATCATAGTAACATGATTATGCCAAAGATGGATGGTTATCACAATAATCATGAGAATAGAACATGATTACTACCATACACCTCATAGTCTCGATAGGACTACTGAAAAATCATAAATGACATCAAGAACGGATACTAGATTAATTCCATAACTTGAGAAAATACCAAAATACAAACCAAGCCAATGTTGCTGATGTTGAAGATGAAGTACAAGGAAATTTAATCTATGGGTGATGATGGAAGATTGCTGATTCCGGCGGTAGTCTCCTTTCTATGTTCTTCTCTGTTGTTACAATATTAATAGAAAAGCTTTCGGGGAGAAGTTTCTGGACGCGAAACGGATCTATTCGTGAAAGGGCAACGTGGTCGAGCCTCATGGGGCCCACGCTGTAGGCTAGGGTGGCAAGCCTTGCCCCGTCACCACGTGGCACCTCTACTGCCTTCATTCTTTCGTGAGACGCACTCCTCTTCCAGGACATTCTCGAACACACTCGTATTTTGATTTTTAAGGTGTTTTGCCTGCGTACACAATAAAAAAGAAAATCACATGGTAGCTTTCAAATGTCTACCTCCTCATAAGAAGCCCGAGTTGCTGAACTTGAGTGCATTCTGATGTACAATGTCTTGTGTGGAAGTGGGCAATCTGCACCCCGGTGCATCTAGGCGTGGATCCAACAAGAGCTGGAAGGGGCCTAGGCCCTAATTCAAATATTATCCTGAAGCTAGAATTTCTAATGTTTAACATGGATGCCCCAGCTGGCCCAAATGGAGTTCCCCAACTCAACATTTGTTCCGGTTCCGCCCCATATGCATCTGCACCTACGTGTTCTAAGAATTAATAATAAACACCTACTTTAAAGTTTAGAGAGGTCCTAACAAATTTCTATGTGTACGCTATAAGATGAAGTGTAATCCTGTGAATCGTGGGCGTGCAAAAAAGAGGAGGATGGTCTAGCAACTAGTGTACACAATTTTGACTTTGTACAGCACGCGGATGGACATATTTTTTCCTTCCCGGAAATTCGCAGGTTCAGACAATATCCCATAACGTAAAAGTGTGCTTTTTGAGGTGGGTGCATTCAAATGGGAGTTATCCTTGTGTGTTTCTCAAGTTTATGTGTTCGACCAACTGGGCACAAGAGATGTGAAAAGTTTGTTATTAGGAAAATCTAGCCATGTTCATATATTTTCCGTTTTCTTGGAAAGTTAACTTCCATTTCGGGCAAATTTAAACAATACTGGTCAGACAGCTAATCTTGGTTTCTTTCCCCTGGTAATCTAAACAATTAGCAATGGTCACAAAGATATTCGCATGTTCCAATGAAGTTGGACCAATACCCCTGAAAACTTTGTATCCTCCAATGGTGGACTTGGAGCACTAGATTCTCGCAAAGATAAGAGAAAAGAGATGTGCAGAAGAGAAAAAACAAAGGGAGAAAAGGACAGTCATTCCATCATTCTTTTACAAATTTGAGGCACTGAGAGAACGGATTTTGCATGCATGAAGGTATATACTCCCTCAGTCTAGAAATATAAGGTGCATACACTTTCCAAAATTTATCTTTGACTAAGAATTTATTCAATAATATATGAATCACACGATATAAAATTGATACCATCGCAAAGTGGCTTTAATACGAATCCAATGATATCAATTTTGTATCATGTAATCTACATATTATTATACAAATTCTTGGTCAAACATAAATTTTGGAAAGCATGTGTACCTTATAATTCTGGACGGAGGGAGTAGTTAATATTGACACGTACTGCAAACATGAATTAAGTGAAGATTTTAAGGCTGTTATAATGCCTTCAATAAAGAAAAGAAGAAGTAGAATTTATGAGCCATCGGATTAGAATTGGATGAACGGTTCAAATTATTCGGATTCCACGAACTTATACTCCTTTCATTTCAAAATAAAATAGTCTTTTGATTTTGATCTTTAATATGCAACTAAATAAGATATTATAAAAGTTATTTTGTGAAGTGATTTGAGTGACGAATCTAATGATAACATTTGAGTGATTTGAGTGATCAAATATAAAGAAGTTTAATTGCATACTTACAGTGGGAGTATCTTTTATATTGGTATAGATATTGATAGAGTGGAAGGTAAGAAATTAATAATCACTTTAGAATATACCATTGTGCTCTACCACTAAATTAAATGGGTGTCGCCTACACATGATCATCAACTACATAAGAATGAAAGTAGGGTGATGCACTCCATATCATTCATAATAAAAATATCGGCCATGAGCTCTGGCATTCACCGCAGTAGGTGTGCACCTGGCTCGTCCTAGGACTCAAAGCCGGGGACGAGACACACCCGCGCCTCTTTACTCCTATATCTCACTTAAGAACTAACAGCATGTTTGGCAACTGGATGAATAGGGAATGGGAGTTTAGATGTGGGAGTAAGTGTAGAGATGAGGAAAGAGAAATAGATATTTACTCCCAATCTCTCGTTTGGCGGTGAGTAGAGATTAATATAAATTCCCTCTCCCTCTCATGAATTACCAGGTCCTAACTAGAGAAGAGATTGATAGGAGTTTCATTCACCAATTCCCTTTCTCCTTCCCCTTAAACTCCCATTCCACCCAACCAAATAGATGACATTTAGTCCCATGTCCCCTTAACTCATATTCCCTAGCTCCAATTCCCTCCAACCAAACAAGCTGTACGTATCATACAAGATGCTATCTCCTCTATTGTACTGAACGATTCCCTTCCCAACTTCTGATGCTGGCCACTGATGGTAATAATAAACTAACGGTGCAGGAGTCTAAACCTCGAACTTGCCTATAAAAGGGTTCTCGGCACACAAGTACTAAGCAATCACATCTCCTGTCAGCACTGAACATATCTCTTCTATCTCTCCTGCCCTCCCCCAGATATAAAAGGCACGTACTAGACTAGACGAGCAATGGCGAGATCCTTCACCGCAGCACTCCTTGCCCTCCTGGTCGTGCATCTCTTGGCTGCCGTCTGGGCGCGACAAGCGCCGGAGGAACCAAAGAGTTCCGGTGGCAGTCGCCGGAGCGTCGATGTATTGCATAGCTCACTCACCAACACAGGTCCTAGCCCAGCCACCGGCCACGGGAGCCATCCACCAGCCGATGTCACTTTAGGTGGCGCGCTCAATGCCGCCTCCGGTGTCAGTTCCGTGCCGGGGACGGCCAGTGTCATGTTCAGCCCGAGCCCGTGCATCCCCCACGGCGACCCGCCGGCAACTGACAAGAGCTCGAGTTATGTGAAGCATCTCAGCGCCAGCGATGGGGAGGCTTCAGGCGTCCGTCCCTGAGAGCCACCAAGCAGCTAGTAGTATCCGCTTGGCCAGTCGTGTTATATTGTGTTTGTGTTTCTGAACTGCGTTGTTTTCTCTTCCATGGACCATGCATGATGTTATAGGTAGGCATGGTTTATTGTTTTGCTATATGGTCTGTTCTGCCGGGAGTGTATGATCTTGTGGAGATCCTTGTTTAAATATGTCGTAATTTGATCTTGAAATATAGGGTGCTCTTGCTCTTTCGGTTAATCAGCAGCAGCAATTCACCTAGGAGATGCCTTCAGATGACGATAACATGTAACCCGGAGATGCTTGCGAAGAACAGCAACATCAGTTAACTCGTACAGTATATTTCAGCCCAGGAGCATAAGAGATTCACAACAGTTTCCACGCGAAAGGCAGAGCACGGAAGAACGTATTGATGTATAACATTTCAAACTAGTACATTTATCATTATAATCTCACATTTCTAAATATAAGTTACAATAATCAACCCAATCTGGGTAGCAAAGTTGTACCAATCAAAATCAATATGTTCAAATTGAATATTTTATCGTCATCATCACTGTATCTAAGCACAATCTCGGAAGCATATGGATGTGCACCACTCTTATAGCTGACTACCTAGATCTGGTGCACACCATCCATCCCAAAGCATCTTATTTGCTACTAAAACAACAGGTGATTCATATCTAACTCCTATGAAGCAACTCCAAAACAACAGTCACCTAATCCAGATCTGATATCAATCAATATGAGGTTCTAACATAAATAAAGCCCCATCAGTGATAATAACAATACTTTGTGCCCGTGAAGTATATGGATGTATGTTAAGTTCTTAGATTAATTAGTGGGCATATGGCTGAGGTATTTGCCTAAACGTAGGGAGTTTTCACAAAGGTGCATTGTAGTGTAAGACGAAGAAGCGGTAATCTGGGTGATGTACTTGCCGCTCGCAAAGCCAGTCATCTGCATCTTTCAAAAGTGATGCAGTTAACTGCTGCTCATGCTGCTGATTTGACGTCCACATAGAACCACTAAATTTGTGTGAAGCTAGACCAATGAGAGGCAGTGTGATCTTCCCAGGAACATCAGCAATTTTCTTGTTATGACAGTCATTTTTCTCGGGATGCCCACTTAATGTACCTGCCCAATGTTGCATCTTGATTAGTGACATTATTAAAGATTGGCTTCTTAAGAATTCATGTCTTTAACATGGAACGAAATACTCCCTCCAGTTCTCTAAAATTTGTCATTTTGGACATCGACAAGGTCCTCAAAACGCAACTTTGACCATTAATTTATTTGTAATATATTTATAGAACCCAACGAAATTATAATGTTGTTATTGAAGTACTTTTGAGATAATCTACACATACGATTTCATGTATCTAATATATGTATTTAAGAAGATATCGGCAGTCAAAGTTTCGACAATTTGACTACACCTATGTCCAAAAAGACAAGTTTTAGAGAACTGCGGGTAGTATCTAATTATTACATGATAAGAAATGCAATTAGTATATATAAGTCCAACGTTTTGTACTAAAGAAAGAACAGTGTTTACCGTCATGTGGTGTTGACAGTGAATGAAATGTTAAAAAGCACGCATCCAAATCTTGTAAGGTGGGTCCTGTTGGTATCCTGTATATGGGATACCTGCACTCAACTTCCATTGGGTAAGACAAACCTGTAAGTAGTGGGCCTAGGAGCTAAAGGAGTAACAGGGAATACCAGGCTACAGAAATCCAACTGGATGGCATAAGATCACAGCTCCTATATGTCTTCAAATCAGGAAACCTACTTGCAATTATTGATATCTGCAGGCATTGACAAAAGAAAAACCATCATCTAGGTTGCAGATGCAATATTTGGTTGAACAAAACATAAAATGAATCATACCATGTCTGCAAAAGGTTGTCTTCCATATGGCGCGTCATGCTCCAAGTATTGGAAAACGGGGTGTGATTCCTGGTTGTCGGATTCACTGCCATCACTGGAGCAATCTTCTTGATCAGCTGAAATATTTGTCACTAAACATGGGTCTTTTATTTCATTGGGCTGCTCATGGCCGCACTCACTGCTTACATCACTGCTCGTATCCTGAGCATTGTCACCATCACTGTCTTTGCCAAGTTGTCTAAAACTGAAAACAAAAGACAGCTTCCTAGTTATCAGCATCATATAGGGGGACTTTGATGTATTGCACAACAGTCATGGTAAATCAAATTCATTTGATATATTGCACAAGAAATAGCATATATTGTTTCGACTTTATGATGTCCCCACTTGACCAACGGAAAAACACAAGCAATCATTCTAATCTATTGCTAATTGCTAGATAGTTTATTTTCTATGCACAGATATGTTTTGTTTAGACCTTTTCCACAAAGCAATCTTAAAAGCACCTAGTTTAAAGTCCAAACAATGATAAATCATAAAATTTTGCGAAAATTGTGTTCAATAATTAAGCAGAGAATCTATTATTTACCACCCAAAAGATTGCGACTCTAGGATTTACCATCCGATGTGTTGATGACATGTGGGTCCTAGGGAAACATGTCAGTCAGACAAAGGGTGCTAAATCGTAGAGTTTCAATCTTGGGGTGGTGCATAATTGTTTTTCCATAAATTTTATGCGGCTCCAAGGAAGCCAACTAAAGACTTCTCAATCAAGTAGCAATCTAGGCGATCTGCATCTTAACTAAACAAAACAGTACAATCATAAAATTGGTTTATTTGAATTCCAACTATTCCAGCTGGCAGATTACTTATGAATTAGTACTGCAAGTAAAATCATAGATTAAATTTCACAGAACCACAATTCTTGTGGTCCATGTTACACATAACCACACATTTTGGAAAAAAAAACACAAAACCACAATTTGTGAAGCAACATGTTTAACAAAACCCCAATTCCGTCACCACTCCCCAACTACCGTTATCTCTAGTGAACTATGACATGTGTGGTCCACATGTCATTCACACTAACAAGTAGGACCCACCTATCAGCATCGTCTTCTTCCTCTCCCTCCAAGCACTCTCAAATTGATGCCAGCTGACACGGCACCCAGAATCAATGAGGGACTCCCTGTCCATGAACTCGAGTAAGATCTAAAGCTTGCAGCCTGCTCGTACATGTCATGGCAGCACACCATGCACAGGTGCTCGGCGGTATGCAGGATGGTGATCTCGCGCATGACCTGCCGCCGCACGGTGTCGTTGTGGTTGCCGTAGAGCACCTTTACTGGATAGGGCTGGCCTGTGTGTGGGGGCGTGTGCACCTTCCAACACACGCTGCTCCTGATGCGGCGGACACGATCTATCTCCGACAGCGATAGCAAGGCGAGCAGCGTAGAGCGGCATGTGACTGTCATGAGGTCCCCAGTGGCAGAGGCAGTGTGAGATCCGAGCGGCACTGCAACTGTCCCAGCGTGCCTGCTGCTGTCTAGGTGGCACACTCTCGCGTGGTGGCTCAACGGAGAAGGCAGGGCCCTCCTGTGCGGGTGCAGGTGCGCAGTGTCTGGATTGGTTTTCATCATGTTGATTGTATCGGGCTCACAGGGTGGGGTGGGAAGAAGAGGTGGGTTGGGGAGAGGAGAGGAGAAGATGGGAGTGAAGGGACAAGGGAGGAAGAAGATGATGCTGACAAGTGGGCCCTACTTGTTCGTGTGACTGACAAGAGAGCACCACCTGTCATAGTGCACTGGAGATAACAATAGTTGGGAAGAGGTGACGGAATTGAGGTTTTCTGAAACATGTTGCCTCACAAATTGGGGTTTTACGAAAAAAAATTGTAATATGTGTGGTAATGTGTAACATCGACCACAAGGGTTGTGGTTCCGTGAAATTTACTCAAAATCATAGTTCCATAATATCATTTGGAAAATGAAAATATCACTTCCCATGCTACAGATATATCAACTAGTAATATATCAACTGCATACGAAGATATGCAATGCACCAAACAGTGATAGTGGGAAAAACCAGTATTTTGAATACTGATGCACCCACTGGATACAAAGATACAGGGGATGACCTAAACTAACTGTATTTAACATTTGAAAATTTATTACACACCATATCAGTACATTTTTGCTTGATGCTCTTTATAATGTAAGACATAGGTCAAATAATATGTACAATGTTAATAAGGATATGAAATTTAGATCAAGAAAACACCAAGGTACCACATGAAAAGCTGATCTGTCAAATGAAGAAAAATCATCCTAGATGATTTTGATGTGTTTTACTGGGATATGATACCATGCCAGTTTTTTTTTCTTTTTAAGAATGCCGACAAGGGATTAGTCGTTAAAGAAGAGGAAAGGCACCCAAACTCAAGTCAAAGAGGACTCTAACATGAGCAGTGGGGGCGTACATGCACAGCTCCCACCAACTGAGCTAGGCTCAGTTCCTCACCTTGCCTGAATTATTACTAGTGCAGCATGCAAATGAGATAATTTTTAAGAAGAAAATCCAAAGTAATGTTGAAGAAAAAGACTTCGTACAGCAACAAGGTTCATTCAACACAACCAACTACAGAAACTTGCAAGATATTTAGACTCATAACTGGAAATAAGAACGGACTGTAAAGAACAGGCATGGCTACTAAATACTGCATATGGAAAGCTAGCATCACACACTGCTCAAGATACAAGAAAGTGACTATATTCAAAGAGGCTTCCACTAACAATTATATCCTCTAAGACATATTTGTGTGCATAATTTTCCAGAATGCACGGTTGTTATGTCAGGAAACAACATGGTTCACACCCCAAACAGCCTAGTCTTGAATATGTTCATGAACCATGCTTCCCTACGTAAATCTTTATATACTGTTTACAAACGCTACCATTAAGCCACCGAGTAGTATTGCAGAAATATATTATTAAGATATTAACAGAAAGGCAAGTGCCCCCATTTCACACTACGATGAAAATGACACCCCTTCCTGACCTGCTCGAGCTAACATCTCCGCAACCGCAACAGAGTCACTACTGTTGACCAGTGTTCAACCCACTGATTCTACAATTCCATGAAGTAATCATTATTTAGTTAAATTCCATCAACTAGGCAATTCATTATGCCGTTCCAGCAATTGCCCCGGTCCTGATAAATTACAATAGAGTAGTGCCATTGCAAATTTGGAACAAGCAAAACACAGCTCACAGTTGGAAAAAGGCTACCTTTTGCTCGACGGCGGCGGCCGGGACGCATAGAGCTGGATAGCCGACAGGAAGGGGACGTAATACTGCACCACGCCTTCCGTCCCACTGAGCACGAGAGGCACGCCGGCGCCGTACGCGCTCCACTCCCTGAACGCCTCCCATAGATCCGCGAGCTCGTAGTACGCCGTGCCCGTTGCTCCCCTTCCGCGCGCGCTCGTCTGCATGCGCGCACACACCCCACAAGACTCGTCATCGGTTGCCACAGGACATAAGACCCCAAGGAGGCGCAAGCAAGGGCTGGAGGACGCACACGCGGAAGGCACCGGGCCGGCACGCGGACGGCTGTGGAGGCGATGAAGCTCTCGAGGTTGGTCTCCGGTGGCGGTGGCGGGTTCGCGGTCTGCTCGGCCGCCACCGGTGGTGGCGGCGGCTGCTGATGCTGCTGGAGGAGGAGTTGGCGGGGGGGGTGGGGGGCAGTAGAAGCGGTCGGCGGCGCGGGAGGCGACGCCGGGGACGGACATGGCTGGCGGCGGGCGAGCGGTGAAACGGATTCGTTGGGAGCAGATGGGTAGGAGGAGGGGATGGGGAGGGAGATGGGGGTGGGGGGGAGGGGGAGGTGGGGAGGAGGGAGGGACGGGGGAGGTAAAAAGGAGGCTTAAAAGCTGCTGCCGTGGAGAGGGAGAGGGAGAGGGAGCGAGAGCGAGGCAGCGCGTGCGAAAAAAGAAATTCCTCGTGGGGAAGATGGATAGGATGCTAGCGGTAGATGTTTACTAATTATCTTTTTTCTGAATAAAAATAATTGTTTTTCTATAGTTTTGGATACAGGGACGGCAAACCTTCGGCACCGGCCACGCTCCTGCCATCGCGTCCTGCTGTCCCCTCCTGTTGCCGCCGCTTCATGGCATAAAACTTCTTTTCTCCGCCTCTTTACCGTCGTACCCACCGTTGTCTTGCTGCACCCCCATCTTCATAACACACTATTAGACTTAGTTTACTGCGTACAATCAAGAAAATATAAAATAAAAAATACATAGAAATTATGATGACATATCTCGTAAATTTTATAAAGATTAAAATACGGAAATAAAAAAGAGAATCCTTTCATAAAATATAATAGAAAAAACATAGTAATTTTGGAGGAAATCATTATTTGAAGGAAGTTAAGAGAGAGATTATTTTGAACTTCACAAAGGAAAATATTCAAAGGTTTATGCAAATGTTTAATTTCCTTCTAAATACGGAAGGAAAATGATATTTCTATATGATATTTTATAATTATTTCTTTGTTCCAAAAGAATATGTAGAAAATTTTTTTATATAATCTGACTTGTATATAATTTCGTCACGTTTCCTATATTCCAGACAGGACTTTAGAGTCCTACCCCGTAACCCAGCTGTAAAGTCTAGGCGTCGGAGCCGTTCCTAATCGCGAATACTACCTTGAATATTCGTGGCTGCCGGCCGTTGCCGAAGAAGACTCGCGAGCGCATCTCTGAGTGAATATGGCCATGGTACTGGTGCCATTAGCGGGAAATGACTACTTGGAGAAAATGCTTTTTTCGTAAATGTTTTCTCCAACTAGTGTTTTCACTTTCTCGGCAAATTAAATCATTAGTAGTGTTTTAGCATAACGGAAAGATTTGCATTCTAGTTAACTAATTAACCGAAAAGAAAACTGCTTATATACAACTGAATAACTCACAATTTAATCATATACCACTGAAAAACTGCGGATGCTTTTGAGTAAATTCATTCACGGTCACTTAATTTGCATAGTGCGCTTACTTTCATCACTCAACTCTCAAAATGCATATCTAACCTATTAAACTTAATAAAAGAGATCTGATATAATCTACACACTGTCACTTTTGGTCCACTTTCACTGGCTTCATTATTTGCCTTTCCATGACTATTATGTCATTGTGTTTTGACCATTACCAGACAAAAGACATAAGAGCAATGGAAACGAAGATGTGGGTGTCAGTGAGTGGTATAAGCAATCGACGGTCTTTCGGTCACTACTACAGAAATCATTTGTCCAGACGGTTCGGAAACACCGGGCGGGACGGTTTTCCGAACCGTCTGGACGAAACAGTCAGCACAAATGAACTTTGTCCAGACGGTTGTTGAACCGTCTGTACAAATACTTAGTACAGACGGCTCCACACACGAGTCGTCTGTACTACTCTCTGGTACAGTACCTCCGAATCATTTGTACAGACGGCTCCCAACCACAAAACCGTCTGCACAAATGCACTGAACAGTACTTCAAAAGCATTTGTACAGACGGTTCCATTTTCAGAACCGTCTGCAGAAATTATTTGTACAGACGGTTCTACCTCTGGAACCGTCTGCACAAATGCTGTTTTAGGAAAGCATTGCTGTCGCGACAGCAGAAACAACCAGTTTCTGCTGCCGCGGTAGCAGTGCGGCAAGGCGCCATGCTGCCGCCTGCTGCCGCGGCAGCGGAAAATGCTGATTCCGCTGCCGCGGCAGCAGTGCTGCAGGGCTACGGTAGTGACGCCTGCTGCCATGGCAGCTGAAACAGACGTTTCAGCTGCCGCAGCAGCCGTGCGGTAAGGCGGCATGCTGCCGCCTGCTGCCGCGGCGGCGGAAATGGCTGAGTCCGCTGCCGCGGCAGCAGTGCTGCAGGGCTACGGTAGTGCCGCCTGCTGCCACGGCAGCTGAAACGGACGTTTCGGCTGCCACGGCAGCCGTGCGGCAAGGCGACGTTGCGGCCGCCTGCTGCCTCGGCAGCGGAAATGACTGATTCCGCTGCCGCGGCAGCAGTGCGGCAGGGCGACGGTGCTACCGCCTGCTGCCACGGCAGCGAAAACAGAGGTATCTGCTGCCGCGGCAGCAGTGCGGCAGGGCGACATTGTTGCCGCCTGCTGCTGCGGCAGCGGAAACTACCGTTTCCGCTGTCGCAGCAGCCGTGCGGCAGGGTAACGATGCCCGGCGCGGCCGCGGTCCTGCCGCGGCAGTGAAAACGCTAGAAACAAAGTGATCAAGCACAGGCATAGCATACACAGACACACAATGTACTCATTGATCTTAGACATAACATTCAGAAGCAAACTTAAAACATCATTCTCAACCACAAAGTCATTTACATGCATTGTTAGGGAAAAAAAACTCTCAAGTCATTGAGGAGGAGCAATTTGAGGACAATGGAACTCTCCGGTTTCCTTCAACACCTCTCTAAATATGAAAGCTATTAACTGTTTTTGAATAATCCGGACGGCCTCAGTGTCGAGCTGATCTGTAGGGAACTTAAAAGTCTGCACAAGGAAATTAAATAGCTAGGTTAGGCACGACGTCCGAACGATGAAAAATGAAACTACATCTAGTGTAATGACACTAACCTCCACATCTACCGGACTAGAGCCAACGATCTGCATCATATATGTCGCCACATAGTATGCACAGAGATTGTTGCCCGCCGGCTGCTTGTGGCACTGTAGAAATCATGGTTACGTGCAGGGTAATTTAGTTTTACCGAATACATATTAGAACGTGCGAGGTGATTATTCTTGGGCGAGGGAGGAATTATTACCGGGAAATGAAATCGGTGGGTAGGTTCGGTTTTTGTTGTTTTCACAACCCCCCCCCCTTGGCAACATATTTCTTGAACGCCCCGTTGAGCACCGCCGTCAAATCTGCGTACTTCTCTGGTGGGTAGTCCCTAGAGTCGAAGTACGTGGCATGTAGACGTTCTGGCTCGAGGCAGACGAGCATCCAGTGGAAGTTATAGTTGTACGGTAGAAGAATGATGTGCTTAGTACAGAGAAGGAGCATGACGTCCGAAATGTAATCCTCGACCTCGTTCGGCTGGAATTGGACCATTGTGCATATGACGACTCCTGGATCGAGGAATCCGATATTAGGGTTCTCTCTCCTAGCCTCTTGAATCATATGTCTGCACATAAAAGTAATGTCATTGAAAGAGCGTATCAATAAGTTAGGCAATTCATTTAGCTTAAACAGTGATTGAGAACACTTACAGTGTCCAGCATCTTAATAGGCTGACATCGAGGGCGTCATGACGGTAGAGGTCTGATAAATCCGAGAAATTGATGGTAAAGGTTCCACCTGGATGAAGGAAATGTTGCCGCTTGTACGCGGCGCAGATATTTTGAGGAAGCTCTGTCTCCTCGTTGGACCTCTTCATGTAAAATTCGTGCAAAATCTGAGCTGCCCAACCAAGTTGTTCTAACGCCGCCCGTGTCACTAGCGGCTGCCGTTCCGTGTATTTTCTTATCTCGGGTTCTTCGTCTACCTCTTTGCCCTTGGCCGACTTTGTGCTATTTCTGGTGGCCCTACGCTGAGCTTGAGGAGTTGTTTTGGCAGCCTGTTTGGCTAGATCTGCTAGATTGCTGAGATGTGCTGAAGCGGATTTCACCTTCGGTGGAGGAGGACGGAGTGAGAACTCTTTACCGTAACGCACCGGAGACAGCGGCCGTGGAGGAGGTGGAGGGGCAACCAGGGAAATGTACTTCTTTCGGCCACTGGATGAACGTGTGGAGGGCCTGCCCCAGTGTCAGTGACGTCGTCCTCCGGCGGTACAGGAAGTCTGAAGGAGGAGCAATTCGCATGTACCATGTCCACTGCCACCTTAGCGTTATCCGCCGCTAGCGGAACTCCGTGCACCGTCATCGTGCTTTCTGAAGTTGGAAATACTAACCCCTGGCCAGCCTCAAGCATGTCAACAGGGGCCAAAACAGCTGGGCACGAGGAGCTTGCACTTGGTTGCCACCGCTATGTCGTCGACAGGGAATCTTTCACGGACGTCTTCACGCGGAATAGGGTCGAAAGGTAAGTCGTCGGCGCGGTCGTCATCTGGAACGTGCTGCGGTGGGGATTGTTCAAGGACGTCTTCGGCATTCTCGTTTTCCACGGATGCGCAGCTACTCCGTCGCCGACCATGTGGGGATGAGCCTGCGGGGCTGCGGTCGGCCACGGCGGCTGCATCCTCCTGCCTTATCTGCCGTACCCGTTCTTCGACCCTTGCATCGATCCTCTGTTCTAGGCCTGCATATATTTCTTCCATCAGCTCTTTCTTCATCCGTTCACGCTCGGCTGCCTCGCGCTCTGCTTTTGTTCTCCTCCGACTCCTGTACTGTCCCGCATCGTCGGGGAATCCCAGCTTCCATGGAACCGTCACCCCCAGGCCACGCGTTCGACCCGGGTGCTCTTTGTTTCCCAGAGCCGAGGTTAGTATGTCCTTTTCCCTGGCTGCTTGGAAAGTTCCTTGAGCGGCCTGTTCTGACAGTCGCATAATGTTTTCAGCCACCTGGACGGTTTCGGGCTTGTTGAAGGCGACGGTGCCATCAGCCGAGATGTTGGCCCTCGCGCGATACCAGTTCCGGGCCCGCCTCTCTGGGATCTGGGAGAACGGCGTGTCGCGACTCTCCTGAGACGCCCGCTCGTCCTCTGTTCTCCATTCCAACTCTTTGCGCGCATACCCACCGCTTCCGAGCCTGTGGGGGTGAACGTTGCATGCCTGGCGCGCCCTGTTTGCCTGACTCCGCTGCACGAATTCCTCCGACGTGCACCTCTCCACAAATTCCGCCCATTGATCCTCCAGGTACCCGTAAGTGTTCGGGTCCTGCCTGTAGGGCATAAGATCGTTCTTCACGTACGTGTTATACAGCTCGCTCTTGAAGGTCTTCCACGCCTTGCCCATCTTCGCTTTTGCCTGTCTTTCCACGGCCTGCTCGGTACCTTCCGGGAAGTCGAACTGTCCTTGGATGGTGTTCCACAGGAACTCTTTCTCGTTATCCGGCACTGACGGCCAGCTGGCGTACGTTATCGGGATCTTTTCCCTCGCCAGTGACGCGCACGCTCTACGGAATGCCGCCTGAGCCTGCTGAGGCAATATGGGCACACCCTCAGCACTGACTTGAGTTATCGTGTAGTGACCCGTGGGCATTTTATTTTTGCCTCGGCCACCTCGCTTTCGCTTCTGCCCACCCGATTCTTCGGTTTGCTCACGAGACGAGGCTTCTGCAGGTTGGGAGGGCATCGGTTGACCCGGTTCAGGAGACACGTGCGGCTCGTCTTGTCGGGGAGAAGAGGCCACCGGCTGTTCACGTTCATCTCCTCCGGACGCCATCTTCAAAAGACGAAAAATTCAGATATGCAGTACACGACTAGATTGTAGACATTTTCATATAAAGACACATACTTTGTGAATTAAACAACAATGAGATACATATGTACAACAACTTCGTAAATAGTGCTAATGTTCGTAATCTCATCATAAATATCTTCCTGAACTCTTTTATACATGAGGGCTACATGAGTTATATATGTCTTCGCCTCCGACTTTGCTTCTACATCTCGTATCTCGTTCATTTGAGTTTTCTCTCAAGTTCTTCACTCTCCATCTCATTCAATTTATACTCAGTTATTTCTCTTCATCATCTCTAACATTCACACTTCTCATGCTTAGATTTTCTCAACACTCTTTCTCTCTGTAAATCTACTTCATACTTTATATAGCAAACTTCTATTATTAGATCAGTTATTTTTATACTCTTCTACAACATTTCTTCTCTTTCTCAAGTTTACTCTTCACAACTAGCATCTATTAAATTCATTCTCTATTCAATTCATTTGTTTATCTAGATAAAGTTATTCTGTTATCACTCTTTTCTCTTAACTATAAAAGTTGTAGACTTACTATACTTGCTACTTCTCTTATAATATTAGTCTTGTTGGTAGGAACAACTGCCGTGAGCGATTGCAAGTATAGCATATATACATCAGCCAGCTATCGTCGTGTCATGTGCAGCCATTTGTAGTCTGATCTCTGTTGTCATATACTTCATATCAGCTTTGATCTGCTCGGATGCATGTTTTCAGTTGCCGCGTGAATGATTCGTAACTCTACCATCACGCTAACCCTAAACCCTTATTGTGTATAATTGCACTATTTTTCTACTATCAATGAATATTGCATTGTTGCTGATTAACTTATACTAGAAATCACTAATGATGCGTCATACAATATAGATTTAGGTAAAGCAAATGGATTGAATAAAATGAACAAATTAATACATGCAGACAGAGCTCTTGTCAAGTTGTCATAGGAGATCACAACTTAGTACATGTACAAATACATCAAAATCCTATGTGGTTGTCATAGGATCAATTCTAACAAATTGTTCTGAGCATCTCAAATATTTCATATATATGAGCATTTGCAAGCATATGCATACACATCCAGTGACAGATTCCCCAAACACTCGTACGCCTCACGATAAAACTCGTCTTTAAATTTTTTGACTTGCATATCTTCTAATTCCTCCCTGTTAATTTCAGATGCTTGACACTTCTGCTTTTTTTTCCTTCATCCCCTTCCCTTTGAGAGGATGCTTAGATTTCCCGGGAAAAAATCTCTGAAAGGAAGAAGCATTTGCTCATTGCAGAGGAGAATGGGGGAGCTCGGGAGTACAAACCGGTGATGGAGGGCGGCGGAGCTCGTCGGGGAGCTAATGGGCGGCGGAGCTCGTCGGGGAGCTCGGGGGCGGCGGAGCTCGTCGGGGAGCTAGGGGGTGGCGGAGCTCGTCGGGGAGCTCGGGGGCGGCGGCGGTGGCGTCGGCCACAGGGCTTCGGGCGGCGGTGGCAGAGGGAGCTCGGGGAAGACTAGGGTTAGGGACTTAGTGAAAATTGAACTGGTGGCGCGGGATTGGAAAGAGGGGATTTATTAGAGAAGGTAGTCCAGACGGTCCGCAATACAGAACTGTCTGGACTATTAGTGCAGACGGTTCTCAATATGGAGCCGTCGCACTAACCTTAGTGCAGACAGTTCTCACTATGGAGCCGTCTGTACTAATGTTGCAGGCGGGACCCTGCTACATTAGTGCAGACGGTGCTCAATATGGAGCCGTCCGCACTAACCTTAGTGCAGACAGTTCTCACTATGGAGCCGTCTGTACTAATGTTGCAGGCGGGACCCCATTAGTACAGACGGTTCTCCATATGGAGCCGTCCGCACTAACGTTAGTGCAGACAGGTCGAGATTTGGGGCCGTCTGTACTGCCATTACAGCCGACGCGGGGTGGGGACTTTTAGTCCCACCTCGCTAGTTGACGAAGGGTTCGACCGGTTTATATACCGATCGGTGAGAGGGGCAGCAAGATCCTCTATCACCCAAGCATATTCGGCAGATCTTCCGCCCTATGGGCCTGGCCACTGGGGCCTGCTAGGCAGTACGGGCTTTGTGCCCATGTCGCCTGTCATGGGCTTGATTTGGGCTTGTGCCCATGTCGCCTGTGATGGGCTTGATTTGGGTGCAGGCTTTGGAAACCAAAACCCCTAGTGGTAGGCGGGCATTTTTTTTCTTTTTTTACTTTTTTTTATTTCATGTTGCATTTAATGGCATTTTTTAAACAATGTGAACCATATTTTATGTAAATTAATGAAAATAGACATTTCTTCTAAATTTTACCTTTTTTTTATTTCATGTTGCATTTAATGGCATTTTTTAAACAATGTGAACCATATTTTATGTAAATTAATGAAAATAGACATTTCTTCAAAATTTTACCTTTTTTTATTTCATGTTGCATTTAATGGCATTTTTTAAACAATGTGAACCATATTTTATGTAAATTAATGAAAATAGACATTTCTTCAAAATGTATTACAACTTCGTAACATGCAATACATGGTAAAAAGCCAAATTAGCAAGGCAATGACCAAATTCATGGCTTATATGCCTTAAACTTGTAAAATTCATAGAAACTTCATATGAACTCCAAACGAGTTGAACTTTTTTTATAAATTCATATTTTCATATGTACAATTTTATGGTACAACTATTTTGGGGTTACTGTACACTACAATTTATGAACCGTGAAGGTAAATACGTAACAAGCGGGTTACATCACACAAAACAACCTAATCTCCTTTAACAACCAGCCCTTCTTGATGATCGACGCGCAGATAGCAGGTGGCCCCGAACGGTAGTTGTTCTTCGTTGAGCGCGGTGCCGTCTCCAAGAGGGTACTCATCAAATTGATTGTACTCTTCTTCGTCTACGACATTCTCAACTCCGACAATCCTTCTTTTCCCCTGAAGGACTACGTGAAGTTTCTGATTTGCCGGGTCTTGGACATAAAAGACCTGAGTAGCTTGTTTAGCGAGTACGAATGGTTCGTCTTTGTATGCGGCACGTTCGAGGTCCACTGTAGTCATGCCGTACTTGTCGACCTTAACACTTGAGAGTGCGACCCAACGGCACCGGAAGAGGGGGATCTTGAAACGTACATAGTCGAGTTCCCAGATCTCCTCAATGTACCCGTAGTACGCACACACCCCTCGTTTGTCCTGGAAGGCATCTATGCGGACACCGCTGTTTTGTACCGTGCTCTTCGTATCCTGTGCTCTGGTATAAAAGGTGTACCCATTTATGTCGTAGGCTTCAAATTTCAGGATTGTGTGACTTGGCCATCTGGCCAACCAGCCAATATTCTCCTCTGTTGTACTATTAGCACTTCGAACCCGCAACCAGTTGTTGAAGCTGCGGTTGTGCTGTCTGGTAAGCCAAGCCTCCGTACGGCCTGGATTCTCTCTGCGCAGCTCGTCCTTATGCATGTTGATATACGGGGCTACTTCAGTCATGTGTTGCAAGACTGCGAAATGGGCTTGAGATAACGACGCGTAGTCAGGGATGAGTGTTTTCCTTCCTATGGTCCCTTTGCCATCCAGTCTCCCCTCGTGGCGAGACATAGGCACACCTATCTGTTTGAGCTGGTCCATGTAATCGACACAGAACTCGACCACCTCTTCGGTTGTGTAACCTTCGACGATGCTGCCCTCTGGACGAGATCTATTTCGTACGTACTGCTTTGAGAATTCCCATGTACCGCTCAAACGGGTACATCTGGCGTAGAAATACCGGTCCACAGATCTTTATCTCTCTCACGAGGTGGACGGTAACATGGACCATGATATCAAAAAACGAAGGAGGAAAGTACATCTCAAGATGACATAATGTCTTCACCAGATCGGCCTGCAACACATCTAGTGCTTCGGGATCGATGACCTTCTGACAGATTGTGTTGAAGAAGTAACACAGCCTAATGATTGTGTCTCGGAGATAGCTCGGCTGGATATTTCGGATTGCAACAAGAAGCATCTGTGTCATCAACACATGGCAATCATGGGACTTCATGCCAACTAATTTTAGATCTTCCATCGAAACAAGTTTCGAGATGTTGGCGGAGTAACCGGACGGAACTTTCACACCTTGCAAGCACCAGCATAGTTCGGTCCTCTCGGCCTTCTTCAGGTTATAGCAGGCCGGAGGAAGCCTTGTTCTGCCTTGTTGGGAGGGCTCAGGTGCCAACTCGGGCCTGATCTTCATGTCTACTAAGTCGAGGCGTGCGTTGAGGCCGTCCTTCGTCTTCCCTGGAATATTAAGTAAGAGACCAATCAGGCTGTCACACATGTTCTTCTCTACGTGCATAACGTCGATGCAGTGGCGAACTTCAAGGTGCTGCCAGTAGGATAACTCCCAAAATATTGATTTCTTCTTCCACATGCCGCTGGCCTTCGCTTTTTTACCACTCTTTCCAAGGACAACATCGATATCCTTAACCATATTGTACACCTCTTGCCCGCTGTAATGCCTTGGACATAAAGTTCTCTCCCTCGTCCCGTCAAATTGTTCCTTCATATTGCGGTACGGGTGATTCCTCTTAAGGAACCTACGGTGGCGCATGAACACCGTCTTACGGGAGTGGGCCAGCCACCTACTCGCGGTACCATCCAAGCACTGAGGGCAAGCCTTGTCTGGCTCTTTACTCTGGCCCGAAAGGTTGCGTAGGGCAGGCAAATCATTGACCGTGCAGAACAACATGGCGTGTAGGGTGAAGTTCTCTTGTTTGTACGCATCCCATACCTGCACCCCTTCGTTCCACAGAGTTTTCAGATCTTCCACCAAAGGTCTTAGGTAGACGTCAATATCATTCCCAGGTTGCTTCGGCCCTTGGATAAGCAGTGACATCATGATGTACTTCCGCTTCATACACAGCCACGGTGGTAGGTTGTACATACTAAGAGCAACTGGCCAAGTGCTGTGCCGGCTGCTCATGTTGCCGAAAGGATTCATTCCGTCCGTGCTCAACGCGAACCTTATATTCCTTGGCTCCGCACCGAAGTTTTCGAAGATCATGTCGATGTTTCTCCACTGCGCGGAATCGGCAGGGTGTCTTAGCTTTCCATCTTTCTTACGGTCCTCCGAGTGCCAGCACAACAATTTGGCCTCTTTTAGGTTCGCAAACAAACGCTTCAGACGCGGAATTACGGGCAGGTACCACACCACCTTAGCAGGAATTCCTTTCTTCGGCTCGATGAAACACTCGCCGTCGTCTGGTTGACTCTTACGGTTGTAACGAGATGCTTTGCACACTGGACATGAACGCAAGTTCGATAATTCATTACGGTACAAGATACAATCGTTCCGACATGCATGTATCCTTTCTACCTCCATCCCCAGTGGACAAACCACCTGCTTTGCTCGGTACGTGTTTTTGGGCAGCTCGTTACCATCCAGAAGCATCTCGGAGAGGAGACCTAGGAGCGCCGTGAAACTCTTGTCTGACCAACCATAGCTGGCTTTCAGTTGAAGCAGCTCGAGCACGGATGACAGCTTTGTGTATTTCGGCTTGCAACCCGGAAACAAAGGTTTTTCTGAGTCCTCAATCAAGTACATGAACTTCTGTAAGTCTCTCTCAGTATTAAAGTTCACGTCAGCATCGCGCAGCATCTGATCCAACCTATCATCGTCCTCTGCGCCACCACAGTCATCGTCTGCGCCTACTTCCTCATGGCGGCCACAATCATCGTCTGCGCCTACTTCCTCATGGCGGCCACAATCATCGTCTGCACCTACTTCGTCGCCATGTTCTCTCCTTTCGTTGACTTCGGGTTCTTCGACGATGCCAACGTCTTCGTGTAACATGTTCTGCTCTTCACCATGTTTGGTCCAACACGCGTAGTCCGGTTTGAAGCCCCTAATAATCAAGTGCGCTTGGCTCTGTAGGGCTGAGTTGTGTCCGAGAAATGATATCTCATTTCTACAATCGCAACAAGGACAATATATATATTCAACACCCTTCTTCAACCTATCCTCCTCGGCAACTCTCAGAAAATTCGTCACACCGTCAAGGTACGCTTGGTTCGTACGAGAACCGTACATCCACACCCGATCCATCAAGCTACACGCGCTGCACAACAAGGAAATTAGTGTTAGATTGACCTAATAAAGAAAGCGACCTAGCTTCTCATCGGGAAAAAGGAGCTTATCTAGAAATCGTACTGCACTTTAAGGGTTTAAGGGTATTAAATTGACCTAATAAAAGAAAGCGACGGGAGATTTGATCATTTGCCCCAAAGTTGGGGGGCCATTTGATCATTTGCCCCAATTGTGAGAATGATGGGTGGCCCCGGACCCCACCCGTCATTCTCAGGGGGGGGGCAAATGATCAAACGCCCCCCAACTTTGGGGCATTTCATCAAATATTCATAAACATAAATATCAAAATGCGGAACATCGGCATGAGATGAAATGCATGTCATCGAATAGATGACATAAAATAACGACTAATGCAAATAGAATCAATTTCATCGGAGTCCGGACGCTCAAAATATCGCGATCCTAATTTCTCCGGCGGTTCCGGAAACCCTAATTTGAGTTTTTAGTCAATTTTATTTTTTCTACAATGCAAACACGAACAAAAATGACATAATTGCATAGATCTTATTTTTCTGAACATTTTGATATATTATTTGCATTTTTCTGACTAATAATGATTTTTCTATGATTTTTATAAGATTTAAATATTTAATTACTCTTTTTGATCTTTTCCTCAGTAAAAATAATAAATAAATAAAGTAAAAATAATTTTTTTTTATTTTTTTATTTTTATTAGTGGGTCCCACTGTTTATATTTTTTTATTTTTTTCCTGAAGTCGCCTGAGGGGCGCCGGCGGTCGGCCGGGACGCCGGCCGAGCTCGACCGAGCACCGGCGGCGGCAAGCGGCGGCGGCGGACGGAGGAGGGAGCTGGGAGGGCGGCGGCTAACCGGGAGGCGGCGGGGTGAGGCAGGCGGCGGCGAGGTGCGACGTGGAGGCGACGGCCGGCGGCTTCCGGGGCTGGCCTAGCGGCGGCGGCGGCGGCGGGTGGCGGCGGCGGCTTGGGGAAGCCGGAGGTCAAGAAGCTAGCTCGGAGGTCGCCGGCGGTCAAGAACCTAGCTCGGAGGTCGCGAGATGCCGGAGGTCAAGAAGCTAGCTCGGCTGAGGGAGTGAGCTTTAGTACAGACGACTCCATATAGGGACCGTCTGTACTATATGGGCTAGTGCAGACGGCTCCCAACTGGGACCGTCTGTATTATTTGTACAAACGGTACCGGTTGGGAGCCGTCTGTACTGTTTGGCTTAGTGCAGACGGCTTCCAACTGGGACCGTCTGTATCATTAATGCAGACGGTCCTCGTTTGGAGCCGTTTGTACTGTTGTGCCCAGTGCAGACAGCTGCAGTTGGGAACCGTCTGTATTATTTGTACAGACGGTTCCCAACGGCAGCCGTCTGCACTGGGCCGTCCCGCTTGTTCGCCATCCTGGGTCATGATTTGTAGAGACGGTTCGTGTTGGGAACCGTCTGCAGTAAGAATTGTGCAGACGGCTCTGTAGAGGTGGCGTCCCGTTAAATGCTATCTGTAGTAGTGGGTGGCATATGGTCAAAACGTTAGTCACTCAGTGGTTTATAAACAATTTTCAGTTAACCAAAAATATTTCAGATTAACTGGTGACTGCCTGATTTTGAAAGGAAAATGTCACATTCATGCAACTCTATTCTCCGCCGTGAGCTTGACTGCTTGTGCGTTGTGACGATATCTATTCTTTCTGATATTTTTGGTTCTGATTTGTTCCAAACGGTAAGCATGTATGTCCGACTTCCAAAGTTGCCTCGGAATCTCCACTGCCCGAACAATTTTTCGGCGTTGATGATGTGAACCCAACAGAACGTAAGATAAACATAGGAAGAAAACAACGAAATCCTTTACATGAAAACGAGAGGCGCAGAAACCAACCAATACGCCGTTTAGCGATATAGTTCCCAAGAACGAAGTCAGCATCACATTTAATGATTCTGAAGAAATACTCGCTATGTCCAGAAACGTATTTTGATTGATTAAAATATAATATATTTTAATTAATAATTATTTTATTAATATATGATTTCTATGATATAAAATTAAGAATCATATTTATAACTACTTTATTTTGATTATGATTTTATATCACATAAATTATATATTAATAGAGTAATTATTGGTCAAAAAATTTATTTTAACCGATCAAAATACGTCTTATATTTCTGGACGGAGGAGTAATTACCGAGACCTTGATTTTGTCGTTGAATGCAGTGAGCCAATTTGCCTTTACACAAACTTGTTAAGTGACAAATTTGAAATTATATCTTCGCAGGATACAAAATTTCTGACCATGTATTCTTGTTTGAGAAAAGTGAGATAACTTCAACAATATAGTGATGTAAGGATAATTAGAAATATTTTCTAAATAATACGTGATGATCATTTGTTGCTATGGTTCTTCAAACAACTCAGCAATATTTCACTATCTCACTTCAAATTCTCCTGTTCCATATATGTTTGACTAGATTTAACAAGGATTTTCTTGACGTAGTCGAGACCCTAACTAGGCATATAGACTTGACTAGACGTATCACATGGAATAACTAGATTTATCCATTCCATGTTCTATACTTACTGGTTACTGCAAAACTTGGTTACCTTCGAAACCTTTCTATAGGTCCTCATTGAACCTTCACATGTTGCATTATTTTTCCTGGAGGAGTGCTCACACTCAACTTTTGGCTATGTCCATCCTTGTTTTGATGTGTTGTTTGGGCATGAAATTCAATATACACAAAGGTCAATTTTAGCTATTCGAATCTACAGGAGTGGATGAGTTGTTTGGGCATGAAATTCGACATACACAAAGGTCAAAGAAAACCACCTACCCTGCTCAAGAATGGGTTGGCAACAAAATAACCGGTGTGAGGTTGCAAATGCTATCAAGCGTGCAAGCGTCGATTGGAAAACTCTGATGCCAGCTTGTGGGTTGTAGGACCAAACCCACTGAAAACATTGAATAGGTAGGACTAACTGAAACAATTGGACGTACATACACCACCTGCACAGTTGGACCGAGACCATCAACTCATGGGTCTCCTTCAATAAAAAAGAAAAAAAAACTCATGGGCACGTTTGCTCTGCGCTGTCTGTGCATACGGTCCGAAATGGACAGAAGCCATCATTTTCCAGTTCGAGTGGTGAACAAATACGCACAATATATTCAGCAATCACCAGTTCTGAGGTCCGGATCCTACTCCTAGAATTCAATAGCTTTCGTTTTTTAGAGAGAGAAGGTATTCAATAGCTCAGCCCCTTCAGGATATTGAATAAGTCGCTGATTTTGTAGGAAAAAATAACGCAAGAACGCTGCCTTCTGCCAAACAAACAATTTTTTCACTTCAAGGCATATTATGAGAAAAGCAACATGTCCCCTTCCTCAGCACAACAGTGCTGATGTACCAATGTACCAACATTCCGAAACCCTGAGAAAATTTATGTCTCCTTTTCTTCCTTTTTGTCAAGATAGCTCCCTTTCTCAAACCAATTAAAAGCGAGCATACATGTCAAAGTCCCATGGAGGTAAGTGGCAATTCGTACAGATAGGATGAAGATTCGGCGCACAAACAAATGGTTGAGCTTGAAGTAGCCAACTTGACCAAATGGACCAAAAAGGTAGAAAACTAGAGATAAGTGGATATTTGGTATCACGAGTAGCTTTTACCGAGGAGCCCATATTCTCTCCCTCCATGTCAAACTGTGGAATTAAAAATCTTTGGTAAACCTTTTTTAGATGATGATGTGCTCAATCACTACCACTGTTTAGGTTCTAAAGATGATCTTGGGAGCCGAAAACCAATTATTTTCGGTATCTTTTAGATTTGCTACTAAAAGTAGGTCTAGTTTCGGATCCGTCCTTCTCGTTTCAAATAAACCACTCCAAATTTGTCCCTTATTCTAGATTTATCATTTCCGTTAGTTGACCATGCGTAGATTGCTAAGTATGGACTGAAGCTTATAAGCTTTTATTTGTAATGACATAAACACCATAGAAAATTTACATTATGATTGAACTTCTATGTTGTCGCCGAATTTCAATTTGGGATGTGGAGCTGGACTTTTATTTTGAATGTCATGAAACTGTTGTTTTGTTGCAATTTTGCTAAAATTTTGTTGTATGCTAAAATACTGCGAAAATGTTGTTGGATATCGTGGAAACATATTTTTTGTACTTTGTAACCAGTTTAAACACGAAAGGCAAAATGGTCACTTAAGTCACCGGGGATAAAATGGTCTCTTCAGCAATGACTTGACTTAACCGTGGGTCAACTAATGGAAATAGCAAATTCAGAATAGTACAAATTTTGGATAGTCACTACTACAGAAGACATCCACGACATACATCAACGACGAATATTCTTCGTCCGTCATTGAAACTCATTGTCAATGATGGACTAGAGTTAGAACCCGTTGTTGATAACTTCTCCATTTGTCCATGGGTCTTCTCACTGAAATTGTCAATGACGAGCCAAAGGTAGAAGCCATCGTTGATGACTCTTAATGACGGCCTATTTTGAGACCCGTCGTTGATGACTGTGATCATCAAGGGCAGACAGCTGGGCCTTTCCTCAGTGAGAGTCATTAATGATGGTCTTCGTTTCGACCCGTCATTGGGATGCTCCTCGGAAGTTGTACGACGGAGGAGACGAAGAGTGCGCTACCCATACAAATCCACACTCTACGACCCGTTCTCTCAACATAACCGCGCCCTCTCTTGTCTTCCTCTTTTTCCTGCCCCCAAAAGCCAGCGGCTCTTCCTCTTCGTCATTGATAGTTGCCATAGGAAAAGTCGTAGCGCAGGAAACTGTCATCAACAATGGGTTAGGGAGGCAGCCCATCATTGATAGCTCTCTCTCATACGTGACTTAATTGCGCCGGCATACAGTGCATGCTTATTATCAACGGCAGGCGGCAGTTTTTAGAACGAAGAGCCACGTCGGTATATGAGGAGGTGAGCTGGCGAGCAACAGTTTTTAGAAACGAAGAGTCACGTGGGTTAACGAAGAGTCGCTCTCGTGTCTATATAAACACCACCCGTCTTCCTATTCTTCGTCATCTTCTATAACCGTGCGTGCGCCCTCTCTTCTTCCTGCCCCTAAAACTTTAGCTCTTACTCTTTTGCGCTCGATCGAGCATCGCAATGGCGGATGCAAGTAGCTCTTCCAGCGCCAGGAAGTGCCAGAGGGAGTCGTCCCCTCCTCCGTCGCCTCTTCCATCATCGGTCAAGCATCAAGCTCCTCTGACAATGTGGAGTTGTGCCTTTGCCGTGCAACGGTCCAAGCCATCAAGTGTGGCTACAGGCAAACAGATGGCACCCTCCTCTGTGCTTACTTTGAACCCATACGCTACTTTGGCGGCTAAGTTGTCTGTTATGTGCTCACAAAGAAGTATCCACAAATAAAATTCAAAGTTGAAGCTAGCGAGCCGAGCCGTTTCGTCGTCTACTGCAACGACAAAAGCGTCGTCGACTGCCTTCACACAAAGTAATCAAGTGCAGCAACGAGCAAGTGAGCTTCTTTAGGGCCCGTAAGATGTACACTCTTGTGCCGGAACCCCTTGACGAAGATCTCCCACTCGAGAATTGTCTGTTATTTATTTTCCTTTTTTAGTATTTAAGAACTATATTGTAAGAAATATGGTTTATAAATTATGCACTATTTTAATTATATATATCTTGAATTATGTGTTTAAAGGTCATGTAAAAAATTATGTGTTTGAATGCACGAGAATCTGAATTCAGTGCAGTGCAGAGTACTGAACTAATTGAATTTGTAGTGCGCATTTTCAGTTAGTTCAGCCTCTGCACTACACTGGAAACAATGATCAACGACGGGCTCTCTACCAGCCCGTCGTTTGTGGGAGAAGTCATGAACGACGGTCGTCTCGGATGGCCATTGTTGAAATAATCACCACAGACCAGTTAAACACTTTGCCCACCATTGATGATTTTTTACTACCGTGAAAAATAGATTGTGTTTGAAACAAGAATAAACACAAAGAAAGAAGTGTGAAAATTCCATATGATTTTTTGAATGTTTTATAGGATCAGATAGAATTTCTTGTTATTTCATCATGTTTCACCAAAAAATCATCAACTTTCATGAAAATTCCATATAAAGTTTGTGTTATTAAGCAAATACTCAGTTCATCCTTCCTTTTAAATCATAATGCTTGTCATCCTATCATTTCGAGGCAAGTTTTCACTATTTTTCCCTATACCTTTCTCCCTCCTAATGACATGCTATTTATGAATTACTTTTCCCATGCACATCTAATTGCAATGCTTAAACACCTCACCACAAATGCATCAATGGATGTTTATGCATCAAATGCATTAATCAATCAATGTTCTTGCATCTCACGGCATTGAAAATTTATTGTGATGCTAGTAACACGAGGAGTAGTGCAAATTTGTTATGAAGCTAGTAATACGAGGAGTTGTGACAAATTTATTTAGCGCGGAAAACAAGAAATTTCCCTGTATAAAAGGACACCTTGTGCGCACAACCTCCCATTCCATCTCAAACCATACTCTTGTGCCTCTTCTTTCTCTTCCTAAACTCCATCCATCTACTCAAGCCCCTCTCGTCTCCCTCAACTGCCACCTAGATCGCTCTCGTCCCTCTCGCACTCCCTAAACTGCTGCCACAGATCCGGCCGTAGCAGATCGCCCTCATCCCTCTCACGCTCCTTGAACCACCCCCACAGATCCTAATCTGGAGGAGGAAGCGACCACGCGAGGAGGAGGCGCACCCACTCGACGTCGAATTTGGAGATCCTGTTGGATACACGCCCATCGGCCCACCGGATCTAGAGCGCCTGGAGGAATCACGCCCGCTGGCCACTGGATCTATAGCACCTTGGCCACTCCAGCTCCAACTCCTCCTCCCCTCTGGCTCCCCTGCTGCCAACGTAAAACCCTTAGTTCGACAAGTTATGCATTCACCGCAGTCCTTGGTTGATGCAGAAACCAAGGCTTGCAGTGAAGTCACATCTTTAACTGACTCGGATAATAACTCAATGGGTTTAATAAGATTTGCACCAACAAAATTTCTCATGAAGCATGTCAACATTTTGGATTGAATGACACAATAGATTATAAATTTTTACGGATAGCGCTAGATTGTGCCAGTGATGAAAAAAGACTCACTAATAAATTATTTACAATGATTACAAGGGTTTAGGGTTCAGGATAAGGTTCACAAGGGTTTAGAATTTACAAGGGCTTAGAGTTTGGGGTTCAGGATAAATTGTTCACAATGTTCACAATGACTCACTAACCCCAACTCTAAACCCTACACCACTGAACCCTTGTAGACCAATGTGCGATTATTTGTAATGAGCATTATTCTGAGGTATTCTTTCAAACTGAATCATCATTGTTTGAAATGTGATTGATATTTGAAAGGACATCTAAGCCCCTAAGTGGGTTTTGGTGTAAATGACAAATGATGAGGGGACTAACCACATTTACAAAGTATATGAACAGGTGTTAGTCCAAGAGTTGATAAGCAAAGGTGGTCGGAGACCCCCTAAGCAAAAAGGAGAGAAGAAGACAGCGTATTTAAATTATGCATTTTTATTTAATGATTGAGTCATAGGAAAGCCAGACTATTAAGAGGGGCAATGTGATGAACAAGAGGGTGGTAACAAATTTCCTTTGTGATCTTTCATCCACAACCCATGTTCGAGAAAAACCCCAAGAGAGAGCAAGTGAGAAGCCTAAAGATATACCCTGCGTTTTGCTCTCTGAGTGTACCCGGAGTATTGGTCCAGAGGTTCCGGACCAGACCTCCGGGCTACCCGGAATCTGGATGGCCTTCCGGATGGAATTCCGGACCAGTCCAGTAGCTACTGGACTGACTCGGAAGGCTGCCCGGAAGGCAGCCCGGGATTCCGAGTGCACCCGGAGTCTCAGTCCGGAGGTTTCGGACCAGACCTTCGGGAGACCTATTTCCGGATGGGTTCCGGATGGAGTTCTGGACGAGTCCAGGAGTCTCTGGACGCGCCCGGAAGGCTGCTCGGAGGGCAGCCCGAAATCTGGGTGATCCGGAGGTTGGGTCCGGAGGTTCCGGATAGAACTCCGGACCATACGCGCAGAGCCCCAACGGGCAGATTTCGGGGGGCCTATAAAAGTCCCACCCCTTCTTCTCCAAGGGGTACCCGACTTGAGCTTCTTGAATACCTCTCTCCTCCACCATTTTGAAGCTCCTAAGCTTGAGGATCTCCTCCCCTAGTGCTCAAATCCCATCAAACCTTTGAGGGAAAAGAAAGAGGAGCCCTAGATCTACAATCCCACCAAGCCAAATTTGAATCCCCCTTGAGTTCATCGCTTTGCTTGTTACTCTTGGGATTTTGGGGATCCCTAGACGGTTGGTGTCTCCCGGAAGCCTCCAAGGTGTGGATTTGTGCTCCGGGATCATTTGTGAAGGTTTGGAGGCCACCTCAAGGTCTACCACGAGTTATTTGAGCTCGGGCTTGGTTTGCCGAGGCTTAAAGGAGAAGAAGGTGAGATTTTGTGTTGCGAGGTGTTTTGTTGGGTCTCCGCCTCTCCAACGGAGATTAGCATCCCTCCCAAAAGTGTGAGCTTCGAGTTAAATCTTCGTCTCCAACTTGTGGTTATTTCATATTCATATCTATATTGTGCTTGTGTGGGCTAGCTTGTACTCCTTGTGTTATCCTTGAGCTATTTATATTGTGTCATATAGGTTGACTCACTTAGTTGCACATTTAGAGAATTTATATTTCGCACTTCTCTAAAAGCAATTAAGAAAATGTTAAAATTTGTAGTCGCCTATTCACCCCCCCCCACTAGTCGACATCTTTGATCCTTCAATTGGTATTAAAGCCAAGGACTCTTTGTTTGGGTTTTACGACCTAAAGAGTAAAGATGACGACCTATAGTGAGACGGAAGTAAACCAGATGATGGCCAAGCTTCGTGAGGAGTTCACGGCCACCATGAAAAAGGAGTTAACCAATGCTATTAAGGCCATCTCCACCGAGGGCTCTAAATCCTCTAATGACAAGGTTGATAAAGCCTCGGGGGAGCACATTAACACCGGTAATCCAAGTGGATTCAACGCGGTGCTTTATTCCTATCCCTCCCAACATATACCTCATGTGCATATTCACAATCCTGACCTTGCACCTATTTTAAATGGCACTCAATATCCCCATTGGAAAGTTTCTATGGAATCTCATCTTCGCAGTGCCTCTAATCAATTGTGGAATATTGTGGTGCGTGGATTCAAGCCAACAGACTCCGACAACCTCACCGCCGATGAAGAGAGAGATGCACACCTAAATGCCACCGCTCTCAACATGCTTCAAAGAGCATTGACACCTGAACTCTTCAACTCCATCATCCTATGCAAGACTGCCAAGGAAGTATGGGATGGGCTCAAGATCATGCATGAAGGCAACACAAGCATCCGAAGATCAAATTATGAGATGATCAAGAATGAAGCGAACTTGTTCATGATGGAAGAAAATGACACACCCCAAACTCTATTTCAAAGACTCAACTCCATTGTGGTGTCTTTGAAAGGTCATGGGTGTTCATGGGCCGATGATGCGTACATTGTGAGCAAGTTCCTTGGGGCCATCCTTCCTTACCAACCATCAATGGTTTTCAATATTCAACAAAGGACGGATTACCTCAACCTCACTCCCAATGACGTTCTCTCACTCTCTATCACTCATGAGAACATGGTCAAGACTGCCGAAAAGACTCTTGCTATTGCACGTGGGTCACAGAAGACCAACCTAGCTTTAAAGGCTAAGCAAGTTCAAACTCAAGATTCTAGTGAAGAAGAAGAAACAAGCCATGAGAGTCCATCGCCAAATGAATTTGAAGAAGAAATGTCTCTCTTGGTTAGAAAGTACAAGGGCTCTATGGGCAAGAAAGGAAGCAAGTTCTCTAGGGGCAAGTCAAGCATGCCTAAGAGACTTTGCTACAATTGTGATAGTCCGAACCACTTCATTGCGGATTGTCCAAAGGAGAAGCGGGACAAGAAAGAAGGCAATGACAAGGAAGATGTACAAGAAGAAGCCCTTCTTCAAAAATGGGAAACCATGCAAGAAGAGAGAAGCAAAGGCCTTCATTGGTCAAGAGTACACCTCTGACAACTCCGATGTCGAAGAAGAATGAGAGGATGTGGGCGTTGCCGGGATAGCCGTTGTCTCTCCCTCCAAGCCCACCTCACTCTTCAAGTTTGACTACTCCAACGAAATCAAGACTGACGATAGATGCCTCATGGCTAGAGAGTCAAAGGTACTTTCTTCATCCAATCCTTCTTTCTTTACACCCCTATTCCCTATGTCCCCAAACATATTGTGTGATGTTAATGTAGAAGGAGATAGTGATAGTGATGATGAGGAGGATGAGATTGCAATCATAAAATTTATGACTTCTCTTCGTGGTGAGGCGCTTGATAGATTTCGCTTTCTCATGGATTCCCTTGTGGAACGTAATGAGTACATTGAGAGAGCGGAAACCCTTATCATTAAGGAAAAGGAGAGTGTAAAACTCCACGAAGAGTAAGCTAAAAATGAAACTCTTAACATGGATCTCTCTAAAACTAAAAATACTCTTGAGAGAGCTCTAGAGGTGGCTAATGGCTTCAAGGCTTCAAAAGAAGAGATTGAAGTTGCTCATGCTAAACTCACTAAGGATTTTGAGTACCTTGACAATGGCTACAAGCTAGTTAAGGGTAAACTCATCAAACTTACCGAGTCACATGAGGAACTTCAAGCTGCTCACAAGAAGTTCCTAGCCACCCCTAGCACTCCTACTATTATTAATATTGATGCTTGTGCTACTAACTCTTCACTTGATAAAGCATCACTCATTGAGGAGAACAAGAAGTTGAAAGCTCAACTTGAAAGAGGTTTAGTTTCATGCATTCAAGGTGAGAACACTCTCAAGGAGCTAATGAGCAAGCAAAGAGAAAGAGTTCCTAGAGAATGACTTGGGTTTGCTCCTAAGTTCAATGACAAGGGCAAAGCTTGGCTCCCATGTCATTATCCCAAGACCAAATTCGTGCATGGAGGGCACAAGGAAAATGTCGGTGATGACATTGTGAATGGCAAAGCTACTAGGAGCTATGTCACTCACAATGATATTGTAGGCACCTTTGATCCATCCTATGTGCTATGTAAGGGCAAGGATGGATATGTATTTGCTAAATTTGTGGGTGCTAAAATTCGTAATGTTACTAAGCTTAAGTCTATTTGGGTTCGTAAGACCCTTGTTACTAACACCAAAGGACCCATTTACAAATGGGTACCTAAAATCAAGGCATAATTCTCTTGTAAGACTATACCTCCGGTGGAAATACTTGGGTAATTGATAGTGGTTACACAAATCATATGACCGGAGAGAAGGGGATGTTTGAGCAATTCGTGGAAGACATATCCTCTACATCAAACATCGTCTTTGGTGACAACAACAAGGGAAAGGTACTCGGGTTAGGCAAAATAGCAATCACTAATGACTTATCCATTGAGAATGTAATGCTTGTCCAATCCCTCAATTACAATTTACTTTCTGTTTGGCAATTATGTAGTGTTGGTTATGATTGCTTATTTTCTTTATCTAAAGTGATGATCTTTAGAAGAGATAATCTCAAAGTGGTCTTTGTTGGACATGTGGAAGGCAAGCTTTATGTTGTTGATTTCTCGAAAGAGAACACTAAGTTTGAAGCATGTCTAATGGCCAAGACCGACGTGGGGTGGCTATGGCATCGTAGATTAGCCCACGTCGGTATGAGAAATTTGAAAAATCTTCTAAAGGACGAGTACATTGTTGGACTAACCGATATTGCATTTGATAAAGATAGGGCTTGTAGCTCATGTATTGCTGGAAAGATTGTTGGAAAGAAGCATCCCACCAAGAGCATTATCACAACTTCGAGGCCATTGGAGCTCCTTCACATGGATCTCTTTGGACCTCTATCCTATGATAGCATTGGGGGAAGTAAGTATGGTTTCATCATTGTCGATGATTTTTTTCGATTCACTTGGGTGTATTTTCTACGATCCAAGGATGAAACTCAAGAAACCTTCAAGTCATTTGCCAAGCGTACTCAACGACAACTTGATGAGAAGATCTTGGCAATTAGAAGTGACAATAGAACCAAGTTCAAGAACACCAAGCTTGATGAATATTTGGATGAAGAGGGGATCAAGCATGAGCTATCTACTCCATATACCCCTCAACAAAATGGTGTGGCGGAAAGGAAGAACCGGACTTTAGTGGAAATGGCTAGGACCATGTTGGATGAGTACAAGTCTCCATACAACTTTTGGGCCGAAGCCATCAATACTGCGTGTCATGCATCTAACTGGCTATTCCTCCGCAAGATCTTGAACAAAACACCATATGAGCTACTCACCGGAAAGAAGCCTAACGTCAAATACTTTCGAGTATTCGGTTGTAAGTGTTTCATGCTCAATAAGAGAGATAGATTAGCTAAGTTTGCGCCTAAATCTATAGAGGGCATATTTATTGGTTATGGATCAAACTCTCACTCATATAGAGTCTATAACAAATCCTCCAGATGTGTTGAAGAATCTAGTGATGTGGAGTTTGATGAAAATAATGGCTCTCAATTAGAGCAAGTTGATTCAAGTGTGCTAGGTGAAGAGGATCCTTCTCAAGCCATCAAGACCATGGGAATTGGTGAGATTTTGCTAATTGAACAATCTAAGGAAAAGGAAGGAGAAGAATCAAGTTCAAGGCAAGTTGAACCACCCACCTCAACACAAGATCAACTCAATGACCAAGAACTACCTCAAGATCATCAATCAAGTGAGCAAGATCGATGTCAAGATCAAGCTCAAGATGAAGCTCAAGTTTCAAATGAAGAAGATCAAGCTCCACGTCAACAACGGATCCCATGCAACATGAAAGGACTCAACGTTGACAACATTCTAGGAAGCATATCTAAAGGGATAACCACTTGTAGATGTTTAGCAAACTTTTGTGAACATCACTTGTTTGTTTCCTCTCTTGAACCCCTTAAGGTAGGAGAAGCAATGGAAGATAAGGAGTGGGTGTTGGCAATGCAAGAAGAACTCAATAATTTCACCCGCAACAAGGTGTAGTCTCTAGTGGAGAGACCAAAGGACAAGAATCACAATGTCATCGGGACAAAGTGGATATTCAAGAACAAGCAAGATGAAAATGGCCAAGTTATAAGGAACAAGGGAAGGTTGGTGGCACAAGGCTTCACCCAAGTCAAAGGTTTGGATTTCGGTGAAACCTATGCTCCCGTTGCTAGATTAGAGGCCATTCGCATCTTACTTGCATATGCTAATCATCACAACTTCAAATTATATTAAATAGATGTTAAAAGTGCATTCCTTAATGGACCAATTAATGAATTGGTATACGTTGCACAACCACCTGGTTTCGAGGACCCTAATCACATCAACCATGTCTATAAACTCCATAAGGTGCTCTATGGATTAAAGCAAGCTCCGAGAGCTTGGTATGAATGCCTTATGGATTTTCTAGTCATGAATGATTTTGTGATTGGGAAAATCGACACCACTCTCTTCACAAAGAGGGTTAAAGGTGACTTGTTCGTATGCCAAATATATGTTGATGATATTATCTTTGGTTCCACTAACAAAGCATTTAGCGAAGAATTTGGTGAACTAATGGCTAGCAAGTTTGAGATGTCGATGATGGGAGAGTTGAAGTTCTTCCTCGGATTTTAAGTCAAGCAACTCAAGGAAGGAACATTTATCTCCCAAACTAAGTACACCGCCGACATCATCAAGAAGTTCGAGATGGACAAGGCCAAGGGGTGCAAGATGCCAATGTCTACCAATAGGCACCTCGACCTCAACCAAGAAGGTACACCGGTAGATCAAAAGGTATATCACTCCATAATTGGATCCTTACTTTACCTTTGTGCATCTAGGCCGGATATTATGTTGAGTGTGTGTATATGTGCAAGATTTCAAGCCGCTCCAAAAGAGTGCCACTTGGTGGCAGTTAAGAGAATCATTAGATATCTTGTTCATACCCCAAACTTAGGGCTTTGGTATCCTAAGGGCTCAACCTTCGATTTTGTTGGTTTTCCGGATTCGGATTATGCCGGTGATAAGGTTGATAAAAAGTCCACTTCCGGAACATGCCAACTCCTTGGTAGATCGTCAGTTAGTTGGACATCTAAAAAATAAAACTCTGTTTCCCTATCCACCGCTGAAGCTGAATATATTGCCGCCGGTAGTTGTTGCACTCAACTGTTGTGGATGAGGCAAACATTGAAAGATTATGGAATTGTTGTTGGAAAAGTGCCTCTTTTATGTGATAATGAAAGCGCAATCAAGATAGCCAACAACCCCATCCAACACTCCCGAACCAAACACATAGATATCTGTCATCACTTCATTAGGGATCATGTTGCTCGAAATGAAATAGAAATATCTCATGTGAGAATGGATAAACAATTAGCGGACATCTTCACCAAGCCCCTAGATGAAGCTAGGTTTTGCGAGTTGAGGAATGAGCTTAATATCATTGATTCTCGAAACTTGACTTGAACTCTTGCTTACACACATGTGCTTTACATTGTATCTTGCAATCTAGGTGTGTGCATGGAATTAGGGGGAGTGTAGCTCGAGTCATGGGCTATCATATCCGTAAAGGATACCAAAATTGAAAAATTTGTATAATGATTACTTGTGTGATTGATATGCTAAGATGAGTTTGATTCTTAGGACCCATTACTCTCAATAGATCTCGTGGTCCTAGATCAACATGCTCAAACATATGGTAGAAATACCACACCAATGTCTTATGCTCATTGCTTATTCTTTTTGAGTATTGGCATTTGTGTTGATTCGAATCATATCCAATGAATCTATTCGAGTTGTATTTTACCTATTGGATGTGCCTAGAACACCTAAGGAACTTCCTAGTGCTGTCTATGCTTATCTTATGCCATCTATCCTATCTTTTCACAGGTCATATTGATCTATAGGATAGCAGTGTAGAGGTGGTTCGCATCCCGGATGTACCATCCGGAGGCTCCGGACAGAAACTCCGGACTGCTCGGAATCCGGACAGCATTCCGAGTGAAGCTCTGGACGAGTCCAGTAGTGTGGCGTACCCAGTTTTTAAGCCGGATACTTCCCTATGTTTCCTGTACTTGTCCCATGATCAGTACCAGTACATACAGAACTTGATAGCATAGTCATACAATACCGAATTCTTTTATTACACAATAGCCATTATGGCTTTAGTTCATACAAACGGGCCTATTGGCTGAATAGAAACAGCAGCGAAAATAGAAGGTGTGATAGATAGCCCATCAATATGCCTACCCAGTAGGCAACTGACTGGGGAAAACGCCCTAGCCCTTGTAGTCACTGTCTTCGTCGTCAGAGACGAACTCTTCTTCATCTGGCCATATCAACAAGCCAGGTGAGTACATTGAATGTACTCGTAAGCTATTCCCACAGGAAAAATATACGGCAATATAGCATGCAGTGTATATGTCAAAGGAACAGCTCTACCCTAAGTTGCTTGTTGTGCAGAAAAGTAAGTTTTCAACGTAAATACGAGAATAGTAGATTTCAAAGCAGTTTTGTAAATCAGGGTAATTCAAAGTAACAAAACTTCACGTGAGGTAGACCCAGCTACCTCTTTTTATCACTTGTGATAGCTCAGTCTATACTACCCCGGGCAGTATGACTAGCCTCATCATTTCATTGCTCAACTCGTACTATCCCGGATAGTACAGCTAGCCTCCTCAACTCAGTGCTCAGCCCGTGCTATCCCGGATAGCTCAGCTAGCCTCCACTTATCTCAATGCTCAGCCCGTACTATCCCGAACAATATGGCTAGCCTCCTTCCCCTGCAATTCCTTGCTACCAGCCGTGTAGCGTAAATTGCACCCTGTGGACACATCATGCCCACGTCCTTAATCCCTTTCCCAAGCTTTCGCAAACAAAACTTAGTCTAACCAGTGTGTGGCCTTGCCAGTTCATGTCCATGACCGAGGACGCGGCTATTCGAATAGTTTTTAACACTCTGCAGAGGTTGTACGGCTTTACCCACAAGATGTAAGTCCTCCTTGTTGCCGAGCGCTAATGGATACACTTCACGATGTGTATCGGTAGGGCTATTACAACAAGGCCTTTGCTCGCTTCCATACTAGAGCTGAACCCGCTAGGTGGTTGACCCAACTTTCGCGTCCCGGACCCTGAAAATGGGACTCCCCACCTTTGTGTTGTATCAACACCCAAACGCCAGCGGTGGGGGATCTCTAGGACTTTAACCACCTAGTCACATACTCCCTACTTCCCACGGGTCCATACCCTAATACTTGCCGGGGTACCAAGCCAAGTCCTTCCCATAAAGGATATGTGGACGTACAGTGAGGAACTGGTTTAGCGGCACTTAGGCTCGGTCCTTAACTGATTCGAGCAAGACTCCATTTCTCGACCCATGTTCGTCCCGGATGACCATGCCACCATCAGGTACTCTACACCCCCGAGCTACCCTTAGCATTCTCACCCGAATCAAAATCATCTCCAGTTTTCTTTGAGGTTTTGACAAACATTTCTTTCAAAGGCCACCTCGGATAACACATGCTATCTGAGGGTTTTATTTCCCATGTCCCAAAGGGGTTCGTGTAATTCGAACAAAAATATAGTTTTTGACTACAGCAGGTCTAAGCATGGCTATTGCCTATAGTCTTAATACTTTTGTTGGTCGCAGAACAACCAACTAATATATCTAGGGTTACAAGGAATCGGGTATTTAGACCTAAGTCATATGCATCTATAGGTATATCTAGGTCTAAATAAAATACCGTTGATATCCACATAGCATGCAAGTTTTGCAAACAAAATAATTAACTTTCGCACATATGGGATTCAACATGATCAAAGTGGGAATGCTTGCCTGGTAGTTCTTGCTCTTGTTCCTGTAGTGGGGGTGATCCGGGGTCTTCTTCGCGTACGTACCTCACTCCGTTAACTACACGTCGGAAAAATTCGGTGGATAAGAGAATATCAAAACAACCCCAACAAAACCAAATGATATGCATGTTCAGAAAAGAGGGGTGTTCTCAGAGTGTGGTGATAGCAGTTCTGGTTTTAGGTTGTTAGAAACTAGGGTTTAGGTTTTGGAAGCCCGATCACCATTCCTCTCCAGGCTTTGTTAGATTTATCCCCAACTCAGGACGGGGCTAGGAAGAGTATATGAGAGCTCAACTTAGCGGTAGGGTCCCGAGGTTCTAGAGTTTAGGTATACGAGTACAAGGATTGCCCTAGACAATGGGTATATGCATTTACGCCCCATAAAATGATGGGGTTTCTGATCATATGAACTTGTGTCGTTAGAGTTGTTTTTACTAAGCTGTCTACCCTATTGGGATGTTGAATATTATAGACATTCTGGATTCACTGGACAGGGTTGGGAAAAATCTATGTTGGAGCTGTTCCAAAAGGAACATATACATTGTATACGTTTATCTAAAGAGAAAATATCCCTAAATCTAAACTCTATTATTCAGGCTACAAAATGTTCCTGAATTTCAAAACTTTGTGAAGATAAAAGTTTGAACTATTTCTGAAGATTCCAAAACCGGAAAAAGTTTTGCAAAAACCAGTCTAGGGCTTATTGAACCGGCCGAATCACTAATAACCGGTTTAGGGAAAAAGAAAGAACCGGTTTAGAGGGGGAAATACGCCTCTAACGAAATGGAAGGCGCCTTCCAGTGGGGAAAACGGAGTGGGCCGAGGCGCTTCCAATTACCATTGGTGGGCCTCGCCTGCTCCCGAGCCCCACGCGTCAGCAGGCGCCCCTCACTCACCTGTCTTGGCTCCGGTTGCTATCCTGAACCCGCCGACCCGTTCCCGCTGTTCTGGTCGGGACCAGCAGGACCTGCCGGCGCTGGAGCTCCGCCGAAAATTGGGGTTTCTCGGCTGAACGAGCCTTGAGCTAAATTGAGGTAGGGAATCGGTTTTGGGAAGCTTAGGGAGAGCGCTGGTGGGATTGATTTGGCCAATATCACCTGGTAAAGCTCCAATTTAGCTAGGTCAGTGGCAGACCACTTGCTTGAGAAATGTAGGAGATGGGAAGGTGGAAGAAGGGCACTGGCTCCGGTCGGTTGCTTAGGGAGGGAGTGGGAGGATAGATGCAGATGAGGTGCGCTCGGGGGTGCTTCTTATAGGGAGAAGCGAGTGGAGAGGAGTAACGCCACCGCTGTTCCCGCTTGGGCTCGGTGATGGGACGTCGCCGGGGCATTTAGGGTGGCGCTGTGGCCACAGCAGAGTGGTAGGACAGTCGTGGTGCAATTCGGCGCGGTGAACCGGCGTTCGGCGCCGGTACGGCTGCCAGAGCGCACTGTGGCCAGTCGGGATGCGTCCTATGCCTTGCTGGAGCGCGTCCAGAGCGGCATCGGCGTGTCCAGGCATGCTCAGAGCAGCACAGCTTAATTCCTTGCGCTAGTAGATGCCTTGCCACCTATACGGGAGCTCCAGTGGAAGTTGGCACCGATTGGTACCGTGCGCGGTGTAGCTCTCTCAATGCCAGGGCATGTCTTATCGTGTTAATGGCTGGCTTCTATTTGAAAGGGACAAAGCATAGGCTGCACCTTGGGATTTATGGGGTTAGGTGCGCTAAAGGGGCAGGGGAGAAGATCCACCTAACTCTTGGGCTCGTTCCATTAAGGTTCGTTCGTGATTTCATGTGAGAAAAGGATCATGGTGAAGGTGTTTGATGCCAATGGTTTTAGATTTTTGAACATGGCATGTCAATGTTTTTACGTATTAGGGTTCCTGGGAGGGTAGGGACCATCGTGAAATTTTATCAAAATTTTCGGGAATTTATTTCTATAGGTTGTAGTATAGTGCTCATATTCGCCCTAACTTTTATTAATTTCATATGCAAATATTTTTGTATTGGACATTACTATTTTTTGTTATAATTGAGTTAAGAATACTATTAAGTTGTCCTACAATTTATATCAGAATTTTCGGAAGGGCCGAAGGGTGGTAGATCTCGCGATTAGGGTTTTGGAGGGAATTGGATTTAATTGGGAATAAAAGGGTCGGGACTAGAACTAGGGTTCCGGGGCGCGGCAAGGTAACGTGAGGGTATGGGAATTCTCAGAAAGTCTCCTGCCTTGGCCTAGGACTACTTGGTTGTATGGTGCCGTAGATGCATCGACGTATATGGTGTATATGTTGCGTTAGGATTTATGCACGTATATAGTGCGTGTGTGGTTGGTTTCGGTGTACTGAGTCCATGCATTTTTGGAATGCCCTAACTACATGCGATAACATGCTGTTCTGCAGGTTGGAGAAAATCAGGGTGTGAAAAGTAGCCACTAGACCCGCCCGAAAATTAACTCGGAAGTAGCCTAGAATCCAGACAGCCCGGAGGTTCCAGATCGAATCTCCGGACGACGTGATTTTTGTCTGTAAAGGGCCGAGTCGGGGGAAGATTTTCTCACTCTATCCTTTTTCCCCCCCTAACCCCGTGCCCTAACCCTAGCACCGCTGCCCACCTCTAACACCTCCGAAGGACTCTTTTGAACCTCCGGAAGGCACTTTGGCCGCCCGGAAATCCGGATCAAGCTCCGAGCTCCTCAAGTTCCTCATCTTGGTGGCTCCCCACCGCGGATTTGGATGATTTCTTCGCCAATTTGGAGGGATTCGGGCTTCTACCCACCGACCTCCCTCATAGAAGGTGCTCCTCGCTGAGTTAGGGCAAGAGCATCCATGGATTCGGGTAAATCTCTTGGCATTCTCTGTCCTCTAGATCTCACCACCATTGCTCCAATATATGTGAGATTTAGTTGGTATGCTGTTGTTTCTAGTGTAGAAACTAGTCATATGGCTATTCCACATCCATTCATGGCCATGTCCCTTCCTCTCGTTGTGATTTGTGGACGCATTATGCTCTTTAAGTTTATTCGGCTAGTTCTATACAGCCCGGAGGTTCCACCCGGAAGCTCCGGACCGAGCCTCCGGACCATCCGGAATCCGGACACCATTCCAGGTGAGGCTCCGGACAAGTCCAATAGCCACTGAACCCACCCGGAAACTAACCCGAAAGAGGTCCGGAATCCGGGTAGCTCGGAGGTTGAGCCCGAAGGCTCTGGACTGAACCTCCGGATGAACACAGAGAAGACAATGGTGTCCATAAAAGACAATTTCTTCGGCCTCCGTTCTTATGGCTTGTGCACTTATCCTATTCTATGCGTACCTATCATGTTCACAGGTAGCAGTAACCCTTCAAGTGAAGATCGTGCCGTTGCTCGTGAGGCTATGAGGGCAAAGAAGGTAGCTCAACCTAGGCCCGAGGGATCAAGGTCTAATCCTAGAAGGAATGCCGCTGTTCAACGCGGTGGAAAGAATGAAAAGGGCAAGCCCCCAGCCAAGAAAGCAAAAGGTGCATCCTCTAGTGCTCCAAGAGGACCACGTCTTCCAGAAGAAAACTTCAGAACCATGACAAGGTAGAAATGGGCTAAGTTAAGGATGAAGAATCCATATCTTGAAGAAAGAAGCAATGAGACAGATGATCGCTTTTGGGATTATCAACAAGAGAAGATTTTCAATGAAATCTTTGAAGCTCACAAAACTCAAGTGGTCACTCAAAAGACCATTGACTTTGATTTCATAGAAGACAACAAGGATTACTTCTCAGGCATCATCGAGGCTTGTGAGAACTTGCATTTGTTGAGGCTAATGAAGGTGAATCAAGCATATTGTCCAGAGCATATTCGGCAATTCTATGCAACCGTACATTTCTATCATGATGAGGACAGAATTTATATTCCGCACTTCTCTAAAAGCAATTAAGAAAAGGTTAAAATTTGTAGTCGCCTATTCACCCCCCTCTAGTCGACATCTTTGATCCTTCAATATTCTTGTTTAATTTTTTTAATATGATAAATATACTTGTTTAATTTTTTAAATATGATCAATATAATTTTTTAAATTTTTAAATGTCATCTTCTCTCGATTGCGTGTTTCGAATACTCTAAATTGGTGTAGTATTCTCTTGTAAATAGGCCAACCTACTTCACTTCATATCTGTCGCCTTTGTGATGTGGTGGTATACTGCACAAGACATTTTTTTTCTGAAAGAGTGTCTTGTGCAGTGTCACTGAAATTGCACAAGAAAAGTTGATGACGCATCCGACGCCTTCCACAAGTGCAAAAGCTGGTTTCCCTATCCGCAGCAACTGCCAATGCCGGCGATGCTAACCTCATCGGTGGATCTGAGCTCTAGACTAGGTAAAAACCTTTCAAGCCTCTGTACTCGTTTTTGATGATATTGAGTTTCTCACCTAATCGATGTGGGAATAGTTTCAAGCTTTGAATCTCCTCGTGGATACACTTCGATAGACCTTATGGTCTCCAGGCAGACCAGAGAAGAATCTTTCAGATATCTGCACTTCGTTTCTGATGATATTCAGATTCTCACCTAATTGATGTGGGAATAGTCCAAGCTTCGATCCTCCACTTGGACATGCATCTCGATGAACCTTACGGTCTCCAGACAGCAGTAGGCCAGTGGAATCATCAGCCAAATGTTTAAATGCATCTATTTCAATTGTCTGTTATCGAGCAAACAACATTCAATAAAGTTCAAATTACATGTAAGATGTATTGTGTGTTTGTTGATTTATGATGTGTGATGGAATGTCCGTGTGAATATGTGATGTGTGATGAAGTTATGCTTGTTATGTGAACTGTCAACTGTTTTTCAGAAGGCATTGCTAGCAGTTCCCTAAGGCTAGCCAAAAGCAGGGGAAAAAGCCTGCCAGGGTGAAGCACTCATCAACGACAGGTAGTTTAAGATGCCCGCCAGTGAGGAAAAAATTAATCAACGACGGACCATAGAAATGGATACTCACTAAGTGTATAACCATCAAAGATTGGCTACTGATGAGCCCGTCAGTCCAGACGAAGTCATTAACGACAAATAGAGAGAGAAACCCGTCGTTGATCACTAACACCCATCAACGACGGATAGTGAAAGTTACCTGTCGTTGATAAGTCTATTATCAATGACAGATATTTTACCTGTCGTTGATGACTTGAGTCATAAATGAACAACAATCAATGATGGGCCCCAAATCCATCATTGATCAAGAATTTGGCCTGTTGTTGATCTGTTGTTCTGAAGTAGTGAGTATATTCGGAACGAGAAATTTTTTATGGCAGGTTTAGAAGCGGACAAGTTTTTAACGGCAAATCAAGAATTTTCTCTATTTTCTTACACGATCACACCCATTTCATGGGCCACATTCTGAGAGCCAACCAACGGAAGTAATCTAGTCCAAAATGGGCTACTGGCTATTTTGAGTCAAAGACAAATCAAAAGCCCAAATGTCAAGAACTAGAGCTGAGTTGGGCTATCATTGCTGAGTGATCCGGGGACCCATATATTAGATTATTCTGGTTTTGTTCTTCCCCCATCGAATTCTATTACTCCTAATAAGTTTTGTTACCTTGAATCACCTAGATGATGATGGAGATGCCTACACTTTAGATGACACTGATCAGAGTTTGGCATAAATAAATCTGTAATGTTCTTTCGCACAACATTGTTGCCAAGGCATAAGTCCTGCATATTAGTAGTTTGTCGGTAATCTACTTCCCACTATTGTGATCATCTATGATCAGGTTATAAGATAATGAAATTTAGCACATTTGTATAGAATCCTCCATGTAAAAGCTCATTATTTATTAGCGATGACTAGGTTTCGGATGGTCGATCAGGATACCCAATCAGTCGCCTCGCCAGCCGTATGATTGAATACTTCCCGAAGATCCGGATGGACACCTCATTGCATCCTCCTCCCTCCACTCGCTGCTGCATCATCCCCCTCCCTCCCGCTGCCTTATCCTTTCTCTCCCCCACATCTATGACCCTATTATCCAAATGTACACATCACCTCCCAACAGATCTAGATCCGGTCATCTATAGCAAAATCCACTTGTAGGGGGGCCACGATGAGGGGTGGTGTGCTATTTGGTCCTGGAAATAGATGCAGTAGCTCATGATCAACAAAAAAGATGGAACATGTCTACTAAATTAACTTGTGCAACAAAACTGTAAAATGATCGCAACAAAAATACTAGATGTATGCAAAAAATCAATAAGACCAATGCAACAAAAAAATAGGTATATATGCAACAATTTTTTTCCTTCCGCAACAAATTGAAAATTTATGCAACAAAATTGTCAAAAATACGCAATAAAACTGTAAAGAATATGTGATAGAACATTGAGATGCATGCAACACAAAAAGTTTACTAATGCAACATGCCATCTGTTTGCAACATACCCTGAAAGTTTGCTGCAACAAAAATCACTAACACACGAAATAGAACAAAGTAGAACATAAAAAATCTCCATATGCAACATCACAACAAAAGGAATATCAAACAACCCCACCTCGCATGCCTCCTTCCCTCCCCGAGGGATCTATGGCCTGCTCCGACAATACGCCTTTATCTCTCCCTTGTAGCAGGCACTAGAGAGCGTTGCCTCCACCATGCAGATGCCCCCAGCAGCAACCACACTGATACCTCCCAAGCTTGCTAGTAGCTCATTGTGGAGTCTTCCCAAGATCTCCAGCAGCCCACCATGATACAACTGATACGAAGGGCTCCTAGTATTCCCAAGATCTCCAGCAGCTCACCATGATACAACGTGATACGGAGTGCTCCTAATCTTCATGGTTGGAATGATAACTAGAGATGCCTAGATGGATATCAACTTCAACAACACTCATCAATGTGATAGCCTTTGGAGACTTAGAACGGAATCAACAACTCTCTTGATGGATGTCGTGAATTCCACTCAAAGGCACGCACCGATCCTTACAAATCCAAGGAAAAGTAAGGTCTATGGTCGACTAGAGGTATGAAACCCTAGGTTAAGGAGCAAAGCTCTACTTAGTTCAACAATATCCAATCTACCACTAACTAGCAGAGGGGAAGAGCTATTTATAATCTAACCCTCCTTCCTAGAATGACTTGGACCAAAACCCTTACACGGGCCTCGTCCGGAGGTTCCGGATAGTCTTTTGCCTTTACTTGCTGGAGCCGTTCGAAGCTTTCGGTGGAGTGTCATCCAGATAGTCTGAACATCTTTTCTTTAGTGCAGGTTCAAAGGTTGCATAGTGTCCGGAGGTTCTTGAAGATTCTGGAGCTTTGGTACCAAAGGTTGATCTTGATCGAAGTGTTCGGACTAGGCTTGCTTAGATGCTCTAGGAGAGTTCCAGGCTTCGGTTCCGAGGGTATGAACTTGCTCAAAGGGTCTGGGCCAGTCTTGTTTGGATGTTTCGCATGAGTTCTTAGCTTCAGTCTTGGGAAGATGAACTTGCTTGGAGTATCCGGATGCGCCTAGCTCATATCCTCTAGGTGAGTACTTGGTGTCGTATCCTCATACCTAAGCACACATAGGACCATGACATTAGATAGTATACCATTCAAGCTCAAGTCAAGTGGTATCCATCAAGAAATAGATTCACCTCTTGTTGCAAAGATTTAGCTCGAGCTCTTGTGATCGGTCCAATGTGGATTGGAGGTGTACTTGGGTTTGTGGAGCTTGTTTGAGAGGATGGACTAGTGGTGTCCATGATGATGTCCACATCATAACGCAGAGGCCCCTCGAGCTCATTAACAGCCACTTCCCCTCTATGCCTCCCCGATCTGCTGCTTTAGAGAGAGAGAGTTGGGGAGAGAGAAATCTAGAGAAATGAGTAGACAGAAAGAGAATAAGACAGAGATGAGTGGAGCAAATTAGCTTTGTGTAGATAAGGCTGCTCATGATTTGTTGTTGGCCGTCTGATGGACGTGGGATCAACGTCTCTCATGGCACCCGATGCGAGACACGAGTTGGGGGGTGTTTGGTTGGGCTTTTCAAGCTGCAGCCTAACCAAACGGCTAGCTTTTCAGCAGCTTTTACCAACAGTAGCTATGGGCTTTGCAGTGCAAATTCAGCTGTTTGAAAAAGCTGCCTTCTGCCAGCTTTTTTTGCAATATGCTGAAGCTTCAGTGCTAACTTTCCAAAATGCTGTAGATTATTTGGATCAACCAAAAGCTATATGTTCACTTTCCCACAGCCACAGCAGCTTTTCCAGACAGTCAGCCAATAGCAGCTTTGTCAACAGCCACAGTTCAACCAAACAGGCCCTTGGTCTGTTGGAAAGGAGCATTTTGCTTAGTTATTAGGGCATCTCTAATAGTGTGATGTCAACATTTTCTTAGTCATGCATGCTACATAGGATTTTTACTGATGTGGAGGAAAGAGAGTGAAGAGAAAGAAGCTTGCCTTCCCTTAGCTAGGAGAAGACTAAGAGAAGGCTTATGCCCCTAAAATTAAGGATACAAGAGACAGAAACATTAAATATAGGGGAATGCAGTATTTTTTTATCATTGTACTATGTTTTTTGTATTGCTATTTTTAAATATAAGATAATGCCGCTTTCTCTACCATTGGAGATGGCCGTACATTGTAGTGCTATATGTGAGCCAGTAATATAAATTAGAAGATCTGTAAGAAAAAGAGAAGGATGGAATGGTATATCTGAGCCAGTAATATAAATCAGAAGATCGGTAAGAAAAGGAGGATGCAGTGGAAAGACCGTCCTGGCCCATTATGGCCCATTGTTGTACCATATCTAGGGAGTATCACGGGGATGGTTTTGCCATACTTTCACCTCCCCACCTGAGTCTGTCCTCGCCTCAGTCCTCCTCCCTACTGTGCAGTCTTTGTGACCCGCTAGGATAGCATGGGAAAGGCCTGTGGCTTGCTGCCGGGGAGTTACCGTCGCAAGGAAAATGCCACCACACGCGGCAGCTGGCAGGTACTCGACTACCACCGCCGTTGCGTTGTTGCGTTGTTGGGTGCCTTAACTATCATTGGTTGTTTCACCTGACCATGTGCACATGTGCATGGACGTATTGATGAGCTGCTGTGCTACTTCTATTGCCTTGCCGGTGCATTGCTGATGCAGCAAGTAGCAAATAAGGAAAGCGGCAGAGAAGAAAACAAGAAAGGCGAGGAGTTAATCACCAATATCGTAATTCTCGTCAACTTCGAGTCTTGGGCTCGCACGGGGAACTAACGACAACATTTGGAGTGTACGTCTTGATATCAACTGTCCATTGAATAGCTATATCGCCAGACATCGAACAGCTAGGTAAGTCTACCTTAAAGTGTTGCTTCATACCCTTAATACTGAATTCTAGAATTTAGATGTGATTTATCTTTATCGATTATCACTACACGTTATTAATTAATCCAATACATTGTAGAATTATATACTACAAAACAACATATCACGATACAACAATACCGATCATAAATCGGTTAAGTACTAGTAAATATCACCATTAATTTGTTAGCAAATTGGATGTCTTGTTAACTCTAATGCTAGGGGTGTTTGCTGGGAGGCAAGAGTTTGTCATGGTTTGCCACAATTTTTTACGAAAAAGTCTAAAAAATCTGATTTTAGGATGTCCTAATTTTAAGTTTAACGTGTGACATGTGTTTTCACCATTCTAGATAAGTGAGAATGGATGGCTCACATGATTCATGAAGCATCCACTGACTGTGCTCTTTAAGGTAGCAAAAGGACAAAATTACTTACATCCTCAACATTGATTACCAAATGTGAATATTCTAAATGTTTTATAGCCCAATTTGTTATTCGATTCATGATCCATTTTCAACATTGGATTCACTGCAACAAAGACAACAAAACAGGGTCCCATATCAGTATGTTTTAACAACCTATTTTAGTGTCACTAGTTATCACGTGGTAATGTATTAGTTACCACCATATAAGTAATGGGTTATCAGGTCGTTGGACCTTTCACCCACGCCTAGCAATTTTGATTATGTTTCTTTGATCACACTTAGCACCCCTCTATTGTGCTTAGATAGATGGTAGGAAGATGTTATGTTTCACAATTTCTCTCTCCGAACTTAGTAATATCATGGGAACACGTGGGATTTATCTTCTCTAGGCGGGCTTAGAAATACGATGAAAGAAATTATTATGTATTGATAACTACAAATAAATAATCTGCTAAATATAGTACACCAGTCAGATAAGTACATACCAACATCATTTTGTTGAAGATAGGTTTAAAAATATGCAGCAAATGTATGATAATTACAAATAAATAGCGTGATAACTAAAGTGAACCGTCGGATAAGTATACGCCGACACCAATTTTCTGAAGACAAGTTAAAAATTACGTGGAGAGGTCATTACTATGCGCTGATAACAACATGAAACAATTTGATAACTATATTGAAAACAAATAGATAAATATTCACGTATACCATTATTCCTAAGACGGTTTTACATGTCTTGCACTGATGTTGTGATGACTCATATATTATTACCTGATATCTCTGCACAACTCATATGATAACTCTCATATTAATAGCTGATAACTTCTAAGATGGGAAAAAGTTGTTGGAGCGTATCCATGTGAGATCTAGTTTTGAATCTCTTGTCGAGACAAATCCAACATTGAAAATGAATTGTGGCTTGGATTTACGATTTAGGAGATAAATTATTTTAAAATTGTGAAATAAAGATAATCTTTTGATGAAATCAGCTTTCTTGTCCTGTTGTGAATGCATGCGTGAAAAGTGAAGAGCTGACGTTGCCTCACTCCTACAGGTTTTCTCGCATGATTTCTATGGACAAGCGGATCACGGTCACACAGTTCCAAATAGGGCACCCGAGATTTTGGGAGGGTGCTCAGCACGTCACTGGTTAATGTTATCCAGCGACGTCCCATGTTAGTCCCGTCCATCATTGTTCGCCAAACTTTCTTAGCCCCATTTCTCTGGTATCATACTATCATACACTCGCTTTTTAGCTAACCTTGCCAAACTTGAGGCAACCATTTTTTTAGTCTTAATTTTTATGAAACCCACACTTTGGCTATCTTAGGAATGTTCGGTTCATGGCTAATTTTCCAAAAGTAAAACTTACATTGCTGCAGAAACCATCATCTCAGACGGTTACAAAATCTGTTTGTGATGAGAAATTACAAAAATAAAAAAGTGGCACAGTGCCACTGACACCCCGACTACTGACACCGCAACCCTAGCTCCTCCTGCTCTTGCAGTGCTACCGCTTCGGCCACACGAACGCTTCAACCTTGCCTCGCCGGCCACCCGCGCACCTCGGGCCGCCGACTCACCAGTCATCCCCGCGGCCACCAGCACGTGCCACGAGCTTGGGGACAATGCGTTGTCGTTAGATCCGACCACCCCATCGTAAGGGACGATGCGCCCCAACAGATCTAGCCGTCCTGAGCTTGGGGACGACGCGGTGGCCATCTACTGTGCGGAAGGCGGCCGTCGAGCGTGCCTCGGTTGGGGATAGCCACCACTCGTCAGACTGGTCGAGGTAGAGGGACAACGCGGCAAGGCGAGGTAGCCTCCCTTGCCACCTCTAGGTGGTCGAGGCTTGTTCAGGTTTGAATCACTAAAACCTCTGATTTGCGCAATAATTTAAAAATCGCTTATTTAACCCCCTCTAGTCGACACCCTATGTCCTACAGATGGGCCTGTGCTAATTTGGCAAATAATAGCAAATGACGAGATTCGTTTCACCTATCCGGGTCTAATCATATGACTGACATGGCGTGCCATATTGATAGTGGATAGCATGTGCTCGCATTAAGTGGGGCTTATGGAGCCTCGAAACATTATCCTAACTTGTGCAAGACACGTCTGTGTGTGTATGTGGTGGTGTGTGTGTTGGTTTCTTGCATCTACGTTGTATTTGAACTCGAAAAAAGTCAGTAGATAGAAGGCAGGACCGGTCTACGAATGAAAATCACAACTGAAGGCAACGCCATGGTTTTAGAAGGAAATTTTGTCTGATCATTCCCTTGTACATAGTTCAAGATGTTAGAAATATGCCCTAGTGGTAATCGTAGGGATGATCATATTCATTGTATCCATAATTTATTAAATGTTCTTTGAATAATATTATTTGTATTGATTGGCAAGTATGTAACTTGTTAGTGGAACTCATACTAACCTTGAATGATTATTCTAAATTGGTCCCTAGTCGGAACTCATGTGAGGACACATATGAATAATAGACTAGCATATGTATTGGTTGGTGATCATGTTTCTCGGGTCATGGACATAGAGATGTCGAACCAATTGTATGAGCACATGTTAGGGAATATGGGGTTGGACAGATCCAACTTAAGACACAATATGTGTGCTATGTCCTTTGACCTGATATTGTCATATGTACTTGATATGTGTAAATGGCTTACTTAGGGTTACCGAACGCTACTCCGTAACTGGGTAGTCATAAAGATTGCATTTTTGTTTGTCATGAAGCATGATGTGAGTCATGGTCAATCGAGATGGGATTTGCCCCTTTCTGTGATGAGAGAGATATCTCAGGGCCCTCGAGTGATCGGATCTAGAAATGCATGGCCGTGCTACTTAAGGTTAAAGAGTTACCTAATAAAGGATTCTGAGACACATGATCGAGAAAGAGCTGTCAAGCTCAAGTTTGAGTTTGACAAATATCGTGAGGCAAAGGGAGTTGCATACATAACATTGTGATGATTCGTCTGATACAATCTTTACGTACGTTTGGGAGTTGGCACGTCCTGCTAGGGGCCGCTACAATTAGTGACCGAGTAGGAGTACTTGGTTCATGTCTAAACGTGCGTGAACCTATAGGGTCGCACACTTAAGGGGCAGGAGCCTAATTTGGATTAGACTAGACATTGAGTCCTAATGGGCCTCTAACGTAGAAGCCCATTATGGGAACGTCTATATAAGGAGGAGGACAGACGTTTTAGGGTTAAGCCAACTCAGAGTTCCCGAAACCCTAGCCATCACCCCTCCCACGCCTAAAGTTGCCCGCTCGGATCTAGCAATCCGGACGAGCGACGTTCCTCCCCGAACATGTGGATACTTTAGAGGCATTGCAGCTGTGACGCTTCGATGATCCGTCCGAGGGAACCGCGATGAGGAGACAAACTGTTCAAGGGAACCGCGAGGAGGAGACGGTAGTACGACTACAGCTGCTTCCGCTGCATCGACTCTACTTCCTCTACGGTTCTACGTGACAAGGGGTAATCTCGTGATCTATTACTATACAATTCCTGGTTTACGCGTAGAAAGTTTTGTTTTGCGCTAGTGTAGCCTACCCATATCCCTTCAGTGGTATCAGAGCCAATGTTGTTAAGTTTTAGATTCGGGTTACATACATATGGTGATATGTAGATCGGTTTTGTATTGGTCGATTCGATTGATTGTACATGGTGTTCGTAGATGGATTAAAGGTTTGGTTTCCGTGATCGTGCTGCTAAGGTCGTGACACTACATACCCCTACCGGTCGGTATCCGCCATCGGGGTAGACTGTGAAACGTAAATCCAGAGGTTGCACGCGAAGATCAATATGATTGGTCAAATCGGAACGGAGATCAGAATGGCTTCTGGATTCATTGTCGATGTACCGCGAGGGGCGCTGCCCCTTCGAACCCCGTTCGTAGCGCCTTGTATTTCGTAGAAGATCCTAAAGCATTACGAGTTCACTTAATCCGGTAGAATGCGATTTCTATGCATAATTTGTTTTTATAGCATTGATGTGTATAGCATGGCCCATTATGTATGTGATGCATGTGTGTAAATTTTTCATGACCTGCGAGTCATGAGGACGTCAACCAGGTTGGACCCTAATGGCTGTCATTTATTGTATTAATGGGCTACGTGTCGACTTGTGATGATTTCATATCCATATGTAATCTACTACTAGTTGTTAGGCTTAATAGCTTGTATTAGTACTTGGAGGCATGACGTACATGAACCATGGAGATGAAGATCGTCATGGAGAACAGAGACTATGGCGATGGAGATCACCATGAGAAGGGGCCATACTATATCACAATCATATGAATGTGTGTGAATATTATTCCTGTTATTTTACTCCTATGCATGTTACATGGTAGAAGTAGAATGATCCCTTATATAATATTAAGTTAAATTGATGCCCTCCCAATTAAAGGTTGCACCATCACATGTCATGTAAATTAATGGTTGGTCTACAAAAGTAGGGTACCATTAACTTTCCTTGATTAGATGGGTTTGTGTCGGACACTTACATGCATATCATTGGTTAACTGACAAAGTCATCATAACGGTTATGGACTTTGGGGCATAAGGGTTGGGTACCGAGGCATAGAGATGCCACCCAACAACAAGAGTCATATATAGGTATGATTAGCAAAGTGTTGCTTACCGAATTCACTTGTCTTCTAGCAGTGACGCAAAAACTCACTAGTAGACTAGTTAATTGTGGGTCTTGAATCACTAAGTATCAATAGAGAGATGTTGATTTTAGTGGGAGTACATTCTACTAAATATGTTTAATACAATTTACCTTTTCATGGATATATGTCTTAGTATTTTTGCGTATTTTTCTGTTGTAGAACAATGCCACCAATCTATCCCGGCCACACACAACCTTTTGCTTTGCGTTCGATTCTTGATGTGAAACTCAATGGAAAAAACTATTCGGACTGGGTCCGTAACCTGAGAATTGTTCTCAGGGCAGATAAGAGGGAACACGTTCTAGACACCCCAATCCCAGATGTGCCTGCTGATAATGCTACTGCTGCTATTACGAATGCCTACAAAAAGGCAACTGATGACTCTCTTGAGGTCAGCTGTTTTATGCTGGGCTCTATAGAACCTAAGCTTCAGAAGCAATTTGAGAACATGGAGGCACATGATATGATCGTGGGGCTCAAAGGCATGTTCTAGACTCAGGCTAAGACTAAAAGGTTCATTGTCTCTAAAGCCTTTCTGGAATGCAAGCTAGCAGAAGACGCTCCCGTAAGCTCACATGTGATCAAAATGGTTGGTTACACACAGACTCTGGAAAAGCTAGGTTTTCCCATTAGCCAAGAGTTGGCTACTAATTTTATTTTGGCATCACTTCCACCCAGCTATGGGCACTTCATCTCAAACTACCATATGCATGGCATGGAGAAGGGCCTAAATGAGCTTTGTGGGATGCTCAAAATAGCAGAGTGTGACATTAAGAAGTGTGCAGGGCATAGTCATGTGATGACCGTGAAGAAAACAACCAGTTTCAAGAAGAAGGTTAACCCTTGGGCTAAGAAGAAGGGTAAGGGCAAGGCTCCGGATACGATCTCGAAGCCCAAGCCTCAACCTAAGCCTAAGACTGGACCTGATGCTAAGAGTGTATGTTTATATTGTCAAGAGACTGGCCATTGGAAAAGAAACTGCAAGAAGTACTTGGCCTCCATCAAGAAGAAGGGTGGAAGTAAGACTTCTACATCAGGTACACTTGTTGTGAATGTTATAGATATATTTCTCGCTGATTCTCCTAATAAATCTTGGGTATTTGATACTGGATCGGTTGTTCACATTGGCAACTCGATGCACGGGCTGATAAGGAGTAAAAGCGTCGCGAGAGGAGAAGTTAATCTTCGCGTCGGGAATAAAGCAAAGGTTTCTGCGTTGACCGTTGGCACCATGCAACTTCATCTACCTTTAGGATTTATTATGGAATTGAATAATTGTATTATGTTCTAGTTTAAGTCGAAACATTATATCTCCTTCATGTTTATTGAGAGACGGTTATAATTTCATTATTGAGGACAATGGTTGTTACATGTTTAGGAATAAGATGTTTCATGCTTATGCACTCGTTGTGAATGGGTTATTCATTTTAAATCTTGATGATGCGCCTATCTATAATATTAATGCTAAAAAGCTTCGTCCTAATGATTTGAATCCTACCTATATTTGGCACTGTCGTTTGAGTCATATAAGTGAGAAGTGCATGAAGAAGCTTCATACAGATGGTCTTCTAAAGTCCTTTGATTTTGAATCATTCGAGACATGTGAGGCTTGTTTAATTGGAAAAATGACTAAGACACCTTTCACGCGTCATTGTGAGAGGGCGTCAGACTTGTTGGAACTTGTACATACTGATGTATGTGGACCAATGAGCACGACTGCTAGAGGTGGTTTTCAGTACTTCATTACTTTCACTGATGATTTTAGTAGATATGGCTATGTCTACTTAATGAAGCATAAGTCGGAAACTTTTGAAAGGTTCAAGGAATTTCAGAATGAAGTACAAAATCAACGTGGCAAGAAAATTAAGTTTCTCTGATCTGATCATAGAGGCGAGTATTTGAGTCATGAGTTAGCAATCATCTTAAGAGTTGCGAAATTGTTCCACAACTTATGCCTCCCGGAACGCCTCAAAGAAATGGCGTATCCGAACGGCGTAATCGAACCTTGTTAGACATGGTTCGATCAATGATGAGCCAGTCAGATCTACCATTATCTTTTTGGGGTTATGCTCTAGAAACAGCGGCTTTCATGCTAAATAGGGTACCATCTAAGTCTATAGATAAGACACCATATGAGATATGGACTGGGAAGAGTCACAGTTTGTCTTTTCTAAAAATTTAGGGTTGTGAAGTTTATGTTAAATGTCTTATGTCTGACAAACTCGCTCCTAGATCAAATAAGTGCTTTTTCGTGGGATATTCAAAAGAAACTTTAGGATATTACTTCTACAACCAAAAGGAGGGCAAAGTGTTTGTCGCTAAGAATGGAGTTTTTCTAGAGAAAGAGTTTCTCTCAAGAAAGACAAGTGGAAGAACGGTGCAACTCGAAGAGGTTCAAGATAATCTAAATGGGGAGGACTTAGTTGGGGACACCCTAGCCGGGGGAAAATCCAATTGAGGAACCCACAGCCATGGAAACTCTTCCAAGAGGGACCACAGTTGAGGAGGAACCGATCCCACGTAGGTCAGAGAGACGCACCGTTTACCAGGGTGGTATGCCCGTGATATATTATTGTTGGACAATGATGAGCCTACGACCTACACAGAAGCAATGATGGGACCAGACTCTGAGAAGTGGCAAAATGACATGAGATCTGAGATAGAATCCATGGGGGATAATCAGGTTTGGGACTTGGTTGACCCGCCTAATGGCATTAAAACCATTGAGTGCAAATGGATCTACAACAAAAAGATTGATATGGATGGAAATGTTCACGTCTATGAGGCTCGACTTGTCGCTAAAGGTTTTCGACAAGTTCAAGGAGTTGACTACGACGAGACCTTCTCGCCCATAGCAATGCTAAAATCTGTACGGATCATTCTAGCTATTGATGCGTATTTCGATTATGAGATATGGCAAATGGATGTTAAAACAGCTTTCCTTAATGGAAACCTAAGTGAGGATGTGTATATGACACAGCCTGAAGGACAATGCTGGTAAAATATGCAAACTTCAAAAATCCATTTATGGGTTGAAGCAAGCATCTCGGAGTTGGAACGTTCATTTTTTCCCTTTGCTTCACTTCATCCAAATGCTGGTGCAATGCTTTGCAAAGAAATTTTGCTTCTTCCTGATTTCCTAAAAAATTCCTCCTCGGCCTTTGATCTTGGGGGAGCACATATTGATGATCAGATGCCTACTGGACATACTATTGTTCCTTTTCCTTTTACTGACACTAACCATCCACGGGTGGATGAAGAAAATCTGGATGCAAATGGTGCATTATTTGATGCAAATGATGTTGCACCGGCTCCTGAGATCGACGTTCCTGAATTGGAGGAAAACAACATGCATGGCGCAGTGATCCAAGCTTATCCGCCGTCTCCCTCGTCCCATACCTGCAACCCCGACTTACCAGGTGGATCCGCTTCGAGATCTACCCAGCAACAGTCGCGCGCTGGTTCGAGTACGCGGCTTCAATCAGGCAACACAACCTGTCAGTCAGGTGCGGCTCCCTTGACTGACATGCAATCGACTCATGACACCTCAGCACCGACTGCATCTTCACCTGTTGCTACTCGTACACAACTAAGCAAAGGTATAACCGTACCTAAGAAATATACTGATGGTACAATTCCATATACTGGAAAGCGTGGTTTCGGTCTCTTGTGCAGCACAGGAGAGCCTACGAGCTTACAAGAAGCTCTTGATGACAAGAAGTAGCAAAATGCAATAGATGAAGAATATCAAGCATTTATGAAGAATAATACTTGACATCTTGTTCCATTTACACATGACAAAATATTATTGATTGTAAAAGGGTTTATCGGATCAAAAAGAATGCTGATGGTACAATAGACAGATATAAAGCTAGGCTAGTGGCAAAAGGATTCAAGCAAAGATATGGCATAGATTATGAAGACACATTTAGCCCTGTTGTCAAGGTAGCTACTATCAGGCTTGTTCTTGCCATTGCTGTTTCCAGAGGCTGGAGCTTAAGGCAGCTAGACGTGAAGAACGCATTCTTACATGGTGTTCTGGAAGAAGAGGTCTATATGAGGCAGCCGCCAGGCTATGAAGATGTACACGCCCCGCAACACGTGTGCAAACTTGACAAAGCATTATATGGTCTCAAGCACGCTCCTAGAGCATGGTACTCACGGTTAAGCTCAAAGTTGCAAAGTCTTGGGTTCACTTCATCCAAGTCAGACACATCTCTATTCATCTACACCAAGCCAGGTATCACAATGTTTGTCCTAGTATATGTTGATGATATCATTGTGGCTAGTTCGTCAAGCAAAGCTACATCGGCACTTTTGCATGATTTGGGATCTAACTTTGCTCTCAAGGACTTGGGTGATTACACTTCTTTCTGGGTATTGAGGTAAAAAATTCAAAGATGGGCTAATGCTGTCACAAGAAAAATATGCATCAGATCTGCTTGACAAGGTTGGTATGCAGAATTGTAAGCCATGTCCAACGCCTTTGACCTCCACAGGAAAGCTCTCCGCACATGAAGGAGAAGCTCTTGGTCCGGAAGATAGTACCACTTATAGAAGTATTGTTGGAGCTTTACAATATCTTACATTGACTCGACCTGATATATCTTTTTTAATCAAAGTATGCCAATTTTTGCATGCACCAACTACAACACACTGGACGGCAGCTAAAAGGATCTTGAGATATGTTAAACATACAATGGGCTTGGGACTCACTTTTCGGCAATCCTCTTCCACCTTGGTCAGTGCATTTTCAGATGCTGACTGGGCAGGATGTCTAGATGACAGGAAGTCAACTGGTGGATTTGCTGTTTTCTTTGGGCCAAATTTGATTTCATGGAGCTCTAGAAAACAAGCCACAATGTCAAGGTCTAGCACTGAAGCAGAATATAAAGCAGTAGCAACTACAACTGCTGAAGTTATTTGGTTGGAGTCGTTGCTTAATGAATTCGGCATTATCAGAAAAGAAGAGTCTGTCTATGGTGTGACAACTTGGGAGCCACCTATCTATCTGCTAATCCTATGTTCCATGCAAGGACTAAGCATATTGAGATTGATTACCATTTTGTGAGAGAAAGAGTTGTAAACAAAAAGTTGGAGATCAGATTTGTTTCTTCAAGAGATCAAGTCGCTGATGGGTTTACCAAGGCCTTACCAGTTCGAAGCTTAGAAGAGTTTAAGCATAATCTTAACTTAATAAAGTTGTGATTAAGGGGGCCGTTAGAGTTCTATCACGTGTGCACTTTGTAATATGAATGGTCATAGATAAGGCCAACAGCCAAGAGTCCTTAGTGCCTCCTTAGTGCCTCCTCAGTACGTGTAATTAATTGTAACTCCTGTCCTTGTGGCTATATAAATAGATACCTACACGGCTCACAAGTTGTGAGTAAAAACACTTCAAACCAAGGCATTGTCGTTTGACATTAGCAACCTACTATGCCTACTCCGACGTACATAGGAATATATGCATATCAGCGTATCAACAGTATGGTATATATGTGTACGTGTACTAGTGAAGTGTGTCCAGTGTAATTAATAGTAAATATGCACAGCACGCCGTACATCATCACCACATAGAGCACCACGACGGCCGACGACACCGTCGACAGATCCACGACCATCTCGCCGGAGTGCCCGGAGTTGACCGATATGAACAGCGCCGACGAGCTTCTGCGCGGCGGTGAGCCCCCGCAGTCCGCCGGAGCCCCACTCCGTGGCGCAGAAGAGCACCAGCTGCACCAGCACGAATGCGGCCACGGTGAGGGCCAGGAACCGCGTGCGCACGCTCGGCAGCAGGTGGTCCCTACGGGTGGCTCCTCCTCCCCGTCACAACCCCACCGGCGGCGTCGCAGCTTGCGGAGCCCCGGCCTCTGCTGACCCTCTCGAGGGCCCCAATGGTCAGCCTCAGGAAGACGGGGAAGAGCGTGTTGCCGAGGAGGACATGGGGAATGAGGAGGAGGAGGCACGGGAAGGACCTGAAGGAGATAATCCCCTCGTTCGTCAGCACGAAGCTGCAGTTGGCGAACGTGGAGACGACGGTGAAGATGGAGAAGGTGTGCGTGCTGATCCTCTTGCCGGCGAGCACGGCCCTCGTGCAGGAGACGACTCTGAGGTAGACTAGTATCAGCGTGTACCCCATGAGGTGCACCACTACGAGATAGCACAACACTATGAAGAAAAGTAACCTAGTGAGAGAGGCATCGTCATAGCGTTGGTTCTTGAGCCCTAGCTCCATTTGATCCTGTGCAGTGGCAGGATCGTAGTCCATGGGAGCAGTGAGCTCTAGGTTAGATGGTGGTGGTTTGCCGCCATGGCCAGGTGCTTCTTTCTTCTTGGATTTGGTGTAGGTGAAGTGCAGTCCAAGCATGCCTGTGAACACCCCACCACCAAGAAGCATCAGGAGGGTTAGGAATAGGAGCTAGGAGTTGGAGAAGGACTCCATCTCTACGGCGACCATGCTCGACACCGTCGTCGCCGATACGGACGTGAAGATCAGGTCCAGGTCCATGGGTCTTGAGACCATGCTGGCTTTCATGGCAGGGCTTTCAGGATCAAGAAACCGAAGAGGGAGATGAAGAGGAAGTACAAGAGATGGAGCCAGAACGGGTGCACGTGGAACAGCAAAAAGTGGTAAATCCTTTGAAATCTGCTATATTGAGGGGTTGAGACATGCAAAGATCCCATTGATGTGCTTGTAGGGACTAGGGAGTTCTTGCCATGTTGTGTGGGAACTTGGAAGCAATCAAAACGGCTGCGCTATTTATACACATACGAGAGCTGGAATCCAGCAGGTGTTATATATGTTTGTGGCTTGTGCTTATGGGTAGCTAGCACCCGAGACTAACAGGTGCATGCGCAAGAGATAGCCACAAGAGTAATGGAAGGTTTATCTCGTTGCTTTATTTACTTTATATTTGATTGTGCTGAATGAAATCACGCAAAAGGTAGCGCACGACAGCCACTCGTAGAAGGCACATTATATGATGCAAATTGAGGGCTGCCGCAAGGACTGAAGATTTCTGGGCAAACTACACAGTGAAATCTAATGAAAAAAGCTAGGGCGCGACGTCGACAATGAAATCTAATGAAAATCTTCATCTATTTAATAACATCGACGTACCTAAGTAGCTTTTAGGAGGTGTTTGGTTGGACTTTTCAAAAGCTGCAGCTCAACCAAACGGTCAGCTTTTTTAGCAGTTTTTACCAACGGTATCTATGGGCTTTGCAGTGTAAATTCAGCTGTTTGGAAAAGCTACTTTCTGCCAGCTTTTTGTAATGTGTTGAAGTTTCAGTACTCATTTTCCAAAATACTATAGATTGTTTAGATCAACCAAAAGCCATATGTTCACTTTTCCACAGCCATATTAGCTTTTTCAGACAACCAGTCAATAGCAGCTTTGTCAATAGCCACAGCCCAACCAAATAGGCCCTTATTGGATTTTCATAGTCTTTATACACAAAATAGATCAAGGTGTTATACCTTGATTCCGCACCAAATTCTACTCGTGAATTCAAGCCTATCCGAAACGTCCTTGACAAAGCGTTCATCGAGCACGTTGCTCGTGGAGGGAGAGTCAAAGGATTCAAGTTATAGGCACAAATTTAACTATCTTGCATCTCCACTACTATATCAATATAGGACAATTGGGCATCACTAATGCCTCTTGAACTAACAATATTTTTTAATTTTAGTGCAAACATCAATGCGGAGTAGCTAACACATGTGGGTTCTATGTTTGCTACCACATGGAGATGATCATGAGTTTTATCATCTGAAAGGTAGATTTGAAGGTTTTGTCATCAATTAATTCGATCATAGTTGTCAATTTGCATATGCATGATTTTAATCAATCTTTGTTAGTGTTGGGGCAGGGGTCCCCACGCTAGCCCGTTTTCAAAATCTTCCGTATGCGCCGTCAAGGACCACACTGACACCGTCAAGGGCAGCCCCAGTATTCGTCGTCATCACGGACTACGCCGATACTGCCAAGGGCAACCTCGACGTCCGTCATCGTCGAAGTCTACGTCGTCGATACCGCCAAGGGCAACCTCGACGTCCGTCATCATCAAAGTCTACGTCGTCGATACCGCCAAGGGCAACCTCGACGTCCGTCATCGTCAAAGTCTACGTCGTCGATACCGCCAAGGGCAACCTCGACATCCTCGACGTCCATCATCGTCGAAGTCTACGTCAACGATGAGGAAACAAGGACTACACCGACGTCACCGATGATCGTCCCGATGTCCGTTGCCGTCAGGGTCTGCGTCGGCATTGTCAAGGACTGCATTGACGTGCTTAGGAATTCCACCAAAGATGCCAGAGAATATTCCTCAAAGATGCCCGGAATATTCTCTCAAAATATCTTCTATGCCTGGGAAATGATGACCACGCCCTTGTAAAAGTCCCTCTCGTGTGAGGGCAAAATTGTAATCTCACCTTTTCCATCCTCCAACCCTATAAATACCCCCTAGGGGTAGAGAGGAGGGAGAGGAAAAATCTTGTAACCCTAGCTCAATACTTCAATAGAAGAGTGACTTTCACCTCATCGTACATGAGGGGAGTTTCGTCTCCTCGTACACAGCTCATGTTTCACCCTGTCATACATATTTCGTGCCTCAGCTCGACGGACGTTCGGAGGGTCATACTCACTCGTACTCCTCGTGCACCATCGACGGTCACCGTAGCCGTTCAGGGGTGCCACAAGTTTACTGTCTAGACTTGTATCTACGACAGTTGGCGCCGTCTGTGGGAAAGAGAGCGAAAAGCCATGGCACTGAAGAAGAAGAGTGGGGCCAGGACGACCGTCCCCCGCACACCGAACCCGACCCGTCAAGCCAGGACGAACAACATGGCCCTCACCACAGTGCTCAGTGGCGCCCACGTCAACGACCCGTCGGCAGCTAACCTCCACGCTAATGACTCGTCGACTAACGCCCGCCTTGCGGGACTCCCCGCTGCTATGATCGACGCAGCAAACTCGGAAGCACGCGTCGAAATGGAGGCGGAAGCCCTCCAGCGTGAGGCTAATGAACTCAGGGACGAGCTCGTTAGGGCGAAGGCTGAGGCCCTCCGTGCCCTCCAAGCTTCGGACAACTCCGTGCCGAGCGTGATGCCGCGAGAGCCGCAGCGGTTCCGCCGCCGATCCCTGAATTGGCCGAGGCAACGGCGGTGCGACGTCGTCTGGACGACACCCTAGCCGAAGCACAGGAGCAAACCCGGCGCAACACGCAAGCCATCGACGAAGTCATACGAGGGGTAGAAGAGGCCCAGGCACGTGCCAGGCTGCCGCCCCCGACAGGAGCGCAGGAGGCCGCCGCCCTCCGCCAGGCCATGACCGACAACCACGCACGGGCGATTCCTCCCGCGCCAGCACGCGCCGAAGAAGCTGCAGCCCTGCGGCATCAGTTGGATGTCGACCAGGAGATGGCCATGGCATCCTTCTATGATGTAGGGGAAGGCCCTAGCAACCAACCCTTCCATCACTTCGTCTCGCAGCAGGGTGCGAAGGTCAGAGCACCACTGCGTCACTCAGCGGAGCACTACCCTACATGGGTCCCAGCACCTCCGCCGTGCCCCGAGCTCCATCATCTGGGATGGGCAGCTGGACAGCCCGCCGACATCGCACCCCAACAACGACTTGACGTCAGAACCTACCCGCCGATGTCGAACACCTCGGGCCTTACCGACGCATACAATCCGCTGAGCCCAGGGCTGGCAGCCACGCCGTGGCCAAGCAAGTATCGAGCGCCCAACATCACCAGCTTTGACGGGAACACCGACGCCATCGAGTTCCTCAGAGTCTACGAGACCGCCGTGTCCTCAGCAGGAGGCGGTGAGGCGATCATGGCGAAAGGGTTGCTGCTAGTGCATTTCGGCCTAGCTCAAAAATGGTACCTCGGGCTAGCCCCTCGCTCGGTATATTCATGGGAGCAGCTCCGCGACAAGCTGAGTAACCACTTCATAGCCCACCGGAACAAGGAAGTCACCTCCTCGGACCTGTTCTCCCTCAAGCAGGCCCCCGACGAGTCGATACGTGACTTCATGCAACGTTTCGCTCAAGTACAATGCCAGATCCCGGACATCACCGACAGGAGCATGTGCGAGGCCGCTCGCCACGCAATCTATAACCCTGACTTGGCAGGAAAGCTCGATAGGAAGGAGCCCAAGACGGTCGCCGAGCTGTACGAGATCATGCGCACATACTCCAAATCTGAAGATGGGAAGACCCGTCGGCAGGCAGAGGTGCAGGCACTCGCGGCATGGGCCGGGCCAAAAGTGGAAACTTATGACCGGCGCGCCAGGAGGCAAAAGGACGTATACCACGTGGAGGAGTATCGTCCCGCCAAGCAGGCGCGTCATGATGACCAGGGCCGCGGGTCAGGCCGTCCTGAGGGGGACGTCGGGCCTACCCGCACGGAGGTCATGGCCAAGGTCAGGGCCATGGAGACAATTCCGGGCGCGGAAGAGGCGGTAATGCTGGACGTGGAGGACGGAGACCCGAAGGAGACAACCACCAACACCGAACATTCTGCGAGCTCCACGGATGGGTCTTCCATGCCACCGCAGAATGCGACCTGGTCGCCTCCGCCCGAGCGATCAAGCAGCGCGAGGATCACACCAAGACCGACGCTCAGCGACGCGACTGCGCGGCAGCCCAAGGACGTCAGGCTCTACCACCTCCGCCACCACGCCCGCTCCTGGGAGCGCCGCCAAAGCAAGTTGAGGACCCGCATCGCCACATTGTGCATGCCATCATTGGCGGCCATGCCCACACCTTCCCATCCAAGCGGCAGCGACGGGCCTACACGCGACAGGTGCAGCACATCAACTCCTCCCCGCCCACCGAGCTACCCTCGTGGGTCGACGCTACCATCACCTTCAGCCCTGAGGATGCCGTAGGAGTCAGCCTCCCCCACCACAACGCCCTCGTTGTATCGACGGTCATAAATGACTGCGAGGTGCGCCGTGTCTTCATCAACGAAGGAAGCTCGGCAGATATCCTGTTCGCATCCACCCTCGCAAAAAATGGGAATACCGCGGGTATGCCTCGCTCCCACAGGCATCCCGCTCCTCGGCTTCGGAGGCGAGCCGGTCCCGGGACTCGGGAAAATTGAGCTCCCGGTGGAGTTCGGCGAAGGAGAGTGCAAGCGCCGGGAGAACATCGTTTTTGACATGGTTGACCTCCCCTACCAATATAACGTCATCCTTGGCCGGGTCACATTGAACAAGTTTGGCACCATCCCTCATTATGCCTTCCTCTGCGTGAAGATCCCATCTCCCCGCGGTGTCATCACTGTCCGAGGCAATCAAGACTTGTCCCACAAGATCGATGACGACATCCAGGCGGCTATTTGTTATATCCACACCGTTCATGCTGAAGCCGAGGACGCAAAAATCGCACCAGGGGCTGCCGACCCCCAACATCCAGGTGGTGGGTGCCCAAGCCCAAGCCCGATGGCGAGACGCGTGCAGCACCACTTTCAGAGGAAGACCCAGCCAAGACGGTACTCGTCGGAGCGAACCTTGACCCAAAAGTCGCAGAGGCCCTGCTCGATGCACTCTGGTCTGACCATGACCTATTTGTATGGGAGCACGAGGACCTCCCTAGCATGCCCAGGGAGATTGTTGAGCACAGGCTGTACGTCAAGCCAGACGCACGCCCTGTCAAGCAAAAGCTCCGGAGGATGTGCATGGAGCATCAAGCCGCGGCCCGAGAGCAAGTCGAAAAGCTCTATAAGGCCGGAGTCATCCGCGAGGTCATGTACCCGGATTGGCTCACTAACCCCGTCCTCATCAAGAAGGCCAATGGGAAGTGGCGCATGTGCGTTGACTACACCAATCTCAACCGCGCGTGTCCAAAGGACAACTTTTTACTCCCGCGGATCGACCAGCTGGTCGATGCCACCTCGGGATGCGAGCTCATGAGTTTCCTGGACGCATACTCCGGGTACCACCAAGTATGGATGGCCAAAAAAGACGAGGAGAAAACAAGCTTCATCACACCCTCCGGGATGTTCTGTTATGTTCGGATGGCCTTCGGACTCAAGAATACCGGAGCAACCTTCGCCCGGCTCGTATACAAGGCCCTCGCACCCCAGATAGGGCGTAACATCAAGGTATATGTGATGACATTGTCATCAAGAGCATCCTCACCGGCTCCCACGCCGCGGACCTACAAGAGACATTTGACAACCTCAAAAAAAGGGCATGAAACTCAACCCGGAGAAGTGTGTCTTTGGGGTCCAGACGGGAAAGCTCATTGGCTTCCTCGTATCGGCAAGGGGTATCGAGGCCAACCCGGCAAAAGTTGACATGCGGCCACCGAAGAATGTTAAAGAAGTGCAGAAGTTGACGGGGTGGCTCGCCGCGTTGGGAAGGTTCGTCTCCCGCTCGGCCGAGAAAGGACTCCCATTCTTCAAAACTCTGCGGGGATCCTCTGGCTTTGAGTGGACAAGTGAAAGCCAAGCCGCTTTTGAGGAGTTGAAGACATAGCTCACCTCGCCACCACTGCTGCAGCGCCCCGATCCCGGGGAGGCATTGTTGCTTTACCTTGCGGCCACCCCGGTCGCGGTAAGCGTCATACTTTGCAAGGAGAAGGACAAGACCCAACACCCCGTCTACTATGTGTCCGAGGCACTGCAAGGAGCAAAGGTACGATACACTGAACTGGAGAAGCTCGTGTATGCACTTCTCATGGCGTCGCGGAAGCTGCGACACTACTTCCTCGCCCACTCAATCTGAGTACCGTCGGCTTTCCCAATCGGCGAGATGCTTCGCAACAAGGAAGCTTCTGGGCGCGTTGGCAAGTGGTCAACCAATCTCGCCCCGTTCTCCATTGAATTTATGCCTAGGACAGCGATTAAATCCCAGGTGCTGGCAGACTTCCTGGCGGAATGGACTCCGTCGGAGCGCCCAGTGCCTCCGAACCCCTCTGACCCGTTGTGGACCATCTACGTCGATGGCTCGTGGTGCTCAGAAAGGCGTCGGCGCCGGGGCAATCCTCGAATCCCCAGAAGGCAACATCACCTCCTACAGCGCACGCCTTGAGTTCAAGACAACCAACAACGGAGCGGAGTACGAGGTACTCCTCCTTGGTCTTCCAAAGGCACGCACATCAGGCGTGCAAAGGATAGTTGTCAAGAGCGACTCACAGCTCATCGCCGGCCACATCGACAAGAGCTACCAAGACAAAGACCCCGAGATGATCAAGTACTTAGCCCTAACCCGGGCCATGGAGAAGCACTTCGCCAGCATCACTGTCCGCAGCATCCCCCGTGCTGCGAACGCCGACGCCGACAGCCTCGCAAGAGCCACCAGCACAAAGACCGAGACCCCCCTAGGGGCTTTTTACGAAGTGATCTCGGAGCCCGCCACGAAGGGGCTCCCAGAGATATGCCTCATCAGCGAGCAAGACTGGAGGGTCCCGATCATGGGGTTACCTCTTTGATGAGACGGAGCCCACTGACCCCGTAGAAGCACGAAGGCTCAAGAGTCGGGCCAGGGGCTTCGTCATCCATGACCATGCTCTATACAAACACGGGGTATGCGCTACCTTCGATGCATCTCCAAGGACGAGGGACTCGAGTTGGTCCACAAGATTCACCAGGGGCTATGTGGATCGCACCTCGCCCCCCCGCGCCTTGCTTTCAAAAGCATTCCATTAGGGATTCTATTGGCCCACCGCCCTTCGCGATGCACAAAGCCTCGTCAAAACGTGCCCTGCGTGCCAATGGATGGGGCGGGGCACAAAGCTCCCCGCGAACGAGCTGCAGCCCATTCCACCGTTGTGGCCACTGGCCCGCTGGGGTGTCGACCTTGTCGGCCCATTCGGGTCAAGGAGCCATGGATTCAAGTGGATCGAGGCCGAGCCCTTGGCCAAGATCACATCGGCAGCCGTGCAGAGGTTCGTGTGGAAGAACCTCATTTGCCGCTTCGGTGCCCCGAGGGAGCTCACCGTCGACAACGGGACTCAGTTCGACGCAGCCCCCTTCCGATTCTGCATCAGTCTCGGCATCAATTTATGTTTTGCCTCTGTGGCTAACCCGAAGGCAAACGGCGCTGTCGAGCGAGCCAATGGGATCGTCCTTTTCGGCCTCCGCACACGCCTCTTCAACTTGCCCAAGGGTCTTTGGGCGGACGAGCTCCCTAGCGTCTTATGGTCCACCGGCACGGCGGCCAGTCGGGCCACCGGCTTCACACCCTTCAAATTATTATATGGAGACGAAGCGGTGACCCCGGAAGAAATCAAAATTCGGTCTCTGTGCACTGCAACAACCATCGATGGTCGCTGTAGCCGTTCGGGGGTGCCACAAGTTTACTGTCTAGACTTGTATCTACGACAGTTAGCATTAGGGATGGTCCATTGACAGCAAGAGCCATCTAGACGAAGCTGAACTCAAGCGTATTTGAGAAAATTTTACTTTCTTCATCAATACCCAAATCATAAACCCCGAAGACGAGTTCTATGGTGGGGGTGTTGGCAAATAGTTCAATTAGAAAAACAATTGTATTTCAAACTTGTCGATATCGATATATAATAGAATGTGTGCTGTATGATTGTATTTGAATTGTGTTAAGTCTATTTATGACTGAAGCTGTCATGCGAGATTGAATTTCAATTGTTAAGTTTATTTATGATTGAAATCTATTGAATTTGTGTTGTGCCGTGTGATATCTATGAATTTGTGTTGTGTACTATTTGTGTGAAGTCTTTTATTATTCAGAGGACATGGATAGCAGTTCTTAAGGCTACCAAAAAAATTAGGAAAAAAACATGCTCTCTAGAAACCACTATCACATATGGGTGAAAGACACGAGCAGAGTGAGCCGTTTGTGTAACTATCATCACAGATGGATGGGGGTTCAAACCATCTGCGATAACCATGTTATAGTTATCACAGACGGTTCGATATACTCATCCATATGTGATGATATATTATGATAGACGGTTATGATGAACTATAATAATATATATCATCATAGATCCTCACACATAGATGGACGGACGATGATTTTGATCCATATGTGATGAACCTTTCCGGTAGCTTTAACAAACGGATTTCTTGGTTGGAGTCCACTAGTCGTTCTTTGCTGACTTGATCCCTCTTTCGGATCAAGCTAGCTCATGTGTAATTTTCTGACCGGTTTTTGCTGCATGTCAATAGTCACACATGCATGAATGCATGCATCGGAATGGCTCGGTTGAGTTTAGCACAGACGATTACACATGCATGCATCAGATAATGTCTCCGTTTTGATTGGTTGAGCTGCTGATTCGGTTGTGACCACTACTGGTTTGTTGGTGACCTATGAAGCCAGCTAGTTTGTTCTATATATACTCCCTACTCCTATCTCATATTTGTGCACCAAATACAACACAATCTTGCGGTACCATTCCACATGGATCCTCACCCAAATTGCTTCGTCAATTTATTAAATTTCCATAATTTCCTACAGGAAGATCTCGAAATGTTTCCACCTTCATAGTATCCAATTAACGTATGGCCGACACATATGTCACAAGCCTTCTATTCCTGGTTTATGCTCATGCTATAAGAGTGTCCCTCAAAACCCAAATCCGTTAAATAAACATGAAACAAGCTGCAGGCCCTGCATGGATGGTGCGGACAGAGGAGGAAGAAAGCGTGTGAGCTGAGCAGATAGAGTGAGAACATAGTCGTTGGTATTCCAATTACAGATGAGAATCAGTTGTTCTTCCTGCGGACCAGACGCGTACATAAGTTGCATTGAAGCAGGTGATGCTTAAATGGGCTCTTAACTGTTTAGAATTGCAAGCGTCTATAGAATAATTGTTTGTATTAGAGGTCATGGCTCTTACATATGCACTTTCTGACATTACATTGCTCTCTTTTTTTTAAGCGTTTATATAAGCATCTCTTATATTGCACATAGCCTAATTCAGCTTGAGGCAAAGTGTGGTGCCGATCCTGTTAGCACGAAAGCGTAGCTTGTAAAAAATATCGGGTTTATATGAGATTGACAAATGGCTCATGGATTTTACCATAAACGCCTTCTAAAAATAAACCAATTATATTAGATGTGTCTCTCGCTATCTCTAGGTAATAGGAGCTAGACCGGCAAAGATATCTCGCATCGACGATAGACAGCACCTGCAAAAAGATTCGAGTCCATCTCACTAATTTGGCCTAGGGACATGTTTAATTAGCGACTAAGAAACTATGGCTAAGGTGTGGAGAATGATCCTAAGATAAAACAATCGCTAGGATAACTTACTGTGCACCTCAGTTACCGAACTCGCGGAAGCATTATGGGGCCCCTCAAATTGCATGCAGAGCCGATTTATAGTCCTTCATAAACGATTATAAGGAGAGAATAAAATTAATCAAATGCCGGAGCAACGGTAGCCATGTTTAGTGACACGCACGACTTTGCCCTTTAAATCCATCTCACTAGCTAACTTTACATATTAAACATTAGCTTTACGCGTGCATGTGCGTTTCGACTGTAGTCATTGATCTGTGACAATTTATAAGTTATTTCGTCACATGGGCGATATGTTTTAGGGGAGGCTTGGCAACTAAATCAGTCTCCACAACTAAAGCCAGAAAAAGAGTTTTATATGTGGCAATGTGTGTTTCGACTATAATCAGTCATTTGTGACACTTTATAAGTTCTAAACTTTGTCGCACGTAAGAGAATTTTTTTATGGCAGGCTTGGTAACTAAATCGGTTGCCACAACTTAATGAGAAAATAAAGTTGTATCCATACCTAAGTGAACTGTGCGTAAAACTGTTAATCATCAAAGGGACAAACTATAAGCACCCATTCTTACATCTAATCAGCAATTAATCAGTAGGAAAATTAGGTGGCAATGTACCGCCTCCCTTCAGAAATATAAATGGCAACTAATGTACCTCCTCCATTTAGAAACACAAAACGTATATTGATTGTTCAAGTTTAAACTTTGACAACAATAAAACCTGTTACCATGTTATGAGACACTACTGCGACGACATGTGCGGGAGCTAAGCCATTGCCCCCCTGTGTGGTTGTCGCGAAGAGGACATGTATCACTCGCTTTTGGAATGTGCTCATGCAAAGAATTAAGTTCTGGACTGTGACACTGGATCATTTTGGTGTCAAGCTGCGCCGTTTGCACCCTGCTACGTGGGCAAAGGATTTGCTGGATTCAACGTTGATTGGTAAAGAAGAAGCTGGCATTGCCATCTCGTTATGTGGGCGATATGGAGTAGTGGGCGATATGGAGTAGCAGGAACAAATATACCCATAGCGAAGAGCAGTTTCAACCGATCAAGATCGATGCGGCTTATAGAGGAGCTGGTAGCTGCGTTAGAGGTGTCGGACCAGAGAACCACGGTCCTGTGCTTCGACAAGTGAGATGGCAAAAACCTGAGATTGGTTGGGTCAAGCTGAACTCGGATGGAGCTGTTGACCTCCATACGCGGGTGGCAGGGACGGGTGTGCTTGCCCGCGACGATCAAGGAAGGTTTTTGGCCGCACTATGTGGGCAATATAAGTTGATTGAGGATCCCTTCACCTTTAAGCTACCGGTATGTCGTGATGCCATGGAGTTCGCTGCTTTCAGGGGCTACATGAAGCTTGTAGTGGAGATGGATTGCCAGAATCTGGTTTCCATGTGGCATAACACACAGGAGCAACACACAGTGGGCTGCCACATTGTGCAAGAGATGAAGCAGCTAAGTTCTATTTTTCAGGGTTTTAAACCTGTCTATGTCAGGAGGGACACAAATCATGTGGCGCATATTTGTGCTAAATATTCCCTTAGCATTAGTACTTTTGCTATTTGCTTTGACATGTAATTCCTGGGTTTCTGATTGCCGCTTTGAAGCCCAGACATTCTTATTTGACTAATAATTAATTTAATAGTATGTGTGTTACGTGACATAAGATTGATACCACTATATTCATATTTAAAAAATTATGGTTGTGATTTTATAACTATTAACGAAATATTGTAAAAAAAGATTACATTCGAATTTTAAAATTGGACAGTTAAAATACACCTCATATTTCCAAACTGAGATAGTACCATGATTTGCGGGTATATCGTCCACTGAGCCAAAACCAGCTCTTAGGGGTGTTTGGTTACACTTATTGGAGGTGACTTTTGACTTATAAGCCAAAAGCTAAGACAAAAGTTGAACTGAACAAGTTTCGGGTTTTGGCTTTATGTTTTGGCTTATAAAACAAAAGCACATATTCGTGGCTTGTCTATCATGTGACAACGTCCAGTTTTCTGAATTTTTGTTGCCAAATGTCTCAATAAGCTTAATATAATAATCAGTTTACCAAACGACCTACAACATTTCCACAGCAGACAGTCTACAGCAGCTTTCCTACAACAGACAGCACACAGTCATAAACTACTTTTCTACAGCCCAATTAAACAGGACCTTAGTCCATGTGCTTCGATTAAACCATAATGGAATCTTAGCCACAATACAGCAAATAAACCGAAGGGAATGGAAATGACCCCCCTGCAGATTGGTAACCAAAGTGTTCTAACACTCTGACAAGAAACTAACTGAGCGCTGCTTGCTTATTGTTGGAGGCCAAGGTTTCACAAGATATGAGTGGGTTGAGCAATTCATGCACTAGTCCGGTCCTGTCGAACCACTGTGACATATTGTTTAGGGTTTTGTGATTGTCAAACCAACAGAAGATAAACTAAAATATGGTGAAAAAAATGAAGGGTGTTGCAGCACGATTATGTATAATAATCTCATTAGTGCTCAGCTTTCTCTTTTTTCGCTTTAGTAATCTTTTGGCAATAACAAAAGAAAATCTGAAACCCAACGTATATGAGGCTACCTGTGAACGAATAATGTTGCCCAGTTACAATGGTATTGGTATTGGTTATCTACATGTTGTTTGTTAGTTGTTGCTGGCGTTTCGTTGGCATTCCAAATCGTCTTTACGACGCCTATATCTACAAAGTTTAGCTTGCTATAAAAGTACGGTTAATAAAATTAAAACCACAAATATAGTAAAAGCTAACAAAAAGTTAAATCAATAACAAATGGGTTCTACGGGCCGAGCTTTACAGGCCGGTAATAAAATGTGACAAGCCATAGCTGTGGGGATGAACTAAACACATACATAAGAAACTGTGGCTCACCTAAGATTAGACGTGACAAACTATGTCTGGAAACCAAACAGGTATGTCAGTAGTAAAATAACTGAGCGCCAACATAAGTCTCCACTACTACCTCCATTTTTTGCCACAAACTTCAAGCATGCCGATAATTACTAATACTAGCGAGGCAAGTTCTGGTAGTTGAGTGCCTACAAACTACCAAATATTTCAGTAATTTCGATAAATATTGAACACTAGAACTTAAGATTCAAATTGAAGTTGGCAACAGTTAAGTGAGACAACAAACAAATATATTGAGCACCAGAACTCAGGGACATCCAACAAAAATAAAATTGAAGTTAAGCAACAGTTAATGGGGTCCCTAATTTACGGTCATCTATTGATCTGTTGCAAATGGTCGATTTCTGACTAGGTTTTCTTTGTCCAGACATCATAGGAAAGTCGAAGCAAGCATGCCCGGTCCTGTGGTACTTGAACTGCTTACCCCTCAAAGCCGTAGCTTCTCCTTCCCCTAATCCTCTTCACTTCCATCTCTGGCCGCCGTTGCGTTGCCGCCGACAAGTGGTCGCGCCACCGCCATTAGAGACGAGGAAGAAAGAAAAATAATCCCCAACTTTCAGTCAGATTCACCATTAGCTTTCGACCAAAACACAAAAAAGTTTCAACCAAAAGCAATCACAATTGGTATGTAGAGAGCTTTCCACCACATAAATCACAGCTTCCAACCGATGAAATCATAGCTTCCAACTGATGAAATAACATCGTTCAACCCTCCTAAGAAAACCGAGCTTTCAACCAAAGAGGATACAACTGTCAACTCTAAAACGATTTCTAAAACTAATGCAAAACTAACTTTAAACCAAAGTGTACGGAGCTTGGAACTCGAAATTTCGCCTAGAACGCTCAAATTTGGACTATGACCACCCATCTTGATGCTTCATGGCAAGGCGGCCAATGGCTCTAGCGTGCAAGAAAGCGGCTCCGGTGAGGGGAGGCCGTACCCGTCGAGTCGGACTGGTGCTGTTTGGAGGAGGAGATGGGAGGAGAAACGGACGAAGAGAAGGAAGTGCAGGAGGTATTAGGATGTCCAGCTCCATGCGGTGATGGGAGGAAAATGGGAGAAAGAGGAGTTGTCAAAGAGACGAGGGACAAGGAAAGCAGGTGGTCTCGGGCACGTGTTAACCATAGTACGTTTATCCATAAAAGAGCACTTTCGCATTTAATGTAAGGCATAGATCACTGCAGTCACCTCTTGAGGTGTAGTGGTGCAACCAACTTTCAGTTTAGACACGAAAATTTCACAAAAAGTTCCAAGATAATATGATTTAGTCAATATTATTTTAGCACCGTTTAAAATGTTGACTTCAAACTCAAAATTTGTTAGGAGGAAGAAAAACAGGTAAGTTTTCCTCGCAAAAAAGAGGTAAGTTTGCATGGATAGAACATTTTTCTTTCCTCGTTTATCCCTTTTCTTTTGATATGCCGTTTATCAGATTTTCTTTTCCAAATCTGTTACTCTGGACGTAGAATGAATTTGAACTCGAAATCTCAGATAGATGAAGTAAACAGAGAAGTGCACCTAGACTATTTTCTAGATTTTTCACATCAATTTGGTGCTCAGATCGATGTGATATCGTGATTGCACCCTGAAGAGTGATTACATATTTACACTTAATATTTCCCTATCTACCAAATTGCAATTTTTATCTTCTTACAAAGAAGAGTTAAGCAAGTGTCACATCATCTCAAATGCGTTGTGCCAGAAGCATCCAACGATCTAAAATGCATGTTTAGTTTATAGAGTATAAAGAAACCACCCACATGCACACACAAACTTCTCTCTCCTCTCCCACAAACTTAATCCTTTCCCTTAGAGTCTAGGTTCCTGGTATATATTTTTCAAATTAAAGATCTACGTACTAAAGTATATTGTAAACCTGTTGCAAGGCTTGGGACTTATTCTAGTTGTAAATAAAAGAACAAGAATACTAAATAATAATCATCTGGCTAAAGCAGAAGTTAGATCAAGATTATTATTTGATGTCCACACATGGCTACAGTGTGCTGACTCAGAATTACTGAGTATCAACACGAATCACGTGCTGAATCAAGTAAACAAATGTTGATTTTCCAACTTTATCCCTCTACATGCTCTAATTCTTCTGTTCCTAAAGCCTAACTCAGGCTTGCTTCAAAAGGTGCAAGCATTTACAAGGTGTCTCAGAGAGAAATAGCGACAAAATTTTATTCACAATGTACAAAGACAAGCAGTAAAACTAACATCATGTGTATCCAAATTAGCTTTGACACAACAATCCTGCAGGAAAGACCAAATAGATGATTCAGTTCTGGTGAAGTAAACGGTGGCACTTGAAAGGCCCAAAAAGCGGGAAAGAAGATGTGGAAACGGCGTGAACTGTGAATGACCAAGCACGACAATTATGCCAGACATCATTATTGAACTATAATGTTTAATGGCTTGTATACAATGTAGTATAAGGAGGGAATTCATCTCAAAAAATGTGTAAGGAGGGTATTCATCATGCTCCTCAAACAAGGAGAACATGCACGCATGATCAGTTAAAGTTGGCATACATAGTTACAATCTCCTCAACTGTCAGTGTACAAAGAGTGATGCAAGGGCTTTCAATCATCTTTCTGATGCAGAGCACGAGGACTATTACCATTCAGTGCCGCATGATACACACGCTTTTCTGCCAGCCCAAGGTTAGAAAGGATTAAATTACCCTGCAGAAAAAGGGTTGTTTTATAGTGGCAATCATGAACCAGGTAATTCATACATCATGACAGATTATTGAAAAAAAGGCTTATAATCCTGTTGGAGCTTAGGAAAAAACGAAAAATACCTCTGTTGCAAGCAATTTTCTGACATTGTTAGCATAGAGTCTAGGATCCTCCTTTTCTTGTTCAGAAGGATAGTATAGAGGCAAACGAACCACCTCTATGTAATTTGCAAATTGACAGAGGAGCAAAAACACATGACGTGCCTGCAAGTTGTAATAAGATGAACATGCAATTTGTTTCAGATTTGAGGTGTTTCAGATTTCAATTAATCAAGATGAGAGGCTATATTAGTTGTTAGCTTATAGAGGATATAAATGGAAAAGGCACCACAAAAAATAGACCCTAACAGAGTTTTACCAGTTCACATGCCACTTCTGAGAGGTACTACTTAGTAACCATAAATAATTCTTTGGATGTTGCATGCAAAGATGAAAAAAAAATGCTATAACAATAGTTGTCTCATGAGCTGTATGAAGTAACAATATTTTTTTGAAAGTGTCGATGTTTTCAATGTGGCGGCATGTATGTGCTAATTTATCGAACTAGGAAAATTTTACTGATTAAAATAAGAAAGCAGCAGCCTAGCGATCTTCAACAACATGGAAGATGATGTTTAGCAAAACATGGAAAAGGAGGGTGTTAAGAAGTATTTTATGCACAGGGAGGTTAAATATTACATTAACTCAACAGAGACGGACAATAATATTGAGCAAAAATAATTATGGCACAAGTCCATAATAAAACCTAAATGGTAAACATCTGTACATGGAACAAAATGCTACACTGGAAACAGTACGAATTCTACATACAACTAAACAAGGTTCCAACACATTGCTTGTGCATTCCTGTACTACTTGTAAGTTCCTATACTGCCGTTACCAGCAAGGATAAACCTGTAATTGATGCTTACCCCATCCATGGAGTCCCAGGCTGGACTAAATCTCCTGTAAGGATATCTCAAAATGACTGGCTGCACTGGTGCTCTTGCAAGAAAGGCTCCTGTCTTAAATGGGAGAAGGTAATCCCCGTTCGTAGTAGTACCCTCTGACAGAAAGAAAAAAAAGACTATAAGCAAAGAAAAGGCAAGTCTTTTGAGAGTTCACGTGAAAGTAAGAAAAAAATGATATAGAATAGGAAATGCAAAATTTCTTAACATTTATCGTTTGTGTGTTCGGACTAGAGCATGGAAGACTCCAATGTTTTGGTTTTGGGTAACATAAATAAACTAGCATTTGGCTAGCATAAAATTGAGGTTGAGAATTGGAAGGAACAGCTCATCGAAATAACAGAAAATGTTGTAACCAGAGGCAACTGATCATGGGATTAAATCCGAGCAGAAACTTATAGCTATCGCAAACTTAGTGATAATGTCATAAGACTAAAACAGAGCATGATTACATGATAAAGGAAACAATGCCTTCTAAAAGATAGTGATAAATGATAATGAGTAATGACATACAAAATGAGCAACCATTATACATAAAAAAGTTAGGAACTAAAACAGAAATGGCTGTACACTAACCAGGAAACAGCAACATCATAGGGGAAGTCTTGTCCTGAGAAACCTCTTGGACCCTTTCAGTTACAGCACCTACATACAGTTTAGACTGTCCAGTAAAAAGCAAAGAAAACTACAGGACACTGCAAGTCTACATGTTGAATCCTGGCTCCAAAAAAAAAGTTCCCATGTTGAGAAAAATCTTCCTCACGCAGCAAAGAAAATTAAAGAACCTGCCTAAAAACAAATTATGGCACTCATCAACCATTATGATAAAAAAATCCATGCAATATTAAGCACTAGTCAAAATAATCATTCAGTACTAATCATATATTTTGAGAACACTGACAATGATAAAGTTTGTTTGGCGAATAAAGAGTAAGATAATTATAATGCCTTCAATGACTATATGTCAATATATACCTGAGACACCTTTAGAATCTGATCCTTTGGATTCTCGTTGAACAAAAATGCATCCGAGACATTTGCTGCATTAGAGACAAAAGATACACTTAACAAATTTTATGCAAGATGAACATAAACGAAATGTTGAGCACCCAGCAAATTTATATATAAATGAAAAGGATTAAGGCCACATTCCCACGTAGTCTTAATAAGACACTGTCTACAAACATGAATTTAGCAAAAAACAACTCACCTTATGAGACCAATCAGGGGCAACTTGGACACGGAGTTCTACAGTAAGAATAAATTTAAGCACGAACAAGGCATTTAGAATTGAGAATACGTTAGTTCATAAAATTATAAGTAATTGTATGAACATGAATATTTTATGTCGTACCTTAGCAACAAAGCTTGGAGAAGAAGCTGACATGTGATAAAGAATGTCCACATATGACACGTGATTAGATACAATCGCCCCTGGTCTTTCCAATTCTTCAGACTGATCTTGATGTACATCCTGAACAAAACATTATACTGATATGACAGGGACCCAGGGGACGAAATTATAGGGTTGCAGTGACATGGACACAAGAGCAGTCATATGCAATTCTTGTACAAGGTATTACAAGAAGAAGATTGCAGGAAGCCATCGCCTTTTTGGTTCCTAAATTCTTTTGTCCAACAAGACTAACATACTACCAAAGAGGTTCTTAAGAACAGGAGATATCTGCGACCAATTATTGCAACCTTTCAAAGAACCATAGAATTAAGCTTCCATATTCTGTATCCCTGAAGAATCTAAAACATAATCTAGCCATGTTGCAGCGATTTACTTTAGGTTTGATACAGAAAACATGTTTGGCTAATTCCATACTGATGATAAATCTTTATTCCAAAACATTGATAGCTGCTCACCAAGCAAGGGAACATAACTTCAATCCAACTTTCAAATCCCATGACATCGATCGATCTACACAAGAACAAACTGCAATAGTTCAATTTTTTTTACCAAAGCTATAAATTTTCACTTTGCCTATGACCCTATGAACATGCATCTTTAAGCCAACAAGTGGAGCTTAAACTAGGGCACAATTGTCAAAGCACTCTGTTTACCCAAGGAACTTTTTTCGTCCATTTGCAGCATAGTGCTAATGCGTATCACTGAATAATGCCTAGTCCACAATTTTACATGCTCCCACCCACAACTAAACCAAAATCGGCATCCAATTGCTCATGGGCCCTGTGATTGCATAGGTATAGCAAAGCTCTCACGCCCAGCATGAGAAATGCTGCAGTACATGCATTCCCAAATTAGTGGCAGGTACTCATCTAATGCAATTGCTACACATTATGCGATTCACCAAGGTTACCACAACTAACAGCACCATAAACAGCTGTATTCCTAGACTGTCTCACCCACCTCGGCATCACAATTGCCACCATCTCCCTGTTCTAAACAAGTGCCTTACTCCACCATTGACCAAACACCATATACATGTGGCATGCGACATCACAAGCAAGTATGTATGGAAACAAGAAAGTCATATTGACCACATCAATGACACGCTGAGAGAGGATGGTTGCATACTGACCTCAGCATTGGGGACGCTTCGATCGGACACGCGGATCCAGTGGAACCCGAACACGAACAGCATCGCCCGCGACAGCACGCGGCCGGCCCGCAGCACGGCCACCCTCCTCCACCCCTGTAGGTGGGGACGCCCCTCTTCCACTCCGTCCACGAACAGCGTGCAGACGCGGCACACGAGGTAGTAGGCGACCACCAGGAGCACCCCGGCGACGAGACGGAGCGGGAGGAGGACGGCGGCCGCGAGCGCCAGCCGCGCCACCTGCGCTGCTGAGAGCGGCCCGCGGCCCATCGTCCCGTACGCGTCCAGGCGCGCGTAGGGCGCGTACCTGGCGTGCAGCTCCTCCTCCTCCGCCGCCGCCGCGGCGGTGGCGGAGAGGAGCGGCCGTACGGCCTCGGCGCCGCCGCCACCGCCGGGGACGTCAGGGTCGCAGGGCGCGGTGGTGGTGGTGTCGAGAGCCATTGGGGTTGAGGCGAGCCGCGAAGCCGAGATCGGCGCGATGGCCGTGGGAGGGGGTGCCTGTGTATCGACGGGTTTGTGTCGGGGAGTTTGGTCGGCGCTGGAAAAGCGTTGGATGGGACGACGGGCGTCCGATCTGGATCGGACGGTGCTAGGTCCGTCCTAATCGGGTGGGTTAAGGAGGGTGGGAGTTGGATCTGTTGGGGCGGTTGTCTGATTTAAGCTGGGATTATCAAAGGGAATTATGTTACTGACGGATACGGCCAGCAACACGGGCCCAACAAATAGGATTGACTACCAGTATCGCTGTCCTTTACGAAAGAAATTAGGATTGAGTACGGGTATCAATGTCCACTACGTAAAGAAACTGGTACCTATCTATTACGGAAAGAGATTGAGCAAAATTTCCAGATGGGAGCATCGTTAACATAGAACCATGGATTTTTTTTAGAAAAATTGTCACATAACCACAATTCGTCGCCATCGCTTTATATCCAGTAAAATATGACAACTGAGACCAATTTTTGGTCATATTTATAAGTGAGATCAATCTATCGGCATCTCATATCCTTCTTTCTCTTCTACCTCTTCCTCTACCCATCCGCAATTTTGACCCTCCTCCTAGCCCCATGGTCAGGCATCGCGCCATCATCTACTAGAAATTGTCTCAAGAACATACAGCTTTGGGACGAGCTTCGTCACCCTAGCAGCATCGGCGGAACCTTCCTCACCCTAACCTCCGCGCACAAGGACGAGCTTCAGGAACCGACCGTGTCGACGCGGGGGCCCACACACCACCTCCCCCACAAACCCATGTGCCGCCACTAGCTTCAACCCCTATCATCGTCATGTAATCCGGCGAGCGGAGCAGTCGTCCTGCCTCGATTCCATCGGCACGAAGGACCGCACTGACAAGAGGAGGAACCCTCCGTCAGATTTAATGGAAGAGATGAAACAGGGGTTTTAAAACTTTTTGCCCCCAAAAACTGCAGTCAGTGTATAGATAAAGTTGAAACTGTTTTGTTTCATTGGTTTTGAGATTGCTCCCCAAGCATGCGTTACCTGCCGAAAAAAAGTCATGCTTCTGTAGAAAATATCGAATGCAGGAGCTCGCGCTAATTTCATATGAAACTAATAAGACATATATACTGTATGCATCGTTCATATCGAGCACTTCATTTGATCAGATGCTCCACACCTGACCGCTACGAGAGGATTACAGAATGTGAACTGATTTTAATTGAACTCTGTGACGTGTAGTCTATTCATGTGCATCAAAGGTATGATGACTTTCTTCCCAGCATGGACAAGCCAAAGGACGAACACGTGTAGATGTGCATCAGATGCATGTGTATGAAATAGACTGAGATGCACAAACGAAGATTGATTGATTTGCACAAATAAAATCTGTCAACGGACTTCTAGCAATTCCGTTAATTTAGCGCTCTTTATAAAGAGAGCGCGAACGCAAATAAAAGAGTAGTCCCCTGCATAGGCTTGGCGGCGTCTCGCACCTCCATTACGTCCAAAGTGTCGTTGTCTCCACTGACTCATGCATCTGATTCTGGCCTCACCTTGCCGATCCTAAGGAAGATGGGGTACCTCACCGTCTTCACTTCCTGGCGGTCGCCACCCCATGCCGCGGCGAACTCCCGCACCGTCGCCTCGTCGAGAAGCTCAACGCCCTTCTCCTTGGCCGTCTGGTACGCCGACCACGACGTGATGTAGGTGAGGTAGTCGTCGAGGTCCATGCGCCGCTCCGTCGAGAACTCGAACGGGCCCGTGTGCGCCTCCCCCTCAACGGGGTCGAAGGGGAAGTCCACGCCGCGGTACTCGTCGTCGACCATCCTGCGGTTGGGCGCCCAGTGCGGCTGCGACGCGTCGTAGAGGCGCCAGAAGGCGGCGTCGACGGCGCCGCCGCCTTCCACGCGGGGCTCGGTGTAGCACCAGGCGGCGAGGACGCCATGCGGGGCTCGCAGGACAGAGCGGGCCTGCGCGTAGAAGTGCGGCAGGTGGAGCCAGTGGAAGGCCTGAGCGACGGTGACGACGTCGACGGAGGAGGGCGGCGCGACGGCTGCGTGGAGGCCTGCCAGGGGGAGGTCCGGCGGGGTGTGGACGTAGCGTACGTTGGGGAGGCGCGACGCGTAGGAGAGCTGCTGCGCGCTCGTGTCCGTGCCCACCACGTTCTTGTACAGTTTCGCTAGCTGCACAAGTACACACAGAGACGATAAGTTAATTACTCCACCTAATCTATCTTAATTCTGAACTACTTAACTTGCAATGATGATAGTAACATGGGAAAGTGTTGTGTAGTAACATGCAGCAAATGGAAGTTAGATTGTATTTCACCTACGGACGCGCATTTTTTATCATGCACGCCATATGTTGTGCATAGATCTACCATTTTTTAATGGACGTGATGTATTTCTTCCTCAAGTTGTAATACTTTATTATTTTTTACTCTCAACTTATACTTTGTTGTGCACATTATTCCATGTCTATAAAAAACTAAAATCTGTACACAATCTTATCTATAGACAATGATTAGTGGGTCATATGTTTAAGGGACCTAAATGAAGGTGAGACTAGTTATGCATGTTCTGCTAGCCTCTATCTATATTTTCTCTTCCCCATACAACCACCATGTGCATGTGTTGCTACCCTCCCCCTAGGTTCTCTCTCCACTCCAAGTCACACATTTAATTTTTCATGCGAAAATTTTAAATGACTAAAATCTTTTGAACCAAAAGTCTGATTTTAGACCTGTTTGAACAGTTGTGTTTGTTGTGAGGAGATCTTCAAAATGAGATCAATATTGAATATATTATCTGAAAAATAATTTCTTTATTTGAAACTTGATGAAACCAACATGAAACTATCCAAAATCTAGAAAAGAGAAAACAATTATGCTCATGGAATATTATTTTTTTTGTTCTCATATTTGGATCTGTAATTTGTTTCGTCATGTTTTATATGGGTTTCAGTATGGTTCTGATTTGTCATGTGGTTTCACTCGTGTTTCGGCATGTTTCATTCTAATTTGACTATATCAATACGTTTAGGAAACAAAAAAGAAGTTCGTATCATCGTGTTTCATCATGAGGTAGATGTTTTATCATGTTTTATCATGCCGTATCATCGTATTTGATCGTACCGTAGATGTTCCATAACATAATGTCATTAAAATATCGGATGCATGTTTATGACGAATACATGTTTCATATATGTTTAGTTATGTTTGACAAAGGTTTCAAGAATTCTTAATGAAATTTTGGTGATTTTCACCATACTCTGTAGCGTTCCATAGAGGTTTCATCATGTTTCATATGGGTTCCACTCTGGTTTAGTTTGTCATGTGATTTCACTTGAGTTTGAAAATTTTCCAGTCATTTAATAGAAGTTTGAAAAATTTCCAGTCATTTAATAGCTGCTTCATAGGTAATCTTTGGAAAGGATAAAAGTCCAAGCTACAATAACAAATTGACAACACGTTGCTCCTTAACCAAGAATTGCCAAATTCTTAGACGAGCTAATCTTGGAATAAAAGAATATCAAATCTCCAAACTAATGCTAAAAGCAACTGCATTCGGCAACCATGTACATACTTCTAATTACATGCAGCGATTTTGTGCCTCCAAATCCCCATTAAAAACAAATTTAACAACAATTCTTTCCATAATTTCAGACTAGTAAATTAACACCAAGAACAAGACAAGCATGCCAAAATCCTTTATCTTGGCTAGCAAGCTTCCACACATACATGACATAAATCTAAAAACTAATATAAAATGGGTGCATAGTAGCAGGAAAAAAGAACAGGGGAAGTCTATTGATGTTGATTTGGAATCTTGGCTGCTGACGTATGAATAGGTGTTGGAGATGGGATAAGGAGAGAGATGATGGGATATAATAAAAAATTACATAAAAATAGCAAGACTGAAGTGAAATACATAGAAATACGAAGAGGTGGAATCTGTACACACGCATCCTAAAGTATATTGAATGGTGATCTCATGCACGGCATGTGGCGGGCACGATAAAAAAGAGTTTCCCTTCACCTACTCCCTCCTCTAGAAATATAAGACGTATTTTAATTAGTTAAGATAAAATTTTAATTAATAATTGCTCTATTAATAGATAATTTATAGATATAAAATTAATATTATTAAATTTATATTTAAAAATACTTACTTATGTTTATAATTTTATATCAAATAAACTGTATATTACTAGAGTAATTCTTGATCAAAATTTTATCTTAAAATAATTAAAGTAAGCCTTATATTTCTTAAGGGAAGGAGTAAAATGAAAAAGGCTGATTGATTGGTTAAAACGAACCCGGAAGGAATCCAAGGAAAGGGACACTTGGACAAATAGGTATAAAGTCACTTTGCAAATTATTGGAGACTAGTCAAACTCAAACTCCATTCTTCTTTGATTAGTCTCAAGAATAAGCAATCATGCACTGAAGCAAAGGGAGGAGAGATGGAGAGAGGGAGGCTCACCGACGCTGCGGCCTGGCCGCTGCCGGTGCCGACGTCCCATGCCAGGTCATGACGGGCCGTCTTGGACGCGATAAACTCGAAGAGCTCCGGCGGGTAGGCCGGCCGCGTCGCCGCGTACTGTTTTGCCTGCTTCAGGAACAGATTCGCCATCTCTCTTCCCTCTCCCTGTGAATGAATTTGCTACCGTCTTTGACCCGGTTGCAGCGAGGAGACGAATGTGTGCACGTACTTATAGAGAGCATCGAGAGTGAGGTACTACGGGGAAGAGTACCATGCTTTTTCTTCCCAAGCCATCCAATCCATTATTGGCACAGGCACAACGTGCTTATATAAAGGAGCAGCAAGCATGGGCTTGCATCTTCCGCGAACATACCAACGTCGTCGAGGCCAATTCGGATACGAAAGGAAAAGATAGCCGCCACGACATCGACGTGTGATGCTACGAAAGTAGTGCTCGAGTATTTGCTTGTCGACAGGATTGGAACCTATACTAGAACAAGGTATCGTACACTAAGTGAAACACTGGATTGTTTAGGACTAGTGCAAAGCCGTTTTATTTTCATATACTACAGAAAAGCGTATTACGTTCGATCTTTCACGATTGACCAATGATAATATTTTGTCATCATACACGGTTTGAGGGAACCGTCTAAAATTTCAATTATAATTTCTTTTTTAAATATAGCCCTACTCTGGCCGGTGGTGATCCTGGTGGAGGACGACGACGAGCCCGACCACGTGGAGGAGAACCATAGCAGGCTTGACTAGGCGGTGGCCAGATCGACCAGATCCAACCTGCCCTCTCCTAAGCCTAGTCAGATCCAAGCACACCGAGCGCCCCATTGCGTTGGACACGTCGAGTGTCACCTCTCTCCGATGGCTTCTAAGCGTCGGCCCTGCAAGTGATCCACTTACTCCCGCCATGGATTCCACACATTAGCATCCCCATCCCGCCGATTTGGGGAGAGGAGGATGACCACCGCCGCCGCGATGAGGACGAGGAGGAAACGCCTGAGCACGGAGGCGAGTTGCCGTGATGAGGACAAGGAGGAAACGCACTAGATCTGGACCAAGACCAATCCGCCACGACAAGGACGAGGAGGTACGGCACCAAATCTAGACCAGGACCGGCCGCCACGGGGAGCACGAGGACGAGGACCGGGAGTAGGAAGTGGTTCTAGTGGCGCTGGTGGTGGCTCGCTAGAGAAGGAGGAGGAAGTGGTTGGCAGTGGCGGTGGGGCAGTGAGATGGAGGTGAGGCGCGTGATGGAGAGGGTAGGTGGTGTGGTGCGGCAGATGAGGGGATCGGGATGGTGCAAACATAGGTGTGCGATCCAGATATATGTGGCTAGGGTTACACGGATGGTGGGCGTTTGTGGTCCAGAAACCATTACGGACGGGTATTTTGTAAAATAGTCTGTAATAGGTTAATTATTATAGACCTTTTTTAAACCGTGTGTGATGATCTATAAATCACACACGGTTTTTAATTTTAACCGTTTGAGATATCCATTGTAATAAAAAAAATTAATGATGAGGCTAATTTCAAACAGTTTTGATAAACCATGTATGATGAGATGTCTAGGATAATTTTTTTATTATAGTGTTCATACCCAAAATTGGTTTTAGCCAGAATAATTTTTGAATTGTCGATTGACCCCTCTCGTTGTCATCCTCGATTCTATAAGAGCCACCCATCTAGATAGAGCTTTGCTTATTCTATCCCTTCTCTTCTCTCCATTTGTATGTATTGTGTGCTCTTTCTCTCGCTGACTCGGAACATCATCAAGCGCAGGCGGCTAGTTCTATGAATTTGGAGGGACATCATTCAGCAATGCTTACCCCAATAGCGTGCATCTGTATTATTTGGATGGAACGTATGCATGGGGCTTTCTCGCTCTTCACCTTAACCTTGGACTAGAGAATTAATCTACGAAACATTCTTAGGCTACACATGCTAAGTTAATTCGATTAAAAGTATTTAATCTCTCTAACTCATAATTAAATTAACCACTAAAAGATAGAATAACTTAATCAGCATAATCAACTCTTTTGACTTTGTTTTGTCTTTTGCTAACTCTTTGATCTAGCCAAACAGTAATTTAGGTTAGTAAAATTAGTTACTAACTATAAAATTAAAATCATACTAATTTTTAATTAAAATTAATTGATCTAATTACCTTAATCCCAAACCAAACATAGCCAGTGCCCTGCGCCAGCCACGCGGATGAACCACGCTGGAACTAAACGAACTCCAATATTCCTACATGTACCCCGAGTCTAATAGCTTGTGTACTACGGAGCAAATGACAGGTGGAGAAGACAAAACAAGGTATGACCCAGGCGTATCTCACGCAATATATTGTCTTCTAGAAGGGTACAACTTAAATAAACAAAACTAAAGCTCCTACGTTTCACTATTAAAAAAATTGTTCAACTAATTAGAAAAATCGAGTGAAAACCAAATACAAATGGCACAAGAGAGACCTCACCGGACAATAAAGCGAGAACTCCACGGACACACGCACCATGGTCACATCGACACAACAACAAAAACCAAAAAGCACCAAAGCCTTCAAACCGCATGACCCACCGGAGACGAACTCATGCTCACACACACAACGAGCATTGCACCTTACACACCACAGAGAATGCCAGACCTGACATTGACCCCTACCATGCGGAGAAGAGAAGACATCATTGGCCATGAGAAGCACCCAAACCACGTCATTGGTAAAGCACAAGACAAGAAGAACCCTACTCGGAACCACCATCGAAGAAAACCCCACCGCACCATGGCCACCTCGCACTCCGTCAAGCAAACCAGATGCCACGTGACTAGCTCGGAAAGACAACAAGAAACCCCACCAAGCTCCAAAGGAGCACAAAACACACCTAGCCAAAAGCACAAACTAGGGGAACCCCATACCACCATCCTCAACCGTACCACCATAGCGCAAACACTGCTAGCCCTATAGCTTAGCGGTGAGAGTGAGATTGTTCGTTCTCACTCACTCAAATTTAATTCTTAGAATTGACAGGGTGTGTTTCAAGGAGTACATGTATGTGCATTCAATTGGTCAATATGTGCACGAGTTAAGTGGGGCTAATGGAGTCTTCGCTATTTTCCTAGAATGTGTGGAAGGCATACATGCATATATGTACTTATGTTGTGTGAATAGCGTACGGCTGACTCGTAGTAGTTGATTAATCTTGCGTTGTGTCTAGGTACATTGAATCTGACGATTAAAAAATGACAGCTTGCAACGAAAAAAAAACGCTTGGCGCGCGGGGAAACGAACTAATATCTTCGTGATAAAATGGTGGGCTCATCAACAATTATCCGATTAAACCCACCCACCCCCACGAACTAATCATACCGATACCCCTATTTCTCCTCCATTTCCGGTTGCATTTGTCCAACCCTGACAACTCCCCAATTCTCTAGGTGTTTTATTGTTAAAATATCAATCCCACGGACCCACGCCATTCTCCCCCGCGTTATTTATCAACGAACCCTTGCCGCCGCATCGTAACGAACGAACCCCTGCCGCCAATCTATGCCTCGTCCCTTTGCTCTCTCAGCCCTAGGCGCCCCATGGACGTGCTCCCGCCCACTACCCCTGGCGCCGGCGGCCACCGCCCGATGCTCCCGCGCTACACTCCCTGCGCGCTCGCCGTCGCAGGAGACGCGACCAGGCGGAACGTCCTGGAGACGAGGCTTCGCCGGCAAGGCTACTTAGGTACGTAACTAGTACTACTACAACGTGCCTCCGGCCGTGCAGCCTTTGCTCGTTGGTGATCGATCTCTTATTCTCTTCATTACTATGTATGTCGCACGTACGTTTGTACGCTCTCTGTCGTGATGTTGTTTGCTTGCAGTGACGCCTTGCTCGCATCCGGTGGTTGCCATGGCGGTGCTGCGTGATCGCAGGGGAGGGTTCGATTTGGTGGTGGTCGACATGTCCCCGCCCCGCAGCGGCGCGCTGGAGCTCTTTGAGTGTGCCATCAGCGAGATGCGCGTTCGTGCATACGGTAATTGAGTTAGGATTTAGGGTTTAGTGTTATCTTCTTCCACAGAATCTTCCAGCGAAGAGATAAGAGTTTTGACTTTTCAGGTTATGCTTAACTAGCTTGCTAAACTGGAACAAGAAACAAGATCAAAAAGTGGTTTGAAGTTAGGGGCTCAGGGCCTAAGAGTTTAGGGCTCTGTTGCAAAATTATTCTTTGAAGATCAAGAGTTCGAACCTTCGACCAACTCTCTTGAATTACTGAAATATTTGGTTTGAAATTGGTTACCCAGTTTTAGTTGTGTAACTTGCCAAATTTGAAACAAGACAAAATGTCTTTTTTGAGGTTAGGATCTCAGAATTTAGAGAAATTCTTCTTTGCAGATTACGAGTTTGATGTACATTTTTTTTCTCTTTTGAAACCATCGGCAGGAGCATTGGCTGCACTGCCATTACATTAATAAAAGAAAAAAGATAGAGTTAGAAGGCACGTACCACAAATGCAATTAACATGAGACGTATCTAAACAGATAAATAGATCAAAATTATTTGAATTTTGGGCTTAGCTACTCTTTTTTAAGGAAGACTTTATTGATCCTCTTGCCTCTACATCAAGCGGATGTACACAACCCGAAATAGTCCAGACAATACATTATTTGTAGAATATCTGAATAAAAGATAATGAAAAATGATTTATGTGGCTTGAGAACCGCCATTGCTTCATCACTTGCAAGTGCGCCAGTTACTAGTAGCAAAGAGCTCCATCACCAAGGCCTCCAACTGTTTGCTCCCCTGCACCATGGTTTCCTTGATTTCCTGCTTTCTGCAAGGGTGTCCAACATCTCAGTAAAGATCCACACCTGAAGACGACTTGACTCGAATGAGAAAAACCTTTTTTTTTATCAAAAATTTCATTGCCGCACAACCAAATAGATCAGCACGGGGCCACCGCCCCTACAAGAAGCTATGATCATAAACCATACCCTAGACTAGCCAACTATCGCTCTAACATATGGGAAACACTAGTGGGTGTAGCTGTTTTTTGGTTAACAGTTTTATGATTTTTCTTAGGTTACTTTATTGAGAATATGCATTTGAATTTAGGGTTGAAGGGTGTATTAATATCTAAAACAAGATCATAAATTATTAGGAACTGATATGCAACATCAATAACTCAGTAGATTAAGTTTATGAATTTCTCGTCCCAAAGTTTAATTCTAGGGATAAGTAGAAGTATTTCATATTTTCTAAGCGCAAAATAGATGAAGGAAATTAAATATAGATAATGACATATAATTAGTTTTGCAATTATGCGTGATTGCTTTATATAAGCCTCAAAATTGATTGATTTTGCATACTATGATAATTGACTTAAGTGAGCCAAGATTCGTGCAAAAAAATATTTACTTTTTCTTACTTAATCTGTCCTAACATTTCACATTTTCACTTCATCTCCAGCGATGTCACAAGTTGGCAACTTCTACGGGCCCTTGGCCATGGATGATCTCGACACCTTCAGGCAACCCATCAAGAGCAAGGCGTCCAATGAGTCTAGGTCGTCTAAGGCCACGCCGAACAGTCTGAGCAGTGGCTCCGTGACGGCAACCGCGTCGACGATAACAACGACCTCGTCCCCTGGAAGGAGGGCGACAAGCAGGAGGAGGAGACAACCAAGCGAGACGGGGAGTCAGGAGGTGGAGCAGGATAGAGAGCACCGCGAGGTGCAACAACAACAACCAGACCAGAGGCCGAAGAAGGCGCGGCTCGTTTGGACCCCCGAACTACACAGCAAGTTCGTAGACGCACATAACACACTCCTCCCTGGAGGTAATGCATGCAGTTCTCGCTCTAGGTATTCATCTGGTTTGCGTGCATCAGATCTGCAAATTAGTAATGGATCACCAAATATTAGGCCTATCTAATAGCTAATGTGCTATATTTAGTTTACGATGTGTTTAATAATCTGGTAACTCTGTTTTCTTTGTTTCCTTAGATGCCGTGCCAAAGAAAATACTTAAGTTAATGAATGATGCTACGCTCACTAGGGAGAACATTGCCAGCCACCTTCAGGTAGTTGAATTAAACTTCCGTTACAGATTAGAAGATAAACATATACTCCTCTCATATTTCGTTTTTGTGACTCTTTATGCTTCCATTGTTACTATATCTAACAAACTTGGTTTCATGTATTGCAGAAATATAGATTGAATCTGAAAGGAACAGAACCGCAACCTCTTCATAGGGACAATCCTAGAATAAAATATCACAGAACTGCACCTTCACAAGCATCCTTTCTCTCCCCCGACATGGCGCAGCAGAAGGTAATCCCTTGACACTCTATCCAAAAGATCATCATCAATTACGGAATGCAAAAATTAATGCTGCAAACCTACTTTCTCAGCGTGCAAGTAACATCCGCCTTCTATAAACTTTCAGGAGATTGTTATGGCATGCCGAGCTGCTGAGGATGCAGCATTTTACATGAATTACGGTCTCAATACCCAAACAGTGATCGGAGGTCCGGCAGTGAGCGACATGCAAAACAATCGTCCAGAGCTGCACATGCAAGCATTTGAGGCTGTGAACATGAATAAAGGTACATGCCATACAACTAGTTGGTCGTTCTTGTTTCCTAATCATATGTTACACTTTCATACTTTCTTGCCATCTTTTGTCACAGAATGCATAGTTGATACGGTTCATGTGAGAGATGAATGGACGGGAAGAGGGACGGTACCGAAGGAGATGTACACCAGAGCTCGGGTGAAACATGAACTTGACGTTGAACCTAAACCAGTAACTGCCGATTCTCACAATAATTCAGATGGTAGCTTCCAAGAAGATCATAGCAAGATTATCCAACAAACTTTGGTAATAAATGATAACTCATCTTTTGCTATTGGAATTGCAATTGTCTGATAGTTACTGATGCATATTTGTTTTTTCAACCATGTCTCATTCTGTAGAACAAAGTTCCTGGACCTTCATGGGACTACGAGTTTCTACACCATAGTGCTTAAAGCATCAAAGCCGAAAGCCGAGGACATGCTTCTACGACTACTTTGTTGGAGAGTCAGTCTTCGTCTCAGGGAAACCAGACAGCATGCTTGTGTTGTAGTATTAGTGGGGTTTGGCTTGTCTAGGTGAGTTTGAACTTAATTGTCTGAACCATCAGCTTGCTCTTAGGTTAAGCTAAAAGTCCTTCCTAAGGGGGGCCCGGTCTTCTTTTGTGATTCATTATACCGCGATGTAAGGATGGTGGGTACTTGTTTGGATTTTTCATAACATCCGGTTTCCGAAGATGAACTTTACGTTTCGTGTAGATATTTTTAATGTTTTGGGATCACTGTAAAACTGCTTTAAATTGCAGGTTGGCTGGATCGATTTACATAACAACTGGTGACCAAAGGGCGGTGGTACAAAAAGTTTTAAGGTACTTCATTTTAGTTTACATTTTACAAAGAGAAGGCTAGCAACAGATTAGTCAGACGTGGACGATTCAACCTTCAACGAGGGCAAGTGTAAGGTCAACTGGCACAAGTCTTTCGTCCGACTGCCCACGGAAGCCGGACCTCGAACGCGTTCGCTGGTTGTGGTTTGAGTGGCGAGCAGCGGAGAGGCCATGGGTCAGGATGGCCACGACGTGCGACGATGTCGACCGGGATCTATCTCTGTGCCGCGGCAACGACGGTCATTTTGGGAAGCGGCAGAAAAGTTCTGGGAATTCACTTTGTTTCACTTGGTTACTCCCCTTGCCGCTGTGCCTGTTCGCCCCATAGCTGTATGTACACTCACGCCGCAAGAATCGAATAGTTGCGGATGCCCTCCAAGACGATGGCTGGATCCAGGACATCATGCACGACATCACGCCGAGCCTGATCTCAGAGTTCCTGTCTATCTGGAGACAAATCTCTGTCGCCTCGCCTCACAGGTTGTTTGCCATGCTTGGATTAGGCCCCTTCGGCTGATCAACACGCATGAGAAGGTCACCGAGTTCGTTAGCTTATGGATAATGCTCCGACATGTCAACCTAACACCTACAACTTCGGATTCTGTGCCCTCCGGATTCGGATTCGTTCAACTTAATGCCATCTACGTACTCGGCAAAAACAGCCTATGAAATTCAATTTGTCAGGTCCTATACCTCGATAAACAGTGACCCTATATGGAGTGCGAGCACTGAACACAAATGCAAGTTCTTTGGCTGGACTTTGGTGCAAAATCGCATCCACGCTGCAGACAGACTCTTGGCTAGGGGATGGCCATGCAGCCCGACCTGCCACCTGTCTGGAAGTCATGTGAAATCCGCAGTGCACATGATTCTAGGGGTGCAGTTTTGCCCGGCAGTTTTGGCGTGCGGTGGCGTCCTGCATGAATACCACAATCACGACAGCGGGTGACATTGGTAACATCATGCTATGGTGGAACTCAAATAGGGCGAGGATGCCTAACGATGCTCAACGTCGGGATTTCGATGGAATAGTCGTTTATACCTGCTGGAACATCTGAAAGAAAGGAACGCCATGATCTTCAACTAGACATATCGGACAATATGCAAGACGTCGCATTTGCGGTTTTTGAGGACATTAGGATAAGGCCTATTTTTCTCGAATACGCAAAAGATTTGCGTATCATTTCATTGATAGGTAGAGAGGGTTACAGATACAGTGCTCACGAAACACGTTCACAACGGAATGGCGTGATCATGCGCCGGAGAGCGACCGACACGGCCGCTCGGGGAGCCTAGACTACGTCTCTGGCAGCAGCGCGGCGAGCTCAGAGGCCCCAGCAGATGCCCAGGATTTGGCATCATCACAAATAGTGAGGGTAAGGCGGGTGACCGATGGCTGCTCGGCCTCGAAAACACATGCGTTGCGTGCCTTCCAAAGCCACCATGCCGTGAGAATGATCAGGGAGGATATGCCTTTGCGCTGCCCGGTCGGTGACACGTCGTGGGATGCCGCCCACCACTCAAGGAAGTCGTCATTGGCGCTCGACGGGGAGGGGGGGGGGTCGTTGCACGACACCACGATAGGATCTCGTGCCATACTTGTCGCGAGAAGGGGCAGCCCACGAGCAAGTGGTGCATGGTCTCGGGCTCTTGATCACATAGGACACAGAGGGCTGCATGCGAAAGACCCCGGCTCTGCAGCCGATCGGCGGTCTAGCACCGGTTTTGAAGGGCGAGCCAGATGAAGATTTTAGATCGCAGTGGTGCCCATGTTTTCCAATTTAGCTGCCACCGATAGGCGACAGTGGCAGCGTGGAGCAAAGCCGGATAACAAGAGGCGGCAGAGTAGGCGCCACTAGCTGTCATTCTCCAGGACAGTGTGTCAGACTCGGTCGAAAGCTCGATATGTCGAAGACGCCTCCAGAGATCTAGGTACTGCACGGTGGCCGCGACACCCAGCGCGCCATGGATATCCTGAACCCATAATCTCAGGTGGAGTCCATCAGCAACAGTGCGCCGCTTGCGCTGTCTCCGCGGGACCAAGGCGTGGACCGCCGGCGCCAGTTCCGCAATGGATTGTCCTGAAATCCAGTGGTCTTCCCAGAAGAGACAAGATCGGCCGTCTCCCACATGCCACGTAGTACAAGCACGGAGGATAGCACAGACGTCCTCGCTATGGCTGACAGGGAGGTGACGCCAAGGGCGGGAAGGGTCCGTCTTCTAAAGCCATAGCCATTGCGTGCAGAGGGCGATGCCCATCCAATGTAAGTCGTGGATGCCGAGGCCCCCAAGCTGCACAGGGCGGCATACCTTCTGCCAATTCACGGAGCATTGCCCACCGTTGGCGCTCTTGCCGCTGCACCAAAGGAAGCCGCGGCGAATGCGATCCGCCTTTTTGAGAGTTGCGGTGTCCATCGAGATGGCCAGCAAGGTGTGAACCGGAGTGGCGCTGAGCGTGTGACGCACAAGGAGCAGGCGGGTGTCCTTGGAGAGGAGGCCAGCCTTCCACGTAGGGAGCTTGCCTTCAAGTCGATCAAGCAGAGGCTGCAGAGCGGAGGACGGCAGCTTTCGGATGGAGAGGGGTAGCCCGAGATAGGGAATCGGGAACTCTTTCACCGGGTAGGCGAGGCCATCACGAATGGCCTGGATATGGTCGTCATCACATTGAATAGGAGTTGCCGAGCACTTGGCGAAGTTCGTCACGAGCCCGGAAGCGACTCCAAAGATACGAAGGAGCTCTCTGATCGCCCCCAAGTCGTGGGGGTCGGGGTGACAGAAGATCACCACGTCATCCGCGTAGAGGGAAACGCTGGAGGCCATATGCCGATCGGTGAGTCGCTGGAGGATGCCCGAGGAGACCGCGCGCTGGAGCATAGTGTTGAGGACGTCGATCACGATGACGAAAAGCATCGGGGACAAGGGGTCGCCTTGCCGCAGCCCCTTGCGATGCTAGATCGGTGGTCCCGGCGTGCCGTTGATCAGGACCCGGGTGCTGGCGGTGCAAAGCAAGATCGGGATCCACTCGCACCAGCACCGTCCGAACCCAAGGTGGTGAAGGACCTCGAGGATAAGGCCTATGGCTGTAGCAAAAGTTGTGAACAATGACAATGGCTAGCCGGTGTTAGCAGGGTGTTCAGTGGGCTTGTAGGTGAACTCTTTGTTTTTAATCCTTCCAACAGAACGAGCAGCGCTCCTGCCACTCATTCAAGAAAAAGAAAATCTCTCGCGCCAATATTGTGCACCAAGAAGACACCCCTGATCATGGAATTTCAGTGAAAACGGCGAGTATTCGGGTCGTTCTGCATACCGGATTCAATTCAAAGGGCTAACAAGGAGAGATTTCAATAACACCACATGAAAAGCTTGGTCTACGTCGCGCTGAAGTTCTTTGCTTGGCTTCTGCGGCAAAGGAGGACTTAGACTATAGATAGGCTCATGATGCGACAATGGCCAAATTGTTATTCGTGCACGGCCCAGTCACAAGATTGACCTGGCATCGTGTTTCTGCTTGGGACTATCGCCGTCAGCATTGGCTGCCGAACGCATCCTTCCACGATCTCCGGACTCGACTGTCTGCCCAGGCGGTGAACTCAAGCCGGAAGGGGATCAGCCCAAGCGCTGAACTCAATCTCTGGACTCGACTGATCAGCCAGCAATAGTGGAGGCATCAGACCATCTAAACATCAGCCATGCCTACGCTAAGCCGCTGCTAGTTATAACAACATTGTTAATCTCAATGTACGGGTGTACAATAGTGGAGGCGGATCAGCTTAATTTTGCAACAGTGGAGGCTGATCACCTTATTTTTGCATTGGCTTTCAAAACAAAACACTTAATTTTGCAAGTATGCAAAGATATGTGAATTTATGTTACCAGCCTACCGTGAACAGAAATATACAATTATACTATATATACAGTATAATTAACAGGCCGGGGCTCTATAGTGTTGGGTTTCATGATTTCAAATAAAAAGGAGAACAGAAAGCTTGTTGAAAAAACTTGATGCTTTTTCTCAATGGCTAGCTACCGTAGTAGTATAGCTGTAACATTTTTCTATTCATCGTCACTAATCGTTAACAATTACTTATGCTAGCTGGCTAGTAGTACGTCAGATGCACAAATACATCTATATTTTTACTTATGAATTAGTAGTAGCAAGAGCTCAAACGGTAGTTGATAAAAATAAAGGATTTTGAGACAATGATTGTAACTGAAACATTCCCTTTTGAGACGTACGTACACAATTAAGTAACCGGCAGCTTTTCTGGTGAAATAAGTGCGAAGTGCTAGTTGAAGTGCGGATGAAGAGACCAGAAAACATTTTCCCAATCAGGCTGTCGTGGGCAGCCGGAGGGTGGCGGGGGCAGGCGCGCCCTCACCGCCGGCGACCGCGAGGTGCCCGCCGCGCGCGAGGATGGACCTGTAGATCTCGACGAGCACCTTCTCGTCGTACTCCTTGAGTTGCCGCGGACGCGGCAAGACCTCGGGACAAGTGGCGCAGTAGTAGGGCGCGCCAGCTCCGTACCCGACGGCGGGGGACGACGCCAGCCTCAGCATGGCCGAGACGTACGCGTCGCGGAGGCCCGCGAGCCACCGGCGCGGCGACAGCGCGCGCAGCAGCCGTCCGCCGAGGCCACGGCGCATGCGCCACCCGTGACGCCGGCGCCGGGGACGACCCTCGGTTGCTGGTGCGCCGCCTCCGAGCTGCGCGGTGGGGAGAGGCCGACGGCGCTGCGCGACGGCGGCGGCGGCGTCGAGGCGGTAGTAGCCCCGGCGCTTCCAGTAGGCCTTGACGCCGCCCTTGTAGGTGATGCGCTCCATGGCTTATTGGCCTCCGCCGCCGCTCTCTTCTTCTCTAGGCTTCTTAGTTTGGTTTCGAGGTGGCAATGCTTCTTGCAGGGAGCGCCTCTGTGACTGCCTGTATTAAAATGGTCTACGTGTTTGATGGATGGGACTCTGGGGTGTGGAGTAGGTTTTAAGCAGCAGCAGTTCTTTTTTAGTGTGCAGTTGAGTCCCCGTAAGATTAGCAATTTCAGCATTAGGACAATAAACATTAGCTACTGTAGTGTGGTAATTTATATTTTTCAATCAGTGATCTGAATTTTGATTCGGAACCAAATAGTTTCCTATTTGTATTTATATAAACAACTGGTAGGATGAAATATAGCTCTAACTTTGGGGCGTATATGCCACGTGAATCCATTGCTTACGGTCGGTCCAACTCAAGTCGTTGCATTTGATTCAGAGGATTTTCATAAAAGTGTTATAAGAATTACATAGAAAACAGTTTAATTCTCACAGATAGAGAAAAAAAAGCCTGAATCAAAGTTGGGCTTCTTTACTTAAGCTCCGAATCATACATGTGTTAATCATTGCTTCTTAATCCTAGACCGAACTTTTTTTAGACGCAGCCCCGAACTGATTTGTCACGTCAGATATGGCACCACAATAAGGTATTCCTCGTAATCCTGATGCCTTCATTCCAGAATTAGTGCTAGTTAAGTTCCATTTACTCGCTTGGTCTATTCCAAACCCTAATCATGCTGAAACAAGGTTAATTGCACCTAAAACCTTGATTATTAGCAGAAAAAGGCTTTAATCATCTTCAAATTTTTAGACTTGTACGCAATATTTCATCAACAGGGAACTAAGAGTTCAGATCGCGAGATCGGCTCATTGTTGTACTGGCCAGTAAGTTCTTTGCACTTGATATAATGTTACACGAAATTAAAGTCCGAATTATGATTAGCTAATCATTTATATACGTTATTAGATCTGTACGTGAAGTCAAGATTGATATCATCGATCGTTAATATTAGATCAGTACACAAACTTAAAGCTTAGGTAGCTTTCTTATGAGGTGTAAAATTATAAATATCTATCATTTGTGGGCTAATAATTAAGGTACACGAGGTCAATGTCTAAATAACATTTAGGTGCAGTTACGAAAATTTATCAGCTATGGTTTGTTTAGGTACAATTATGAAAATATATCAGCTAGTTGTTATATGTTTTGGTATAATTATGAAGATCTATTGACTGTGATATGTTTAGGTGCACCTATGAAGATCTATTGGATGTGACCTGCTTAGGTACAGTTACGAAGATCTATCATATATGATCTATTTAGGTATAGTTCTGAAGATCTATCGGTTGTGATATGTTTCAGTATAGTTATAAAGATTTAGTTGTGGTCCACTGACAATAAGAGGGTCCACCAGATTAATTGTTGGATGTTTTGCTTTTTTCTAAGAATTTCTAGTGTCTCTGTGTATTCTACTTTTAGTATGTAATAGAATACATCACGCTTAAGGATGAAATACCACCATGAGATAAGTATCTATACTAGTCTATATATATATCAATACTAGTATAAAAGGTATGAGTTTGATGGAATCCAAATAATTTTAACCATGCATATAGTCAAATCTGATAGCTTACAAATTAAGTTAGACACTTGAAAATTAGATCATAATTAAGGAAGAGTTAATTCTCACAAATTCTATTTTTCACTCCCCACAGCCAGTTCCGGTGGCTTGCTTCAGATGCTCTACACCAATAACTAGTAGAGATGACGGACCTTGATTAATTCACGTACCAGATTACTAGTAGTCCTAAAAATGACAACACGTTTGAGGGGCGGGGGATGTCTGGAAGAGGACAACAGATATATTTTAGGCCTTCTGATTGATCTCATGTTGTCCTCTTTTCCTACTCTCCATGCATATCTTGTTGATGCTCGATTTGCAATAATCATAACGACCTAATTAACTTTTGATCAAACACCAGAGATTCAGGATAGTTGCGTAATGCATATTGGAGACTATATTTGGCAAACTGAAGTCGTTGTACCTGTTATGTACGCATTAACATCGTCAAATAAATTGGTTAGCATAAGATTTGCAGAAGTGATGATCGATCGGATACAATTACAAACTGCCCAGGTTGACAGCTCTTACTTGCCACCAATTCACTCAGGTCATGGTGTATATGTGTATCCCAGAAAAATTTGCTGGATACACCTTGAGAGGAGTAACTCTTAAATTATGACTTCGTTCGTCATATTTTTCTTCTTCCATTGACTTTGTAAATCAGGTCTCTCTAGTCGTTTGTATAATGGGAAGTACCTTTGTATACTCCCTCCATTTAGAAATGTAAGACATATTTTGATTGGTTAAGATAATATTCTAACTAATAATTACTCTACTAATATATATTTAACGTGATATAAAATTATAATCATAAGTAAGTACTTTTGAATATAAATCTAACGAACATTAATTTTATGTCACATAAATTACATATTAACAAAATAATTATTGGTCAAAGTCTTATCTTAACCAATCAAAATACACTTTACATTTCTGGAAGGAGGGAATTCTTCATTATGAGTACATAGTTTTCACATGGCACAGAGCTAAGCTCAAGCTTAGCTTGCGGTTATTAAACCGTGTTGCGCTGAACTTCTTTTATAATCTGTCGTTGCCAATTAGTTGCAAAATAGACACTAAAATAGGCAAGGCGGTTAGGAGAATGAGATTATCATAATCTACCTAAATATCAAAAGCAGCCTCAGATGGCCACTCGTGACTACACAGTGCGTTAAGTGGTGAAATCTAGCTATAGAGTCATAACTTCTGGATAACCGCCACGTGAGTCCAACCGCCATGCAGTGCACGGTCCCAATCACATTGTGACAAATGAAAAGTAGAGGTGAAGCAGTCAGGTGATGCGGAGCCAAGCAGAGGAAGTTGGAAGATGGAGCTTACCAAAGTCCTAGCTCACCACCGGGTTTAGGGGGTGAGGGTCACGGCGGTGGATGTGGCCATGGGCGTGAGAGGGTCGATGGTAGACGGTGTTGGAGGGAGGTCATCACCCAAGATGAATGAGGAGAACGGCGAGGGTGTAGTGGTTCGGAGGCAGTAGCGATAGCCCGAGATGGAAGCATGGGCAAGGCGGTAATGGCAAGTAGAGTGGTTAGGGTAAATAAGATGGGACAATGAGGAAAGGTTAGGGTAAATAAGATGGGACAATGAGGAAAGGAAGTTATAATAGTGCGGAGCGATAAAAATTGGAATGGTTAAGGAGGGAGCAGAGGGAGGTGGAGGAGGCAGAAGATCGAAGAAGACATATGGCGCGTAGAATCACCAATTAGAGCCCCCCACAAATGTAGTAGCATCTTTTTTAGAAATCTAATCGCACGTTCAGCGTACAAAGTCCAAGCAACCAGAAGAACAGTATTTTTAGAGCAAAGTCTGGCTTTATAATAAAGCTAACCTAACCAGCCGAAACGAGCCTACAAATAATTCTGCTGGGGTTGCCAGCTTACACGATAACATGAGCCTTAAATCTGTCCGGTTACGAACATCTAACATGAAAGAAACAAAGAGCTAGCTACCTTGGTCCTGCAGCCGTCGTTTGGTTTTTCAGCCGGTTGATTCTTTTTTTTTGAAAACGAAGATTTTATCCATCATCCAACCGGTTGATTTGCTGAAGCACTCTATGATCATGAATGACACCTCCTCCTTGTCGACCAGAAGAATAGTTATGCTCTGTATGTTCTATTTTATTGTACACCGAGAGCTTAATTTCTTGGGGCTACTAGCACCTGATCTGGAGTAAAATCTTTCTAAACTTACGCCACATTGATCTACTTGGACCGGATTGCCACCCCCAGGAGACAGAGCAGAACAGAGCACTGGTAATAGCAGAATCGGTGAGGGGCGTGTACGCGAAGATCACAAATCGTAGGAGCAGAGTACAGCGCGTAGCAGGGGATAGCGTCGCATTCAAGGAAGAAAGGGTGGTGGTTGTTGGGTGTCTTGGCTCCGCCCTCCGCGTATTTAATGGCGATCGGTGAGAGATGACGGTACCAGCCGCCGCATCGGAGCCCTCCATCTCGTACCTCCGTGCGGTGGCATGTGCCGATGTCTCCGCTTCCGGTCACGCTCGCGCACGAGTTCTCCATGAGCACCCATGGCGCCCGGATTCAAGCTTCGTTGTCCCTTAAATTTGGCCGGGATTGGTTGGTGGGTGGGTGCAATGCTTGACCCGTAGTGTACTCACTTAATCTCAAGGCTTTCTTTTTTCTTTTTCTTTTGCATTTCTGGCTAAGCTAATTTGAGAGAAAGTATAGATGATTTGGCCTCTACTAACGAAGGGTCAAGTGATCTTCACAAATTAAGAACGTAACAGAAAATGTCACTGTCTTATGCAGTAAAGCGAGAGATAGCTGACCTGATGAAGCGAGAGCAGGCATTGGCTGTTCGCATTGTGGTCCATATTAATCGGTCCATCATGGTACAAATTTTGCATCATTAATTAATACATTTGCTGCTAAGAAAACGGACCAGTCATAGTGAGTACATCCGTGCACATCAGTTTTTTAAATGCCTCACGGTGTGTCGCCATCAGTTTGGGCAAACACCAACTGCCTCTCACAACAAATAAGAGTGTCAAATTAGCAATCCTAAAAGAACAAGAGAAAAGGAAAAAAGAATTGGGTGGTTCACAGAACCTGCGGTCGAGCATCTCGGCTCAATACAGGAAGCTAGGGCCTCGGAGTAATAGCTGGGCAAGTGCAAACGGCCTACAACAAAACAAAACGGGCATTGAACTACCTTATGGGCTAAAAAGGCAGGCACGATGATTTTAGAGGAACGTATAGGAGGAGTGAGCCCCCAATTCATTCGCCAGGTAGCAAAAGCGTAGCAGCCCACGGCCGCAGCTCCTATCGCTGCATGTGTCGCGCGGGGAGAGTTCTCTGCAGGGACACGTGTTGAGTGGAGGGAGTCCCCGCAAGATAGCATTCATGTGTTTTTAGTTGAGTTTCAGTTATTTTTTAAAGTGCCTGCTTTATATTGACAAGGAACGGCCCAAAGGCCCCATAGCCAGAGTGCATCGCACTGTTGAAAAATAGGACACAAGAAAAATATAAATCATAACCTGATCCGTCGTAAACACGCATCAATGACACATACCAGGTGGTAGACATGAGTTTGCTGTTCTAGTGTGTGATACCACGTGTCCGGGTCTGGTCTCAAACTGTTGGCACATGCTTGGGTTACCGTCAGCAAGCTGCCTTCGCCAATCGCCACAAGTGATGAAAAAACGAGCCTAGAGAGAAAGCCTCCACTTGATCCCAAGTGAGATCTGGAGGTAGAAGCTAGAACTGCCAGTGTCGAAGATGTTGAGGGAGACAATGCATCCACAAACAGTGATGAAGAGCTACTGAAGCAGGTGATGGTGAAGAAGCTCATCTCGGGGCAGTGGGAGTGCCCTTGGAATGGACAATGCCCTCCTAAAGACAACCAGAATGACGTCGTCAAGCATTCAATGGTGCCACCGGATCCAATAACCGCCGTGTGGGCCTCCGTAAGGGAGGTTAGAATGGATTTGTGCAGCACCACAACTCACCTAACGCCTGAAGGTAGCTTCTTGTGGAAAGGAGCCGATGCCTGAGATTTTTGGAGAACGCATGCACCAGCATCATATTGCCCTGCTCCAGCCACCAGGAGAATAGGAGTGAAATATCACCGTGCACTTGCCAGCCGGCAAAGTTGTGAGGGTGCATCGCCGGCAACACCATGAGGACAGAAAAGCAGGACTTCTTATTATATCTGGAGCACAACAAAGTGAGGAGAAAAAGACTAGTAATTGACAAGAACAAAATCACCGGTGTAGATAAACTTTAGAGCTTGGATTCAGCATAGATCTCAATCCAGACTTTCTCCCTCACTACAGTCACCTTGCCATCATCATGGTCCTGAGCTAAAGAAGGAAGAAGATGAGGGAAGAAATCGAATACGAGATCCAATTTATTTAGCACAAAGCCAGACACCCTTGAGGAACCCACACCTACACTACATGGATTTAAAAGATATGGTTGGGATTTGATCTCCTCTTCTTCGTTCTTTGGCCGGTAGAGCCAGCAGAGGTGAGGAGGAGAGGATGTCGAAGAGGGAGAACAAGCTAAAGAGCAATGAGTTGAAGAAGGAGAGAGAAAGAAATGAGAAGAAATAGTTTTTCAATTAGTTGGTCATTTTTGTTCAAGTTCCCTCATTTCCGTGGTTCTGCCTCGAATTGATGGGGCTTGTAACAACTCAAAACCAACAGAGGATTGGGGCTGGTGACAACTCAAAACTATCAGAGGTAGAAAAGAGTCACGTATGCAGGTGTTGTTTGGTTCCCAGCCTAAGATTCCCATGTCTAAGCTTAGGTGCACCAAAAAATTTTAGATATGTGTTTGGTTGATTGCTACAGTTGGCTTGTCACCCGTTATCATTCATATGGCCTACGTGTCATGGACTCAATTTTTTTATCAAAGTTTCTCACAACTATGGCGTTGATTTTTTTTGCATACTTTTGTGGCAAGCATCACTTTGCCTATATTTAGTTGTGGAAAAGTTAGCCTTGAACCAAACAGGTCTGCTATTGGAGGAGGGTCCCTATGCTACCCCGAATTGACATTGTCAAGGATTACCTCATTGTGTCAAGGGTAGCCTCGATGCTCCACATGCCAATGACCAATTGACGCTCTCCACGTCGAGGTTCACATCGACGCGTCAACGGTAACCCCAATGCTCCACATGTCAACTATGATCTCGACGCTCCCTGCTTCGAGGTTCACATCGATGCTTTCTGCATTAAGGTTCATGTTGATGCTCCCCACATTGAGGAGATCCCCAACCAAGTAGTTGGACATAGCCAAGACCTTCTCTTGAAGATTCCCCACATATGCCCAGGAATATGCCTCAAAGATCCCCTAAGTCGGGGGCAAACGACCACAATACTCTGTAAAGTCCCTAAGAATAGGGTAAAAATGTAATCATGCCTTGTCCCTCCCTCTCATCAATTATTTGGCCGCCTCCCCAAGAGTAGAGGAGAGGGGGATTATTTTTTCCACTTGTAAACCCCAATACTACTTTGCAATATGATCACAAGGTTCACGTTGACGACAACCTCACATTCTTTCCTTGCTCGTTCTCCCGTGCACACCCGGAGGTCAACGTAACCGATCAGGGGGTGCTACAAGTTTATTATCTAGACTTATATCTATGACTCAAAATTTTTGTCTGTGCAAGTAATTTTGGTGCACTAACACATGTGGCACCGTAGAGTTGATATGTTGGTGTGTGCGTACAGGCACAGAAAATACAATTGCCCAGGGATGGGCTTGTTAGGATCTCCAACGGCAAGAAGTCGTGTTATCTAAGGCATTGAAGAGAAAGACCACTAGTGTAGTCCGTGGCGTCGATGCGTGGGCTCTACTTGCGACGTTCACTAACGTGCAACCTGAACACCCGACTTTGATGCACATGGTTTCGTCCTCCAACATCAACGATCATATGTATCGCACCCAGTGTCAATGCACTCCTCCACCTACATGTGCAGCTCTACACTATTACGCCGGCAGGCAAGGTTTCATACCTCACATCGACACGTAGGAATTTAGCCTACGGTGTATGCAGACCCTGGCATGAGGACAATGTGAAGTCGTCTCCTAGGCTCGATAGTTTTCTGTTGACTCACAAGTGTAGCGGATCAATTGTAGCAATTTTTAATGAGAAAGGGTGTCGAGCCCACATGAAAGCGTCGACTGAATCACTTGGTTCAGATCTGAAATCACACTAAAAATAATGACATGTGAGAGTTAAAATACAAGGCTACCTTTTTCAAATAGTATAATGGGGGAATTAAACATGTAATTGCTATACCTAGGATACACTTTCTATTTTTGGAATAAATAAAATCAGTAAGCTACCTATATCCAATAGTGTTGCGGAAGGTGTTCTAATGTTAGAAATTGAGGCACGGTGTATGTACATTCACTAGTAGCAATTCTCATGTGCAACACAGAGATTATAAGATACATACCTACCACTACAAATTTGCAAAAATTAACCAATAAGACTAATATTACTAGCAATAGATAGAACAATCTACCCTTTGTCCAACCACCATTTAGGCGTACACTAAGGCCTGACCGAGAATAATACTAATAAATTTGCTAGCCAAATACATAAATATTCCACACAGTTGGCTGCTCTACGTCATCCTCCGTGCTTCCTAATCATGCATCTCTAAGTGTCATGTGCGGCCAATACATAACACACAAATAATTAATCTATTAAAGACATAGCATGCATAAGGTTAATCCCAAACATAATATTGATTATGCCGAGATGGATGGTAATCAAACCCATAAGATTGATGGTGTCAAAGATGGATGGTTATCCTAAACATAAGATTTATGGCGTCAAAGATGGACGGTTATCATAAATGTAAGATTTATGGAGTCAAAGATGGATGGCCATCACAACAATCATGAGAATACTACATAGCTACTACCACACATCTCGTAGCCTTGATGGGACTACTCACAAATCTCGTATGGCATTAAGAACGAATGCTAGATTGAACTCAATAACTTGAGAAAATACCAAGATACAAACCAATCCAATATTCCTGATTTATAGATGAAATATAAGAAGGTGGTGATGGTGGAAGATGAGAACTACAGATTCTGACGGTGTTTCTGATCTCTCGCGAAGTTTTCAACCTTCTCTACGACACTCTATTCCTCCTCTGTTCGTGAAAGTCCACAAGGGGCATATAATAGGCGAAACATATGTACTCGTGAAGAAGTGGCGGTGGCCAAGCCCTGGTGGGCCCAAGCGGCAGAGGGAGGTGGCAGGGGATGCCGCCCCCTTCTGCCGAACCACCAGTGGGTCCTCCGCTAGTTGTCTCCTTTCACATGAAGTACCCCCCTTTTGGAACAATCCCGAATACATTGGATTGTTTGACTTTTGCGGTGTTTTTTCTACGAATAGAAAATAAAAAGAGAAATCGACAGTATGACGGTTTATTTAATAATCTAGAGAATGATTAAGATATATAATGGAAATTTAATGAAAAGGCATCACTATACTCAGAAAGACACGATGCATTTTTGACGTATCAAGATCCCCAAGCTTAAACTCTTACTCATCCTTGAGTAAGGCATCAGTAAGGAACTTAAGTCTGATGATGACTTTGAGCTAAAAGAACCCATACAAATTGGATCACGATGTACTTCAATAAAATAATACCTGAAAAATCATAGTAAAGAAAATATTGCAACACATAGGCATTTGTGCAAAACGATTACTAATCACTAAACCTAAGGTTGTCTTTGAAACTCAAATGCTAAGATTACAATAAGAACGGATGATAAACTCTCACTATTTTTACTTCATATGCATGCCTAGAAGGAAACTTTTGGTGCTCACATATTAGAGGCAAGTCATAAGTGCAAAGCCTTGTATACCAACATATAAAGACCCTTAGAATTTTTCACCTTAGAGAGATCATGCAAGATTTTTATTGGTCCCTGTTTGTTTCATCAACTCATCCATAATAGTACTTGATGACTTGATTGATGAGAGAGTATGAATGACTCGATCAAAGAAATAAAAAGGTTCTTGCAATGCAAAGTGATCCCAGGGCCTAGTGATATCCCGGTTATCGATATTTAAAAAGGAATAGAGATTGCCACATAAATATACAAGTGACAAATAGTGAAACTGAAGGGCTTTTGGGATGTCTCTCTTTGTTTGTGCACCACAAGTTCTGTTTCAGCGGTCTTTATTTGCTACCTTGGCGTCATCTTTATTTCTTCTTCTTTTAGAGAGAAATACCCATGGGTTTGGATGTAGCAGCAAAGTATGTAAAGTATCAAGGTGATAAATGCAGAACAAGTATCGTGGAGGCTAGCAATTAAGATGGAGTGGAATGACAGGGTTAGAGAACATTCTTGACTAAGGTGAAATCGTATCAGAAGCAACAAGTATCTTTGAACCTATTTATATTATACCTAAAATGTTTTCCTTTGGCTAAAACCCAGTTCAACATACATATGGCCTAGGGTTGAAAACGGATCGGATAGTTTCTGTTTGATTTAAAAAAAGGGATTCGGATAGCTCATATACGGATATTTGTCAGATAGTTTCGGAGTGGAAACGGAAATATATTTTTTCTATCGGATACGAAAACGGATATGGAACTGTAGTTTTCGTCAAAAATGGATATGGAACGGGATATCCGAAATGTCTAGAACAGATTATCCGTATTTTTTCCGTATTTATAGTACATCTTGCCAGGTTGGGCCAAGTTGCTGATGAGTCTATTGCTGATGTTTTAACTTTTAACTTATTTAATCCGGGAACATGGTTTGGAGCTGATTGTATACATTGTTCGTAGCTTCTTTTCCTGTACATCAAATAATCAAAACATCTTCTTTTGAATTGTTGATGCTTATGTCTTAATTTCTTGACATCCTCCATAATTAAGAAGTTACAAACTTTAGGAAAGATCACAAAAATAAATCTACCATCCTAAATCACAACCTTAATAAATGAGTAACAATATCAACAATAGTCCTAGTGGGTAACAATAATTTATGGACAAGATGCACTGTGGTTGCCACAAGTTCTTGCAAAAGATAATTCAATTATTTGAATAAAGAAGAAGCATCTGACCTCAACAGTCATATCCCTTTTAATTCATGTCATCAAGGAACATCAAAAGCACAATTCATACTTAATTATAACTAAAATCATAATTCAAGAGAATAAGAAATGACATAAACCTTATTAACATCTTTATCAACACCACCCATTAATTATGATAAGCATAGCAAGCCACCAAGATAACTTCAACTATTCTAACAACTTATTTTTTTAGAAACTAAACTAAAGTAGATGTGTTGGTTAAGCCAACGTACAATTAAAATACCAATTTCTATAATAAAGAAATGCATAAGACAATTATTAATCAACCATGAATAAATAAAAATGAGCAAATAATCTTATCTGATTGCGGTGAAGCGCTCTCCCCCAAGCTTAAGTCTTTTGCTTCACTTTTGATTTTCCTCAGTGAAGATTAAATAATGGATCGCTTCTTTGTCCTCTCCAAAGCTTTTCCTACAAAATATTAGTTGTTGCTCAACAATTATAAAGTAACTATCCTTCAAGTGATTAAATTAAACACAATTTGTAGTGCAGAAATAAAAGCCAACTCTTAGCTATAAAGTGTAAAATTAAATAGGAGAGTAAACAATATTTTCAGAGGATATGACATGATTAATTTCATCATTAAAAACATGACATAAACTTATAAATACTAACCCAGGGACTATAATAGTACGGGAAAAATTTGGAAAGTTTTTATTCATAAAGAATGAAGCGTAGCAGAAAGCTACAAAAAATTGGAGCATAAGCGAAGGTCCAGGCTACTAGGCGGCAGAGGTAGGCGACAAAGCCTCTCATCTAGCTATGCCCCTTAGTCCCTCTGGACCAGTGCTGGCTCTCAGCTTTTTATAGTTGGTTACGTACCTTTTGTAGATTGCAAATATAATTTTTTTACAATTTATCAGGCATTTCTAGAGTATAAAAAAGATAGAGAGGTTATTGCAGCAATATTAATGCAATTATAAACAATACAAGTTGATACAATTTAACCAAAACTAAAAACTAAGATACAATGTATAAGGCATTCCAGAGCATCAAAAAAAATAACAGGAGGCAACCAAAGCAGGCCCCGCCTGGCGGGGCAGCAAAAGGCGACGGCACCTCCTGCCACATCCCTCTACTGCCTGGGCCCACCAGGGCTCAGCCATCGCCTCTTCTCAAATAGGTTCATTTCGACCCCCAAATACCCCTATGAAGCTTCGGGAACAGAGGAGGAACAAAGCGTCACGAAGAAGACAAGGCTTCGGGAGATCTTCCACCATCACCACCAATAGATTAGGTACTGATGATGAATAGTAGGGTATCCCGCGTATTAGGGGTATCCGTGTACAGTTCCCCGAGAGTTTAGGAAGGTACAGCGTATCCGACTAAGGATCCTCGGGGGATAAGGTAACCCCTCTAGAGGAGGGAAGACTCCCCTTAGATTAGGAAGTCAATCCCGACATCTAAGGAGGCCGGAGTCCTACTCGGGCGTGAGTCCATGTCCAGTACGACCCCTGGAAACCCTCTATATAAGGATCAGCAATCCCATAGGGGAGGGGAGGTCGCAGCAGATCCAGTTAGGTCAGGCTAGGTCTAACAAGTCAATCTAGTCGCAGATCCGGCAGGCGAAGCTCTAGAAGACCCGCAGTCTCGAAGGAATCGAGCCCGGAGGATTAGCTAGGATTAGTCTACGATTAGGCCTAGGATAGCCACTAACACACACCCCCATTGTAAAGCGTGTTCCCGATCAATATATAGCAACAGGACGTAGGGTTATTATCCTGAGGGAGGCCCGAACCTGTATAAAAACGGCTGTCCCCTGCTGTCAGATCTCTTGGCGCTTGGGCCCTAGAGGTCCCTACCCCCCAGTAATCATCATCTCGTGAGTACCATAAGATCGCCGGTTCACCAATCGTCGACAGATGGCGCCGACCGTGGGGATCTCTCCGGACCAAGTCGTTGAGGAAAGATCAAAGTCGGCAGGACGCGCAACCAAGCGCGATCAGATCCTAGCGCCGGTTGCACAGCCCTCGTCGGTTTCGACCGAGGAGGAGGTAGCAAAGCCGGCAGGAAAACCGATCGCAATCTCGCCCCGCACTGGGTACTCGGACCAGGGCTTCTACGACAGCTTTGGCCCTATAGACCCGTACCCAGTGACGGATCGAGTTGACTTCGGAGAATACGCCCCTGAAGAGTACTCGGACGGCGAAGCAGACCACTTCAGAACCGAGTGCACCAGGGCTTTCAGCGGGAAGTTGGTCTTGAACGACGACGACCCGGCAGGAACGACCAGCCCCATGGTTGGATTTTCTCCTGCAAACTCCGATCGCGAAGGCGATCGAGATCACACCCACGTCGTGTCCGATGAGGACAACGTGATGGAATACGAGTACACATCATCCAGCCAAGAGCCTCGGATGGTACTCGCGATCAACGATGGTCGAGAAGACCTCGGAGATCAGAATCTGCCCGAGGGCTCACACGCGGACGCCTCCCACATGAACGGAGGCTTACCCGCCGACGGGGAAAGAACTCCCCGCCGGAACGAAGAGTTGCCTCCCGCTGTGGATAGATCCCCCCCGGGAACAAGGGAGTACGTGTCCCGGACTGCTCGAAGACTCGCGGAAGTACGCAATCTGTTGTCATAGCCTCCCGTAGCGGATCTATCGACACCCGCGGGCGTGCAGTGGCTGCAACGGCTGGGGGCTGACCTCCAAGAGGCACAGAATCAGGCCAAATTTCTCGAGTCCATTCGGTAGCCCGTAGCTCTACTCGGGTTGATACCCCTCCTCCGCCAGAAGAGCGTGATCAGGAGGGACGACATCCCAGAAACAGGCCTCCTCAGGAGGAGCAACCTGTCGACCTCCGAGATCAGCTCGACAAGCGCCGTCGCCAAAGGCGCCAGCAAGAGAAACAACCTTCTCGGAGGGATCATATGCAAAACGCCAATGCTCGTGGCCGGTCCTCGACCTCGAATAGCGGCGAGCATACACCTTATCGGGGATCCTTCAGCGGATGCCAGGCGCTATCCCAGGAACTCCGACAGGTACGTTGGCCTTCTCGTTTCAAGCCTGGTTCGCTTGAATCGTACGATGGAACCACGAATCCCGTGGAGTTCCTCCAGATCTACACCACCGCGATTGAGGCGGCCGGCGGTGACGAGAAGGTAATAGCCAACTATCTTCCTACTGCTCTCAGAGGAGCTGCTAGGACATGGTTGATGAATCTACCCCCAGGAACGATCCGTTCTTGGGGACAGCTATGCGACATGTTACTCGGGAACTTCCAGGGTACCTTCCCAAGACCTGGCCGGGTGGACGACCTATTCCTTGTCGTCCAACGACCAGATGAGACATTCCGTGAGTTCACAAAGAGGTTTAGTGCTGTCCGCAACACTATACCCGAGATAACGGACTCGGACGTCATCCACGCCTTCACTCGAGGCAGCAGGAACGAGATGTGCACGCACGATTTGATCATGCGGCCACCGAAGACCACCAGGCAGCTCATGGACCTGGCCGAAAAGGCTGCTTGTGCGGAGGAAACCCTGCGTTATATCAAGCAACAGCGGGGTGAGTCGACCAGCTCCCCCCTCCAGTCTAGGAGCGATTCGCGCAAGTCTAAGCGCAAGAAAAAGCCCTCTGGAGGGAACAAGGAGAAGAGGACCAGAACCGACGAGGTGATGGCCGACGTCTCCGAGAAACGCACCTGGAAGCCACGATCCAAGGATAAACCTACAACATCCTCCGACAAGACGTCCAAATCCTGGTGTGACTTTCACCAGACGGACTCGCATGACCTGCGACAGTGTCGCATCTTCAAGAAGTACCTTCGGGAAGAAAGAGAGAGGTTCCGCGAGGAAAACCCTCAAGTCGCTAACAACAGCCGGGAGACAACTTCCGAGGACAGTGACTCCACTCCTGAGCCTTTCCAGGGGCATGTCAGAGCAATCGAGCACATATTCGGGGGCTCCACCTCTTACGAGTCCAAGAGGCAGTACAAGGCGATCGCCCGAGAAGTTCTCGCGAGTGTACCACGAGTTCCTCGAGCGGTCAAGTGGTCCGAGGTCACAATCTCTTTCGACCAGACTGATTGCCCCGAGAATTGTGCTCGTCCAGGATGATACCCTGTTGTGGTCGAGCCAACGATCAACAACTGCCGAGTAGGCCGCGTGCTAATAGATGGAGGGAGCTCCCTCAATATCCTATTCGCCAACGCCCTCGAGGCCATGCAAGTGCCACGGTCGTCCGTGCAGACGGTGACGCACGCTTTCCACGGCATCGTCCCGGGCTCATTGGCCACGCCGATAGGGCAAGTCACGCTCCCGGTGACCTTCGGTACACCGGAGAATTTCCGAACAGAGAAAATCTTGTTCGACGTAGTCGATTTCGAGACAGCCTACAATGCTATCTTGGGACGGCCTACCCTGGCCAAGTTCATGGCAGCTACGCACTACGTCTACCAGTGCATAAAGATGCCAGGCCCAAAGGGTGTCCTCACGATAAGGAGCTCCCCCAGAGAAGCACTCCTCTGCGACAAGCGTAGCCTTGACCTCGCAGAGCAGCAACTACCCTCTACCCAGGACGCCAACGTCGAGGCTCCCGCCTCCACGCCGTCAAGACCGCCGCCACGGCTACGAGCAACGGCTCCGGAAAGTAACCCCTCCAAGTTGGAGAAAAAGCTCCACGACTAAATCGGAGTTGGGAGAAAAGCAGGGCCTTCCTCAGACAGGACAACGGTTCCTCGGGAGAAGTCGCCCGATCCAGGTCGCTCGTATTAGTGGTAAAAAGGTCGCGTCCGTTAAGGAGTCCAGTACAACCGCCTCCGGTAAGATCGTACAACCATCGCCTCCTCGTCGGCAGATTCCGAAGTTGCACCAACACCGGCCTCAAGAGTCGCCAAGCTACGAACAAGTCGACGATAAGACGCTCCGGGCGCCGCCGCCCAGCACGCGCACTCAACAAAGTTCGGTCAGCGGGTCGCGACAAGAGGACGGGGGGTCTTTGGCACAACTGACGACAAGCCCAAGGAGGAGGGGACGGCTTAGTTTCTGTTCCTTAGCTCTTTCCTAGAATTGTTTTCCTTACAGTAGCCTGTAAAAGACACAGTTTCTTAAATAATATAAAGTCCTTAGTTTAGTTTTCTCTCATTATCAATTCAGACTGCCTATCCGAGATACTTCTCGACTAGTCAGTCGGGGGCTGGACAAGAATACGGTAAAGTCAAGATACGAGTACGAGTACTGATTTCTTCGACCCGCGCAAAGGAAAAGGGTCCTGCGCTGCAACTGTCAGGGACGCAAGGAAAACCCCTTAACGCGTTTGCAGGTGACAGGGGAGCCACTGAGCCCCCCACCTGACCAGACCTAAGGCCTGGTTGACTGAGCTCCCCAGTTTCGTAGCAATGTCCCCCGATCCCAAGCAAAGGAAGGGAAGGAAGTGCGAGTACGACTAGATCGGCGGAACCCGTACGCTTGTCCGCGTCTCCGGCCACTCGGAGCGGAAGATACCTCGGGTAGAGTAAGACCTTGTCGATCGAGCAAGCATAGAATTTACTAGCCAAGCAACCGGAGTCTCCCCTCGGCTAAGGAAGATGGAGGTGCTGCCAAGGCCACGACAAGTTGTACGAAAGACCCCTTACCGCATTTACTGATGACGAGGAGCCACGGAGCCCTCCATCCGACTAACCTAAGGACCGGTCAATCACAGCAAGGAACGACCCGCGGCACTATTCGTACACCCGCGCCAAAGGGAAACAAAGGACTTTGTTTCCGACTAAAGTCTACGCTTGCATCCGACAAAGTGTCACAAAAGCAGATTAGACCAGGTTTTTGAAAAAGACAAAAACACACAGATTATCGCACAGTTACTGATCACTGTATTTGCATGAGTATTTCCTATTACAGACCTACTACGAGCCAGAGGCCTGGACTCGATCACCAAAGGCGTCTGTCGCCCCTTGCACGGCCAAGATAAGGCTATCTTCCTCACCCTCCGGCAAGTCATCAGCAAGCGCCTCCAGGGATAGGTCCGGGTGCCCGCGCTTCAAAAGGGCCAAGGCGAAGGCCAGGGCTTCGCGGACCCCCTGCTGAAGCTCGCTCTCGAGAAGCTTCTCGACAGTAGGCTTCAGCTGGGAGACAGCCGCCGTCAGCCCGACTAGGCGGTCAGCCGAAGAAGAACTCGGGGCGACGATAACGCCAACTTCACCCAACGCCTTCTCGAGCGTGCCCAGAGCCTGCTCGAGGTCTTCCTCTAGCTTCCCCGCGTAGGACCGGCTCTGCTGCAGGGAAGGCACAATGTCGGAGAGGCGTGCGTTTGCGGACAAGAGATCAGCCTCGACCGCCTTACGCCGCTTCTCGGAGTCATCAAGACCCTTCTGCAGCACCTCCGTCTCCGCCGCCCGCTGCTTCTCGGAGTCGTCAAGGCGTTTCTGCAGCGTCTCGATCTCTGCCCGCTGCCTCTCGGACTCGTCGAGGCGTTTCTTCAGCTCGTCGCGCACCAAGTCTAGTTCTTCTTGGGCCTTCTCGAGCGGAACTATCTGGGAGATGGCGAGCTGCAAAAAGAACAGGTCAGTACAAGCAGAGTAAAATTACTTTATCGCTGATTTCCTTTACGTTACCTGCAGCAAGGAGGAAGGGCGAAGACCTTCAGGCGCCGAAGGACCTGAAGGCGCGACCTACCCGACAATGGGCAGCTCCGACTCCGGCGCCGGGGGCTCCGACTCCTCGGTAGGGGCCGGCGGCAACTCCAGCGCAGGGGCCTGTGGCAAGTCCGGCACAGAGGCCGGTGCCGATTTAGGCGCCGGGGGCTGCTGCTTGGTGGCCGTGGTTGTCGAAGATTTGGCGGAGCGGATCGACACCCTAGTCGCCAAAAGCAACCAAGTCAAGTCCTCACACAAGGAAGTTAAAAGAGAAAGACGGCAAAGGAAAACTCACCTCGGGCGCTTCCCCGCGGGAGGAGTTGTTCCGGCCACGACGTTCGAATCCCGCTTGCCGGAGGACTGCGGTGCCTTCCCTTTGTCTGCCACCGTCTCCTCCTTGAGAGTGGTCGTAGGAGGAGGGGTTGGCTCCTTGAGAAGGGGGTCGCTCACTCCGGGCTGTCCGACAACATTCATCCCTATGCTTATCATTCGGGAAAAAAGTTGGAAACAGGATAGTAGGGTGAAAGTTCAAAACCTGCGATTGAGGATCCTGGGCGGGGGAACTGGTCGAGAAGGCCTCCGTCCCCGCCTCGGCCGCAGAAGGGCCTTCCTCCCTCATCTCCGAGGGCGGCGGGGCCGTGTCGTACATCTCTACTTCATCGTCCTCGACAGGGGCGCCAGCCCGTTCGGCCTCCGAGTCGGGACCCCCGCGGCCAACTCGCTGCAAAGAAGCGTGCCCGAGGACCTTCTGTAAGGCTACTCGGATGAACCCAAGTCGTTCGACGATGAACACCTTACCGAGAGTACCTCTTGTCGGCTGTCCGGGCTCTGCTGCAGCAGGGGCAGGGGCACGTCTGTACGCCCACCTTGGGGGGAGTGTTCGAATAGGTAGTTCAGCCTATTCTGAAGCTCCTCCGAGGATAACTCTGCTCGGCACGACAAGAGAGAAGTGTGTAAGGAGTATTGACGTTTGAATCGGCACGGAGGTGGACATGGTACTTACTCGTGTCGAAGTCCCTTGTCGGGTCTTGACCCTCCGGGACCTCCCAGACTCCCTTGATCCTTGACGAGAGGGGGCTTAACCGGCGCTGAAGGAAATCCTCCACTACGTCCCACGCCGACAAGCCTTTGGAGGCAAGGTTGGCGATGTCTTGGACGAGCGCCTGGAGCTGCTTAGTCTCCTTCGGGGCCTCCCCCCAGTTCTTGATCGAGATGGGAGCAAGCCCACGGTAGGACAGCCTCGAGTTCGCTGGGGCATGGCAGTAGAACCACCGATTGTGCCAGCCCGACCAGGATGACTTCCAGGAGGAAGCAATGTAGGCGCTCTTCTTCCCTTCTCGAAGTCGGAATCCTGCGCCTCCGACGACTCCTGCGCCGCTGCTCTTCATTCGGCGGAGATTGTAGAAGTACCTCCAGAGCTCCAGGTTTGGCCTAATGCCGAGATAGGCCTCGCATAGATGCGCGAAGACCGCCAGCATGAGGACCGAGTTCGGGTTGAGGTGAATCAACTCGATCTCGTAAAATTGGAGCGTGAGGAGGAAGAAGGCCGAAGGTGGGAATTGGAATCCGCACCTAAAGAAGTCTGCGAAAACGACGATCCAACCCGTGTTAGGGGAAGGGACCGTCTCCTTCGCGGCCGCCCGGTAAGGTACGAATACCTCCGGAAGTATCACCTCCTCCGCCGCCAGCTTCTCCAAGGCGGGGGCGTCCATCACAGAGACCTCGAATGGAGGAATGGCGACGGCCACTTCCTCCGAAGCTTTCCCCGACTCGTTGGCACGATCGGGAGAACCAGACTTCTTCACGGCGCCTTTCTTGACCATTTTCGCTGATCGATCGAGAGATTGTGGAAACGAGGCTGGGCGGGGGCGCGAGGAAGAAGACGAAGGGTGCAAGAGGATTAGGAGGCAAAGAGACGATGTGTGCAAAACCCCAATTCTTGGAATCCCAAAGATTTAAACCTTCGCCGAAGTCGAGCACGGTTTTCGGCACGATCAGTTCCATCGCATTTAATGCGGACAGTTGCTTTTTTCGCGCAAAGAGCACGTCGCGGGAAAAAGAGGGTCTGACAACCCACGACCCCGCGACGCAGAGAGAGAAAAGATTCTTCATCACCACGCGAATTTTCCGCCACAATGGTTCCGTTTCCTAAAAATATGCCTGGCGGACGCGTGTCCGTGATCAACGGATCAGATAGAATCAGAAAGTATTCTGGATTTTTCCCAAGGATTATTCCGATAAGGTTTTCGCGACTACTCGGTAGGATCTGAGCCTACTCGGAGAAGTCATCAGCCATACCTACTCGAATTGCCTACTCGGAGTTTCTTCTCCCGACAAGGGCAGATTTTTAACAGAACCATCACGACCTCTCTTCACGTATTGACGGGGGGCTTGATGATGAATAGTAGGGTATCCCGCGTATTAGGGGTATCCGTGTACAGTTCCCCGAGAGTTTAGGAAGGTACAGCGTATCCGACTAAGGATCCTCGGGGGATAAGGTAACCCCTCTAGAGGAGGGAAGACTCCCCTTAGATTAGGAAGTCAATCCCGACATCTAAGGAGGCCGGAGTCCTACTCGGGCGTGAGTCCATGTCCAGTACGACCCCTGGAAACCCCCTGTATAAGGATCAGCAATCCCATAGGGGAGGGGAGGTCGCAGCAGATCCAGTTAGGTCAGGCTAGGTCTAACATGTCAATCTAGTCGCAGATCCGGCAGGCGAAGCTCTAGAAGACCCGCAGTCTCGAAGGAGTCGAGCCCGGAGGATTAGCTAGGATTAGTCTACGATTAGGCCTAGGATAGCCACTAACACACACCCCCATTGTAAAGCGTGTTCCCGATCAATATATAGCAACAGGACGTAGGGTTATTATCCTGAGGGAGGCCCGAACCTGTATAAAAACGGCTGTCCCCTGCTGTCAGATCTCTTGGCGCTTGGGCCCTAGAGGTCCCTACCCCCCAGTAATCATCATCTCGCGAGTACCGTAAGATCGCCGGTTCACCAATCGTCGACAGGTACTTTATGTACACATCCAACAACATTGGATTGGTTTGTATCTTAGTATTTTCTCAAATTATGAGTTCAACCTACTATTCGTTGTGATGTCGTACATGAGTTGTGGGTAGTCCCATCGAGACTATGGGGTGTGTGGTAGTAGTTATGTAGTATTCTTATGATTATTGTGATGGTCATCAACCATTGCCGCCATCAATCTTATGTTCATGATTACCATTCATTTGCGAAATCAATATTATGTTTGGTATTAATCTTACGCATGCTATGTCATCAATAGATTAATTGTTTGTATTTTGTGTATTGACCACACATGAAACTTTGCGATGCATGATTAGGAAGCACAAAGAATGTGGAAGAGCAGCCAACCGTATGGAATATTCATGTATTTTGTTAGCGAATTATTAGTATTGTTTCGGCCCATGCCTTAATGTACGTCCAAAAGGTGGTTGGATAAATGGTAGATTGTTCTACCCATTACTACTAATATTAGCCTTACATGTTAATTTTTTGGAAATTAATAGTGGTGCTTCTATATGTTATAAACCCTACTTTGCACATTAGAATTACTACTAGTGAACCTACATACCCATGTCTCAATTTTCACCATTAGAACACCTTCCGTAACACTTTTAGATATAATTAGTCTGCTATTTATTGATTTATTCCAATAAATTCATCATTAGGGACACTACCAAAGTCAACCAACTTTGTGTTTTCGTCACCCATAGTAGCAAGATTGAATTAAGAAAGTACTAACTAATTTTGTTTTATTTCAAATAAAACCATCTAGACTAGCAATTAAAAATTATTAGCAACCTAGATAGCAATGCAAGGAAAAATAAAAGACTATTACTAATAATGTGATAACAAATATGAGAGTGAACCAATGTTGCTTCCCCGGCAATAATGTAATAACAAATATGAAAGTGTCAGGATCAATCGTAGCAATTTTCACTGAGAAAGGATGTAGAACCCATAGGGAAGCATCGATTGGATCACTTGGTCCAGATCTGAAATCACACTACAAATAATAAAACATGAGAGTTGAGATGCATGGCTAACTTTCTCAAATAGCCATGTAACTCAATGATGCATGGACGGAATGATGCAATTTCTATTTTTAGAATAAATAAAAAATAGCAAGCTACCTATATCTAAAAGTGCTAACTGAGGTGTTCTAATGATGGAAATTTAGGCATGTGATATGTAGGTTCACCAATAGTAATTCTCATGTAATAAACATAGGTTATATTATATATAAATTTCCACTACAAATTTATAATAATTAATATGTAAGGCTAATATTATTAGCAATAGGTAGATCAATTCACCCTTTGTCCAACCACCTATAGGCGTACAATAAGGCATGAACCAAAAAAATACAAAAATTCGCTAGCGAAATACAAGAAAATTCCACACGGTTGGCTGCTCTACCCCATCCCATGCTTCATGCTCATGCATCGCTACGTTTCATGCGTCGTTCATGACACACAAAGAATTAATCTATTACAATCGTAGTGTGCATAAAAATTAATCTCAAACACATAACTGATTACGCCGAATATGGATGGTAATCATAATAATAAAATTCATGGCATCGAGGATGGAGGACCATCACAATTATCATGAAAACGCTACACAATTACTATCACAAACCTTGTAGCCTCGACAGGACTACTCAGAAATCATGTAAAAAATCAGAACAAATAGTGGATTGAACTCATAACTTGAGAAAGGACCATAATACAATTTAACCCAATATTGCTAATGTTGTAGATGAAGTACGAGGAGATCTAATCTTTGGATCATGATGTGAAGATGAAAACTACAGAACCCGGCTTTGTTTCTGATCTGTCCCAAGCCTTCCGTCTCCTCCACGATGCTCTATTCCTCATTTGTTCGTGAAGCTCTGCAGGGTGTATTTGAGGGTCGAAAGGGATCTACTCGAGAAGAGGTAGCAGCAGCCAAGCCCTGGTGGGACCAGGTGGCAGAGGGAGGCAGCAGGGTTGCTACCCTCTTCTGCCGCCCCGCCAGGTGGGGCCTCCTCTGGTTGCCTCCTTTCGCACGAAGTATACCCTCTCTGGGAGGTCCTGAATACACTTGATTTCTATTTTTTGAGCTGTTTTTTCCTGCGTATAGAAAATAGAGAGAGAAATACACAGTCTAATATTTTATTTAATAATCTAAAAAATATTAAAATATATATTAAAGAAAAGATATCATTAAACTTAGAAAGATATGATACGTTTTTTGACGTATGAGCGCGATGGCCATTGCGCTTGTCTTTGGCTAGGCATGAATGCACACACCCACGTTGCCTTTCTCATGCTTGTGTGGAGCCTGCTTTCTCACCCTTCAGTTCAGCCTCGTCGTGGAGTCTCACCACGCAAACCTGCTCGTGACTACGCTTGCCCGTGCGAGGCCTTACTAGCCCGCTCGTCCGCGTCGGTTTGTTGGAGCGTGTGGACGCGTGCGCCCGTGCAAAGTCTCACCTGTCACTTGATGCTTATGTGACCCCGCCGACGCCCGTATAGCCTCCGACTCACCCGCATGACAACGTTCAATTCGCTCACCGAGCAGCAACCGTCTAGCGTTGTCTGTGCACTCGCCCGCGGTGCTCTCGTACATGGCCTTCCGCACGCCCTTGCGGCCTCAGGCTCACCCATGCGCGTCTCCTGTTTGTCCACCAAGGCTGTCGGCGATGGTGTGTCCACGCGCTCGCTCGGGGTGCAATCCAGTGTGCCCGCGCAGGCGTCTACACGCCCGCGGCCCCTCGGTTCACTGCCGGAGCAACCCTCACCGGGCATTGTCTGCATACTTGCCTGTGGCGCTCACACCCACGCCTGCATCGTGCGCTCACGCCTCGCACGACCTCTGGCTCGCCTCTGTGCAGCTTCTATTCGCCCACCGAGGCAGTCGGCGTGTGCGTCAGTTGCGGTGCTTTTCTTCTCGCCCGCGCCATTTGCCCGAGTCCCGCTCCTGCTGTCGTGTCGCGTGCCGCTTTCATGCACATGTCCGTTTGCACATGTGCCCACCAAGGGGCAGACCGGGGAAATGTCAAGGCTTAGATGCAGAGGAGAGGGCTGGTAGACAGTGGAGATGGTGGGGAATATGGACATCGGTGGCTTCGGCTGGAGGAGGGAGAGAAATGAGGCGCGACAACTAGAAGTGGAGGGGAGGTTTCTATACTCCCCCACTTCATCTACCCTATGGCGAGCCAGGGGGCCTCGGCACAAGAAGGTTTGGGCAGGAGGCTTGCTCGGTCCCATTGATCACAACACCGGAGCCTAGACGCTGAAGAAAATAAGAAGGGAGAAAGAGGGGAAAAGCTTCCCACTTAAGCGCTCGTCTGCTATCTCAAATAAGAAACCAACGATTAGGACAAGGTCATCGATCCGGTCCGCATGCCAACCCCTTGAGATTAGTGCGTCGGCTCGGATGGGCGTTACTCGACCGCCCAAACCGGCAAGGGGATCCCATTGGGAGGAGGGTCCCCGTGCTATCCCAAATCGACACTGTCAGGGATCACCTTGACGCATCAACGTAACTCCGATGCTCCACATGTCAATGGTGTGTCGAGGTTCACGTTGATGCACCCTGCGTGGAGGTTCACGTCGACACGCCAAGGGTAATCCCGACCCTCCACATGTCAATAACGACCTTGGCACTCGCCGCGTCGAGGTTCATGTCGACGTGTTAAGGGTAACCCCAACACTCCCAAGTCAATGATGACCACGATGCTCCCTGCGTTGAGGTTCACATTGAGAAGATCCCCAACACGAGTAGCAAGATATCGTCAAGGCCTTCTCAAAGATCTTCTAAAGATTTCCCATAGATACCTGAAAATATGCCTCAAAGATCTTCTAAATTGGGAGAAATGACCACATAAAGTGTCCTAGAAATGAGGGTAAAATAGTCTTACCTTGTCCCTCCCTCTCATTTATAAATAGCTTTCAAAGGGCACAGGAGATAGGGAGGATTTATTCACTTATAAATCTCAATGTTACTTTAGAATATGATAACGGGTTCACGTTGACGAGCGTCTCGCATTCTTCAGTTGCTCAGTCTCCTCATGCATACCGGAGATCGACGAATCGATCGGAGGTGTCATAAATTTATTGGTGCGTATCTACGACGCCCGCAATCCGTGCAAGTAATTTGGTGCGGTAGCACATTTGGCATCGCAGAGTTCGTGTGTTGGTGCGTGTGTACAGGCACAGAAAATACAACTGTCCAAGGAAGGGCTTGTCAGATTCAAGTTTTCCTATAAAAAGAAAAAAGAAAAAAGATCCAGCTTTGTCAGGATCTCCATCAATAATGTAGGATAAGCACATGTCGGTGCTCCCGAAGAAAGGTTTGGACTCGTCACGTCCACATGCTTCTACTGACTAAAAACCAGGTCCTTGAGATTTTCTTTTGAAGCAACACCTCGAAAGGGGCAGGGAGCTCCTGCAATTCTATTAAGAAGAAAAGAATTGGCGCCGTTTATGAGGAAAACCAGGCCGAAAACCATACAAAACACAGTTTATTAAAGGAAAACCGTGCAAAAAACCCCGGCAAACGCCTCTCCTAGCTAAACTAGGTCTAGGGCACATCGAGAGAAGCACAACCGCCAAAACCACCGCCGCCGGAGAGAGAAGACAAGCCTGAAGGGTGGCAGACTTGGGCCTCTCCAAACGCACAGAAGATGACGGATGCACTGCACGACGACCACACCCCGGCAAACCGAAGAAACCGGACAGAAAGCCAGCCACAAACACCGGTCACCTGCCAACCACACCACCGACGGACCCGGGGACGCCACCCCGGCATCCACGCGCAGCCACTGGTCCCCAAGCAAGCGTCGTCAACTGACGCGGGAAAGGAGGCTCCAAGATGATGCCTTCAAGAAGGGAAACGACGTGGGAAGCACCGCCATCGCCCGATTCGGAAGACCCAGATCTAGGGTTTCCCCCGGAGAACTCCGACCCATGAAGAGGGAGGAACCGCAGCCCCAAACACGACGCCCCCAAGAGGGTGAACAGCGCCCACAGGCGTCGTCGTCGAAGCTTTCGCCGGTGCCGAAGGTCGCCTCGATCCCCCTCCATGGCCAGCCTCCCCCTGCCCGCTGCCGAGGTGACGACTACCGCCTCCAGATCTGGACCACATCGCTCAGCACATAGCCAACGCCCCGCCGCCCCGGCAACCCCATGCCACCGCCGCATGCAGCCGCCCCCGGGGCAACCGCCCCGGCCTGCGTTGCCACCAGATCTAGCAGCCCGCGCACACCGGCCAAGATCCCGAGACCCGAGGGTAGGGGAGCCGCGCCACCGGGAGCCCGCAGCCCCGCCGCCGCACAGCCGCCCGACCGCACCGCAGCAGAGGCCCGAGGCCCCACTGCAGCACGACCCCCGCCCACCGCGCCGCCACCGCCGCCCCGGAGCAGATCTAGGCACGCCGGCCCAGATCCGGAGGCCCGCGACCCGCAGCACGCCACGCCGGGGCACCGCCACCGCGCGAAGCCGGGAGAGCGGCCAGGCAGCGCCGACGAGGGGGAGGCCGCAACGGCAGAAGAAGACCTCGCCACCGCCATCCGCCGCGCGGGCTTTGCCCGGCGGCATCCTCCGGCGGCGGCGAGGAGAGGGAGGAGGGAGGCGGCGGAAGGCCGGGTTGTAGTCGCCGCCCGAGTCGCCCGAGGAGAGCGACGTGGGGGCCTTTTTCAGGTCCTCGAGATTCAAGTAAAGGGGAATGGTAACAACTAACAAGGACGACAGTGACATGCACGGACTAGAATGTGAAATGATCGATGATAGCAATGTGTGTATATATATATATATGTATATATATCTGGAGAGACGATCGATCAGTATCAGGCCTGACGGATCGGTATGTGTTTCGCTAGAATTAATTAATGATTAAGGCCATCATGGTGGATGATTAGTTGAAATCATTCATCTGTTGAGCAGAGGTCAGCATCATGGAAGGAATATCACCTGCAGCAACCAGAGTCAATTCTTGAGTTCCAAGCCTCCTGGAACGCATATATGCATGAACGCGAAGAAAATCAGAACAGTCTCCGATATTATACGAACATGCAAACCATCACTGTCAAGAAATCGTTGTCGCCTTTGCCATACGATCTCATTCATGCCGTTTCATGTTTGCAAATTGCAATGATTTGTTAATTAGTTGCCTATAGGTTATACATAGTAATTGACTAATCAATTATGAGGAAACGAGCTCTGCTCTCTAACACACAAAAAGGGTACTAGCTAGAGCCTACAGGATTAGATTGCGGTGTAAGTAAAGTTGCAATCGAGCCTGCAGGCAGCAGCTAGCCACGTAAAGAAAAGGCCTCAAATTGGCAGTCGAAAGCATGCTGGAAAGTTGTCCAAGTGCCCTCTCTGTCGTTCTTCTCCATATGCTAGGTGTGTGGCCAGAGTCTTTGCTCGTAAGCTTTCTATCCTAACTAGCATGCGTTCTCTCCATCATTAATCCATCCACCCATGACCTGCCACAGATGAATTCATGCGGCTAGGTGTGTATTTAATCAGTTGGTTATGGATGCTTATATAATGCTACTCATTTCTGCGGTATCGATAACGGATCAGGGAGCTGGTAGTTGGCTTGAAGATTTTGAGCCAGCTAGTTAAAAGATCTGTATGAACAAATATTACGGCCGAAACTGTACATTAAGATCGGGTCAGTGTGGTGGCAGCAATCAGTACTATCGGCCACCAGCGTACAGTGTGTAAACTTTGAGATCCTCTCTGTATGGCAAATTCAGGTGGCATGGTAGTACTTGGTCCGACGCATGGCCCTGAGCCACGCAACGCGTTAGATGTCCGTTCTTTAACCTCCGCCGTCCATTGACCACCAACCAAATTAGATAGCAATAGCACTTAAAAGTTGAGCGCGTGAACAGTGCCTGCCGACTTGCCCCCGTAGCCAGCAACCCATGCGTCCAAGCAGCCTACAAAAGCGAAAATGTCCAAAGCCTATGTGCAGTGGGGGAGCCAGAATTATTTTAGAGACTGAGCGAGCTCTAAGTAAGTAAAAAAAAATTAAAAGTCGCAATCAACTACTCGGATACACACATGTAACTATAAGCACCAAATTTGAGATCGCAAGTCTACAATAGTTTTAGAATCAAACAAACGTTACAGTACACATTAAATGTTTCGTCTGGTTTAAACATGCCATTCATAGCAACATTAATCAACGCTCTTGTTCCGGTTGCACCACATTCTCAATGCTTGCCCTATCAACTGAAAATCTCCGTATCTCTGAAACTAAATGATTCAATGTTGCAATTCAACCATATACATAGATTAAACAAACTATTCATGCTCAGATTTCACTAGTTAATTGAGAGATATCCACATGTTTAGTTGGAGAGATGGAGTGGATGGGACGGCTAGACTAAGATAATATTCTCTAAATATGTTGAATGGCAAGAGCTGAGGAAAATGGCCGGATGAAACTGTCATCCTCACCTAATCATAATCATTATCAAATGATTAGTGATAATTAACAATTCTTAGTGATAATTAGTGTTATTAATTAGTATTCGTAACGGTATGATTAGTGCTAGTATGTTGATTAATATATACTTAGTGGGTTGATTAGTTATGATTAGTGACGATTAACATATTTTATTGTTGATGAGTAAGTATCATAACTAGTTTAACATTGATAGATACTTTATGTGTTCATTGGTGTATAATTAATCATTATTAATAGAAACTAAGTAATATAATCAAGTTAATTGGTTCATCCCATCCAATTTTCATTCCTCTAACAAAACAAAAGATTGATTCATCCTACCCATCCAAATAAACTAGAAAATGGCTCGTCTTATCCAAAAAAAAACTTGATGACCCTAATCTATCCACCTTGGTCCTCCAACTAAAGGCACCCTAACTATTCATGTGGGCTGTGACGAGCTGGACTAATGTACTGTGAGCAGTGAGCTTGAGCAGTTGATCGCCTCGGCCCATAACGCACACGCGCTGCCGGACGAAGGCCACGAAGCCGCTGCCCGGGCAAACCATGCTACATACGCTGGTCTTACGCGAGGTAGACGTCATCGCTGCTCAGTTGCCGCGCAGCCGCACGCCGACGAGCTCGGGCAGCTGCCGGTCACCGGGTGCTGGCTCCGCTCATGCCTATGTGTCTAGTGCTCCACGCAACGACTAGTACTTTTCACCCTTTGCCCGGGGCGAGCTTCATCACTCTCGCACTTACGCACAAGCACGCATGCTCCCCAGCCTCCAAGATTCCAATACCCACCACCCAGGCACCCACCTCGTCGTTTCCTCTTCCATTTGTCACAGTTTGCTTTTTATAACTGCAGCAGTCGGTCCGCATAAGGACATATGGGACTGTTACGCCCGCCTGTCGTTTTGGCAGCTACGCATACCCTTGCTTGCCCCATGTGCAATTTGTGTTCTGGAAGATGGACTCGTCATTGGGATGATAATGATGGTGTATCTGAGGTGTAAAGAGCTATGGTGGATACTATTTGTTATGGTGGAGGATTGCTCCTTTTCTCTGCCATAGCATATGGAGGAGAAAGGTTAATTACTTTCCTCTGTTTCAGGTTCTAGCTAGGTAGCTCTGGTTTGACATTGCATATATGGTTATTGGAGGGTAAACAACTAATTTATTTATTGGATTTACTGTATGTAAGTTGCTTGCTTTAAAACTCTTAACTAGATTTTCTTACCTTTTCGATAGGTTTTGTTAAGTACGTGTATGTAATTATAGGCTGATCAAATGATCAAAACATTAGATAAGCCACTTTATAATTAAGGGTCTCTTTGCAATGTCGAAATAGAAAAACTCATGATTTGAATGTCATGATATTTTAATCATACAGAGACTAAACCCGGGGAATTGCTCAAAACAGATATTTAGATGCATCCTAGAAAAACTACATGGACTGCTCCAACTTCTGTTGGGGCCCTTAAGTCCTCTTTGATTCGCATAATTCTAAATATGTCGGGATAGGCAATACACAAAAATAGGGATTAAACACCAGAAGTGACCTCGTTTGATTCATAGGATTGTAAAACGGAGATTGTGGGCGGATATTTAGATTCCTACAAAATTAATTTGATTCCACATGAATACTACAACATTTATGTGTAACTAGATGCTTGGGCGCGTCATTGCGCGCCTCTGCACCATGCCATTTGAGATTTCTGGGGACACCTGTATACCATGTCATTTGTATATGTGATTAAGTTTCTTTTCTAAGGGAGAGCAGCTAGACAGAAAATTTTCATTAGAAGAGGAGATATTACGAGCCTGCACAAAAAGGCCTTGTAGGACAGAAAGAAAAATTATACATGGGTATTCACATGAGAAAAGCAAATTAACTCAATGATCTAGTCTTGTCATATCACGTCGCGTAGATCAATAACATGCATAGTAGACCATTGTCCAGGCAAAACTGACAATGACATCTAGCACAGAAAACGACAAGCACATCTAGAACAGTGAAGAATATATAGACTAATTAAACATATGACTACGTGAAGATTTATACTGGACAAAATAAGATCCATCAACAAATCCTAGCAATCGGACATGCCAAACCCACTATGCTGCAAAACACAACTCAGAAATGGTCATAATAAGGCATAATGTAACGAAAGCGCAATACACAAAAATGAGGCAACATAAGTAAAACGGAAACACGTGATCCAGCCAATATGTGGATTGTTTAGTATATTCCATCATGTGATAGACCTAGCATAATGGCAACTGCGTGGCACGCTACACATAAACAGTAAATTAATGTTTCCTATCTATATGCATGACGTGGTGTTAAATAGGATTATCTCTAACTTGGCGAGTTCAAATTATCTCTAGATTTCTCAAGAGAGAAGACTTTCAGGAGTTCTAACTTGGCACGGTGGCGGTGGAGATCTCTGATGCATGGGGACATGACCAAGAGTAGAGATCAGGACAACGGGATCCGCTCGGTGCGCCGTTGCAATGGGTGCTGGATAGGACCGAGGAGGAACGCCACCGCCGCACTCGTCACATGGCCCTATGTGCCCTCCTTCCCCGTCGCTCCTCCCTCCCAACCCACCCTTCCCTCTCCTTCTTATCTTCACCCTTTGTCGGTCAACGACATCCTCTTTCTCCGTCCTGCGCCCATTTCCTCTGCTCACGGCCTCATCTCCTCGCGTCCTCTCCTCCTTTGCCCCTCTACCTATGACATGCCTTCCTCCACCACCACTGCAGTACGAGCAAACCGACACGCCATGAGCCCCCTCCTCGCCACCCCACATCGATCGCAGCCCTCTACCTTCTCCTCCGCAGCCCCTTCTCATGTTGCACTCGTGTGGGGAAGGAGGCAGCATTGGCAAGGATGGCCGGGGAGGAAGGAGGTGAGGGGCAAGGTGGGAGGTCACGTAACAGAGAGAAAGAGAGACGCAGCCACTTGTCATGGTCTCCGTAGAGGCCCTAACGGGACCGCCGGAGGAGAGAGGGGCTGCGCGGCGTCCGCCATTGCGAGTGGCAAGAGAGGAAGGAGAAGGGTGAGGGCTAGGAGACGGGAGAGGGGCGCAGAGGAGAGAGAGATCGGGGCTGAGAATCATCCAGGGGTGTGAAATGGGCCTCATAGGGCCTTATAACTGAGTTTCGCAGGGCTCCTATGAGGCTTTACAGGGCCTATGGGCCGTCGAATCTAGAGTAAAAAGCAAAGGCTAACGAGCAGGGCCAGTGAATAGTACATGCACAGTAAAATGACATGGAGTAGCTCCTCTTGCGTCCTTTCTTGCACCCTAATGGTATTAATTTGGTTGAGTGATATGTGAAATGAAACAACTTATTTAGAAAAAAATATTCTATAACACCTAGCAATCCTCCAAAATCCTTTGAAAGTCATTTGAATCAAAGACCCTCAAAGGAATGCGTAAGACGAGGTCTATCCTACAGTTCCTCCAAAAAGCAATCCTCCAGGCCAAACATCTCCCATACGAAATTTTTCTGTGGATTGAGGTTCATCTATTTCCTGCAAAATTGTAAAAAGACACTAAGATATCCCTGTTTATACTAATGCATGCATTTGTTGAAAGCTAAGTACCTTTCTGGCGCGTGCTCACATATATATGTATATATATATATGATATTAGTATTTTAACTTGATAAACGAAAATAAATTGGAATACATTATTATTTAGAGAGTGGATTTTGTACATGTACATGTGGGTACATGAGTTAAGGATTTAGGTCAATTCTCATATTTATGCATCTCAAAAAATTCTCCAAAAATTCATAGATGTTCATCATGTTATAATGTACAAACCCACAAAATTTCATGCAAAAATATAATCAAGAGTGCCCTACACAAAAAAGACAAAAAATTGTTGCTGCGTTGTTTTAAAAATAAGTTGAATTTTTTGTCTTTTTTGTGTAGGGCACTCTTGATTATATTTTTGCATGAAATTTTGTGAGTTTGTACAATATAATATGATGAACATCTATGAATTTTTGGAGAATTTTTTGAGATGCACAAATATGAGAATTGAACTAAATTCTTAACTCATGTACCCACATGTACATGTACATTTGCTTTTCTCTATTATTTATTGACTATCAAATTCCAGCAGTCAAAATTAGGCATTGCGGAGTAGCACTCCCTATAATTCACTATATTTATCTTTAGCCAAATATGCGCATAAACCAATGAAATAGTAAATCTAAGAAATAGTTCTATTGAATGACATGTTACATACTTGAACTATAACAAAGCATTAAGGTATGGATAAATGGTGGAAACATTATTATTAACTTCTCTCCTAATTTTCTCAATGAATAAATATTGGCCGGCGATTATGTTGTCTTGCTATTAGGGTCGTGGAATGCGAGCGCATGGTTGGGGACACGCAGGCGGCAATGGAAGCTCCAAATCTGGTGCAGACGGGTTCGTGCCATTTGTTGCGGCCAGGTTATGGGTTGATGGTGGTTGAGTCCCTTCCCTGGGGTTTCGGTGGGGCATGGGGTAAATGCTCTGGGCGAAAGTCTTGCTCCGACGCAGGTCGGTGCCGGCAATGAGGATGCTCGTGGCGTCTTTCTTCTCCTTGGAGGCGTTATCGAAGAATCTGTTCAAACCCACCCTGAATCATGGTTGGCTGGTTTAGGGTGGCCACGGTGGCTGCTGGCGTAGTCGGACCCCCTTCCTCAGGGTTTGACGGAGTGCGACCCTCTAGGTGAAAATCTTTTCCTGACTAGGTCAGTGCTGGTGGTGACGATGCTTGGACATCGTTCCCTTCTTTAAAGCCGTTGTCGAAGAGGTTCGTTCACTATCTGTCCTAACCTCAGTGCTTCCAGGGTGAAAGCTTGGGCCAACGGGTGTGGCCGTGGCGGTCCCGGGTTGGGCGCGACGGGTGGAAGGGTCCTACAGTGACACTGCAGCAGTGAAGTCGGAGTCGTCCGGTCCTGGGTATGATGGGATAATGACGATGACGTGGTTGTCAGCTTCTGCATTGGTTGTTTATTTATCTGTCGTGTCGTGCTGTCGGATTTACTGGCCCGTTTGTTTTGTTGGACGATGTTTTTGACCTAGTTTTATTAGGTGGCTTATTCATCGCCGGGTTATTATACTGTACTCCTCTAATAAAATTTTTGTCTATTTTTTATAATTTGGATTAATTTATTTTTCTTTCTGAAGACGAACTTCTGTCCTGTTGACGGTGTTCATAAAAAAAACCCGGAGGACGCTTACAGCGAACATGGGAGTATGTGATAGCGGACCAAGCACTGGGAAAGGAGATCGAGTCTCCCGCTTCCGACCGTGTTTGAACAGTTTTTGACTCGTGCCAGCTAGCTTTTGATGCTTTGGAATCAATTCACGTCTCGAAGTCGATGTATCACGCAACTGGTAGCTAATTAAGCTTAGACTACGTGCACACGCTGACATGCATGCGTCCTGCTCTCGCGTGGCCTCGTGATAATCGCGATCATCCCTCCCTAGTTTAAGTTATCGAACATGCATGCAAGTTATTTTCCCTTTTGGCGTAGCAAGTAAAACTACCCCTGACTTACTCCAACTGACGGCTAATCATTCATGTGGACCGATCATTGAGCCGCGGACGTGCACGCATCTGCGCGCCAGAGTTCGCATGTGTAAAACACCAGGGTGACCGGCACGGCGCGGTGTGTCTCGACGCAACTTCCTGCCGCGCGCGGCCACCACGGCACCGCAAGTAGCAACAACAACTCCAGCCCACGTGTACTAGCACCTCATGCCGCTGCTACCGCTGCTGCTGCTGCGTGCGCCTGCCTCGGTGTGCGTGCGCTTGGACACCCTGCTGGTCCCGCAGCGCCGCTGATTGACGCCCGCGCACAACCGGGCTGCACAGCGCAGAGTCGTCCACGGACGCTCCAACCCGGGCAGGCACGTGTGGGTGTAGCTCCCTAAAGTCCATGTATCCGACGTCTCCGGTCGCCTGCAGGCAGCATCCAGCGCATCTTTTCTTCCGTATCCTACCCTGCCGCGGCCACAGTTAGCATGTGTCATCAAGCGGTGGATCGATCTGGAAGGACCCAAGTGTCGCAAAAGTGATGCAGTATATGCATGCTCGCAAGCTAGCGTAGCGCGCGTCATCCGTAGCCGACGATCGACTAAGAGATTAGATGTTCACGTAATGCATGACACGAAAATTCGTGTCACCTACCACCGGTGAATCTGTGAAACTGAGCAGCAGTTCGTTAACTTCACGCGCTGTGCCTCCAGATTGACCATTTCTTCACGGACACAAAAAGAGGGGGGGAAAAAGGAATGTGAAAGTGTGAAACTAGAGAACACCTTGCGATTAAATAAGCAAACCGAGGAGCAAAGCGCAGCCGGCCGACCACGCCACCTTCCTTTCTGCTGCCGAATTAAGTACCCCCCCTCCACTAGCCAGTCAGCTTCACTCACTCCCACTCCCATCCCTATCACCTCCCTCCCACATGGCTCTCCTCCCGCTCCTCCTCCTCCTCTCGTCGTCGACGCTGCTCCGCAATGCCGCGCGCGCCGCTAGCGATGCCGGCCAGACCGTCGTGCTCAAGGACGGCACGACCTGCACGCTCTGCGCCTCGTGCGACAACCCCTGCAACCCACCCTACTACCCGTCTTCCCCTCCTCCGGTGACCCCCGCAGCGCAGTATCCGCCTCCACCCTCCTATCCCTCCGGCGGCGGCGGCGGCGGCGGCGGTGGAGGCCCCGTTGTCTACTCCTCCCCGCCCCCTCCCTACGGCGGCGGCGGAGGTGGTGGCAACAGCGGCGGAGGCTACATCTACCCTCCGCCCACCGGCGGGTCCTCGGGGGGAGGAGGAGGCGGCGGCGGGTCCCAGGGCGGTGGAGGCGGTGTCTACGCGACGCCGCCGCCGCCCAACCCGGTCCTGCCCTATTTCCCGTTCTACTACTACAGCCCGCCGCAGCCGTTTAACCCCAGAAGCTCGGCCGCGACCATCTTGTCGTCGGCAGCGACGCTGCTGCTCCTCATGCTCTCTGGGCTCCTGCTTTGGTGAGAATGTGAGATAGATCTGCCGAGTTAATGCGCTGTTTTTCACACTAGGGAGGCGGTGATTTAATTGTGGCCTGTGTAATTTTCATTTTTCTAATTGTAATTTCTATTGTTTTTGTTTCTTCTTTTCTCTTGGTGATTTATGTGCCGGTATAAAAACCAGTGGCAAAGTGTAAAACAAGGGCTAATAAGCACTAGTACTACTATAGATGGATCTAATTAAAATGTTCATGCCAAAGAATTAGAGTTGTTCGTTCACTCTATGATTTGAGACGCTGTTAAAAAATGTGCAGCAGAGCATAGCAGGCTTAGATGTCCTCTCTGATCATCTTGTCTGTTGCTGACTGCTAGTCTGTGAGCTGGTTGATTGTTCCGGAACTTTATCATTTGAGCGTGCATGCTTGCATCACGCAGCGATCTCTGCACAGATTGTACAGTAGTACTGTTTATATACTGGAGTAACTTCTATCTGAAAAGATGCAGTGTAACAAATCGAATAAATTAATAAACCATGCGCATTGGGTTAGGTAGTAGTTTTTTTCTCCTTTCCCCCGAAGTGTTCGTAGATCGATCTGTGGTTCTCACGTTGGCGACGAAAAAAGAAGCGGAAGACACACAATCTAAGTTGCCATCACTTCGTCAGATTCTCGAAAGGCGAAGGCAAGCATCCAAAGCCCAAACAGCTTGCTCCCACAGAAGCAAGATAAATTTATTCTTGCGTATGCAGTCCAGGAAAATATATCTTGTGCAGGAAAAGACATCGATCTAGAGGAAAACAACTTGTGCAGGCCATGCCCCAGCAATGCATGGTTGTCCTTTCCTTATGCGTACATGCAAAACTGTTGGTAGCTTTGGAAAAGTGTAGGGACGTGTATAATTGACGATAATAAATAGATAATTTGAAAAGTACGTTTATTTTCAGGCTAGGAGCTCGATGATTTCTTGCAGTTTAATTTAAAGCCGATGAAGCATTAAAAAGCGAGGGGAAAAAAAAGAGAGAAAGGGCAGAAAAGATGGAGCGAAGGGTGCGTGGTGTGGTCCGAGTGGAGCTTGATCTATTCTCATCTTCTAGGGCTGAAAAGTGTAGGATCCTTCTGTATTTGTACACTTTTCTTCTTTTGTAGTAGTTAGTACTTTGGCAAAGTTATATCACAAGGTTTTTAATCCATCTCCCCCGCTTAGGACAGTAAGGGGAAGTAGCGATATTCCGATTCCTTCGTGGGGAATCAACGATAGTTATATGATTAGGTGCACCGGCCTCGTGTGGCATTTTCCTTGATTGAGTTCTACGGAATCCTTTTTGGAGTTTACAGATATTTAGAATAAGAATTAGGACCGCATAGCTGTTTTGTTACGAGAAAAAAGGAATGGAAATGTCTATTCCAAGTTGTTTGATTTTTATATATATTTCAGTAATTTTTTAAGTCTTTGATCAACATTTAATCATCTCTATTTCCACTTCACTCTATACGTAATATAGAAACTAAAAATTACACTAACTTTTTACTAAAGTTACACACTTTAATACTACAATTTTAGACTAAATGATTTGCAATTTTAGGTGATTGAGGTTTACGAAAACTTTTTCAAGCAACCGAGAATTAGCAAATTTGAAAATAATACATTTCATCACTCAAAGTTCAGAGAGATAACTTTTATGGAAGGAGGGCCATTTTTTTAAAAAAGGAAAAATGTATTGCTTTGCGTTACCGTATCAAGATGATACACAGAGAATAAACCCTCGGCCTCTGCACCAACTAGGGATGCACATAGCCAGATTATCAAACAGTAGAAAAACTCAGTGAAAAAACAAAAAAAAATTCACGCCAAGGCAAGATGCCGAACACAATACATATCAAGGCCGAGCCAAAGTAACCCCTACTCCGGGGCCACCAAGATATCATCCACACGTGAACAGTAACTGCTCGGCAATGAGGTGTAGGAGAGCCTAGATATCAAAACGACACTTCGAACAAGGGATACGACTCACATCATCGTCACCGGATTTGACTAACGAATGCCAAATCTAGGGTTTTCACCTCAGGTAGCTAGTACTAGTGCTCCACAGCAATGCCGCAGAATGTCATCGTCACCTAGTTCGGCTAGCGAATGCTAGACCTAGCATTGTCACCTGGGAGAATAGGTACCGAATCCAGCTAATGATCAAACCACCACTCAATGTTTTAGTCCGCCCCTGCCTCAGCCGGCTACCGTCAACACAAACCCCAGACACACGCCACTTCAAACCTCATATCCGCCTAGAAGATCACCCTAGCTACCGGACGATGACTGTTGTCGAAGAAAGTGACTGTTGTCGAAGAAAGGAGATGCCTCAACAGTTTCTGAACAAAAGCTTTTACCGGAGGTCACCTCGGGAGAGAAACCGGTGTCCACCACAGATCACGTGTCTGTGAACCAAACATTGCGGTGGAGCTGACTACCACATGATGTTCCCAATGCGGCATAGCTCGAACAGTCGATGCCGCCATCATCTATAATAGGCGTTCGAAATGTCACAATCTCAACCAACCACCGAAGACTCATGTCACCTGCCGCCTGTCGTTCGCAACAACGCCACAAACGTCGCTTGTGAATGCGCCTAGAGCAGCCAACAGGAGCACCAACCAGGATCTAGGCCCAAGGCAGGGGCACGACCATGCCCCTATGTCAGACCCGCCACGCGGAAGGGCCGCGCTACCGAGAAAGTGGCACTCTGACAAGCAGCCACACGAGGGTGGGATGCCAAATCAGGCCGACACCGCCCACTAGATCGGCTATGACGTGAAAGGAGCATGGCGGAGAGGCCTCACCGCTACCTAGAGGCCTCTTCCGGCAGCGGCGAGGGGGTTGGAGGGCCTGGGGGGGGAGTGTTTGTGTGGCGAAGGTCGATCGCCTGCTAAGTCTCCGCTAGCCTCTCAGGAGACACTAGGGTTTTGCACGACCCTCTGAACAGTTTTCTTTTATCTAAATGGTTTAACATGTTGTGGGATTTACAAGTAACATGGAAAAATTGGATTTGAAATTATGTTATTTTGTGCCAATTTCCCAGACTTCCCGTTCATTCCCAGAACACACTACGCCAACTAAATAATACAACTAGCCTGGCAAGTGAGAGGACACATGAAATGTCCTTTTTGCCCTTTGAGTCCCTCTCATAACCTCTCTATCTCCTCTCACTGACATGTGGAATCCAACTTGTGATCCTCTGCTTTCCTTCAGCCATCAGGCCCAAACCTCAAACCTAACACCCGACATGTCTAGATCTTCACCAATCATGCGTGAAAGTGCATCTTGGCCCGTAAGTGGGCTTTGATGATTAATGAAAAACTATTAAGGGACTAATATGTGCATCGAGATGTTGATCAGGATTTTAGTCCCAAAGGTAAGTTGGAATAGTGTGGCGTACCCGGTGTTTAAGCCGGATACTCCCTTGTGATTACTGTACCGGTCCCTGGATCAGTAGCCGGTACACATAAGTTAACCTGTATGTCATTGACATACATACGAATTTAAGTACATTGACCGTAAAGGTCGAATATCTGATACCTGTAGCTCAATGGCCATAAACTTGCAGCGGAAAAACAAGCGATGATGTGGCCCAGCAACATGCCAAATCCCGACAGGCAACTGACTGGGGTTATGCCCTAGCTTTCGTGATCGTAATTGCCTCTCTGGAATTGACATCCCCTTCGTCTGGCCAAATCAACAAGCCAGGTGAGTACATTGAATGTACTCGCAAGCTATTCCCACAGGAGAGAATATATGACAATATTTCATGCAGAGGATAGTTCAAGGAATAGCTCTAACCTAAGTTGCTTGTTGTGCGGAAATGTAAATCTTCAATTTAAATACGAGAATAGTAGATTCCAAAGCAGTTTTGTAAATCCAAGCAATTCAAAGCAACAAAAACTTCTCTTGAGGTAGACCCGGCTACCTACTTTTTATCACATGTGAGGACCCAATCCATACTACCCCGGGCAGTATGACTGGCCTCCTCATCTCATTGCCCGGCTCGTACTATCTCGGATAGTACAGCTGGCCTCCTCAACGCAAAGCTCAACCCGCGCTATCCCGGATAGCTCGGCTAGCCTCCGCTTAACTCGATGCCTAGCCCGTACTATCCCTGATAGTACGGCTAGCATCCTCCTCCTGCAATTTCTTGCTACCAGCCGTGTAGCGTAAATTGCACCCTATGGACACATCATGCCTACGTCCTTAATCCCTTTCCCAAGCTTTCGCAAACAAAACTTAGTCTAACCAGTGTGTGGCCTTGCCAGTTCATGCCCATGACCGAGGACGCGGCTATTTGAATAGTTTTTAACACTCTGCAGAGGTTGTACGGCTTTACCCACAAGATGTAAGTTACCATTGTTGCCATGGCCAAATGAGCACTCTTCACAAGGAGTGCCGACAGGGTTATTACAACGAGACCTTCGTCCGTGTTCACACTAGAGCCGGACCCGCTAGGAGGGTAGCCCAACTTTTGCATCCCGGATGTCAAAAATGGGACTCTCCATCTTTATGTCGAACCATAATTTCACGTACCCGTGAGACCCACCGAGAACTTTACTACCACAGCATGAAACTCATCGAGGGCTTTACCCTCACGTAGTCCCGTGAAGATCCTCTAGGGATCCCGGATCCACCTAGCACATCACCCTAACTTCCCATGGCTCCGAGCTCTAGTATTAGACGAGGTACCGAGTCAAGTCCTTCCCATAAAGGACATGTGGACGTACGGTAGGGGAACTGATTAAGCGGCACTTAGGTTCGGTCCTTAACTGATTCGAGCAAGACTCCAATTTCAACTCATCACCTCAGGTAGCGACCGGCTACCCTTCCATTCATTACCTCAAGTAGCAACCGGCTACTCTACCACCTCCCAACATCCCTTAGCATTCCTGCCCGAATCAAAATTTCCTCCATCATTTCATTTGGGGTCTTTGGCAAACATTGATTTCAAAAGGGCTCCTCGGTGTGCATTTGCAAACCGAGGGTTTGTATTTCCATGTAACCGTTTAAAACTTGGTTTTCAACTATAGCAGGGCTAAGCACGGCTAATGCCTATATCCTTACTATTCAGTTGGTCGTATATCTACCAACTAAATATATGTAGGGGTACGAGAGTCGGATTTCCAGACCTACCTCAGGTGCATCTACTGGGTATAACTAATCTAGCATAAAATAACGTTTATATTCTCTTAGCATGCAAGGTTCGCAAACAACATAATTAGATTTCAAACATATGGGATTCAACATGGTCAAAGTGGGAATGCTTGCCTGGCAGGTATTGGCCTGAGTTCGAGCTTGAGCTTGATTCGACAACTGTCCGAATTCCTTCGCGCAATAATTCCTAACGTCAGTATCTACACGTTGAAAGAATGGCGAATAAATCAACAAGGCGAAGAAGAACCAAGAGCATCAAATGTAAAACCCAAAAAATCAATTCATGCAATCACAACGCGTTGGATTAGCTGTTGTGATTTTATGGAGCTTTAGAATAATTGAATCGGGTGCTTTGGGTTATATCGTTAAAAATATCTACCTTGAGTTTCTGTCGTGTTAGGGTTTTCACTGCCTTGGAAGGTTGTTAGGGCTTGACGAACGCAGTCGGGTATTTCCACTTAGCAGAATATTCAGCGTGTTACAGTTTTAGGGTTTTCGGGGGACCTATTGTTATCTCATCCAAGGAGCTATTAAATCTAACAATTGCTCCAGTCGGAGGCCGGGGAGAGAGCATTTATGGATTCAAGGAAATTCTAGGGTTCTAAGGTTTAGGTTTATGAAGATAAGAATACCTTAGGCGATTGGTTTGTATATACGCCACATAAAATGACTATGCCCTCGATCGGAGGAAGACCAAATTACTAAGATTTTATTTTAAATTCGTTTACCCTACTATCTCAACAAGAGCTATAAACATTTTAGTATACTGGTTAGAACGGAGATTTAACTTTGGATGGCCCTGGGAATTGCACAAACGTGGTATATGAGGCTGTAATTAAAGGGAAAAGGTTGCCCTAAACTTAACCCTTGTTGTTTACGATTTAAGTGATCTTCAAAATTTTAAGACTCTGTGAAGGCAAAGGTTCGGATATATTCTGAAGTTTCTAAACCGGTGCCAGCTGGCAGAGAACCGGCCAGGATCTTATCAAACCAACCGAACCAGTTCAAACCGGCCCTGGAATTAAAAGAAAATCGCTACCTACTCAGTTCACGCTTCCACTTGGAACAAGAATGCGCATCCCAGACTCAAAGGCGGGCACGGTTGGGGCACCTTTACTGGACTGGCCAAGGCCCCGGCCGAGCGCCAGAGGCCCACGCGCTAGCGACTAGTGCCGCTTACCTGATGGGTCTCGGCTTGAGGGAGCTGCCTCACTCGGTTGGCCCTGCTTGGGCAGGGGTGGTCCGGCGGGAGGAGCAGCGTTGCTGCTGACCTGGGGGTGCCGGTTATGAGGGCGAGCAGGGAGATTGAGGAGCAGCTTCGTGATGGGTAGAGGGGGATCTAGCTGGGGGCGGCAGCTTGTCGTTGGAAATTACGGCGGCGGCGGCTAACTTGGGAAGCTCGTCAGGGTGGTGGCTCCGGTGACTCAGGGCTACTCCGGCGAGCCCAGCGGTGGCTTATCAAGTGAGACGGCGGCCTGAAGTGGCGGTAGGGCTCCCCCAGCGGCGTGTCCTAGCTAGACCCGGTGGAAGGAAAGGGATCTAGAGGAAAAACGGCAGCGGGAGTTCGAGCTGGCTTGGGGAGAGAAGAGGAATTCCAGAAAAATGGAGGCTCGGTGCACGGTGAGATTGGGGCTGCTCGGCACACTCCTGAAGGTGAAGCCGCTCGACTTGCTGGTGGCGGCGGTACACGCTGAGGGTGGAAGTAGCAGGAAGATGGTGGCGCCGGGCGGCCGCGGGGAGATGCCGGAGCAAGCGGGGCGGTCGGAAGCGTCGGTGGGGCGGCTGTGTAGTGAGTCCCGGCGGCGGTGAGTGGCTGCCGTTGGCCAGAGCTGAAGGAGACGGGGGCGGCTGCCGTGGGCGACGAGGGGCGGGTCTAGCGGCGGTGTCCGGGGTTGCTCACCGGCGGGAGGCGAGATACGGGGAAGGGAGGCCGGCCGGTTGATGGAGATGCGGGTCGAGTTGTATGCGAGGAGAAGAGAACACGGGGGCCGCCGAGGTGGCTCTGGGCCGGCCACCGGAGCAGGAGGAGAGAGGGGCTCAGGGTAAAGGGGAGCTCAGGCAGCTGCTTGAATGGCTTGGGGAACGAACGGGGAGTTGGCAACTCGGTTACAGAGAATATGGAGCAGCGCGTGAGCTCGAGATTTATAACACCGGGGAGTTGAGTGCTCGGGTTGATATAGAGCTCGGGAGTTCGGCAGCAATGGAGCTCAGGCTTGTCCAGGAAGAAGCAGCAGAGGGAGATTAGAGCTTAGGAGCTCTAGCTGCTCAGCTTGGTAGAGCTGGGAAGGTAGAGATGGGGAATGGAAGAAGCTTGGAAGGAGCTCGGGTAGGGGAGTAATGGGAGGATGGAGATGAGTGAAAAGGGGTGCTCGGCAGGAATCAAGTGGAGAAAGAAGAGGGGTTTTAATGAGGGAATGTGTTAGCTGGTTGGGGCTGTAGAGACACAGGGAAAGTTTGGCACCGAATTCAGGATTCGTGATTGCGTGGCTTGTAGTACAGGGGAGAGCAGTGTAGTGCTGTAATAAAAGAGTGAGGTCAAAGGAGGTAGAGAGAGAAGTTGTGGCAGCTCAGCTTTGCTTGGCAGAGGAGCTCAGGCTGGGCTATAGGAGAGCAATGAAGTTAGGCACCATTTTGCTGCGGTGAAAAGAAATGGCAGGAGGTACAGTGCACTATTGATGGAGAATAGATGAAGGAGAGTGAGAAGTAAAAATGGGTGTCAGTCCTTGCTGTGGATGTATAGTAAAAATTAGGCACCGATTTCAGGGGAAAGAATGATGTGGCAAGGAGGAGCAGTGCAGCTGTTTGGTCACTTCAGGGAAAATAATGACGAGTTGGTACGGCTGGAGTTTTACTTCAGCTCAGGCCTGGTTTGAAGGAGGTCAAGATCCTTTTTATGAGCACCGTCACATGTGGTATATCCCTGTGCATACCCGTCTATTTCCCTACTAGGATCACGTGGAAAACTATGCATGAGTGGTGGGACTAATGCCATGTACCTGATTAAATACGGGTACTTGAGTGGCTGCCGATTTTGATGGGTCGGACAATTTCGGGTGGGGTGATCATGATCTTGAGCTGAATAGCATTAGGGGCACTTGCCATGGTCTTATAAGATTTTCCCTAGATGTATGTGCCCATATACACTCGGGAAATTTAAGCGTATATATGGTGGCGTCAGGGCTAGGATAATGACAGGAAGTCATGGGAGTTAAGATTCGGGGTCAATCGGTTGCAAGGTGACGCTGACGTACTGACGTATATGGTGTAGGTATGACACTAGGGTATTTTCTCACGTTAGGGTTTTAGGGGGGGCATGTGCACATTTAAATGCAGTATATATATGCACACACTCACGATGTGACCTAGCGAGGTAGATGGCAAAAGATCATGTCGTTCAGAAACAATTAGGGCATATATACGTTTAAATTTCACAAGGGTGTCGCGTGGCAATTAGCTGTAGCTGTGGTCCAGGTTATACCGGCTAGGAATAAAGGGAGGGAAACAAGGGCGGATGGTTTTGGCCTGATTAACTTTAGGGTTAGAATGATTTGATGTAAAGTTTTATTCGGATGTACTTCAGTTAGTGTTATTTATCAAAAAGTTTTTTGAAAGCCCTAATTTTCGGGTTTTGGAAATTCGAGGCGTGACAAATAGGCGTTGACGACCCTTAAAAAGATTGAAAAAGAGATGACATGAACTTAAGAAGGTTAAGAACATTTTTTAGTCCTTTGAGTGATCCAATGATCATAACGAGCATAGGACTGTCATAATATAAAGGCAGGAGCTAGTCAACAATATGGAAGGACATACCTTGCTAAGTACTCAAAAGAAATCATTTCTAAAAGTCTAAAAATCTCTCTACACAGAACTTCAGTGCCTATCCGAAATGTCCAGACCAGTCAGCCGGAATGTTCAAGTGTGTGTGAGAGTAGGCTCTAGTGAATCTTCATGGGAAAGCAGCTCGCATACCTTTGAGGTGGTGCACCTGCTTTCATGATTTAGGATAGATGATGGATGCGGCCCACTCAAACCTGGTTATCATGGTTATTACAGGAGAATAATCCACATGTGGTTTCTTTGAGGTTGTTCTCTGGCATGTTCCCTTTAAAAATAAGACAGCTCATAATTATTCTTATGCTTCTTCTACTTAATGAATAGCTAGTGCTTCTTCCAAGTTTCCAGAAAAAAAAACCACAAAAAGTTACAATACTATACATATAATTTTGAACTACCGAATCTAAATATTTAAAATGATTTCACTAGTCAATATTTTAAAAGTTTGACTGAAGTGTTATGTACAAAACATCATGTTTCTGTGAACTAGAGAGAGTAAGTTGGAACGAAAAAGTTAATCAAACAAACTGTAAGTTCTCATGGAACAATTCACAACTATTAATAGAACAAATAATATATATCTAATGAAACAATTCACTGCTACTAATGGAACAAAAAAAGTTAAACTTCATTGAACAATTCACGCTACTAGTGAAACAAAATAATAAACTTAGTGAAACAATTTGCGACTACTTCTCGAACAAAAAACAAAAAGATAGGAAAAATTCACACAACTAACGGAACAAAAAAGATTACCAAGTGAAACAATGCCTGACTACTAACAGAAAGAAAAACAAGTGAAACACATGACGACTATTAGTAACAAGAATTTAAATTAGGAAAACAACTTGAAGTGTTCATGAAACAATTCAAAATAAATTACAAAAACAAACTATGACTATTGTCAGAACAATTCAAAACTTCTCGTGAAACATTTAAAGACTATTAATGAATGAAACATTTTAAGACTAATAATGAAGTGCATATACACTAGCGGAACTAGAGAAAAACTAATGGCAAACAAAGAGAAAGAAATGAGAAGGAAAGGAAAAGAGAAGTACAAAGCAACAGAAAAGCGTTACGTAGGAGCTGGGAATGGAAAGAAGGAAAGAAAGAAAACAACAAGAACAACAAAAAGGTTTAGATTAGTAAGCTTTACATTCCTCTGTGGATATCGAACTTCAATTCCATTGTGAGTTACTCCCTCCATCCATAAATGTAAGGTGTGCACGGAATTAAAAGTTCAACTTTGACCAATAATTAAACCAATAATATTAAATTATATAACATAAAAGTGATACCATTAAAAAATACGTTTAAATATGAATCTAATAGTACCACTTTTATGTCATATAACTAAAAAATTATTAGTTTAATTGTTGGTTAAGTTAAAACTTAAATTCTGTGCACGTCTTACATTTGTGGACGGAAGGAGTATATTAAAACAGTTTTTGGCGGGTTTGATTCCCGCGTTAGGCACATTTCTTTTCCTCACCCGGAAACTCGTTGTGGGCCAGGTGGCCGTGCGGGCAGTGTGTAGCCATGGCAGAGATTGCCTTCGGGTAGCTCTTAAGTGGGACACAAGGGAGCATCGCTTATAGAGCATTAAGTGGTCTGGCCTACTGGACCAGCTTATTTTTATAAAAAAAACTCTAAAAATAGAAGACATAAATTAAAGATTTCGTTTAATTAAAATCTATCCCTACAATATTTTTCTAGAACGTTATAGCACAAAACATTGAATGAACAATTTTACAAAATAACATAGAAGAAATATCTATTAATGAAACAGATGAAAAACTACAAGAAAATGAAAAAAAATGAAAAATAAAACAAGAAAATGAAAATGAAATAAAAAATAAAAACTTATCTAAATCACTAATAGGCCAGCCCATGATAGAAATAGGGTACGCGCAAATGGGCGGGAGATAGGAAGTCCGGCCTCCGACTACTTTCCCGTGTAAACGCGAGTTTCGGCGCGCGCTAATTACAACTGCGTTCGTGTGGATGCGACAGCCCAATGTGTCTGTTGGATGCTGCCGCTTAGATCCGAGCATTCCCGGGCCAGGTCAAATAGAATGGCGATTTTTCAGGTTTTGTTACCTAGGTCGATTGTGTCCAGCTTTGGGTTGCCGTTCACTTTTCTGGCCGCGGACAAGCTTCTTTCCTTCGTATTTTTGACTTAGATGACTGCCCAATTTTCCCCTCCAGAAAAAGGGTTGCAGCCCAAGTCCGGCCCAGGTAGGAGGCTGGTTTCCCCGACTTGATGCCCTCGTCGACGCCCACGTGTCGCACGTACCGCGCCGCAGCTGCAACCGAGCCGTGTTTGGGCCTAAAGGATCGACAGCTAGCTCTTCGCCTCTTCCTCCCGTTTTCCCTGTACCAAAGTGCCTGTCCCTGTGCTCCTTTCTTTGAGATCGCGCTCAGCCAAGGGGCACAAAACTACTAGGGTGCACCGGTACTTGGTCACGGCCAGATTCTGCTGCGCCGTGGCCGATCGATGTGGACAGCTGAGACGCGCACACGAACATCACACGGACTGAGATGTGAGAAGCCAAGCCCAGGGCAAGTAAAGGCTAGAGAAATATCTGGAGCTGCCGCACGCAAGATGCCTCTCGGTGACTGCATGGTGTACGGGCGAGTGTACATCCAGTCATCCAGATTTCGGCCGCCCACAACGCTCGTAGACCACAAGATGAGATCCCGTGATCTGGGTGCCGTCCAAAATATCTGTACGTGCGTAGCGCGCGGCACATGCCCAATGTGCACTTGGCGAGCACGCGCGTGCACGTACACGCAGTGGCCAGAGATGGATCTGCGTCACGTCGCCTCGTTGCTTAGTAGTAGTACAAGATACCCTCATCTCCCCCATGGACATGAGTCCCACGAGCTTGGGTTCGGAATATCCTGTGGAGTTTTGCCTCTGTAAAACGATGGATTTCAATCTGACCTATTTAAGCTTTGCCTCTGTATAACCATTGGACGATAGATTTCGATCTGACCTGCCTATTTAAGCTAAACAGGGAGATTCCGCTGTTAGCGTATGCACAGGTCGCCCACTGAGGAATTGACTCGTGAAACTTGAAGATTAATAACGTCAAAAGATTAACAAAGTCACTGCAGTCGTGTTGCTCGACGAATATGTCGTCTAACACTTAAAGAATATTTTATTTTGGTTAGATACATAGAAAATCAAATCTAGTGTTCAATCCCGGTGGATAGGGATACAACCACCTCCTAACCATCCAAACAATATTCTCATCACTGACATTAGTTTACCAGAGAAGGTTGCCTCAAATTGTTGGTTGCGCAGCTAGTAGACATGAAGATACTGTGAAAATATAAAAAAGATTATAGTGTTTTTTATAGAGCGGTGCAAGTTTTATCTCTTTGTAAAAATTGCAAGATCACACTCAATCACAATTGCAAGATACAAAAAGTACAATTACATTGTCAAATGTTTTGATCAAGTACGTGTCTCTTTGGTATCTCGCAAATACAATTGAGTTTGATAATGAAATTTTGCCGAGATGGAGAACATATCACTCAAATTTTCAGTTATATTCTGCTTACTGTCTGCGGTAAGAGAGGGGCTCCAACGGAACAGAATAAATACAAACTTAAAGTTCACAAAAAAGAACAAATACAAACTTATGGAGGAGACGGTAAGGTACTCTCCCAGTAGACAACGTTCGTTCCCTTTTGAAACTCAAAACTTCAAAATGTCGACTTTTTAGATGAAAAATTTGTTGAATTTCAGCTCGGATCCAAGGTCTCAAGCTCGAAATCCCCGATTCTAAATTCAATTAAAATTTGGAACGTGAAATACGAACTCCCAAACAAAATCGAGGGGTTTTCCCACATTGTCAATGAGGACGATGCCGACGGCGTCGGCAAGTGGAGTCGAGTGTTTTTTTCTCACCCGCCTCCTGCACCCTCTTACTTGATCATTGCCTGTGGGAGACGAGGAGGAGGCGAGGCATGGCCGCGGCTGCGGCAAAGCGAGGAAAAATGCGGCAGCGACAATTCTATTTAGCACTCTTTTCGAAAAAAGACAATTATATATAGCAGCTGTCGTTACATGTTACGCGCGTCAGAAAGATAAATCGTAGCAAACTGAAGAGTGAGGAGAACAGTCGCTACCGCCTTTCGCGAATGGCTAATGCGAATGCAAGCAGCAAAAGGCATTTCCCAGGAGTAGAAATATGCATGGCTCTTTTTGCTCTTTGCATCGACGTCCAGCACCATGAGCGAACCCGATAGCCAGGAAAGGCGCACTGCACTGCAATAATAGAGCTCGGACGACCAAACATTACGTAACCTTAGCGTTGACAGAAAGATTCTGCCCCGACATGAAAAGAACGCGCCAAGTGACACATAAACCAGCCAAGGATGAAGTTCAATCCAAACATACAGTCCAACGACCTCCCCAAATTGCTATTTTCACCAGCATTCAGCAACCATGTTCCTTATCCTTTTTTTTAAAGCCTAATGTTATGTTTGATAGATTCCTTATTATATGCTTTACTAGGTTAGAATTTTGGCGAGGAACTAACCCCCTGCCCGCATGTTGTCGCAAAATATCTATATCCGAGGATTGCCGGATATATGTATTTGATCCATATGAACCCTGCATCAAAACCTGTTTTTCTCGTTGTAGAAGAAAACCATGTCAGGGCTTGTTTGGTAGGCAAGGATTACACTGAATCTATCCAGATAGATAGGGATTTTTATTTAATTTCCGTCAGTCCAAAAGGATTGGGTCTGATCGCCATCTATCCAATCAAGCACCGCAAGGGATTAGCCATTCATTATTTTTCCTAAGAGCTTGGGAGAATGGATGAACGGTAAAGTAAGGATCAAAGAGTTCAAAAGTTTTTCTCCAAATAACAGTTTAAAAGGTTGCAAAATTCATCATATATAGAACAAGTAACAACACATTCTTTTTTTTCTTATTTGATGTTCTTTTTTTCATGCTGACATTTTTCTTTAATTGTCTCCAGCCCAAAATTCTTGATAAAACGAATGGAATGATCAAGTACGCTATAGTTGTCTCTAGTGCGACGTCGACGGATTTGTAGTGCTGGAATCTTCGTTGAATGGCTGCGAATGTAATGCTAATGCTACCCAGCAGATTAGGGTAGTTGTATTATAAGTTGTATTTAAAAGAGCTTCTGTTTCATATATTTTATGATTAATACTAACATTTTAACATTATGGTCTATTTATGACATGTATCTTAGAAAGAGAAATATACATGGATCGATTTCGGTATTAAGACGTACGTCTTGGTTTATGTGATTAAAGTCATATCTTGTTTAGGATATGGTATCACCCTCTCCCCTCTTTAATAAGACTACCACGTCACTTTTTTATTTAATTATTGTTTTAGATACAATCGATGTTATTGTATTACGACTAGCTGCCTAGAATAACTGACCGTGTGTTTACTTTTATTTCTCTAGCACTTTTACTGTAACCTTGTCATGACAACTCGAAAGAGAGGGAATTTTGTAGCACTTTTACCGTATCACTGTATGACAACCATAAATTCTTCGACTTCAAGAATCAAGATTAAATAGCTACCTCACCATTCAACAATTACGTAGCAACAAATCTTCCCCTGCCAGTCTGCCACCACTCCAGTTCTCCGACGGATCAATAGCACTTTAGCTGCACTCCATGTATCTGCCAGGTGCAAAAGCACCCAGTTAGTAATACTCTTTTATGAAATGTACATCACACTCTTGCAGCAAGATTTAAAACACTGAAATATTTATGGTATTAATTACAAAAAAATATGTCAGAAACTACAACCTTTGTTCTTTTGTACTTGTCGTCCTTGCTAACTTTTCAATATGCTTAAGGAATTTAAATTTGTCACGTTGAAATAATGTTTATAGCTTTGTCATAAAAAACACTTCCGTACCATTTTTACAATAACTTCTGCTAACATATAATTAAAAAATAAAGGTCAAAAGTGTGCATCAGAGACCAAGTGGATGTCCAAAAATGACAAGTACGTAAAAGAGAAGAGTACTTTGACATTTAAATTTCTTATATTTAATTATGAAACTTTAAAAGAAATAACCTTTTTAATATTCTAACAGAGCCAATTTTTCATTAACACGGTAGATTTTTTTTTCTCAAGCACGCACCAAAGTGCTTGCCATTTTGTATTAGAAGATAAAGCGTCGAAGAAAACGAAAAGAGACGCTAGGATACATGAGGAGAAAATAGAAATCAGCACACAGCAGAAGCAAAGAACTAAGGAGCTACAAACTCAGAATGTAGGGTGAGGGTTAGAGTTAGATTGGCGCTATGGACCGTCCAGCGGCCTAGCGTGCTGCAGTAGCTTCCTGAGTGCTTTGGCCCCGACTTGCATGCGGCAGCTGGCTTCGCAGAGGATTTCATCAACGAGGGCCGGGCTGTGCGGAGTAGCTCCGTTGAAGATACAATCGTTGAGCAGTCTCCAAATGCTCCAAAGCGTTAGGAGTATTAGCGACCTCGCACCTATCATCCTATCAAACCCGGTGTGCTCAGCTCCGTCCATGAACCAGTCCTTGAATCGATCATCTAGCTTTGGAGTGATGGACTGTAAGCTGAACTTAGATAGGAGGGAATGCCAGACCTGCCTAGCAAACGCAACTCGTGAGAAGATGGGAAATTGATTCATCTATTTGATCACAGAAGGGGCAGCGGGCGGGGTAAGGGAGTCCACGCCGAGCGAGCCTGTCCGCTGTCCAGCATCGATTGGTCACACCCAAAAATGCAAAGACTTTGCATTTTAGAGGTGCCCATCGCTTCCAAATTGAGTGCGCGGCCGGAGAACGAATCATGCTGGCAAAAAGGGCAGTGTACGCCGACGAAGCTGAGTACTGACCAGATGCCGTCCACCGCCAAATAAATGGGTCTTGCGATCCTGGGGTCAATAGGGAGTCATCCAGCAAGTTTGATAGATGGATGAATTAACACGGCAGATTCATCTATGCTTTATTAGGTAACACTACAAGGTATATATTCCGGCAAACTCTTATGAAATAGTATGGTGCCATTGATTCTTTCCCTTAGAAATGACGAATGAAAGGGAGATGTGTTTATTCTGTTATGACTGCGGTGACTAAAGGTAGAAAAGTGAACTCAGGGCATAAAATCTAGCAAAGCCCAATCAGACAGAATGTTTCTTTCTACATGCAGATATATCATATCATAGCATGTAATATAAACTACAATTTTTTCCTGCCCAGATGTCAAATTACCATCTCTCAGTTATTTTTTTCTATAATCAAAACAAACTCTTATTTGCCCACGAAAATCAAGAACATGATAATATACAACTTACACAAAATCTCTACCATAACTTGAGTACGAGAAAACTACACAGATTTTGCATTAGATGAAATTTAACCAGGGCCACATAGACATAAATACCTTTCTTTAGCTGAGGGGGATCTCCATGAGTGGATATCCTCCACTTCTCAAAAGAGCACCTCTTTTGACCATGGTGCCCCCATCTATCATCTTCTCATGCTTTTATCTTCTCCGTTGGCCGGCCAGGGGATATTCCTATCCGCACTCCAATCGATGAGTGCCACAATTGCAATTCACAAATGGAGGAGATAACACCCTGCTGAATAAACCACACACATCCAGTGCCCCAAGCGAGAACATAATGTTGACTTTGAGTGCAAGAAAATGAAATTCTCTACTGAGCATGGAGCAATGGACAAATCAATCTCTTCTATGAAGCATTTATTTGAGGCTGAAGGATCATAGTTCCATACCAAGTGGCAACCTGACATTAGTAAGACAACTGCTATTACATAGCCCAAACATGAAGCAAGGAACATTATCCTATAACTTCGGACAGACAGTACCTAAATCAGGCCTGATGAAGACAACAGAAAAAGGAAATAGAAGAGACTGATGAAGCTCGAGTAGCAATTATGATGAGATTCGAAACCCTTTGTCAACACAAACTTGGGGTTATTAATAGGGATTTTGTTTTTAAATCATTTATGAGTTTGAAATCACCCAAATAAAGGAAGATTATTAAACGTGAACATTTTTCATGATGAGCAAACTCGCAGAAGTGTTCCTAATACCAACACTGAATAAAATCCTGACTGCAATATGTTTTTGAGAATTGGCCAGCTTATTAAGCTCTAATAAGCTTACTTTGAGTTACTAACATGCTTCTTTTGATTCTGAAAAACCATCATTCCTTTGAAACATAACATTTCATTCCATACTATCTTTCAGAAAAAATTGGAACCATGCAGAATTCAGCTACGTACCAAGTCCCGTTGTATATGGACTGAAAGGAAAGCAGGCTGATTTTTTGTTTTTTAGTTTCTGGCCATATAGCAGCGTCTGTACCTTTGTTGAATGGTTAATGGTGTTCCATCCGGTAATCGAGAAACTGGTGCGAGTCATCTAGATATAACAAGTCTAACAATAACTGGTTCTATTCTGGCTCTAGACTGAATGGAGCCAATTGTTAGCACACCTTAGAACCCAGTTGCGGGCACGACTACAACTCATGGAAAAGAAGAGGAGATTATACCAAGATAGGGATATCAAAGGGCCCCACTTTTCACTTTCCAATGATTCTTTGGGTGACCCACACAAAATGGCCTCCATATATTCCATCCCAGCCTTCCCTGGCATTGCAATATAATGCAACTCTTTGCATGCTCCATGACTCCAAGCTGCCTTGTCCTAATGTCTTAATAGTTCTCCACTAGGACCTCGAGTTTCAAGGCCCAACCTAACTCTCCAATCCAAAACTTCAATAATGACTGCAGAACCAGAGGTTTGTGAGCTCATCAATCTCTATTACTCAACTCATTTTTCTTCTCATGCTTGTGAATTAGGGATTGGTTTAGTTTCTGATGATGTAACCATGCAATCTATGTAACTACAATTATATCAAGTTCAGTGGTATGTAGGTCTGCATCATGACGCAATGACGTTCATCTCCATGAGCACATGTTTCCTTCTCTGTGGCTGTACTAATCTATCTACGTGAACCTGCAGACACCGCGAATAACAGAGCTTCATGTAAGGATGGACTGCAATGGCTGCGTGCATAAGATCAGAAAGACCCTGAGTGGCATTGAGGGTAAGCAATTCTGATCCTTCTATACAAAAACAGTTCAGTTTCTTTGACTCCCCTCATTCAGTCATCCAGTTTGGCATCTGAAGTACATTTTGGTAACATCTAGAGAATCTTTTGGCGAGAACATCTAGAGAATCATTCGACTGGAAGCTTGTATACAACATCTCAGACAAACTATGAAATGACTTTGTGCAGGTATTGGCGAGGTCTATGTTGATCAAGCTAACCACAAGATCAGAGTGGTGGGGATTGCTGATCCTGAGAGGATTGTCAAGGCCATCAGGAAGACCAAGAAGGTTCCTACGATCTGCTCACACACCAACCCTACAGGCGAGGCTCAGCCTCCGGAGCCACCCACAGAAGGGGAAGCCGCGCCGCCGCCTGCCGACCCACCAGCCGACGCGCCGCCGCCTGCCGACCCACCAGCCGACGCGCCTCCACCTGCAGAAGCAGCACCGGCGGAACCCGCACCAGAAAACAAAGAGGCGCCACCGGCTGAAACCCTGGCCACCGACGCCACCGTGATACACATGGTGCATGACTACCCATACAGCCACCATGTGCACAGGGAGCACTGGCTAAACCATCCTGGCAACATGCATGGCATCAGATATGATGCTGCACCGTATTATGCCGCACATAGCTATAGCCACAGGCCAAGTCCTTACATATCAGAGTACGGACATGTGGGCTCTCCTGTCCAAGAAGGAAGATATTACAGCCATGACTACTATCCAGCTGCTAGAGGGAAAGGAGATGGAAGCCAGATCACTTCAATGTTCAGTGATGAGAACCCTAATGCATGCAGCATAACATAAAAAGAAGCAATTCGCATAAGGAATTTGTTTCTGTAGACCCTTTCGGCGAAAGAATGTCACAGAGACAGGTTTTGCTTTTGCCTACGAAGAACTAAAAAAATGGATAGTGTTTATTGTTAAGATGTAACGTGGGATTTGTGTAATACAGTAAGAGGGAAGTGAGATAACGAACGGGGAATAATAAGATGCTTAACTTGTAGTGGGAGATGATTTTCCTGGCAATCACCACTATTTTTTTATCCATCCATCTCAGAGAATCTCACAAAGTTGTGGTCTCCTGTGTGTGGTAAAAGGAAGTGGCACAAATGTCATATTGTTTCCTGGCCATGTTTAACATTTTTCCTGTCTAGCATGATCGAAATAGATACCTTAGAATGTTAATATATCTGATTCGCATCACATAAATTAGAGATTTTCTTTGAAGATCAAAACCAAAACGAACTTGTTTGAAAGCAAAAGACACATCTCCATATGGGCAGCAAAATCCAGCGCTATTCGGATGCACTTTGCTATGCGGAATTTCAGAAAATGTTCTACTATATCAAGTTCAGAGGGAAGTATAATTCTTAGATCAATTGATAAAACAAATACAACAAACCCGCCCATGAACACAGGCAAAATTGCTGAAGCCTGATTTTCATCATCAACTACTGAACCATCTGATTTAACCCAAATTTTTAAAACTGCTGAAACAACTCCCTAACCCAATATCTCAACAATTCTAGTTCCCCCGCAGCGCTGCGGGGGAATTCTGACCTCGTGAGGTGGTAACAGGCATGACAGATATCAGGATTCAGGATAAGCAGCCAATGTGAAAAGTTATGTCACTGAACAAAGCACAAGCATGATACACCCTTTTATACTGAGTTTACCAAGACATGGAAATATGGAAATATTGGACTGTTGGATCTTAACATGGCTTGCTGTTTCCAATTCCACCTACAAAATTCACGACGTCATATAATAAAACTAGGACTTGCGCTTTTTTTTTAATACAGAACTAAGAGCAAAGAGATGATTATTGGATGCAGGCAAATATATGACTCTATTATACCAACTTTGAGCATACTAAAATGAGAATGAGGTTCGACATTGTATATGGGAAAAAGTCTAGTGTGCTCCTCCGAGTATTGTGTGGTTTACTTAAGCCCCCAAACTCTTGTTTTGTTCAATCAATCCCTCAATTATTCCATTACCAGCAAACTAGCCCCCTAACCCAATTAGATCGTTCCTTTAGTGGCTTTTGCTTGCTTGACTAAATTAGCATTGACGTACCATGTTAGCAGTCAAACACACGTTGCCTGGGCTCGACCACACCTTGCCTCGGACTTGTCAGCACAGGTGACAGGCAATCACCGTGCCGCGTTGTTCTCCGCCTTCCTTTGTTGCTGCGCCCGCTGCTCGTCTTTGTTGCATTGCCGGTGACGCATTTGCTCGAGCAGTTGGCGTGCAGACAGGCACGGACGAGGTCGCATGTGAATAAGTGGACCTGGCGCCTGCGATGCGAAGAGCACAGGGCCGCCGCGCCTTCGTCTCGCCGGCCCCGATGGCTCTCTACCTCGCCCTGCCGTGCGCCTCGTCGCGTTAGGCTGCGCCACCTCAGCTCGCCTTGGGTCGTCGACCGACGCCTCGCCTCGCCGCCACAGATTACCGCTCGCCGTCTTGTCCTGATTGAGCTGAGGAAAACGCTCCTTGTCGACCCACCTCGATCGTTTCGGAGCCTTGGCCGCTCCGTTCGTCCTCCACGCGTCTCCTTTCTTTTACCGGAGTCCAGAAGCCACCTGCGAAAGGAGCTGCTTTCCTGGCCTCTTCCCCTCCCAAACTTTGAATGCTCCTTCACCAATCACCATCCCATCTCGAGCTCCCTGTGCACTGCTCTCACCAAGTTTTCCTCGCGCCACTCGCTGCTGCGTACGCAGTGGTCCATCTCCGCCTCCTCTGCATTTCTCCCTGAGCGCGGCTCGTGCGCCTTCCCTCTTGTCGAGGAAGACGCTTGGAAGGCGACACCGCTGCTACTGAGGATGGGGTGGTGGCAAGAATGCTGCAGGTGAACTCGTCGGTGGCGGTGATGGACGGCGAGTGGAGCTGATAAGATGGCTGATGTTGCATGTGCATTGGTGATGTTGGGATAGGTGATTATTTTTGTTGTTGCCAGAGGCAGACATGGATGTTGTTGCGATGCTTTTGCGTTGTTGCAATAGTGTCTTTGCTTTTGCCGTGGTTTGAGTTTAGATTTGTTGCATTTATTGGATGTTTTTGTTGCATAAGCTGTCTAACAACAAGGACGCTGTCGGCAGCACTATTTCCTCGACGTCCGCATCACCGAGGGCTATCCGGGCACTCCATCTTCAACAATACGCCGCTAGGGGCAACACTACCTCCTTTGTCGTTTACACCGCTGATGGCATTCCGGCATAACATCGTCCACATTGAAGTAAGCCGTCGATGGCCTTCCGACGCTTCATCCACATCAGCGACGGCCGGCATCCCGGTGTACACGCACGTCCGATGAATTTCCGGCGTCTCATCTACATTAAGATGACAAGTTTACGGGAGAGCAGTGCCACGCGCCAGTGCGGCTAGCGCGAATCTGTGAAACCTTTCGATTTAGTCGGTTGGCACTGCAACAGTTGAAAGGTTGCGATTAGAGCATCTCCAGTAGCATCCCTAAAAAAGATTACCTATCCTTAAAAACTGAAAAAGAGCAAAAACAATGCTCCAACAGTATACCTATCCCGTTTGCTATCCCTAAAATTTTTAGGCTATAGCCTATTTTCTCTCTCCTCGTACCCAAATTTGGCAAACCACATCCCGTAGCCTAAAAACGCGAAAACGAAGGCGGGAGAACCCAACCGACCCGAGCGGGAAAAATCCTCCCGCGTGTCGCCGCTGGAATCCTCCCGCGCGCCCACGATTCCCGCGCCGCCGCCGTCAGAGCTCTCCCGCCACCCACCCCGCGCGCCCTCCCCGCCCCACCCCGCCGCCGTTCGCCGCCACCGCCCGTCGTCCCTCGCCTCCCGCGCGCCGAGCCGCCGTTTGCCTCGCCCGCCGTCCTCCCTCGCCTCCCGCGCGCCCACCCCTCCCGCGCCGCCCGCCGCCGGAGCTCGCCCGCCGCCCTCCCCGCCCCACCGCCGCCGCCGCCGCCGTCCACCGCCCTCGCGCGCCTCGGTGCTCGCGGTCCCCGCCGCCACGCCTGGCCTTCTCCTCCTCCTCTTCCTCCTAGGCGACCGGCCATGGAAGCCCTCACCGGCGGCGCAGCACCACCTCCACCTCCTCCCGCCGCTCCTACCCGGCCGTCGGAGGCCGCGCCTGCACCGAAGAAGAAGGTGTGCCGCCACCTCGGGTTGACGGCCGTCGCCGCGCCCGTTTCCGCCGCTGCCCCGGTCGCGCCCATGTCCAGCGTTGTCGCCCCCGCTGCGCCGGTGCTCGGCGTCGCCACCCCGCAGTCGGTCACCGCCGCCGCTGTCCCGGTCGCCGAGGAGGCCGCGGCCTCCCTCCCAAGTGGACGCCCACCGCGGGACCCCGCCAGTGCCGCCTCTGGGCGCAGGGAGCGAGGCGGGAAGCGGCTGGTGAAGCGCGGGGCGCGTCCGTTGGCCGTGGACACCGCCGCCGCTGCCGTTGTCTTCTCGCAGGAAGCCGACAATGTCACCCCGTCTACTCCCGAGTCCCCCACGGTGGCTGCACAGGCGGTGTTCGATGAAATGCCACCAAGGTATGAATTGTTCTCGTTTCCTTTTTTTTTGCTCATTTGATTGCACGGTACGAATAAGAGTTTGAATTTGATTGCACGGTATGTAGTATGGACGACGTATCGTTTCTCAACATGATGGATAGTGATACATTTGACAACAATTCATCACCGCTAGCGTTTAATTTGGATGGACTAGTTGAGGGGGAGGGTTTTGTGGATCCAAGTCCGAAGAGGGGATCAAGGCAAGCCAATTACACGATCGATGAAGACGTGGCTTTGGTGAATGCATGGCAGGCCATCACTCTTGATCCTATCTCGGGGGTTGAACAAAGTGGCAACACATATTGGGAACGTATCCATGATCACTACCATCGCAACAAGAAGAGTGGATGTGGTGAGCGATCACGTATCTCTCTCACACATAGGTGGCAAACAATTCAAGATTCTTGTAGCAAGTGGGCATCATGTGTGGAGCAAGTGAAGCGTCTCAATCCAAGTGGCACCACCGATACTGATAAGGTGATGAATTGTTTGCATTTCTCAATTCTTTGCATTTGTCAATTCTTTGCATGATGTTCAATTATTTGATTTGTTGTTTTTGCTTGATAGGAGATCATTGCTCAACAATTGTACAAGAACTTGAACATGAAGAAAGGGAGCAAGTTGGGAGGAAAGGGGTTTGCCTTGATGCATTGTTGGGTGTTGCTCCGACATGATGAGAAGTGGAAAACAAGAAACAATGAAGTGCCAAACAAGAAATGCAAGACCACTAGCTCCAACTCTCCCGAGACCGTCCTTGATTCCGAAGATAGTAACTCCGATGATGATGGTGGTGTAAAGAGTAGTCCCACTCCTAGCTCGGCCACACCATCAAACAAGAGGCCTCCGGGGAGGAAGAGTGAAAAAGAGAGGTTGAAGAAAGGGGGAGATAGTGCATACTCGGACACACTTGAGAGCTTGATGACAACAAGGAAGGAGCTTGCCGCAGAGAGGAAAGAAGAGAAGGCGGCAAGATGGATTGAGCTTAAAGAATTAGAGGAGCGCCGGATTGCCTTCGAGGAGCGGAGGGTGAGCATGGCGGAGCGCCGAATTGCCATTGAGGAGAGGATGTTGAGGAGCAAGCAAGAGAAGCAAGAGCAAAGGCTTATGTTCATGAATCCAGAGGGCCTTGATGCGAAGGGGAGAGCCTACTTCGAGCTTATGCGTGATCAAGTTTTGGCTTCCAAAGGCGGCGGCTACATGGCCTTCAATGCCGGGTTCATGGGTGGTTATGGTGGGCATGGTGGTGACCATGGTGGTTATGGTGGCAATGGTGGTAGCTCAAGTGCCATGGGTGACGATGGGCGTACATGATGGATGAACTATGCTTGTTGATTTGGTTAAAACTTGTCTTGTGGGACCTATTTTTTGGATGAACTATGCTTGTTTAATTTGAATTTGAATTTCTAAATTTATGACTTTGAAATGTATTGAATTTGTGAGCGACATGATCATATTTGTTTCAATTATCTTGTGATCAATCCTAGTGATTGTTTGAAGTGTGCACAATAGAGAGATATAGGCAAATGAAAGATAGGTAAGCAGTTTTAGGTAAGCTGTTGGAGAAGAGCAAAAAAAATTTCTAGAATTCTTCTCTCTCCTATACCTAAAACCACTTTTAGGTAACCAAATATACCAATGCTATTGGAGATGCTCTTAAGCACTAAGGCGGTTAGTTAGTTAATTAGTAAAGTAGTTAGCTATTTAGTTAGTTAGTTAATTAGTTAGTCAGTTAGCTATATAGTTAGTTAGTAATTAGCTGGCTGTAGTGATGAAACCTAGCGTAGCTTTTGGACTAATCTGTTGATTAGTTCCTGTCTTGCCACCCGACTTCGCTAGGAACAGGTAATCTGTTGTTTAAGTATAGTGGTTAGACGATTTAAGAGAATCTAAAAGAAAATGTCCTCCAAGCATTTATCGCCTCTGCCCCAATTACATTCCGTCGTCTCAGGTAGTGTTCTCTTAGAATCTTTGGAGCTTGTGGTATAGGCATAAAACTCAGGAGCCTCGAAATAAAACATATAATGGCTCGCGTCGTAAACCTACAACGCCTATTTAGGCTCGCCATCTATTTTGTGCCATATAGGTTCCAAGGGCATGATGGGAATTCCCAGTTCTCGATAGTTCGTAACTCATAGAAAAGGGGGTGAGACCCTAAAGTACCTAATATCCTGTTAAGCGTATATGTTGCTACTATTCCCAAACCCTCATTAGAGCTCGAGAATACTCCCACCTAACCCTGCAGCCGCTGTATCCCCAAATAAAGCTAGAACCAGGAGTACTTCTGCGTCGCTAAGACAACAACTAAAAGAAACCCTAAAACGCTTAGTCTTCCGCTAAAAGGAAAATGCCTGTCTATATTTCGCAAACCCTAGCAATCGTCCGAGGCATTGGAACCCTAACGTGGCAGAAGCCTCCCAACCGAAAACACCCTTGTCCAACATTTTAAAGCCCCATGAAACCACAATAACTAATCCAACGCATAAGTTTAACTTTCCAGTGCCCTAAATCCTAGCTCGACAAGATCTTCACCAAAAACCCTAACGACAGTGGCATGTCAAAATTGTTTCCGAGAACCTTGAAACCCTAGCGCGACAGAAACGTAAGGTAGATGTTCTGTCAGGATAACCTAAAGCCCGATTTTATTATCCTAAAAAGCCCCTGCCGCCACGGCAGCTATTTCTTCTGTCGCGGTAAGCTCTTGTCGCAGCTCCCCTGCCTCGCCGCGATAATTTCTCCCCGCCGCGGCAGCCCTTTTTGTCCAGCGTGGCAGCACCGCGTCAAGCCATTCTCTGCCGCGACAAGCTAGTTCCCCGCCGCGGCGAGCTAAGCCCCTACCGTGGCAGCGCCGCGACAGCCTCCCTCCCGCCGCGGCAACTGCCGTTGTCATTTCCCTCTGCCACGGCAAGCCTCTACCACCGCCGCTTTGTTCCTACCGCAGCAAAACCTTGTCGTTGCTGCCTATCTCCTGCCGTGTCAAGCTATCGTCGCCTGCCACTTTACTCCTACCGCGGCAGCGAGCCATCTCCGCGCCCTGTTTATTTTCTGTAGCTCCTTAGAATCAAGCAGTTTGTCAAGAGCGTTATGATTTCATGTGCTGTAGTTTCTGATTCAGGGTTATTTGGTTCTTCCTTGCATCGTTGATTTATTCGCCGTTCTTTTCGACGTGTAGATACAACGTTAGGAATTATCGCGCGAAGGAACTTGGACAACTGCCGGATTGAATTCAAGACCGAGCCCCGGACAACTCGCCAGGCAAGCTCTCCTTCCTTGATCATGTTGAATCCCATGATTGTGAACTATGCATTTTGTTTGCAAAACATGCATGCTATGTGATAGAAAACGATATTTTATGTAGTAATAGCTACATCCGATATGGTAGAAACCCTAGACCGATTCCGTTCCTTGTCGCCCTAAGGAATACATATGTTCCGAAAGAAATATCGAAAACCTAGGTGTAGTATATACATATATATATCGCTTAGCCATGCAGTAGTAAATCTAGGTTTTGCAAAAATAAACAGATCCCGGAATTCTCGTATGAGATAAACTTGGGATGGATCGCTGTGACCGATGGAGAAGAGGTCACGGTATAATCCACGGGTTGGATGTTCGAAGGGTAGTTTTTGTAGAGCAAAAACAAAACGGAGATGTTTTGGATCCGGGTTAGAAATGAAGGGCGTGAGCAGGAAGGAATAAAAGCGAGCTAAGACCCAGTGGGGCACTCGCGGTCCGTGCGACGGACAAGGTGTGGAGTCTTTCTCGGATCACTTAAGGACCGTGCCTACCGTGCCGCTAAACCAGATTCACCCCGTACGTCCACATGTCCTTTATGGGAAGGACTTGACCTTTACCCCGTCGAGTGCTAGTATCTGGACCCGTGGGAAGTAAGAAGTGTGTGCTAGGTAGGACGATGGGCCCCTAGAGAATTCTCACGACGCTATTTGCGACAAGATTCCTAGATGGTGAGGCCAAGGCGGGTGTGAGGATTCGACACAAAGATGAGAATAGTCCCACTTTAGAATTTGCGATCGATGCAAAAGGGTAAAGATTGGGTAAAACATCTAGCGGGTCCAGCTCTAGTATGAAACGGGTGAAAAGTCTCGTTGTACAAACCCTGGACACATGCGACGCGTAGCATGCCCAGGGGGAACTACATCTTGTGGGTAAAGCCGTACAACCTCTGCAGAGTGTTAAAATCTATTCGAATAGCCGCGTCCTCGGTCATGGACACAATCTGGTAAGGCCACACAACCGGTTAGACTATATGATGACATGTGGGTCATGGGATTAAGGACGCATTGCCTGATGGGCATGCAGAGTGAGATGGGAGAGCCTCGTGTAATGCGATTACACGGGAGGTGTGGTAATGAGTGGGACGCTGTTCTACCGGAGTGTAGGAACAGCTATCTGAGGAGAAATGAGGTATTGTCGGACGTCGTTCTACCTGTGGGTAGGAACGGCTATCTAATGCAGATGAATGGCCGATCCCGTAGTGGACGGCCGAATTGCAGGTATGTTATTATGACTGGCTGATTGGTATGACTCGGCAAGGCCGAGGTTGTTTTTGAAAATGAGCTTTTATCATCTAGTTAATTATTTCAAATGAAAACTTACATTTCCGCACAATTACGAGACATAGGCTAGAGCCTCTTTATTGATTTCCCCTGTGCATGCATATCTCTGTGATATTCCCCCTGAAGGGAGCTTGCGAGTACATTCAATGTACTCACCTGGCTTGTTGATTTGGCCAGACGAAGAAGACATCAGTTCCGGAGATACGATCACGATCGCGAAAGCTAGGGCGTAACCCCAGTCAGTTGCCTGTCGGGTATGGCATACTGATGGGCCCCATCCCGCTGGATTTTCCGCTGCAGACTTATAGCCGTTGGGCTACAGGTATCAGATTACCGACCTTAACGGTCTATTTAATTATTTACGCATGTATGACAATGATATACAGGTTAACTCGTGTGTATCGGCTACTGATCCAGGGACCGATACAGTAATCACGAGGGAGTATTCGGCTTAAAATCCGGGTACGCCACAGAGATGGCATCGGGGCCGGCTGCGGCGGCGCCGGGGGCGCCTCGAGGCCAAAGCCGGGTGTAGGCGGGGGCTCGGCGAGCTCGCCCGTGGGCTCGGAGGCAGGGACTTGGAGGGCGACCGGCGGCGGTGGAGAGCTCGGGCATGGCGCATAACCGTGGATGGGGCACCACGTTGGGACACCAACCGGATCGGCGGCCGGGGCGGGCCACGGGCGCCATGGCGACGAGGTCCGCGGAGGGGCGGCCGCACCGTTTGCTGAGGCCGTGGAGGAGGCGCGCGCCATGCCCAGGAGGCGGGAGGGCGTGCCGGTCCTTGCTGCGATGGTGGGATGACGCGGGCGGTGCCTCCCGTGATCATGGCGACGGAAGCCGAGGCCGGGGCCACGGCATCCATGGCGGGGAGCAAACCGCCGGCGACGACGAGCGACAGAGCGGTTGCGGCGGCGAACATCCCTGAGAAGGCGAAGGAGAAGCGCGGTGAAGAAGTGAGACATCTCGATTCTAACCTCTCTTCTTCCTTCTTGCTTCTGGTTCTTTGGTGTGTGCTCTCGGTAGAACTTCTCGTGCTGATAACGTGTTGTGAGTAATCGAGACAGAGTATTGATACCAAAATGATTGTGATTCTTGTATTAATCTCAGATGTTTGATTACATATATATACACATGAATAGACGGCAGTTGCTTTGCCTAATCCTCATTTAACAAATGTTAATTGTGGTTATCTGAAGTTGATCAATCGACGCGTCTCTTCCAGAGGGACGCCTGTTCGCAACAATTATAATTTCTTGCGGCTGGCTGAGTGGGTACCTAAAATGCTATAGGCTAATAGTGTTTGTAAAACTGTGCTCGACCCTATTGCCGCGTTGAGCAAACTGCTAGGTACTAAGGTAAGTGTGTGTTTTCGGCGAGTTCTCCAAAGCTGCTTTGTGTTTGATGTTCTTGAAGCCTAGTTGTCACAATATTCAGGTGTATCTAGACGCGCGGTAGGAAACGGTCAGATCCAACTTTTAAAACACTAAAACTAAACTTGTATCCGCATGTTTCTAACTTCAATCATGTCTAGTGGAAGGAGTAGCATTGGTCCTGTATGATTGTTAACCTATCACGGTTTCACCTGTAGAACTGAAGCCACTCGGTTGGCAGCCATCAGCAACTGTTCCAAGCAATGCCATGCAGTGCCCCAGCGCAGCACCACCTCTCCTACGTCACCCAACCTAGGACGACCCGGGAGGCACCGCCGCCACCACCCCGAGATCTTGACCTCCCTGCCTCCCCTCGCTGGCATTGGCGCCGGCGTGGCGGCAGGCCCCGCTACCAAAAGTGGCTGGGTCTTTTTCTCGTCCGCGCGTGGCCGCGAGATCCTTCGGTATTGCTCACAGTGGCGTGGTTGCGAGGTGTGTGCATGGCTGTGGCTTATCTCCGGTGGCGGGGCCTTCTCTCCAGCGACACAACAGTGGACCCTTGAGGCATGAGGGCGGAGTCCTCGAATCTGGAGCGTACGCCACGGCCCCGCTCCAGATCTGACCGGACTTCATGGTGGCTGAGCCCGGCAGCCAGGGTGGGTGCCCGGTGTGGCAGCCATGGGAGAGGTGGCGGCGTCCAGCTGCGCAGCGTGGCCCCTAGTGGTCTCCGCAACTTCGCGGTGGAGCTGTGGCTGGTAGCTTTTGACGCGCACAGAGCTGTCCTTCGGGCGAACGGCATGAGATGGCGGGGCGCATTGTCCTCTGATCTGGAGATTCCACGTGCAACCGGCTGTTTGATTTGGGGTGGGGGCCTCGGATGGTCGTGTGGTGGCTGGGCTCTGTTGGCTTTGGGCCCAAGGATCAGTCACCATGAAACAAATTCTAAAACACATGAACACAGATACTTCGTTTAAGGCACCTTTTGTGTCTTTTTTCTTTTTATTTCTTCTCACAAATCTGATACAATAGTATAGCCTACATGTATATATACACGACTTAGGGCTATCTAGCAATCCGACTAGAACATGAGCACGTACTATTATGGCTCAGAGTCCATTTCTAAACCAACATGGACAGGTGCTACTACAAACAATGAACTAACCAATCGATCTCAACTTAAATACATACAAGTTTGATTATTTCTAATAATCTCCCCTTAATTCAAAATTCTCAACTCACCGACTGTCTCCCTAGTCTTGAATTGTTTCAGGTTCACGACTCGTCGAGTCAACTCAACTCAACACATGATTTGGACTACTAGTCAAACTGCTGCAACTAGCGTGATACATGCAGGCTAGACACATCATATGGCATACCTGGTTTTAACGACTGGATAACCCTTGTATTTCCTATACTGTTCCCATGATCAATAGCCAGTACCCATAAGTTATCTTGAATATCATTGTCATACATGTTCATATAAGATATTCTTACATAAATAGACCTTCATGGTTGATGACTTACACATGTAACATCTTGGCTAAATTCTAAGTCTACATTAGAAAAACAAGCGAGGTACATAAATGGACCTTCATGGTCGATGACTTACACACGTAACCTCTTGGCTAAATTCTTAGTTTGCAGCAGAAAAACAAGCGATGTAGTGGCCCACCAGTAATGCCATACCCTACAAGCAACCGATTTGGGTTACTCCCTAGTATTCGTAGATACTGTTTTTGTATCTGGATTAGAAGTCTTCGTCGTCTGACCAAATCAACAAGCCAGATGAGTACATTGAATGTACTTGTAAACGTCCCACAAGGATAATATAACGGCTATTTTCATGCTTGGCTATGTCAAGAAAGTGGCTCTATGCTATGTTGCATATTGTCCGAGAATGTAAGTTTGCATTTGAAATACTAGTAAGGGTAGCAAGCATTTGAAAAAGAATAGTGTGGTAAGCATAAAACATCATAGTTTTCAATCAACGAGTAGCAACCAAAACACCGATAGTTCTGACTATCGACTCACATCATTATCCACCATCCCGAACCACTCCCTCGTAGTCTGGTGTAGGTCATACTTCTACATCTCCCTGTACCTCCCTCGTAGCTCATACTACCAACTATGGGCAGTTCATGCTCCACACCTTTAATCCCATGTCCCACATTTTGAAATTTAAAACATAGTCTAACCAACATGTGGCCTAACCAAATTGTGTCCATGACCGCGGACGCAACTATTTGAGTAGATTTTAACACTCTATAGAGGTTGTACGGCTTTGCCCACAAGATGTGATTCTCCCCTGTTGTCAAGGCCTGATGAGTACACTTCACAAGGCGTACCGGCTGGGATGTCACAATGAGACTTATATTTCGTCTAGCCTTAACGATGAACCCGCTAGATGAGCCATTCCTAGCAATTGTCTTCCATCGCAAAACCATGACACAATGTTGATTCACCTTTGTGTTGAACAACTTCCTACGCTAAACCACGAGATGGCCCTTTGGAGCTAAACCACTCTCTTACACTTTCCACCTATCGCCTATGAATTCATATGGTAGTACTAAGCATAATACTGGGTCAAGCCCTTCCCACAAGGGCGTGTGGACGTACGATAAGAAATTGGGTGAGCAGCACTTAGGTTTGGTCCTTGATTGATCCGAGTAAGACTCCACATTCCATCATTATTTTCAAGCCACAGAAGGCTATATTATAACCATGGCACAAAAGGCTGCATCAACTAATCGATGTTCCCAAACACCATATTATATTCCCCACCAGAATCCAAATCATCTCCATTTTATTTTGTTTTGGAGTTTCGAAATAAAACCACTTTTGAAACATTCGTTGGACAATCACTGTCACCCAAAGATTCATCTCACAAAATGATTCCAAGTGATCCACAACTCTTTGTTAAAACTTGATTTCTACTGCAGGTCTAAGCCATGGTATATTCATATATTTTTACCTAGGTTACCACTAGTGCTACCATGACTAGTGGAAAATAATCCTAGGGAGATAAATAATATTTGGCAAAGCTAGGTTACATGCAATAAAAGGTCAAAACTATTGCTAATATCAAATAGCGGGTAATATCATATAGCATGAAAGTTTCACAAACAAGATAATATGTTTGAAATATATGGGTCCAACATGATCAAGGTGGGAAGCTTGCCTGACAAGTAGTGGCCCTGGTCTTGAGCTTGTTTTTGGTACGGCGGCGCTCGTGATCGTCCGTGTGAAAGATCAGAATGTTAGAGACTACACGTTAAAAGACGTTGAACATAAGCACAACATCCAAACAAATCCAACTTACAACCCAATAAAACATAACTCCAACAAGCATGGTATAGTTGGATGGCCTCTGGTTTTAGAGCATGTAATTTACATGATTAGGATTTATATTGCAAAAGTATCACATGTTAAGGTATATTGGAAGGGTAAGGGTTCTTTGCCTTTTAATTGTATCAATGTGAAATTTTTTTGAGTTCCACTTTTATTTAACTCCAAGGGATTGGAGTGTTCTTAGAAGATTTTATTTATAAATTTTACTTACTAGCTAAATGCACGTATGATGCTACGGAATAATAAAAAATGTATTGCGTGAGTCGTTAAACGCTTGTGCCATCATATTCTCCTATTTTGTGCTAAATAACAATTATTCCAAAATGTGTATCAATCGGATTAATGAAAATACAAAATCGTGACATATATCTACCACATTGAATGAATGGCAATTACGATAATTCTCAACAACTTAAGGAGTAGTCTGTGTGAGGTGAACGGACGGTCACCAACTCGATCTTTATAAGAGTAAAGATAGTGTATTGGATGCTATAGCAGGAGATATTCATATAAAGGAATATTTGAATGAATTTTAGGGTTTCATATTCCATACTACTTTTATTATTAAAGATTTAAGTTTCAAAACATTATTGGGGACCAGAGGGTTATATTAGATATATTTTGGAGCTAGGAAAAGAATTAAGTTATTTAGAGACTATTTAAAGGTGATATGTCATATTCAAATTTGAATTTAATTCAATTATGAATTTCAAATATATTTAAAAATGATGAAACTGGTGCTAATGTATAGATCTTGATTTTAGATTAATATAGAAAAATGAATGAGCTCAAGTTTTTCGGATGCTTTGAATTTTTGTTCTAGACTTCCTTTTGAAATTTTGGAATGTCTGAGTTTGTTTTCATAACCTCTGAGTTCGTGTCCTGATTCACTTCATCTGAGGTCTTTTGAAATCTCTGTAGTCTCGAGTGCAATATCGAAGCCTCCAGAAATGTGTACTGTTAATGCCTTGCCAAGGCTATTCAAATCCCGAAAGGTCTGAGTTCCATATCGAAACATCAGGTATTTACCTATGTCCGCTATGCTCTGAAATTCGGAACCTCCGAGTTTTCGTCGATTGTTTCGAGATTTGTTTCTGGACAACAATATTGTTGTTGGTTTCGAAATGTTGGAACCTCTGAGTTCAAAGTTGGAAGTTTTGAGTTCTGCGCTTTTTGCATAACGACTAGTTTTTGAGGGGTTGGCTATATATGCCCCAAGCCTCTTTGCACGATTAACTCTTTGCAAGATCTATTTTCTGCTCTCCTAAGCCTCCTACCACAGTTCCTCAAGCCAAAGCACCATCATTTGTGAGGAAATCTTTGAGAGAGAGGTTGGACCTTAGTCTAGTACCAAGCAAGAGTTCATCTCCAAACCGAATAAATTAAAGTCTGTTAGTCTTAGAGATTGACGTAGAGCAGCGCCAAAGGCTCAAACTTCGATGATAAATCATTGTTTCCCTTGTGATTGTGATGTTTCTGATTTCTTCACACTTGTTTATCTTGCATATCTTGTCTACTAGAATCAGTATGATTTGATTTGGTTACAAGTTTTGATAATCTCCTATTTCCTCCCTTTAGTCGATAATCTTGATCCTTTCATCACGCATGCGAAATCACTACCACATCACTGGTCAACCTGTTTTGAGTGAGGTGACGGACCAAATCTATCCCATTTTGAAATATGAGCATAAATATTGTCTGGTATTGGAGTTTAGGAACCAAAACTTAACTTAGTCAATAGTTAGGGGATAAAAATAAACTTTTTCTCTCTTCTAGAATATAATGCACGTTTAATTTGCTTCGTCGTGTAGACTAATAAATGTTGAAACAGATAATTGAAACAATTGTAGTAAATCATTCAATGCTGCCATAGTAAGGGTACATGAGTAGGAAACAATTAAGTGCAGCTTGAAATGGAGTTAGTGATAGAGGTTTTTGGATTTTCCTTAAGCTTAAATAAATAAAATGTCAAATGAAGCAACTGCCTCAACTAAATCAACTCTCATGGCGCTTGATTTTTCCTTAGTGCAAAAACATGTTCTAAAATATGTACTTTTTAAATGCACTTTTCTTTTTCAAATGAATTCCATGCAATTCCTCTCCTCAAAAAACACACCCTGACATAACTAAAAAGTGACCTCGAGTTCTATGCTGCTACTACTATGATGCTTCTTCTATTTCACTATGTGTATTCTCGGATCATTATACGTACAGACTAAAGTAAACACTAAATTTAAGAAAAATTTAATAAAAAGATAATTATATATATCTCCATTAATAAATAGCACAATCATTTAACTATTTTTAAAGTATTTAAGTAGGCTATAGAGTAAAAAAATTATAATAACTATACTCTTAATATATTTTACAAACAAATATTTTAAAATAAATTATCTTAAAATAAAAACACATGTAGTAAAACGAATGAAGTAGTGTCTAAAACATGTATGGCAGGCAGTATGGTAGCAATCTACTCGTGCATAACACAATGAGCCCCAGTCCGGCCCCGTAGTGCGCAGGAGCTAATTCAAAGTCTTCTCGTTGTGGATGACCAGAACTAACTACAAACTGTTGTGGCCGTTCCTAGAGTGTTCGACCCCACCTCTCGCCGCCTTCCGCCTTTCCTCCTCATCACCCTACGTGACCCCTTTTAGTTTCTCCTCTCCTCTTCTGAGTTATTTAAAGACATCTCCATTCAGAGAAGGAGAGAGAGCAGCCAATAGCCAAAAAGCGAGACAGAGAGGAACTGAGGAAGGCTGAAAATTGAGAGATCGAAGAAGGATGGAGCAAGAGGATTTGTGGTGTTCTTGCTCGCTGAGGCAGTGCAGGATTTGCCATGAGGAGGAGGATGAGGGCTGCTCGAGCATGGAGTCTCCCTGTGCATGCTCCGGCTCCCTCCAGGTATCTATACATGGACTTTTCTTGTTTCCGAGCTGTTGTTCTGCTCAGTTTCTTCTCTTTTCTCCCCCTGGGTATCGTTTCTTGATGGTTGATCTGCGTGTGTGTTCATGTCTTCTGTAGTATGCTCACAGGGGATGTGTGCAGAGATGGTGCGATGAGAAAGGGAGCACCCTCTGTGAGATTTGCCTCCAGGTTTGCAGAGCTAACTCGGCCTTTCCATTTTCTTGCAAAATTTCCATTTGGATGTTTTATTGTCTATTTCTTTTGCTTGATCACTGTTTCCTACTGTTTTATCCATGTAAAAATCCCCTTTTTAGCAGTTCCTCAATTTTTAGGAGGGTTAAGCTGTTGATCATCATCTCACCTCTTCCTTTTCCATTGAATTGAGACCTGTTTGAGTTCTCGAGTAGTACTTATTGTATAAGAGTTGATGTTTCTTTGAGACTAAACTAAGCAATCCTAACCTCTCTATCACATCAAGTACAGTTTTCGCGCAAAATTTTACTTTTGGCCAAAACAAAAGCAATCAACGTTTCATGGAGCTCTCTGCAAGCTTGTTCCTTGCATGGTACTTTTGCCTTTTTTTTAACAACGTGTTTTTGCTGTCAGAATTTCGAGCCTGGTTACACCATTCCTCCCAAGAAAGCTCAAGTTGCTCATGTCACAGTCACCATCAGGTGCCCCCTCCCGTCTTCTCTCTCTCTCATTGGTAAATGGGCATTGGTGCTGGTATGCGCAAAGAGGCTATAGAACGAGGTGGATGTTGAATTAAATTTTTTTAATTCATGCCCAGTGCCATGCAATTGTCATTACCATTACCCAACATACATTCTGATTCCAACCTGGTTGTCGGGATTTAGAATAGTGAGCCACAACCAGTAATTCATAAACTAAATTATTCAGGCAAATAAAGTAGGATCGATCGATTCATCAAAATGCCAATCAAACAGTAGTGGTCCGGCTCATTCTCTTTGACAGTTCTGCAGCATCTTGTTCCTTTAGTGAAGGAGAAAAAGAAAAGAACAAACGAGCTCAGGATATCGTGGGGATCGTGGACAGACTGACTGGTACGTGTGTCCGGGCAAGCTGTTTCGTTAGCCAAGCCAAGTAGCAAGTATCATTGTACCAACCACCTTGTCCTAATTATTCCCTTCATGAGATGGCAGATAAGCTGCCCTGCATTGCACATCTGTACAACCGTGTCCTGTGCTATAGTCTTGCAGCCTTGCAAGTTGTAAGTTGCAAATGGGTCAAACCGACTCTCTGTTCGTACTACAGTACTACAACTCACTTGCAAGTTGTAAGTTGCAAATGGGTCAAACCGTCTCTCTGTTCATACTACAGTACTACAACTCATAATGCAGTGAGATGACAGGAATTGGGCTTCAGGGTCAAAATGTTCAATTCTGTCTAGCTCAGCTACCAAATGTACTATATCACTACCACATGTTAACCTGATGCTTGTGATGCAGAGGGAGCCTGGAGGTCCCCAGGCTGAACTACGACGAGCCGGAGGATGAACCGTTAATCGGACCTGACGTGGTGGCCAGCGATCCAGCCTACGCTGAGTGCGCCCGTGCGGCGGGCAGAAGCGCTTCCTGGTGCCGGTCAGTGACGGTGATGGTACATCACTAACCGAAACTGAAACCACATTGTCAGATTCAGACACGTCTAGTCTCAAACTCTGAATTTTGCTTGTCCATGCAGTTCACGGTTGTGTTGCTGCTGAGGCATCTCATCGGCATGGTGACGGTTGGAGCCGCAAATCAGTACGCGTTCAGCCTATTGACAGTGAGTTTTATCCGTGATTCTGCATGCTTCGCACTGTTCAAAAACGAAAGTGAAATCCATGATTGAGTAGTTGACATGTGTTCCTTTGCTTTGAAGATATACTTGCTCAGAACCAGTGGGATCTTGCTACCGTTCTACATTATCATGCGGCTCATCTCTGCGGTTCAGCACGGGCAGATGCAGTACCGGCTACAGCTGCTCCAGGTTGTCACACCTGAACATTGATTTCTCGTTTTTGGGGTTGACAAGTTCTGACATTTTGCTTGTCCCGCACCTGTTTCTTGCTGCAGGAGCAGAGAAGAGATGCATCGAGAATGCACAGGGCGCATGACCAGGAACGACAAACAGCACATAATTCTTGTCGCTGAACGAAAAGATGAAGTGGTTTTCCTGTAGAAAACTTTCAGGGGAGACAAAGAAGGAAGCATTATTTGTAATCTGTCCAGTATATGTACATACGCGCATTTGTTGCAGCGATGAACGAATCTGCAAATCTAGCTTTGTTACCAGGACCTTGGATGCCTCAAGTCTTTATCATCTCCAATAGACATACATTAGGTAGATGAATTTTATTGACTATCGCCAAACAACAATTATTTTTGTCCAACAATTATCTCAATAAACATACATCAACAAACAAACAATGATATAGTCCATCTTCCCCCCTTATCCATGATATCAAACTATCACGGAGGGATATGAAATAAGAGCACCCATGATAGCAGTCCTGGCTAGATCGACCCACTGACCAGTAAATTTCCTTTTAGCTTCAAAAGATGAGCATGTGGTAGCAACAAAGCCATTCCAGGAAAGAGTAGAGCAGGGATGCAGCACTATCATATTCCTAACAACGAAATGATCCTGACAAGTATACTCCACTGTTCACAGCATCAGCATCATGGCAATAACGTGCAATTGAGAAAATAGGACCAGTGTAAATTGATCTGTGCAAGAATGCATGTAGTACTTTGGTGTGGCAATACTGGTATCGCTAATCAAATTTGTCGTGAACATTCAGCACATCTACATCAAACATGCATGTACGGAAGTGGAAATAATAAGCACATGATAAGACCAAAAACGGTGCCATGTAATCTTGTTACAAGGGCACAATAGTGCCACAAGGGAACAGCCTGACGAGAGAAATGACAGGCAAGTACACCATGGCAAGCTTAACTTCGAAAGTGCAATGAGTTTCTGCAATGTGCACTGTAGTCTATAGTAGTCAGTTGAGAATATCAGGGTGCAGCTCTAGCGCTGAAATGCCCTACAGCCAGATGCAAGAGGACCACCACTAGGGAGCTAGATCTCAGTTCACAAGGAAAGCAAAATGTAATGCATGGTCCACGAGGTCTAATGAAAGTATAGTCTAACAAGCTGTCTACATGAATCTTGGCATTTAGGTGAAGCCAAAGGGGAAATTGACACAACTGACAGAACTCCGTGAAGGCTATGACAGATTAATCTCCTACTCTTGGAATGGTATGAAAAGGAACAAGCAGAGTACTCTGACATGAATTGTCTTAGGATCAATTAGACAAATGGACAGATAGAGAAAAGTATATAAGTTAACAATGACTGTAACATGAAGATTTCTACACCCTAACAAGTAACAACTAGCATATCTGTTGTGGGATCGATGTTTCACTTCGCACATAAAAGCAAACAGTAGCCAAATCCTATCCTAAATACAAACAATTGTTCTACACATACTTGGTTACCTAACACCTTTCGCATCCTAAGGTAATCGAAATTCTTCTTGCCTTCTTAATAGCAAAATATTGATGTTAATTCAATTTCATCATCACTATACACAAAGTTCAGCCTTATTATAGCCTATTACTATTTTGTACAGTTTTTGTCCCCAAGTTTCTCGAAACGGCATTTAGTTTCACTACATAAAACTTTGGGCAAAGTTAATCAATAACTATATTAATTAAACAAGGAGGAATCTCCTTTTCGTACACCATTCCTACTGCCAAAATACTTTTATCACCTCTCATTTTTATTACACGACATGAGGAGCATCCATGGAACTTACACAAAGGGGCAGTCGCCTCATTCGCAGGAAGCAGTGATACACATAACATTATGATAGAACCGGCTAGCGCAAGCAACAACGATAACATATTATCTGATGACTTATTTAGCACAAAGCCTTACCCAAAAAGGTAGGATAACTTGAGCGTTTAGTAACGGTGCTCCTGAAAGCATCACAAGGCAGCAGGACATGATACGATCAGAATATAATTCTTAGACGCTTGAGGCCTTGCCTCCGTGATTGCCCATCATTGCCTTCCTGATTGCCTCCCTGACGGGGAGCCTGGGTTTCCGACGAGGATGGCGCGTCTCTTCCCATGTCAAATCAGAGAGGTGGTTGAGACCCTTGGTGTAGCTCCTACCGGACTTGTTGAACTCGTGGACATGCCGTGCCGCCTCCTTGAAAGTACCGAACCGCTGCACCATCTCGTCGTGGTCGCGCGTCACGTCGTAGAACTTGCACCAGCGCCCGTACAGATCCCAGAGGGTCTCCTCTGATGCCAGGTCCTTCTCGTCGAAGTCGAGATGATCGTCTAGCGTGACAGAGAAAGTATGTGTTGATTACATTCAGTGCTTGCTAGTCTCGACCCAACTGTAATCTGTGCTGACATGCATGATTTGTAAAGAAAAGACAAGATTGAGATTGAGGATTGATTGGTTACCAGGCTCCTCCTCCCCGTCCTCAGGTGCGGTGCCGACAGGCAAACCAGTAGAAAGCCTGGCGAAGTCCTCGCCGGCCGGGACAGTCGCGAGGCTGCGGCGGAAGAAGCGAGGGCCCAAGGGGCCGGCGGCGGCGGTGGCGGCGGCGGCGCATGCCAGTAACGGTCGCGTCCAGGCGGTTGAGGTGGTATAGCCAGCGAGGTCGCGGCAGGGTAGGCGACGAGCGATGCGGCCGGGGGCAGTGGCTGAGCGGGCGGCCTGCGAGAGCTTGGATACGACGGATGCCATGGCAAGTCGTCGGAGGTGGTGTGGATTTCGATCTAGGGCTCGGTGTCCTTCGTTGTGACGGGAGGAAATTGTGACATCGATGTGTTATTGTGGGGTGTTGGGTTTCGGTGGATTCGTTGAGAACAAAAAATCGTTATATTGGGCTCGGCTGGGAGTAGCATCTGGGGTTGGGTGTGTCAGTTGGGCTGGATTGAACCTTAATAAGGGCTTGTTTGGTTTCACAGGGATGGGCCGAGATTACAGTCCAATCTCTGTAGAAATTCCCGACTGGGCTACTTGATCCACGACCTGGCCCATTTGCCCATTTGATTTTTGGGCTTACCTCGGAAAAGCCCGCCCAATTCCTGCGCTACGGGTCGTTTCCACCGGGCTAATAAGCCTCTCCTGCCCCCCGGGAAGTTCCCAGCCCCTCCTCTCGACGGCGACGCGACCAGGGGCGATGCAACTAGGAACGACACGACGCCGCCGTCCTCTCCTCCCCCGGCGGTGTTCTCCCCGGTAAGCTCCTCCTTCTCCTCTCCCTTCCCCTCGAGCAAGAATTAAATGGATCATAGGTCGCCGCCCGCGTCGGGCGGAGGAGCAGTCGGAGTGCTGGGTGGCGAGGTTAGAGAAGGAGGCGCGGCCGGAGAGGATCTGGTCGCGTAGCTCATCGAGGGCCGGCGGCGACGTCGGCGCGGATGGTGGCGGAGATGACCCGGCCCTCGGGGTCCTTCCAGGTGGACTTGCGGCGGAAGCCCTCGTGCTTGATCAGGATGTGGGACGCCCTCACCACCTCCTCCTCCACCGATGCCATCTCTTCATCTTCCTCCACCGCCTCCCTTTCCCCAATCTGGAACTCACCCTCTCCACTTCCACCCATCGCTCTCTCTTCCACTTCTCCACGAGGAAAGCCGACAATGTATGATTCAATCGTGAGCATTCAATTCAGCTTGTCGCCGCGCGCATCACACCATCTCATGGTTATCTAGCTGCGTGCTGCGTGTTCTTTTGCCTGAGCAAAGCGGCGAGAGCTAGCTTAGCTAGTAGAGATGGTGGCTGCACCCCGGAGCTGAGATCCGCCTCCACATGCCTTCCTCTTGCTTGGTCGTAGCGTGCGCTTGTTTGTGCAGGCACCTGGCCATGGCGGCCGTCCAGCTCCCGCTAATCTTTTATAGCTGTAGCTATTAGGTACAGCTTGAACTAATCTAAATTAATTAAGTAGTTCTATAAGAAGGTGAGCAAGGGCTGGTATTTCATCGATTCATCAATTTTTATGCACTAAGAAACTCATTTTGTCAAGTAAATGATGGTGGCATCTATTGATATGTGGCTGCTGCTAAGCAAGGGAAGCTTTGACTTATGCTATTGTGTCATTGGCATGCTTTTTCTGTTTTCTGTTGGTATTTTAAAGTGAATACCAGATGATGCATTTAAATTGCCCTCCATTTCACTCGAGTTTTGGCAATGCTGTTCTGAATTTCTTATTTCTGAATGCCGTACACAGAGTCTGAACCTGCCTGGCTTTAAAACTTGGACTTTTGTATCTGTTATGTGCAAACTGCAATAGATAAAATCCATGTGAATCATAATTATATAACAGTAACAATTTTGCAAATCTAAAATGTTACTAGAAATGGTTGCCACTGACTAGTACAGCATACACCATTTCAGCTTAGATATCATAATCGGTTTTGGCAGATGTCTGACGAAGCCCACTAGTTGCCTTCTTCATTCTTATTCTTTGGTGTTTTTCCATCCAAGCTAACTCCCTGCAGCAATTGGCAATTGTGACACCATCAGTATTTCTATATCAATCATTATCAATACATGATGTTCAGGTGCAGGAACATACTGTCCATGGATTCCTCATGCTTTTTATGTTTTCTAATGGTATTTTAAAGTGAATACCGGTGCCATTTGATTTTGTCAAGTAAATTGAACTTGCTTTGCTTTGCTTTGCTTTTTCTAGGCTAATCAGCTACAATTAGTGGCTTCCTGTCTGCGGGTCAAGCTTCATCTGGTGAAATCTCGATCTGAAAATCATCCAGGTAACAAGATACTTTCTCAAGAGCCTAAATTGCAGGTATAGCTCTCAAATTACAGTTTTGTATGCAAAACTGAGGTTCCATGTGCATGCAAATTACTTATTTCAAGCTTGAGCTTTTAGTTATGTTGTTGTCTTCACAAGTTTGTGTGCGTTTTTAATCAAATAATGCTCTTTAATAGTGCATTCTAACACAGCATCCCAATCTTGGCTTGCTAAATAGAATCACAACCGTAGTAATAACAGGCAATATATGCTAAATAGAATCTTGGTAGCTAAAGACAGGAACAACATGTGTTATGTGTACTTGTCTTGGAACACCATATCTATATTCCAATTGCAACGTTTTAATTTATTTTTCTTATATGATATGGCATATTTCTTTTGATCCGTGGATGGCAGTACAATTTACAAATATATTGCATGCTCTTTCCTTAAGTTTCAAGGACAATGTATTGCTAGTTTGAATGATAGTACCGGTACTAACTTGCTATCTGCAGCTAGCTTCACAGTGTGCAAAACTGCAACGTGGTAGCAGTTAGATGAGTAACTAAAAAATTATAATCAAATAGTTTCTATGTTAAGTTCATATTTAGCAAGGAACTGACATCAGGTGTACACTGTATTTAGACTAAAACGAGAAATGAACAAGCAAGTGGCTCTCCGGAATTCCTCGCATGCATAATTTGAATTTTTTGACCATTCTAAATGCGAAATTGGCTTCACTTTTCAGGAAAATGAGTGGACTTCAATTTCTATTTTTTGGAACAACATGGTGAGAACAACAAAAGAATACTACAGATGTCCCTCACAAATATGTCATAGCACATGGAGGTGGACTACTCTGTTTCCCAGCTTCGTGATTGAACTGCGGCCTTATTTCATCGAACTATTTCTTCTTTATCAGTCTGATTCATTAGTTCATTTAGTTGCATGCAACCTCTCTGAGACGATGATCATGCTTTAGTTATGTTTGTGATAAGGCTTGGTGATAGGCAGGAGTTTGCACTGGTGGTGCCTTACTCCCTACTCACTTGTCCAGCCTCTAAATTATCTCGTCTTTTATTCTGGTGTGCTTATTTGTTGTTTGTATCGAAGTTACTAATTGTTCTGACTATGTTACCATCTGAATGTTCCATGTATGACGTTTCAAAATAAGACCTTGTCAAAAGGACAATCGAGATGTGTAATTCGCTCATCTCCAATGTAAGTTTGCTTTGAGAAAAATGTAGGTTGGTTTCAATGTGAGACTGTTAATTGAGATGTGTACAGAAACGCACGTCTCGTCGTCCAACCGAGTCCAAATCGGTAGCTTCTCCAACCTAGGAGATGAAGGTATTCAATAACAACCACTTATCCAAACAGAATTTAAGCAACAGGGATTGAGGTGGGGGAGGGATTGATCCCAATGGGGATTTGGTGAAGGGAAGGGGATCAACCCAATCCCCCCTTGGATTGGAAATAATAATAGTAGCACCTGACAACAAACCAAGAAAGAGCTCTACAGATGAATTAGAACACAAATTAAATCATACGATTTGCTCACGGTTGACTGTAAACCAAAAAGTATAATATTTTTCATGCTATAATATTTCAAATGAAACGGATCTCTGTCAAGTAACATGAGATACAAATTTTATCATAAGGATGTAAAATCAACATTAGTCGAGGAAACGAAAGTGAAACAGGAACTTTTCCGATTTATGCAGATGTGTAATTCGCTCATCTCCAATGTAAGTTTGCTTTGAGAAAAATGTAGGTTGGTTTCAATGTGAGACTGTTAATTGAGATGTGTACAGAAACGCACGTCTCGTCGTCCAACCGAGTCCAAGTCGGTAGCTTCTCCAACCTAGGAGATGAAGGCTTTGTCTTAGGAGCAAGCAAGTTAGGATTTTTAGGTATTCAATGACAGCTACTTATCCAAACAGAATTTAAGCAACAGGGATTGAGGTGGGGGAGGGATTGATCCCACTGGGGATTTGGTGAAGGGAAGGGGATCAACCCTATCCCTCTTGGATTGGTTCCCCTAGGGGATTGGTTCCCTAGGAAGCAAACAAGCCCTAAAGCGGAATTTATGCAGTTGAGTAGTGCTTAAATCATATCTAATATCACATATTTTTCTCGGATTTAGAGATAGAGCGGATAGTGCTCGAAGGAGGATATAAATATGTGTTATGACGGAGTTCGATATGATATGGAAATAGAGTGAACTCAGACAAAAAAAATATACTAAAAATATGTTCAACAAGATTACGTGAGTAAATTAAATGCTCAACATTATACGTCCACTCACATTCTGATTACTAACATTATTACTAATATATAACAGCTTATAGATTACAAGAATACGAGAGCACCTAACCATTCGGGGACCACCCCAGAGGCCGGGCAAATGGGGTGACCGCCCTGGCCCTAGACTAGCTGGGCCCCGGCCCATAGTATACAAATTATATAGGTATATATGTACGTATACATCAGATTTGGAGTCAAATCTTATTGGCCCCGTTGTACTAAATCATGTTCCGGCCCATGAAGGTAGTAACCGAGACAGCAAGTACAATCTTTGGGAATAGAAATTCTACGGGAAGGGGCCTCTTCCCCTCCCGCCTGAGGCCCCTCCCTGGATTGCTCCACGTCATCCCCGATCTCAAAGCACTTTTGACTAATCTTGCCAGCTCACCGCTGCAACGTCCAACATACTCGCATGCAGCTCCCCAACCGAGCGGTTTCATACCCTGCTAATCACGTTTCCATCTTCTTTGCTTCATGGGATCACGCCGCCGCGTAGAACTCCCATCCGCCGCCGGCTAGAGAACTCCCATCCGCCACCGCGGCCGCATCCACATGTGGGAGTCGCTCTGATCACCGGCAACGATGCAATCTTGATGACCCTGGGCCCGTCGCTCTCTTGGCAGTGCCCTGCGATCACGCCACCGACTACACCGATCGCCGGGCCTTCCTAGGCAGGCCCCCCACCACTGCTGCTAGTAGCTTTATACAATACGTAGTTGTTGTCCAGTTGATTTTTGCTGCTAATTGGCAACTGAATGCATCAATGTGTCATTGACTTTGTAAACTCTTGTTGTTAACTGATGGAGAGGAAACTGAATGGTTTATTACTATATCAATAAACGTGTACGTGCAACGTATATTTCGACTGATGTAAATTGTGACATAAAACATTATAAACCATAATGGTTCTAGCATAATTTTACCAAATTTTTTAGAAAAACAATAGTAATCAAGCACGTAGTATAGATATAGTATGTAGTATATGGTATAAATAGTATAGATGAAATATATAAAGTTGAAGTATGTACATGATTTACTGCAAGTGAACCAGAAATGCTTGGAGTAACTCTTTCAGTCTCCGGCATAGATTCTACAATGTCCTTGAGGTACATCTTTTGTCTCTTCAGCCATTCCCCATATGGGTGCCTTAGTGCTTCATCATCCACTATAGTGTGGCTCTCAAAATCAACCAATAGCATCATTCCACGGTTTAGTCTACCCTTTCTCAACACATCGTGGGCAAGAATATCGACAACACCAACTTCATTGCCCATGACTACACGTCCACTATGGGTCACATAAAATCGACCAGGCCTTAGGCCATTGTGATCGAGGGTACTACAGGTGGCCAAGTTAGCTCAAGTAATCCATCAAAATTCAGAAGTGTGATCATAAAAGTAAATTGAGTTTACATCTCTCTACAAGATATTAGAGTAGGTCCATCCCAAGGCTCCATAAGAGCTGACAAGAACTCGTATATAAATTTCTTCTTAGGCTCCATGGTTAATATCATTTTGCCACGCCTCAGGGACCATCATCATCACAGCTACTAGCAAGCTTCTTCCAAGGAGCTTAAGAACACAATCAAATGCACCTACAGTGCACATGTTTTTAATTAACAACTAACAAAAGATGAGGTAAATTTCCATTTACCAAGTTCAAAATTCTAACTGCATGTTGCACTGTGGACCTGAATCTAAAGAGTTGGCATCCACAATTGGTAGAATTTTTGACATTCCATCCTTTGATAGGCCAAGCTTCTCACACTTCAAGAGACCCTCACGAGCTTTCATCCTCTCATATGTGCAATGGGAACTAAACAATCAAGCAACATGAAATCCAAACAGCATAGGCATAGGTAGATAATTGCATCTACCAAGAAATGGATATAGCACAGAGGAAGATGTTTCACAAGATTACCAATTCTTGTTCCCTCTGAGAGTATTAATCACTCCATTGTGACCTAACATACACATTGGCTGTGCACGATCCCGCTGGAAAGTGTGTTGGTGGAGAACCTTGAGTGAACCTATTTGGATATATGACTTTTAGAAATCATATTGTAATCATATTTTGCAGGTATACATTTTAAGAAAAATTGGAAATGAAGCACGAAAATTGTCAAAAAGAAAGTGTCAATTGCATATAATTTCATGCAAAATAGTTGGGAGCACTAAGCTACCTCAAACCAAACACAATTTCTTCAGTCACATCCTGAAGAGTCGGCAAGCAATCGGCCATAGCAGAATTGCAGCTCGACTTTGCAACATGGTTATCGGGTATCAACTAATCGAAATTTCTTAGTACTTCACTTAAAGGCATCAAGAACCAGGACTAAAAATGTGTATGAATAGTAGTGACGGTAAGGCAATTCAAATTTCGATGCCTGCACAGGATCGAGTCTTGATCTTACAACTGCCTTGTTATTATTGGTTCCCATCCGTCAACTATGACCATGACTTATGGTGTAAGAGTATCAAGGTTTTGTATTTACCAGAGCCATATAATGGGTGAAGTTTTCATGACCTATATCTGCATAGTAGTACCCCTTAAGTTTAGGTGGCATAAGCTGGCCCTTGTAAACAATAGTCCTGGAAAATCATAGCAAGAACATTTCATAAGAATTACCCACATAAATACATCAAAATTGGAAAATTCTTAGACTAAAAAAATTCTAACACTTAAGGGACAGTCCTGGAACTTTTGTTTTTCCCCTCCCGTTTCCCATAGATTTTGTTTTGTTTTGTTAGTATTCCCTTCCAAAGGAACTTAGTCCTGATGCTTCCAGCCTTTCAACTTAAATCAATTTTGTATTGATGAGGATAGAGAGCACATGTAGGAATGTCTCTCCCCTCCACGTTGAAGCTTCAGAACGGCTCGAGTAGACATGATTGAGAGACTCCTCAAGATAAACAATTGTGACAATTCATGGAAAATAGTTAAGGAGAAAGCTCGTCATATTTGTTTAAAGAAATTGAAATTTAAACTCATGGATGACCTGTTGCTCGAAACCGCCTTTCAAGCTTGAACTCTTGGTGAAGAAAACTTGCTCAATCACCAACTTTCGAGCCCAGATTCACCCAAGTCTGAATTGTCAGTGGGAACCCGGCGCCACCAAGTATTGAATTGTCCCAGCGATTCCGCAACCTGCATGAATAAAAGCAACGCAAGATATAAGCTTAAATCAGCGTTACATTGCTCACTGTCTAACTGTCTATATACCAACCTTTTAAAACTCAGTTTTGCTCGTCTCGTGGAGCTTCTCATCAGTTGGTAGGAGGATCATTCCAACAGCATAGTCACCAGGTGGCGGTAACTCGAACCCGGCATCCTTTGTTACCTGCAGGTATACAAAGGCAATACCTAATATGAATAACTTTGTTAAACAAACTGTGGTTGCTTAAAATTTTCGTCGAAAAGAAGCTTGCCTCTTTGAAGAAGTTATGCGACAGAGCCACGAGGATGCCGGTACCATCACCAGTGTTCTTCTCACAGCCGCAAGCACCGCGGTGTACCATTCTCTCAAGCATCTGAACCTTCAAGTGTAGTTTGCCTGTAAGAAAGCTGGATATTCTTGCAAATAGGTCAATTTTGCAAAGAATTTCAACCTGAGTAAATTGAACAACACTGTGAGAACAAAAGGAAAAACGTTATTATTCTACATACATTTGTCATGCTAAGTATGAAGTCAGAATAGCCACCTGAGCATTTCATTTTGAATTGCAGTTGCTACGAATGAATCATACACGATGGGAAAAAAAAATTAAAAAAAGGAATCATACAAAGAAGCTATGAATCGTTCAAAGAATATGCCCGTTCATAAACATCACAAGGCGGAGAAAACAATGATGTTAATTATGTCTAATCATTGGAGCACAAGTAGTGATCTTTCATATACAAAACAAAACTTGCCTTCCCCTTCCTCTCCCGTTTCCTCCAAATCAACTCGATCATGAATCATGCAAAACTTCAAGTAGCTAAGCAGGATTTCGTCATGAATCAAGAACAACATTTCAGGCACTAAACATTTCATTTTAATCATCAAAAATCTTTACTCGCTACTAATTGCTGAAGGGAATTAGTCACGAATTGTATTCATGAAGATTCACAACTCACCCAAAATTGATTAGGCTCTCTCCTACGCGCACAGAATGAGCTTGCTGGAGGGCAAGACGGTGGCAGTGACGTCGAGGAGGCAGGCGGTGACGGTGTTCCGGTAGCACCACCGAAGCGGGCCCCACGCCCCGGCGCCCTCAATGCTGGCGCACTTGACACTCGCCACCCCGCACTGGGCTCCTTGGACAGGTCGAACGATGTGCCCTTCATCCGCAGCTCCTGCACGCACCGCGCCAGTGCCTTGGCGTCGCCGCGCTCTTGCCGCAGCCGCCACTTGGCGCGCCAGTAGGAGGCACATCCAGAGCTGCACGGCTGCGACGAGCACGAGGGAAGCGGCCAGAAACAGGGATGACGGCACCCACCACCTCTTACATGCGCGCGTTGGAGCGATCGTGGGGGGCGGGCGATCGGGCTCAACAGCGGCGGCTGTCCTCGGCGGCGTGATGAGGGCAGGCGCGAGGAGGAAGGCGGGATCAGGGCGAGGCGGTTTCTTTTTAACTGAGGGATTGTTGATGTGATGATTGGTGGAGATGATTTCATTGCTACATCATCTGAGAAACGTGAAACTGTGGATACAAGGGGTTGAATGATGGAGATTGTGGATTTGATAAACTGGTGCTTTTAATAGTGATATAGATGAAGGGAGAAACTGGTTGATCAATACATGACTTAGTTTACAACAGTCAGAAACTTCACATGCTTCTGCTATCTCGGTCAGATCCATGTTCGTGTAGTCCAGTCGACGATAATCCATTTTCTGAATGTAAGAACCAGAGTGCAGCCGTGCCATCTCCACTCGCTGTCACGTGGAGGAGCACATCGTCGTGGTCGCCATGCGCGCGAGGTGGCGAGGGGAGCGATGGGCGTGTGATTATCCGAAATACTATGGAATCAACACTTAGTAAAAATCAGAGACTAATTGGAATTTAGGGTGAGAAAGCAGGGAATTTGGGTGAGATAAACAGAGAAAGGGGATGAGAAATTGTGGCTACGGTTTGATATATCATTAAAATTGGAGAAAATATGTCCTATTACAATTCTGGCTTTATATAGAGTCCAGATCGACGGAAAAGTAAACAAAATTGATAAAGCAACGGAAGAAAGCGACACATTTAGCGAAAGCAATAGAGCGTCTTTGCGGGCGCGCCAAAAGCAATGACGAGAAACGGTTCAAAGTCAGCCTTCGGATCTCTTAATCGAACCGGTGTCATGTCATTCGGTGCGTCGCTTGACTGAATCGTTTTCCAGCTTGCGAGAACAGCTACTTCTTCAGGTTGTAGCATTTTAGATCATGACAATACTCCTTTCTGAAGGTCATACTTGTCCTCAAGTATGGAAACTGGAAAAAGCCCTCTGGTTGAAGCTAGCATCTTCCCAACTTGATGCCCCGTTTGGCAGATTGACCCATCTGTGGACAACTGGGCTGGAAAGACTTGGAATTACCTTTTGAATTCACCAAAGGTAAGTCTGGACTGGGCACTACTTTAGACCCAATGTGTTTCTCTAGTTGGCTGGCATGGAAGGTATAATGTAATTGACAACCCTCTGGCAGCAACAACTTATAAGCAACGGTACGAATTCTCTCAAAACTCTGTAAGGGCCATAGAACTTAGAGTGCAACTTACGTGACCTCTGCAATCTTAGTGAGGTGTGCCTATATGGCTGGATCTTCAGACAAACCATATCTCCAACCTAGAACTCTCTTTCCTTCTTTCTTTTGTTAGCATACTTATTAGTCCTTTCCTGAGTCCTCAACAGGTTGTCCTTGATAATCTGAGTAGCTAGATGCCTCCTCTACAAGGTACAAGCCCCTGATTTCCTCACTTGGAGTCAGGTAATACTACTTCAGTTACTTGTGGGGGAGGAAACTCATACTATGCCTGAAATGGAGACATTTCTAGTGAAGTGTGGTAACATGTTTTATACCACCATTCTGCCAAAGGCAAACAATGACATCATTTCCTGGGAGTAGTGAATGCCATACGCCTCAGATATGCTTCAATATTGGAGTCTCGAGAAGGGACATTTCATGACGAGATTTTGCTATAAATTATGAAGAGACTAGAGAGACCTGGAATTGTACTACAATAAATGTCAACATATATTTTGCAATCAAAATTGCCACAATCATAAACCTACATCAATAGAAGAATGCAAGAAACAACCAGATTGGGAAGATTGACAGAAGGCAATATCAGTAGAATTAGCATCTCTAAAATAAAGAGAAGTATTTGGTCTAATGAGCCGCACACCACCATCCCGTAGGGTATAAATGAGTGTTCTTTTGGAAAAGAAATGAAAAGAATGAAATAGTACAATATAAAGAAACCTACTCCCTATTCATGGTTGGAATCACCTTTAGATATGTCATAGCAATGGCAGTTAATCTTACTCTGAAAATGAAACTCATGAATGTTGCGACAGCTTACCTGTACAGTGACTTGAATTAAGAAATTTATATGAAGGTACCTGAAGATGTACCAATATCAAACCAAGACAGAGCAAATAAAAATCTTTATAGTGTGAAACTACATAAGTCGTTATATGGTCTGAAAGCAATCAGGCATGATGTGGTCTAATGCGAATTCCTTAAGAAAAATGGCTATACAAACAATGAAAATTGTCCATGTGTATCTATACAAAGATCCTAGAATGACTTTTATATAATCTTTATATACGCTGATGATCTGAATATCATAGAAATACAGGAAGAAGTAGAGGAAGCGGGCTCGTACCTGAAATCCGAGTTCGAAATGGAAGCTTGGGCAGAACCAAATATTATCTCGGCTTGCAGATCAAGCATTTTCTCACAAAAAAAATATTAATACACTAGTTGACGTATACTTAGAAGGTATTAGAAAATTTTGGCTTTGAGATATCATATCCATCGAAAACCCCAAATGGTTGTAAGATCTCTGCAAGGCAATGTCTGAAGGTTCTTCAACTGAATGTTGATCCAAAAGTTTAAAGGGTAACTAAATAAAAAAAATTAAATAATTTATAAATAAACATTCCTATAAAGAAAAAATCAGGTGTCACGCAGACTTAACACCTTGCGACGAAGCAACATGGGTGCTTCCTAATCTGGGCGACACCTTGCGACATAACAATTCCGTTATCATTCCTTTCTTCGAGACTTCGATTTGAGTCCCGATAGTTTCTGTTTCTTTCTTGCTCCACACGCCTGCCTCCGCCACCCTGCAAACGCAGCTCTTCTTCTGTCCTTTCCTTCGCCTCCTCAAAAACCCTAAACCCTACCACGACGCAACTCGACGGATTCGGCTGATCGGCGGCGCGTGCCTCGCCCGGTAAATCCCGCCTCCGCCTCTCACGATCGCTCTCCTTTGACCCTGATGTGATTTTTTCTGACGTTTTTCCTGGGGAATCCGTTCGGTGCAAGTAGCGCTAGGGATTTTGCTTCGCTCTCATCGGGATTTGGTAGAACGGACCGCAAGCCGGCGAGCTCGTGCCTTGCTGCGATATTTTGGGGGTAAATTTCTCTGTGGAGAGTGGTGAGTTGCGGAGATTTCAGGATAGGTGAGGCAGCGAAATGGATCGATTTCGCTTGTACTGATTGAGCCGAAAGAAATGATTATTGCTTTTGTTTTCGCTACTTTCTGGTCTCTTTATTGATTTCCTTCTCGACATCTTTTGCTTCCGTTTTATCCGTCGCTGCGAAATTAGCATCGTCAGTGTATTAGGTCCTAGAAGAGCCTCCTGTTCATGTTGGTATTTTAATTAGGCTCGATGAATTAGTACGGACCTGATCTGATGTGATGCGTGTACATTTTGCGGCGTTTTGGCAGACTTCTACCTTCTGCAATTAGAGAGTAGAGCTTATTAGCTTACATAATCTCGGTCTCGGAGGATTGAAGAGATCTACTGCTGATAGGAAACTTGTTCAATTAGACTAACTGCCTTACATTATGTGCAAACAAAATGTGTTGATCTATGTGGATATTTCACAGACTCATTCTTGAAATAAGTATAATGTAGGTACCTTGGCATGTATCGAAATTTATTCAAATGGCAAGTTAGCATGCTTGAAATGATTGCTATTGATTAATTCTAGACTATCTGATATTTCTTTATTTCTATATTTATTGTTGTGGAAGTTAATAGGATAGAGTGCTTTTCTTTGCAGGGGAAGTGTCCAAACCAGGTTTACTATTGTTCCATGATTGCTTCAGAATCTTTTCAAATATTGTCCTGTTACATGTTACAATAGGGATAAGTGGTCTAAACTGTATTTTGGAAACCGTGTCGATGTTGAAACCATAAAGTTTTCTTAGAACGGGAGGGAGAGTAAGACCGAATAGTGACAAATTCTTAATTTGAGGTGAAGATTAAAGATAATTCTCATCGGATCTTCTTACCAGCATCTGCGAAGAATATTTATAGATATTGGTTCATTTGGGATAAAATACACGACTGTAGACTTATTTGTTGCGCTGGTATTGATTGGAATACTGCTAAGCTTGCTTACGCACTTGGAAGTTGGAACAGAACTTTTACTAGGAATTTCTCTTACAACTTGGCCGTACTGACATTGGATGTCCAGATCAATTGCTAGTTTGCTACTCATGTAGGTTCTAAGTTTTACTCTCTCTCTCTCTCTCTCTCTCTCTCTCTCTCTCTCTTTCCCGCCAAAAGAAAACATTATGCTGGAGTTTTTGAATCATTATGTCTGAGAAAATCCTAGAGAGTTCACTGTTCTGTGGCTATATTGGCAACTGAGTTTTGGAATCATTATGTCTGAGAAAATCTTAGAGAGTTCACTGTTCTGTGGCTATATTGGCAACTGAGGACAACTACCTAGGATGCCTTGAAATGAATGACTAATGCCTGACTTTCTTTATATTTCTATTGTGATTGTTGAGTATTACTCTCACTAAGTACATTTGTCCTTTCTAATATGCTGTTACTTTAATCTTCATTTGTGTTTATGGTTGGGAAATAGGATCACTTCAGGGTTTTATCTGAAAAGGGCATGAACAATAAATGGCTTCAAGGGCGATCATTAGAAGGGAGAATCACCTCTCATTTTCCTCCTCTATATCCCAGCATCAAAGATTTGGTTCCGAGGTCAAGCCAAATATAGGACAGCTATTACTGGAGCAAGACTCTAAATATAAGAAGGGGAAGTATAGAGTAAATTTGACGAAGGGGGATCTGCCAGGTCCTGGTAATGGGTTTCTGCGACGTCCAGCTGATGTGAGTTCTCTTCGTGGTTGCGGAATTGGAATCAAGGAATTTGCGTTGCCTTTGGGAGCTAGATGTTTGTTGCAGTCAGTCCGCACAATATCAACTGCAACTGCTGGGCAAACTAAGTTGGATACTGAACATGAACAGTGCGAGGATCAGAAACAGAATAGAAGGAAAAGTGAGGCTTCTCCGGAAGAATGCGGCCGAAACACAGCAAAAGCTAAAGCCAAAGCCGAAACCAAGCAGGTACAAAAATCTCTGAAGGCTTGCCGATCAACCATACAGAAATTTTGGGCAAGGCTTCTGGGTATTGGCCCTGCTCTACGAGCTGTTGCTTTGATGAGCAGGTCAGTTCTTTTTCCTTTATACTTTCATCTGCAGTATAAAACAAGATTCTTGCGCTCTCCCCCACTTTTCATGTCCCATTTTAACACATTGAACTTACCTTGTTTTCTGTTTGTTACCTGGGTTTTTTGTTTTTGTTTGTTAAGAGCTGATTGGGCTACAAAGCTACAGAAGCACTGGATGGATGGATATGTTTCTACCTTGCAGTATTACTGGTTAGGAGCAAAGCTACTCTGGACAGACGTTAGGATTTCATCAAGATTACTGGTGAAACTTGCTGGTGGAAAGAGCCTTCCAATAATAGAGAGACAACATCTGAACCGTACAACAGCAGATATCTTCAAGCTGGTACGTATTGCTGTGTTCATTATTGTGCCATTCATGGAGTTCTTACTGCCAGAGTTTTTCAAGTTGTTTCCAAATATGCTGCCATCAACTTTTCAAGACAAGATGAAATAAGAGATTTGTTTTGTAATCACCTGAATTACTAAAAGCGCTAGTGTGATTGTTTGGTATGCGTATTTCATTTCTCAGCGTGCTGCTATGCTACTGACTGTGTATGTATGTCACAAACTTACTAATGCATATATAGTATAATGCATTAATAATTCTTCTCTAATTCTATTGTTTGTATACCCCACTGTTTTGCATTCTTCTGGTTATAGTAGATTTTTGTGTCTCGTGTTTGAACTGCGCTCCTAGTTTCCTTTGTATCGGATCCACAAACATTATTGTGGTGCAAACCGATCGGCTCAAGAATGTAGTTAACTTTCCTGTGCAGGAAACGTTGAAAAGGAAACTGAAAGAACGGATGGAGTATGCAAAGTTTTTGCAAGATACTGCAAAACAAATGGCAAAGGAAGTTCAAGCATCACGTAGTGGAGAAACAAACCAGGCGGCTGAATATCTGGACGAACTTTTAAACAAGGTGCCTCAGTTATTCAGTTATATATAAGATCCAAAAATTCACCCAGTTCATTTTCTTTAGATTATGGGTTAGTTGTTAGTCCCTCCGTTTCATATTATAAGTCCTTCTAGTCACCTATTCTTTTTTCACATTTTAGGCCATTCTATGTTTTTGAGACAAATTTGTCACACACGCATGCAGTATTCTTAAATAATTGCAACAACGTATCTATAATTCATGATTTCTAATGTGGTTAGATACCTGTGATACACAGAGTGATTTCCATGGTGGGCTTTTATTTCTGTTCTACAAAATAATACCTATTTGTTCTTAGTTTATGCTAACTGAAAGTACCTCTCTGGGCTATTCAGTGCCATGACTAATTATCCTACTTTGCTTCAAACGAAGTAGGCCGACATGCCCTCTCCATTTGTATCGGAACCACACATTATTATGGTGAAACAGATTGGCTCAAGAATGTAGTTCATTTCCTGTGCAGGAAGCATTGATAAGGAAACTGAAAGCAAGGATGGAGTTTACAGAGTTTTTGCAAGATGCTGCAAAAGAAATGGCAAAGGGAGTTCCAACATCACACTGTGGAGAAACAAAACAGACAACTGAAGATCTGGATGAATTTTTAAACAAGGTATCAGTTTTATATAAGATTCATTTGTCAAATCAATTTGAGACATGTGCTATGAGTTGCTTTATACTGATCTTTGTTGGATAATTTACTATAAAATGCACTTAGGCTAGGAGAGGTGAACCTGTATCCAATGACGAAATCTTGAGCTCCGGGAAGTTGTTTAATGATGAACCGACTATGGATGACATGAGCAGGTTACCCGTTATTTGAATGTCCTTAAAATTCAGTGTCACGGTTATACCAGAGCTGATCGATATTTTTCTGCAGACCGTGCTTGGTAAATATGTGCAAATATATGGGTATTCAACCTTTTGGTACAGAACAATACTTGAGGTTCATGCTTCGCAAAAAACTGCAAGAGTAAGTATTTAATCAAAACCCTGCAATTGGTGAAGTAAAAGTGACATGCATGGAAATATTACACATCATAACTGGCGGTCTAATTAGGTTGCATCTAAGCATCTTCACTGTTGTCTGGAATGGTCCATTTTGGCGATAAAACCGTGATGGAGATTTGGCTTTAATACTGTTTTTTAGAAAGCTCATCAGACAATTATCCACATTAGAACTTCAGTTGGTTTTTGTAATCTTGTAAGTTGTAATCTACACCTTAGTGTATGTACATAAAGGGAAAATTTGTCCAGGTGGAGTGCCAATAGTAAAATAGATGAAGGAATTTCAAGCAGTAATTTGCAACACTTCATTCATACACCAATAGCAAGTAAGCAGTACTTTTGTTGGACGAGGAAGCTTAGTAGACGTCATAAATCATGTTGATTCGACTTACAGTTGACACTCTGCATTTGGATAGATTTAACATGTGTTTGACTCAACTGTATTCAATGCTCAACACCTATGTTTATTTACTGTATATATGAGATATCATGGCAACTTTTTTGCTTACTTGATTTCTTGTGGTTTTTGCCCTTTTGCCTTGATGCTGTCTGCATGTACTTCTGTGCAGTTTGACATTATCTTTTTTAAATCTGGTGCAAAATATCTGCTCGTTGTTTTTGTTAATGGTACTCTTGTCTATGCAGCATAAAGAATGATGATAAGATGATTCAAGCTGAGGATGTTGTGTCTCTTTCGGAAGAGGAGCACCGGCAAGCCTGCCGTGAACGTGGCCACCTAGGCTTGCTGTCAAAACAAGAAATGCGCCAACAGGTTTGCTAGGATAATTCCTATGATGTGCACATAATTTATTGTTTCATGATCTCCAACAATTTACTCAGTTATTTGTTAGTCCCTCCATTTTATATTGTAAATTATTCTAGTCACCTATTGGTTTTTCACATTCTATTTCATTCTACCTTTTTGAGACAAAATTTTGCACTACGCATCCGCTATCCTTCATTAATTGCAACAACATATCTATAATTAATTATTCTGATGTGCCTAGACATTCTTAATAGGTTAACTTTGGTCATCTAAACATATATCGCCATGAACTGCAATGACTTGTGATACGCAGAAGTCAGAGAGGGAGTTGTCATCTTGTATTCCTATTATAGATTAGGGCCGTGCATCATTAATTTGCATGGTGGGTCTTTATTTTGCCATTCAAAATAGTACCTGCTTTTTTCTAAGTTTTTGCCACCGTCGCTAAATATCCTATTTTGCTTCAAACCAAGCAGGCTCAAAACTCTGACGGCACCTCTGCCGCCCACTTCCCTCAACTCCTCGCGACCCCGACTGGGCGCTTGTTCAGATCAGAAATCCCTACAGGTACCTATCCAAATTTACAATCAAACTCATCCTGAACCGATCTGTGGAGAGTTGGGAATTTGGGTTGCATTTGATGACTTGATTGAGAACCGAGAGGGGCTCTTCCCAAATTCAACTAAAATTTCAGAAAACACCCAATGGTTCCATTAGAAGTGCACTGACAAAGCATCAAAGCCTCTCCGAATTAAATTTGCACAGATAAAGCATCTAGGCCGCAGTGGCAAGGGGAATTCAGAATGGGTCTCTAGTCCTTTTTTTTTAATAATGGAAGCTTTATTGACTCTTATTGTCATACCAAGATGATACAACTATAAGAGTTCACCTCCGACGTCTGCATATCAAGGATGCACACGCCAACGCAAATTCAGATAAACAAAAAGAAAAAGGGCATGGTTCATGACAAAAAGAATAAAACCAGATAAAAAGCTAAGGTGGTGGAGCGCCGATCCTGAGCCTAGACTGCCATCCATGCCGGGTAAAACATGTCCTGACCACCTGCTCCAAATGCTTGCATGCCACAGTGACCATATCCCGAAATGCTGGCTTCTGGAGCATAACCCAACCGAGAGGTGTGTTCTGGGAGGACACAGGTGAGTGAAGATTGTTGTTGGTGCCCACTGTCTTAGCGTGCACTGGACCATCCAGATTTTTGGATGCCGTCCACCTCATTGCATGAGACATCACGTCCTCGTCTGCAGCTCCAGTGCCATTCGGAAGCAGCGGAGCGTTGCACCGCGCACTACGCCGAAGCCCATTTAAAGAAGCGGATGGCTGTGGCGAGTGCGCCACTCTAGCTGGCCGAAGACCCGCCGTTTGCACCTCAGTAGGGCGAAGCTTCACACCCATCGTTCCCGAGGCTGGTGCACTGGGCAGCTCAAGCAGGCGCTCCAGCGGAACGGGGGCAGCCGACGATGACCGCCTCAGCGGTGGTGAGGTGGAGCGTGGCAACGGCGCGGAATCCACCGGAGATGCAGAACACGCCCGCAACCCAGGCGTGGTCGGCAGCACTGCCGCTATAGGTAACGGCGGAATCAACGTCCGCGGTGAGCTCGGAGCAGGGGACAACTGAGCCTCCGACAGGGTAGCCCCAGAGCGGACCAAGGAAGGGGCAATAGCCGGGGAGCGGCCGACCTCATAACCAGGGAAGAAACGTGGTCTGGGAGCCAGCGGAGTCACAGCGATTGAACACACTTGCATGTTAGTGTGTTCCACCATCGACTTATTTCCTGCAACACTGGAGCTAGAAGATACATTATTCTTTGCACGCTTAGGAAGCTGATTACCTTGATCCGGCCTTTGATCATGATTCCCAGGATCACCATCGGAGTCTGCATCCCGATCCATAGGAAAGAGTGTTGGACCAGCATCAAGTTGGAATTGATCATCTTCAAGAGCAAAAGTAATATCAAATCCTGCCAGCCCAAATACTATGTCTGTTTTTAAAGGCAGGAATGAAGCGTCGAGCATGGCAATGTTGATACGAATAATACCACGCTTGCGAAGACAATGCATATCAATCTCCTGCGGCGCACCCACAATAGAGCCGATAGCCCATAGTCCCAAATAATGTCGGAAAGCGAGTGGCACTCCTGAGACATGCACCCACACCTTGTCAAGCTGATATGCAGGCTGAGCATCATCCTGGGGCTGCCATTCTCCAATTGACAGTGTAACACCATGAGACTTAAGGCGAAATTCAACATCATTCATCTTGTGAAGCTCTGTGGCTGATGGGAAAGCCACCAAGAAAGCATCAGCACCTTGAGGGATTGCTTCCCAGTTCCAGTCTTGCCGGATCAAACGCCGAAGCTCTGCCTGCACTGTCTCAGCTGAAAGATGACCCCCTGAGATAGTAACAATGGCAGTAGGAACAGGATTCGCCATCGGACTTGAGAGCTCTGTAGTCGGAATTTGGAAGAATCCTAGTTTGCTGGTGCCAAAACCAAACATATTGGCGTTCAACCAATAATTTGAATTAGAATGGGTCTCTAGTCTAGTTCACATTTTTATTGCAATTGGTTACCAGATTTGGATTTAAAGTTGCAACAATAAAGCATCAACACCTTTGCAGATTAAGTTCGTCGAATAAAGCATTAAGCCTTGTGGCTATAGGAGATAGGAATTGGTGTCCAATCTCGTCATAGATTTTCATTGCAATTGGTTATTGAATTTAGAATTGGGCAAGGCTCTACGTAATTGGTAAGATCATTTGATAGCGGAACAGGGGTTAATCAAAGGATCAAAGAATAAAGCCCCATGCTCTTGATGGAAAGTTGAATTAGATCAATCTGCTGTCAGGTCCTGAAGTACTGTCATAACAACACATCTCAGTATTCAGTTATCATGTTCTCTGAGCGTATAAGTGCTAATGCATTAATGTTACAGTTAAATTCTCTGTTTATGTACATGTTTACTTGCTATAACTAAACACCAGGGCATCGCTGTAATTTCTACGCTCGGCATGTTATAAGCCATAGCTTCCTTGAATGAAAGAAAGAGAAAAGCCAAATCCTAGTTTTCTAGTGTATCGTAGCTTAGCTGAGACTTGGTGATTCTTCATCCGCATCCCCAAATTCACACCAAAGCAATTTGTCATGTTCTTCGATCGTCCGATCAGGTCTTGTCATCTGCCTTTCAAATTTTTGTTGCAATTGTTAATCAGATTGTGTCATGACCAGTATCGATCTCAGATAATAGTCGTGGTGAACTGGCGGCTTCGGCTGGTAGCCTCGCCGCTGGCTAGCCATGGTGGGTTCTGGTGGTATTTAGATCAGCATGCGCGTAGGAGAGGGCACTGGGTAGGAGATAGATTGATAACTCTATTGCTGCCCTTTCATTGATTCAGATCCTCTCCTTATAAAAGGAGTTAAAACCATGAATAGACTCGGACTAGACTTCCATATCTTCCTAATTTAGACTTCTTATCCTAGCAATACTCGACTCCTAACTTAAGGGCCAAAACTACCTAATTTTATGTCGCAAGGGACAATCCCCTTTTGGCGCACTGGCCTAGGCTGTAGCTTGTTGCTGTCCTAGGTGTACACGCCTTCTATAGTGTAATCCGACCATGACAGATTAGGAATTGAAACATGTCACTTTTTAATTGCAATAATATCACTACAATATTATTGCCCATAAATTTAAAGCCTCAAGGTCTTTTCCCGGTATTATATAAAAAAGAAGCCCTACAAGCTGGGACATCAATATTTTGTGACAAACCCTACATGATGGCATCCAAATGTTTTGTCACATATAGCAAAAGAAGAGTGCTGTTGCTGCCAGAAGTTGATGTTTCAAGGTAGTCACACATTTATTGAAGATGAAATCGATGGTGGATATGGTGGAAGATTCATTTATGAGGATTTTGATCCACCGCCTTCAGTTGACTGGAGAAAACATGGAGTTCTCACCCCAGTACAGGACCAGTTAGTTTCTGGTATGTTTCTAAAATGTTCACTAGGGCTTATGGTTTCATACATATTCTAGATGGTTCTTATATTTTTTAAGTGTATGTTTTCTCTTAGGTTCTTGCTGGGCTTTCAGTTCTATAGGAGCTGTTGAGAGCATCAATGCTATAAAAACAGGAGAACTTGTTAAGTTGTCAGAGCAGCAGCTGATAGATTGTAACAATATGACAAATTACGGCTTAGATGGCGGCTTTGCAGCTGATGCATTTGACTACATTGTTAAGAATGGTGGTGTTGTCACTGCCAAATCATATCCATATGTTGCCAAGCAATGCCCATGCAAGAAATTCGCGGTAAATTACAAATTTAATGTTGATGTGTTGCATGCATGTAGTTAGAAATTTTTTTCTCACAATTTATTGTTTGTTTGCATTTCTGTATTTGTAGGACTACATGGTTACCATCGATGGGTACCAACATGTACCTCCGGACGAACTATCATTGATGAAAGCTGTTGCAAATCAGCCCATAGTGGTAGATATAGCATGTGGCGGCACGCATGGTTGGGAGAAAAAGTATAGGGGGGTAAGCAAGCACCTAACCAACATTCAAAAATGATGTATTTTTCAAATCTGAAATGAACGTTTCCGTTTCAGGGAGTAGCTGATTGTCATATGGAGACATTCAGAGAAGCTATTGATCACTCAATGCTTGCAGTTGGCTACGGTGAAGAAAAAAGTGGTAAGAAATACTGGATTGTAAAGAATACAAGGGGTCCTAGGTGGGGTAAGAAAGGCTACTGCCTTATTGCACGTGATGTGGGCCACAAGGGCGGAGCCTTTGGAATTGCAAAGTATGCTATATTTCCCATCAAAAACTCTCCCAACCAATATGGCCATATAGAAGAGGAGTTCCAGGTCCAGTTGAACCACCATATGGACTTCTAGTGAAGTATGATACAAGGTGAGTTAAATAGCTATTATGTTCCCTTTCTTCAATGATGATATCTGCACCATAAGTTTAGGATTAGCCACATTTTGTTTAGTATTTTGCAGAATACTGAGACTTATCATTTGTCTGCTAATCAACTCGGGTGTGAAAGTGCAGCTATGTTGCAAATTCTGTGGAATTATGGTAACTGGTCAGACATAGAATAATCACTTGGACTGTTGGTGAATGTTTTCCAAAGACCGTTAAAATTTTGCAGTATTTTATGATCATCGTTATTATTCTATTTAGTTGTTCTAGTAGACATAATTTCTTGTATATCTCAGTGGCATTCTGTAAGAGGCTATTTTCTTACACCAAGCTGCTTATATATGTTTATGATCAATTCTGCTGACGATCAGACCAACTAGATTTCTGAAGAATTTTCTTGCCTAAATCTCACAATTGGTTGTTGTTCTACAGGTATATTCCAGAAAAATCGATGGTGACATGGATTCTGTAAGGCCAGAAGTTATAAAGTTTTACTCTAGTCAGGTATTGTGCTTGCTTCCTCTTATAATGTTTCACATTATCTGGACATCTTGGTGGTATTCAGCTTAACCGCTTAAGTGTCGTTTGTAACATTCTGATGCTTCCTTACTGCTCACATAATGCATAACAGACACTCCGCCTATGCTTAATTTATGCACGACTCGTATGATGGTTGCGCATATAATTAAGTTAATATTACTTTTGGGGGAAGGTATTCAACCATGAAAATCCCCTCTACAAAATGCCAAAATGATGGGGAAAGGTGTACATGAATCTTTCCATGGCACAGTTTTACAGCAGAGTCCAGTTGCACCATTTGATGATTTCTGTTTAGATTCAGATTTTCAAAGTTCACAATGCAGTAACTAATCAGTTACTGTTTCAACAAATTAAAATGCGGTCAGTTAAAACTGGAAATGTAATTAGTCATAAGACTGAAACTGGAGTAGTGTTTTTATCTCCTAAATACCTGTTAGAAAAGCATTGTTGCCATGAACAGAACAAGTATATTAGATTATTCACTCCTTCAGTTTATTTTTTTGATAAATTTCACATCTGACAGTTGACTAAGTGTTAGCTTGTAGTGGATTTCATGTTAATAAAGTTGTACTCTACTTTGTCAGTATAAGGTGTTTTTGTTATATACGTTTATCCCATAGTAAGAGGTCCTTTGGCAGGTTTTCTTAGTCCATCAGACGATTATAGTGAGAATGGATGCGAACTTGATGATCTTGAGCAAATTTGCAATTGTTTGGTGACTATGTCTGTACGCCAGCTGATTTTTTCTTCACTCGAAAAGAAATAGACGCTCTGACTTCTGTCTATTCTATTTGATATGGTCATTTTTTGGTTGTACTTTAAAAATCTAATCGGTACTCTCTCAAAAAAAATCTAACTGGTAAGTGTCATTGCTTGAAATTTGCAATTTCAGGAACTCAATTATGCAAGGCGCTTTGATCTGAGGTTGTACTTCAAAAATCTAATTGGTACGGTCTCAAAAAAATCTAATTGGTAAGTGTCAATGCTTGAAATTTGGATTTTCGGAAACTAAATTCTGCAAGGAGCTTTGATCTTAGATTGTAAACTACAAGCATATGCAAAATTATATGGCAATTGACTGGATCTTTAAGTTAAGCAATGTCGAGCAATGTTTGACATGGAATTTAAGCAGCAAAGTTGAAAACCAAGCATCTGCATCAGAATATTAACTAACGCTTTGGTATCTGAATTTTAAACTCAAGTGGAGTTTAAATTTTTGTTGTTCTGAATGGAATGAACTAATTGCATTGCAAATGCGATCAGGATGTTATCATTTTGTTAAACTGTTCTCTATGCAGGGATCCAAAATTTCTGACAAGTCACATAACCAGGAGACAACAGATCTACACAAGTGTATTTCTAGTATCCGCCAGCACAAACCTAATCATGAAAAGCCTAATGTAAGTAGCAGCTGTATTTTTTTTTATCTGACACTTTTCTGTCTTGCTATCTTTTACCGGTTAATATTTTCTTTCAACATCAGAACTCAAAACTTGCTGCCCTAAAAAAAAACTCAAAATTTGTACGAACTTCAGAGATACTGGTTTCTACTATCTAGCTTACATTTCATTTCTTTTAGAACTTACATTTCCTTTCTAATATTGTAGGATTGTGTTCGTGTTACTGGAGCACTTGGTGGAAGGTTTGATCATGAGGCTGCTAATATCAATGTTCTGTATGTGTTCTCGGACATGCGGATTGTCCTTCTATCAGATGATTGCTTGATTCAACTTCTTCCCAAGACACATCACCATGAGATCTATATCAAGTCATCTGTAGAAGGACCACATTGTGGACTTTTTCCTATTGGAGCACCGTCTACAAGCACTAGAAACACTGGCTTAAAGTGGAATCTGAGTGAATTTCGTCTGCTCCTTTGTTACAAGTTGTCTTGCAATTTTAGAGTTTTACTACACTAGTTGCTACTCATGCATTTGCACGGCCTAGTCTGCAAAATTTTGCTACAACAACTGATTTTTCATGAATTGCGATATAACGTACAATTAAAAGAGTGTGAAATTAGTACCAATTCTGTAGATTCGACTCAAAGTACATGCTATCAGTTCTTGCAGATAATTGTCACATTTTTATTGGGAGAACACTAATTCGCATACGAACAAAGATGATGATCAAGCATGTGGTGATCTCACGATTGCTATGTTGACCTTGAGGCTACTCTGTAATCCCGACATATTTCATGAATGCAACTTACTTATGCACAAATTTAAAATTTGTATAGTTTAAGGAAAATACAGCCACTTTTTTTTCATTAACGTGGGAATTTTTAGGGATTTTCTAATTAGTATAGTAATAGATAGATGCATCCAGGAGTTCCCCTACAACAAGATAGTTAATCAAAGTTTACATGGAATTATCATCATGGTACTGTCTGTCCATGCTGAAACATGTGTGAAGTTAGCCACATTTTGTTTAGTATTTTGCAGAATACTGAGACTTATCAGTTCACAAGTTCATGTTATCATTTGTCTGCTATTCAACTCGGGTGTGAAAGTGCAGCAATGTTCCAAATTCTGTGGAATTATGTGTGGAAGTTTTCAAAAATACACAAACCATTACTACAGATATGGGAGGGCATGGCATGCAGAATTTCAGGATCAAATTCAATCACATTTGCGATATATGAAAACGAAAAATACTTAGTCAACAGTGCAACATGAATGCGACTGAGATTCGTTGTCAAATGTTGCATTGCTATAGAATATGCCATCCCTATCTCTGCTAATCTTATGAGATTTTTAGAAAAATTCTGTAACTTTTGGTACATTTTCACAGGATGTTTACTTATTCAACCCAGTCCCAGTGAACTCTGACCTTGTAGATATAGCCTTATAGCTATCTGCTTCAAAGTTGGTGGGAAACGGTATGGAAATTACCTTGTCCGGGAACTGTGGCTTACTGGCCAGTTAAATCCTTTTATCGAAATTACTGGCCAGGTTGGCACACCAAACTGGCATGTTGGTGGGAGTTTTGAATTTATTTATTATTCTAATGCTTGCTAGTTGAGTTTTAAGTTAGACATATTGGTGATTTAATGGGGTGTTTGGCTTGAGGAATGGGTTGGTCCTAGCTGTTATGAATATGCAACCTGGATCTATTGCACAGCCCAATAGGCATATATATAGTACAAGAGACTTGGAATACAAGGCAAGGAGAGTCCTATGCCAATACGAATACAAGAATACAACATGTATCCTACTATATCTCTAACACCCCCCCCCTCAAACTCATGGTGGTTCAACAACACTGAGTTTGGAGAGGTAGAAGCTGTGCTGAGCACGAGTCTGTGCCTTCGTGAAGAAATCAGCCAACTGAAACTCGAAAGGCACATACTGAAGAGCAATAACCTGATCCTGAACCTGAGACCTCATATAAGAAGCATCAACACCAATATGCTTGGTGAGCATCCTCAAGTAGCCACCGTAACCAAGTAACCTCCGCTGTCAAAAAGGCCATAGCTCGCAACTCAGCCTCTGCACTTGAACGGGAAACTGCAGTCTGTTTCTTCGTCTTCCAAGCAATAAGCGAACCACCAAGGAAAACACAGTAAGCAGAAAGAGAGCGACGATCAGAGGGATCGCTAGCCCAAGTAGCATCCGAATATGCCTGAAGCTGTAACGAACTGGAGCGGGGAAAGAAAAGACGGCGAGAGATAGTCCCACGAAGATATCGTAGAACCCGAAGAAGGTGACTGTAGTGAACCTGAGTAGGAGAAGACGAACTGACTCAGAATGTGAACCGGATAGGATATATCGGGACGAGTGACAGCAAGGTAGACAAGACTCCCGACAAGGTGACGATAGCGAGTCGGATCAGAAAGAGGCTCACCATCAGAGGCACGAAGATGAACATTGAGCTCCATCGGAGTCTCAACGGTGCGCTGATCAGTAAGGGAAGCCCGATCAAGAAGATCGTGGATATATTTCTCTTGGGATATATAGAAACCATCAGAAGTAGATGTAACCTCAATCCCAAGGAAGTAGCGAAGAGGACCAAGATCAGACATAAGAAACTGATCACTAAGACGAGCCTTGACAAAGGCAATGTACTCAGAATCATCTCCGGTGATGATCATATCATCCACATACAAAAGAAGAAGAGTCCGACCACGAGACGAAGTGTGGACAAACAGCGTAGGATCATGAGCACTAGCTGAGAAACCAGCAGCAGTGACCACAGAGGCGAAGCGCTCGAACCAGGCACGAGGGGCTTGCTTAAGGCCATAAAGAGAGCGACGAAGGCGACAAACCATGCCCTCAGGAACAGAATACCCAGGTGGGGGGGTGCATGTAGACCTCCTCACGCAACTCACCATTAAGGAAGGCATTCTTGACATCAAGCTGAGAAATAGACCAGTGGCGAGCAGAGGCCACAGCAAGAAGAGTGCGAACAGTGGTCATGTGCGCGACAGGAGCAAATGTCTCGTCATAATCACGGCCATGCTCCTGCTGAAAGCCACGCGCCACAAGACGAGCCTTGTAGCGCTCAAGAGAACCATTGGAGCGGGTCTTAACTTTATAGATCCACTTACAAGTGATGGGACGAACACGTGGAGGAAGAGAGACAAGATCCCACGTGCCGGTGCGCTCAAGAGCAGCAAGCTCCTCGGCCATCGCATGCTGCCATTCGGGATGAACAACAGCATCACGGTAAGAAGTAGGCTCAGCAAGAGTAGCACCAGCAAAACCAAAGCGATCTGGAGGCCGTCGCGGGCGAGCGCGGAGGCCATACTGAGGGGAAGGTGGCGAATCCGGAGGAGATGAGTCACCCAGAGAAGATGGCTCATCGGACGGAGATGGCCCAGAGGAAGTAGAAGGCACATCAGAAGGAGGCTCAACACGCGGTCGACGTGTGTAGAAAAAAGGATAGGACGGAAGAGAAGAGGGTGCCGGTGGAGCTGGAGGAGATGATAGTGGAGAAGAGTCAACAACAGGAGTGGGTGGAGAAGAGTCAACAACAGGAGTGGGTGGAGACTCAGGGGGAGGTGGAGACTCTATAGGATGAGTGGAAGAGGGCACAACAGTGATCGGTGTATCAGGAAAGGTCAGAAAAGATAGAGGCTCAACAGGGGAAGGCGAAGGAGAAGCTGGACGTGGAAAGAAAGGACGGGACTCATCGAAGGTCACATCCCGAGAGACCCGCATACGACGAGCAGTGGGATCTCAACAGCGATAGCCCTTATGCTCCGGACTATAGCCTAAAAAGATACACTCAACAGACTGAGCAGTCAGTTTGGTGCGTTCACGAGGAGCTAAAAGAACATAGCAAACGCAACCAAACAGACGAAGAGTAGAGTAGTCAGGAAGAGAACCAGAAAGGCGCTCAACAGGAATCCCGCCCTGAAGGGCAGAAGAGGGCTGAATATTAACAAGATATGTGGCAGTAGAGACAGCCTCAGCCCAAAAGTGAGGTGGAATAGAAGCGGCGATCATGAGCGCACGAGCAGTCTCAAGAAGGTGACGATGCTTACGCTCAGCAACACCATTCTGAGCATGAGCACCAGGACAAGAGAACTGAGCAAGAGTGCCCTGCTCAGCAAGAAAACCACGAAGATGACGAGAAAGATACTCGCCAGCAGAATCAGCACGAAAGACACGAATGGGAGTAGAGAACTGGGTACGAACCATGGTGGCAAACTGTCTATAGATGGAGAGAACCTCACTACGAACAGACATAAAGTATATCCAAGTGTGGCGAGAAAAATCATCTATAAAGATAATATAGTAGCGATGACCCCCTTTCGAAACGAAGGGGGCCGGACCCCACACATCCGAGTGAACAAGATCAAAAGGACGCTGAGACACAGACTCACTATGAGGATAAGGTAACTGAATTTGCTTACCCAGTTTACAACCCTGACAATCTAAAGACACGTCTCCTGAGACAGACCCCAGAAGACCACGACGAACTAACGACGATAGACGAGATCCACACAGATGACCAAGACGGTGATGCCACTGCTGGAAGGAGCCGATGGACGAGCGGACAGAAGCGGAGAGACTGGCAGCGGCGGCAGCGGAGGGAAGGTGAAGCCAATCAAGCTCCCAGAGACGCTGAGAATCAAGGCGGCGAGGGCCAGAACCAACCAGAGTGCCCGTCTGACGGTCCTAAACACAACAAGAGTCAGAGTCGAGAATAACCCGACAACCAAGATCAGTAATCTGTCCAGCAGAAAGAAGCTGCATGGTAAGGCGAGGCACATGAGCAACAGAAGGAACATGAAACAAAGAAGTGCTAAGAGTGCCTCGACTAGCAACAGGAAGAGGAGTACCATCAGCAGTGAGAACATGAACAGGAGAATTTAGATGTCTAAGAGAGGATAGAGCGGAAGAGTTAGAAGTCATGTGGAAAGATGCTCCAGAATCAAGGATCCATGGGGAAGTACCTGACTGTGTAGAGGGTGGTTTCTCATTGCTAGAAGAGGGAGTAGCAGAACCTGCAGAACCTGTCGCAGCGAGTAGACGTCGAAGACAGGCGATCTCCTGCTCAGTGAACGAGGTGGCGGAAGTAGTCAAAGCAGCTGAAGGAGTCGAGGAAGTAGTCGAGGAAGAAGCTCCAGTGCCCGGTGAAGAGCGACGTGCAAGGTGACGCTTCTTCCGAAAGCAAGTAGACTCAAGGTGGCCATCCTTATCACAGTAGGTGCAATGAGGACGGCCACCACCCGACGAGGAACGACCACCACCACCTGTGGGAACCGGTGGAAGAGGCGGAGCACTGAAGCGGGAAGCAGCCGGTGCAGAAGGCGGTGTAGCCGGTGGACGAACAGCAAGCACGGAGGGAAGTGGCAATAGACCTGAGCCACGTAGGCGAGTCTCCTCCGCACGAATCTCTGTAAGCACCTCCAGAAGGGAGACACGAGGCTGACGGGCAAGAAGCTGGGCACGGCGCGACTCAAACTCAGGACGAAGCCGCGTCAAGAACTTGTACACGCGCAGGAACTCGCGGTCAGCACGAGCATCCTGACAGCACTGACAAGAGCCACAACCAGGACGTCGAAGAGAATCCAGCTGGCGCCAGACAGCAGAACTCTGAGCATAAAACTCATCAACCGTGGCATCACCCTGCTGAAGAGAGTGCTCCTGGCGAACCACGGACAGGAACAGAGCGTCGCCAGATGGCTCATAACGCTGACGAAGGTGAGTCCACATCTGGAATGCCGTAGAGAAGCCCACAACCTCAGAAGAAAACTGAGGCTGAAGACTAGCGACGAGAACAGCAGCAGCACGAGCATCATCATCAAACCACTGAGTGTACACGGCCAGCAGAGCACCGTAGGAATCCAGAGCCTCCTGATAAGCGGTGACAGCAACATCATAGGCAGCGCGGTCAGCATCAGTAGGTCGAGCACCAAGCTTGGGCTCAACTGGCGCCACTGGAGAAGCCGGACATGGAACATCGCCGGAAAGGACGCCCCAGAGACGAAGACCACGCATGTGGATGCGCATATGGGAGACGAAGTCGGTGAAATTGACTCCATAAAAAATCACCGGGCAACGAGGGAGAGAAACGGTGCCCGATGACGAAGACATCGTACTGTTTTTTTTTCTTTTGTTTTTTTTCCTCTTTTTTTTTACTAACCTATACGGGCTGTTAGCTCGTGCCCGTGCGCCTCAAAAAACAGAGGCCGCCGGCCTGTTCGAGCGGGGGAGGCGGCGGAAGGGGCGCAGAGGGCGGCGGCGGCCGACGGACGGGAGGCCGGCGAAGCGGCCAGAGGCGGAGCGGCGCCGGCGGGAGGCCGGGGAGGCCGGGAGGCGGCCGGGGAAGCCGGGAGGCCGGGAGGCGGCCGGGGAAGCCGAGGGCGGGCGGGCGGCCTGGGCGGGCGGAGGAGGGGGAGCCGGCGGCCGGGCAGGCGGAGGAGAGGGAGCCGGTGGCCGGGCGAGCGGAGGACGACGGGCCACCGGATCCGGCGGCGGGCGACCGAGTCGGGCGGGAGGCGGCGGGAGGGAGGCGGGCGACCAAGGACGGCGGAAGGCCGGGGATGCCGACGGAGCGGCGGAGGCCCTAGGCCGGCGAGGCAGAGGCCGGAGGCCGGCGGGTGAGCGGAGGCAGGGGGTGGCGGCGGACGGGTTGCGGCGTCCGGATTTTGCGGGTAAAAAAAAACTAAACCTAATGCTCTGATACCATGTTATGAATATGCAACCTGGATCTATTGCACAGCCCAATAGGCATATATATATAGTACAAGAGACTTGGAATACAAGGCAAGGAGAGTCCTATGCCAATACGAATACAAGAATACAACATGTATCCTACTATATCTCTAACACTAGCATCAACTCATTTCTCATGTTTTCTTTTTTATTTGAGGAATTGGATGAGTTGGTCCATCGCCGAATAGCTTGTAGAGAAAAAAAATGAGGAATGCGGTCATACCACAAAAGTCATAGGATCTTATGATGGACGTCCATCAGTCTGCATACAGCAGGTGGGGTCAGTTTAGATAAATGAAACGAAATCAGGGATGCTAAGAGTTTAATCTACAACACTTGTCCAACCAAATCCCATAGTTGGCTGGGTGGATGCCCCATACAGCCGCCCATGCTGTCCTCGGGCTGGGCCTTCTCATGAAAACATGCGAACCTTTTAAATTAGCAATGTGATTTTCTTTCCATTTCAATTGTGGAGACCTTGCTGTTTACATGGCTCATTTGCTGCTAACCTTCTCTAATTCCAGGTGATCCCTGGATGTACTCACTGGGGCAGTGATACTTTCTCTTCTCAGAAGTTTTACAAGACCCTTTTTCGCCTCGACCCCCTCTATCTGCCATCTCAATTGGATTTGGAAGTCAAAATGCACCCCAAAGTTGAAGGTTTTCGCTTGGCTCCTCCTCAGACAGATTCAACACCAAGGATTTAATGTTCAGGAGGCACTGCTCTGATGATGAAGATGGTTTCTGTGGCTTATGTGACCGTGCTTTTCTTCAGCTGTGATTTTAGTAGAAGATGTTGGCAGCGCATTGGGATCTCTTGGAATCTTTCCATTCCCATTGTTAATCGTCTAAGTTCTTAAGAAACTCTGGCTTCCAGGCGTTCTTCATGGAGATTTTCATCACTGCTACGTGGCATATCTGGAAGATTAGAAACAACCTTATTTTCAACAATGTAACTCCTTGTAGCTTCTGATCTACTAGTTTTCCTAACGAGCTCTTGCTTCTTAGTCACAGATTTTTAGGACCTCCTCAGGATAGTTTGCCAGATTGGCTTGCTTCTTTTAGCAGTTATGGCTAGTTCTCCCCCCCCCACACCCTCTTTCTTTGTACATTGTCTCTTGTTTTTTTTGCCTATTATTAATATAATTCACTGTAGGAGCCTCTCCTACAGTTTTCAGTCAAAAAATATTCCAAGTGAAGCAAAGATGAGATTTGGGAGTATGATAAACACATCCAACATCGTGCACGCAGAGAAGGTAACCGTGCAGTCCGATGAGATATTCTATGGACAATCTCTCTCCGAAATCTGACCTAAGAGAGTCTCCAGTTAATTTTCATCCTGTGTCCTATTTCCTTTTGGCAAATCTTTGTTGATGTATGTTGTTAGCTCAGCTGTTGTACAGTACAGCTGTGTTTGTGTTCGTAAGCAGTTACGTATCTGATAAATAAATGCTGTCTGGTGGCTAATCGATGAGCCTCATATCGTTAGACTGAAACCCATGAGGTTATGGGAATGTATAACGCATTCTTGAGCTGCTGGTGAATTATATGAGTAAATAGACAGATGCTTTGTATCGCTACTCTACATGATTGTCCGTAGAGCTAAAATTTAGGCTAGTATACCTATGGGAGGATTGTATAGAATGCCAGTTAAATCATTGAAATCGGTAAAATGCCACTCAAATCAACGTTGCATCTATATATAAAAGATGTGGTTGCTAATTCTTTGTTCTGATTTTTAGTGATTTTTTTCTTTTGAGAGAAAAGAGAGATACATTGACCAATAACGGAGTTAATGCACTCCCCACTTCTCTGCGCTTGCTGAGCTAACTCATGAGCAACTCTATTACCATCTCTCTTTACTTTTGTACCCGTACTTTCAAGGAGAAGCTGCATCATCACTTTGGCCTCTGCAACCATCATGCTCCGTCTAGCTCTATCACAAATCTCACCCTTGAGGGCATTCCCCAACCGTAATACAATGAAACTAAAATAGTTGGTGTTTGAAATTCTTTAATGGCCAAAGCAAATCCTTCCAAACAAGCCATTGACTCCCCTTCTTCAACACCCGTACGATGGAAAGAGATCTTTATTACTCTTCATTAAGGATACAGTCAGCTAAGATAAATTGTGATACACAATCCGGTGCAGAGTGCGACCAAACATTAGTGGAACTACTAGATCTAGCATAATTAGCTAACACATGAGCAACCCTATTTTGATTACGATCAATCTTCTGGAGCAAGATCGCCTGGTTCTCGGAGCAGAGTGTTCCGATCTCCTTTAAAAAATGTGCAGATCTTGAATAATCTTCGTACGTACTAGCTATGGTCTTCAGCAGCACTTCACAGTGAATAACTAGGGGAAGCTCAGTCCATCGCAGTGCTAGCACGATGCCCTCCATTGCCTTGCGTACATCCCTTTAAAAGCTTCAGCACAATGTTGCAACCGGCGGCAGGCAGTCACAATCACATGTCCATTTGAGTCACGCGGTATCACCATTCACCCCTACTACTGTCGTACCATTATCAGACGCAAAGGAACCATTAACCGGGACAGTCGTCCATCCATGGTCAGGCTTCGGCCAGAAGCCAGAGCTGCAAAAGTTGGCCGCCGACGCTGTGGTTCAGGACTTCAGGGTACAAAAAGCTTGCTTACCCTTAAGATTGATAAAATTCCTTCAAAACATGCAATGGTATTCCGCTGTGGAACGAAGATTGAGTGATCAGGTTGTTTAGTTGGTTGGCACCATAGCTGCTACACGGCCCAACAGATTGCCTCGATAGACGCGAGTGCGGAAGGATCTACCGCACCAACCTTCACATGAACAATCAAGAACATTTAGGGCCTGTTTGTTTGGGCTGGCTGTGCTTGTGAAGCTGCTGTGGTGGGAAAGCTGTTGTACTGTAGGAAGCTCATTTGGTAACGTAGCTTCTAGGTCAGCTGTAAGCTGAGGATGTCAGTGAAAATGTCCGTAATACCCTTATGAATAAAAAAAAACCTAAAAGTTAATAAGAAATTCAAAAAATCAGTGAAAATGAGGAAAATTAAAAAAATTCAGAAAAATTGGCAAAAATCAGAAAAATTCAAAAAATTAGAAAAAATTCAAAAAAAAATAAAAATTTAGAAAAAATTTAGAAAAATTCGAGAAAAATTGAAAAAAGAAGAAAAAAGATCAGAAAAAATTCGAAAAAAAATCAAAAAATAGGAAAAAATCAGAAAAATTCAAAAAAATTTAGAAAAATTCGGGAAAAATCAGAAAAATTAGAAAAAAATCAAAGAAATTGAGAAAAAATCTAAAAAAATAAAAATTCAAAAAAATTGAAAAAAAATCAGAAATTTTCAAAAAATAGAAATTTAAAATGTTACATTACAACATTATTAACTAATGGTTCATACAAGTTGCCAGTGAAATACAAACATAGTACATATAACCTAAGTCATACAACATTTGAAATTTAAAAATGTTACATTACAACATTATTAACTAATGGTTCATACAAGTTGTCAGTGAAATACAAACATAGTACATATATGAATAATAGCTATCCTCCTCTCGCACTTATCAAAGAGGTCGCAATTCTTTCACGCTTGTTGTTCATGTCACCCTTATCAAGTGCTCGCGGAGCCGTATCACCCACCAATGGTACGGCACCGAGTTGGACTCCAGGAATGTAGTTCTCATCCATATCACATCGGTCGAACTCTTTGTCACGTAAGTTCGTGTCTCTAATGTAATTGTGAAGCGCCATACAAGCTAAGATAATCTTCTTTTGTGTTTTCATCGTATAAGATGGAACCGACCTCAAGATGCACAATTTCATCTTCAAGACACCAAATGATCGTTCAATCACATTTCGCAATGATGAGTGAGCATGATTGAACACCTCTTTCTTCCCACTCGGTTGCCCTCTTCGGCGAAACTCCGGTAGGTGGTATGTTTGTCCTTTATACGGAGCTAGGTATCCCGTACGGTTGGGATAACCGGAATCAACGAGGTAGTATTTGCCTGCACATAATGCAGAAGAAGAACTATTATGGCCAAATTGGAACGACATAGACACTACAATTGCGTACAAGTTACGAATATTACCACGAGGAGGAAAAGAGAACTTATGTGCATACTTCTCGATACTGCTATTCAAGATCCGTGTGTCATGGGCAGAACCCGGCCAACCCGCAACAGCAAATGTAAACCTCATATCAAAGTCACAAATTGCCATCAAATTTTGAGATGTATAACCATGTCTTCCTGTGTGGTTAACAATTTCTTCTGCTGGCACTTCAACAGGTATGTGCGAGCCATCTATTGCACCAATGGCAACTTTGAAATGAGGCTAAAATCGTGGATCTCGAATTCTAGGATGCACACTTGTGAAACTAGAAGAGTATGTAGTCCCTCAAAAACATCTGGGTTCATTCTAAACATTTTGTAGCAAGATTTTGTACAACCTAGATTCTCCATTACCCATTCATAACCAGTTTGTTGGGGTATCCTCCTAGGTTACTTGTTCAAATAAGTCTCGCTATAGAGATTACCGAAGTAACCCAGGACGGCAGCTTGATGTCCCATTTGTGCCAACCTCAGGAGATGTTCCCTCCTAGTAGCCTCATCATCAACTGCATTGTCACCCCCATTCATCTACAAAACGCAGTAAGAAAATAAGAGTACATATGTTATCAGAATATATATCAAGTATGTTCATGCATGCAAGCACATGTTATCAGAATATATATCAAGTACACATGTTATCAGCAACTACACAGAACTAATAAATGGCAGCAGGAAAGTGAGATTTTAATCAAGTCCACAAATAGCAGAAGTATACACATGAACGTTATTCAATCAGTACCACACACATTAATGTAAATAGTCCACAATCCATAGAAACCAAATATTACACACATTGAACAGAACTAAATGATTATTCGTACAGATAGTCCACAAGTGCCATCTACTTGTTGGTGTCATCATGTGCCCTTTGCAGCCAATCAAGCCTCCCTTCTTTTGTTTCAATTAGAGAGAACAATTCTCTGTACTCGGGGTTCATAGCAAGCTTGCTGGCTGTGTAGAAGAGTGGAGTTCCTTCCTTTGCTCCGCATTCCCGAATCAGCACAAGTACTTCCTTCAGACTCGGGGTTGTGCTATGATGGACCTTGTTGCAAGAAGACCCTTCACCACTTGAAGCAAACACATTGCATGCCTTCTTGTACTCCCATAGAAAGGGGTTCTTGTCCTCCTTCATGGATGCATCAACCATACTGGATGAGACCCTGCGCTTTACCAGTTTATTTTTCTTCATAGCGGGCGCTGTATGTTTGACATCCTCATCTGACTCATCAACATTAATTGGAGCACCCTCGACCTTGTCTTCACCCAACTCCTCCCCAGGGATGGCAGATGATTCGCCGGTCACATGTGCCCTTGCAAACATTTCATCCAACATAGCCAAGTTGGCCGGTGGCCCGTTCCTAAACTTTGCATGGTCTGGCTTGCTCTGAAAAGAATAGCAACAAACAGTTAGCTAGTATCCACAAAGGGTATAATAATGAGCTTTCAAAAATATGAACATTACCGCAATGTGATTCCTCCACCAAGCATCATCAGCCCCAATGGTTCCCGTTTCAGCATCCCACCCAAGCCCAGTTGCAGATTTCAATTCCATCCATGCTGTGTACTCTTTCTTTAACGAGTCCCATCTATTCTTGAACTGTTTCCTCGCATACCTTTTATTAGTTCTCTCGAAGAATTTGAGCTCAAGGTTCTTGTAACCTCTCAAACTCAAGCACCGCCCCCCGGTCTATTCCCTGCACTCACCTCATCCTTGCAAATGTCACAAAAAATCCTAGTGTGGTTTGCATCCCAAATTGCCTTCTCCATCTATTTCATTTCAGATTCAAAAAACTCACTAAATCAAATAACAATCAATCAAAACAGGTAGATATTGGACTTTCAGAAATCACATAATGTGCATATGGCACTCAGGTATGCCTCATAACAACCAAAAGAGCAATGTATGTTCTAACATGTGAGTTTCATGGGCTTGTCTTCCTACCTTACCGTATATGCAAGTAATTCAAGTTGATTTCTTCATTTTTGCCTCTGGTTGCAAGTTAATTACATTGTCCTTAACAAATTGGAAGAAAAGGTTCTGAAGTAGATTACTCGTTAGAAGAGGCCAAGACCAAGTGCAATAGCTGTTCTTATCAGTTTTCGAAGCATATTTATATAAACCACCCACACATATATATATACTTATACCAAGCATCCAAAACAAATTAACCAAGACCAAGTGCTATCTGTTCTTCTTAGATTAATAATCTAACGCATAAACATAGGTATCACTAGTACAGAAAACGATATCCGAGGCGGTCAAAATAGGACATCCGAGGCGGTTATAGCACCCGCCTCGACGGAGTGGTTGCGGATATGGGGGCATACATCGGAGGCGGTTACGCAAACGCCTCGGATAAGAGCTCATCCGAGGCGGTTAAAACTTATTAATCGCCTCGGATAAGGCCATATCGGAGGCGGTTACGTTTCCATAAGCGCCTCGGATAACGTATTATTAGACGTGATCAGAATAATACAACCGCCTCCGATATAGACATATCCGAGGCGGTTAGGTAAAGGTAATCGCCTCCTATATTCTCTTATCCGAGGCGCGTTGGTAAAGGTAAGCGCCCCGCCTCCGATATGTTGTTAACCAGGCATTATTTTCCCTGATTTACTAGCATCCCTGAAAAAGCAAATAGATATATATATACAAAATCACAGCAGGCACAACCAGCACAGCACACTTCAAACATTCATTCATTCTCGGATCGACCACAAAACATTACATATAAACATTCACATACATACGCATACGAATTAATAAATATTACAAAAGTTGTTCACTTGAGTCATATCCTCAATTCACAGCCCGGATATTGATCAAATTAAACAAAACTAGACCTCTCATCAATTATTCACACGAATAGAACCACGCGCCGAAGCCTCCATACACCATATCTGTTGATAAAGAAGCATCGTATGTAATAAAGTGACGTTAGCAGTGAGACAAAAAATGAACAACACGACGTTTAAGAACATCAAGTGCACTTATCATTCGAAACCACCTGTTGGACAGATAATTACAAAGTTTGATTGTACAAGTTAATGAAGTAACTAAGGACCTAAGTAGAAACCTACGTAATCATCTAACTAATCTCAATCCTAAGTTCCTAGCTTGTCGCCGGGGAACCGAAGCGTCCTTCGGCACTAATGACTTCGTTGTTCAGGAAGCCGGCGATGTGCGACCGGACCTGGGTGAGGTCCATATCTTCCAACATCTTGATTTGCATGGTTTTCGTCGCTTCCTGAAAACATGAGTCTTACGCTCAGGGCGAATAGAACGACTAAACACTCGACATTAGCAGTGGCGCTGGTTTCTTACCGGTAGAACCGCGTACTTTGGGTTGCTGGAAAGGGCTAGCATGTGGAAACACACGTAATACCCACAGAGATCGGTCCCTTCAGGCTGTTGCTGGCACTACAAAAGGGATATCGATTAGGTATAGAGGGCAGAATTATGATGGCATTAGTTCTAGGAGTCAAGGACATTACGGAATACCTTAAACTTGCAATCATGGCTTAACTTGACAGCCACTCCGCCCTTGACCTTGTGCCTCCCCCCGTGTTTGATGTATGTGTCAAACGCTCTGGGTGATTAAAAACAATTAGCATCGAACTATCTCTTCCTTTGTGAATAAGAAAGAATAGGCATGGACTAAGTCGAACATTTTGATACTTACTCGTCGAGTACAGCCATGATGTCCACGTACGCTTGCTTGCGCGAGTCCATGCTGCGCCTTATGGAATCAAGGTAATATACCTTACTCCATTTCGGCACGATCACTATGAGGATCCAATGGCCGCTGCTTGTACGATACGAAGTTATTACATGTTTAGGCGTCGAACCATAAGAATTTGCGTAGGATGTGGCTTACCCGATGTTATAGGCAACCTGGATCTGATCTCGTGCGGAGTACTCATGGAGTAAATGCACGACATAATCCCGCACCATGTCCTTATTTTGCTCGAGACAATATGCAGAGATCAAATGTGGGTCGCCGAACCCCACGGAGTTGTGCATCCTTCTTCTTACGCTCAGCTCAATCATGTACCTGAGTACAGGAGAATAAGGAGTTACATTGCAGGCATTTAGGAGTGACAAAACAAAACGGTGATGTGCTGTAAGGACTTACAGCGAGAAGCATCTCATGAGACTGGCGTCCAGCTCACGGAAGTGCATCATGTCGAAGATGTCCGAGAAATCTACGGGAAACATATATCCGTGGCGGTGCCTGAAGTGTTCCTCCTTGAAGAAAACCACGAGGCCGAGTCTTGTATCTGGGAACGGCCTGCGCGACATCTCGAGGTAATGATTATGGAGCTGCTGGCCCGCTACGCCCAAGTTCACGTCATCGTCCACCATAGGTTCTCCAGGCACGTACTGGCGAGCCAGCTCCGCTACGGGATATTCAACATCAGAAGCCAGTTTTGAAGCAGACTTCTTGGATTCGTAGACTTTCATCTTGGACGTCGCCCCTTGACTCTTCGGTCGACCACGGCGTGCCTGTGAGGTCTGCGTTGCTGGTAGTGCCGGGGGCTGAGGGGGGAGCGAATGATGAGTACTAGCCTCCACATCTTGCACTGTCGGGACTGGCGGAGGAAGGACGAGCTCGGTCGCAACCTTGGGCGGAGATGGAGGAAGCACCGGTGAAAACCTCAACATCCCTTGATCCGCCGGAGATGGAGGAACAGAAGGTGCGCTCGGTGCTGATTCGAGGACTACGTCCTTCTTCGGCCACTGGACGAACGACCCGACCGCGTCGCTTAATGTCTGCAGCTCATCAGATTCTCCCGCAGCCGACAAGGGACAGCTAGCGAAAGTCGGGTTGATTGACTCAACCTGCACTCGCGCGAAGCCTGCCACCAAGGGGACACCGTGTAGCACCGTTCCAGGAGGAGATGGCCAGACCTGACCGTACGCGGCGTCCATCGAGAAGTTCGTCGTAGCGAACTGTATCTGCAGCTTGCACCTCGTCGGACCCCCAATCTGGTCGATAGGAGAACATTCATCCGCACCAGATGCACAGCTACTGCGGCGGGCACCCGGGCTAATTGCGACCGGCGCCCTGTCTTGCAGGTACTATGCTGATAGCCTCTCCTCCATTGCCCTCATTCTCTCCTCGAACTGCGCCTCAAGCGACGATTGAATCTCTGCTTTCATCTGCTCGGCTCTAGCTCTCTTCCGCTGCCGACGTGCCTCCTGCGTGTCCCCGGTGAAGGATTTGCTCCACGTTGCCAGGTTTCCGAGACCCCTGGTGCGTCCATAGGGCTCCCTGGTGCCGATGGCCTCGGAGAGTATGTCTTTCTCCCGACTTGGCACAAACGAGCCTTCAGATGCCTGCTCGTTCAGCCCCACCATTCTCTGATATACCTGCTCGTCTTCAGGGTTTCTCCATACGCGTTGCCCACCTTGATCCACCTTGGTCCTCGCTCTGCACCAGTCCCGGACTCGGTTGTCGCCGAAACCCGAGAACGCCGGCTGCTGAACGTGCTTCTCCGCTTTCGCGTCCTCCTTTGCCCACTTCTTCTTCGCACCGACGTACCCTAAGGTGCCGAGGAAATGCGGGTGCTTGTTTCTGCTAGCTAGCTCTTTCCCCTTCTGGCTTTCTGTCCGGAATTCTTCGGACGACTTCAAGGCGCAGAACTCCGCCCAATCTTCTTTGGAGACATCAGGGTATGCCTGGCAAGGCGACTTCTCTTGATTGAGATAGTCCCTCACCAGTCTGTGCTTGAAGTTCCTCCAGCACTTCCCAGCCGTCAGTATTGTCGCTCGGAAGAACTCGGCCTCGACCTCTTCCGGGTACATGAAGGAGCCCTTCACTTCGTCAAAGAGGGACCTCCGCTCCTCCCGTGTCAGCTCACCCCAATCCGCGAGGGTGATCCTAACCCTAGAACGGGCGACCACCCCGCATAACGTCTGCCACTTCTTCCGGGTTTCTTCTGGCTCGGGCACTCCGGTCACCGGATCCACGCTCTGAACTATCCATCTGCCCTTCGGCCTCCCCGATGGCTTCCTTGGTTTGCGAGATCCCTTTCCTGACGATGTCGAAGGTCTTGGCGACCCCGACGGCGATATCGTAGGGGAGGGCGGCGGAGAGCTCATCTCGATCGTATTAACTAGTTACTAAACAAGTTTTAGTATCAAGTTAGACTAAGTAAACTATAGCAAAAGGGGGTAATAAGAGATGAGCAAGTTAGTATATATTCTTATTAGATTTTTAAACTATAGCTCAAGTGAATAATTGCCCTGTAGTTTAACAAAACTGATTTGAAGATGAAGAAATAACTTAATGACCTATAGTTCTATAGGCTCATTTATTCAAGCTAAACATACCTTAAGCAAAGGTAACCTGGTCGTCATGGACTAAAATGAGTTGCGGATTGAGTGACAGTCACTCAAGCAGCTGCTCATTTTAGTCCATGACGACCAGAGTCATATGACATTGAAATCACCCCCTAGAACCCAAGGAAGATCAGCCTTAATCACCCGCTAGAACCCAAGGAAAATCAGCCTTTGTGTTTAACAACCGCATATAGTCCTAGGTTAGATGCTTCCTCTCCCCATTAGGTTCACCGTAGATGCACAAAAAACATCATCTCACTTTACTCGATTCATCTATATGGATATCAATAAGATGAAAACACGATTGCAACCATTACAAACATCGCAATAGCATCCTGTTAAAATAAGATCAAAAAGCATTCTGTACTTTATACCCTAGCCATTCCTAAGTGCATTAGCATCGACGGAACAACATATGCAATTGATCGTGCTGCTAATGAAAGCATTGGTTTCTTTGGGCAAACTGAAACATGAAATTAAACCGTAAGCAATACACTAGCAATAAAAACGTATTGCTGATTACTTGCTTTGATTAGAGCCTAATGAAATAATATTGCACAATAAGGTCAATACATTGTGCCAAAACCAATATCACTTGCTACATTGCTAACAGTAATATCACTACCAACTTAACATGATGATTCCAGATAGAACAATTCGTGCTGATTGTGATTCTCCACGGACAAGACTTTTCCAAAGCACACGGCCAAATAATCAAAACATGTGCTATTCCACTATCTCATCCTTAGACTGCCAATAATCATAGAATACCAAGTTCATAATTTGAGATCAGAAGGACAAAAACTCTAGGTTACACGGGCTAACCGTGTGCTTGCGGTTGGAGGAGGAGGCGCCCGGTCGTTGGGGAGGAGGAGGCGGCCGGCGGTGGTCGTCAGACGTCTAGGGTGCGGCCGGCGGTGGTCCTCGGTCGGGGAGGAGGCGGCCCGCGGTGGTCCCTCGGTCGGGGAGGCCGGCGATGGGGAAGGAGGCGCTCGGTGAGGGGCGCCGGTCCTCGGGGAGGCCGGTGATGGGGAAGGAGGCGACGACTTCTGCTCTGGGAGGCGCCCGGTCGTTGGGGAGGAGGAGGCGCCCGGAGGCGACAACTTGTGCTCTGGGAGGCGGCGGCGCTGGTCGGGGCGGCGGGAAGGGCAAGAGAACAGAAGGCACTTCTGCGCGCGGGGATGGCAGTTCAATTTATATAAGGGAGATAAAGGAGGCGGTTAAATCGATCTAACCGCCTCGGATTAGCATAAAGGAGACGGTTAAATCGATCTAATCGCCTCCAATATTGGAGATAAAGGAGGCGGTTGGATAGATCTAATCGCCTCGGATTAGCATAAAGGAGGCGGTTAACGGTGATGACCGCCTCCAATTAGACCTAATCGAAGGCGTTTTACCCGGTCTAACCGCCTCCGATTAGGAATAAAGGAGGCGGTTACAGTTGTCCAACCGCCTCCTTTATGTTCTTTCCAGCAGGTGCTCAATCTGTTTTCTGAGCTCTCAGTGGACAAACATCAATAAATCACATATATCATTTGCATCTCCATTTATAATATACATAAACACATATATATAAACATCACATATGTATAAACATCACATATGTACACATAACCATCACATATTTCATTGCACCTCCTTTCATAAATACACATCACACATATATACACATCACACATATATACCCAAGCATCTCATGCATTCATATCAAGAGAAGCATGTAACATATATAATTACTTCTTCCATGCATGTCTCCACCATGTGTCATCACCACTTCTCAAATTATATCATTGCCTCCGCTTCCTCCTCCTTTTCTTCTTGCTAGGCATTTCCTCGTCGAACTCTAGCCCTTCTTGATGATCTTCACGCACGTAGACTGGTTCATTAGGTTCATCGGCCGTCGCGTCTCTAATGCTATGTTGCATCGGAGGTGTATCTTCGAAGATCTTGTACTCATCCTCATCCACCACACTCTGAACTCCGACAATCTTCCTTTTACCCTGTAGTGCAATATGAAGATTCTTCTTCGCCGGATCGGTCACGTAAAACACCTGGTGAGCTTGATTGGCTAGGATGAATGGGTCATCTTTGAATCCAACACGTTCAAGGTCAACCGTTATGAAGCCGTGGAGATCGACCTTCGTAGATTGCAGATTGACCCAACGGCACCGGAATAATGGGAACTTGAAGTACACGTAGTCCAGCTCCCAAATATCCTCGATGAACCCATAGTACCAGCTCCGTTTCCCCGCTCAAATCAGAAGCCTCTATGCGGACCCCACTATTTTGAAATGTGCTTTTCTTATCTTGATCTCTCGTGTAGAACGTGTATCCATTAATGTCGTATCCTTGCCAAATGACGACTTCGAATGTTGGGCCCTTCGCGTGCCAGGTAAGCATGTCGCTAGAGGCACCTAGACGAAGACGCTCCTTGAACCACTTGTTGAATTCTTTGTTATGCTCTCTCGTCCTCCACGCATCGGTTCTATCTGGATGCTCTTGCCTTAACTTTGCCCTGTGCTCGTCCATGTAGGGGGCAACGGCGGTCGTGTGTTGCAGCACGGTGAAATGGGCAAGTGCGTGTCCTGCTTGGTCCGCCGTTATAGATTTCTTTCCGATAGTCCCAACACCATCGAGCCTGCCTTCATGCCGAGAACATGGCACGCCAATCGGTTGGTTCGACTCCATGTAGTCAACACAAAACTCGACAACCTCTTCTGCAGCATAACCTTCGACAATACTTCCCTCCGGTCGATACCTGTTTCTCACGTAGTGCTTCAAGATTCCCATGAATCTTTCGAACGGGTACATGCTCGATGGAAGACTGGGCCACACATCTTGATTTCGTGCACAATGTGGACGATGAGATGCACCATTATATCGAAGAAAGACGGGGGGAAATACATCTCTAGCTGACATACAGTCTCCGCCGCCGCTAACTCCAGATCATCTAGCTCGAAGACGTCCATCACCTTCTGAGAAATCTTATTGAAGAAGAAGCACAGCTTGGTGATTGATTCCCGGACGTTAGGAGGGAGGATATTCCTGATTGCAATTGGGAGCATCTGTGTCATCATAACATGGCAGTCATGAGACTTCATGCCGATGAGTTTCAGGTCCTGCATCGAGACGAGCCTCTTGATGTTGGCTGAGTAGCCAGACGGAACTTTCACGCCATGCAAGAACTTGCAAAACTCGGTTCTCTCTGCCTTCGATAAAGTGTAACAGGCAGGGGGGATGTATGTCTTCCCGTTAGGCAGAAGTACAGGCGCCAGCTCTGGCCTGATTCCCATATCAACCATGTCGAGTCGGGCCTTGACGCCATCCTTCGTCTTGTCCTTCATGTTTAGCAGTAGACCCAACACGCTGTCACAAACATTCTTCTCTATGTGCATCACGTCGATGCAGTGCCGGACTTCTAGGTCCTTCCAGTAAGGTAGGTCCCATAACACAGATCGCTTCTTCCAGTATGACGACTCATCAGCGGCCTTCTTTTTCTGACCCTTTCCGAGCACGACATCCACATCGTTAACCTTCTCGAATATCTCTGCACCGCTTAATGGCCTTGGTTTCGCACCGTTCTCCGTTCTCCCGTTGAACTGTGACTTCCACCTGCGGTAACGGTGCCTTATAGGCAGGAACCGCCGGTGACCCATGTACACGACTTTCCCGTAATTCTTGAGACTTAGGCTAACGGTATTCTCCATGCATACGACACATCCTTTGTGTACTTTGACCGTCTGACCGGAGGTGTTGCCGAGAGCGGGAAAGTCTTGGATTGTGCAGAACAGCATGGCCCGCAGAGTGAAGTATTCTCTTTTGTCCGCATCCCATACGTGCACTCCTGTGTTCCACAGTGTTTGTAGCTCATCCATCAACGGTTGGAGATACACGTCGATGTCGTTACCAGGTTGCTTAGGGCCTTCGATAAGTGTGGACATCATAATGTACTTCCGTTTCATACAAAGCCAGGGAGGTAGGTTGTACATACTGAGAAGTACGGGCCAGGTGCTGTGTCAGTTGCTCATATTGCCAAATGGATTCATTCCGTCCGTACTGAGCGCGAACCTTACGTTCCTAGTTTCCGCATCGAATTGGGGATACTTCCTATCGATGTTCCTCCACTGGATTGCATCGGCAGGGTGTCTCAGCTTTCCATCGGTTGTCTTCCGCTCGTCCGCATGCCAACGGAAAAGTTTTGCTTCCTTCGGGTTTGCAAACAAACGCTTGAGGCGCGGGATTATAGGCAGGTACCAAGCAACCTTCGCGGGAGTCCCCTTCGTCACCTCGACGAACTCCTCAGCTCCTTCTACTCCAATTTTACCCTTGTACCGAGAAGCCTTGCACACAGGGCACGAATGTATCTTCGCAAACTCTTTCCGGTATAGCATACAGTCGTTCCGACATGCATGTATCTTTTCAACTTCCAGTCCTGAGGGACAAAGCAAATTCTTCGCTCTGTACGTGTTGATGGGTAACTCATTCCCCTCCGGAAGCATGTCACTTAGAAGGGCCAACAACTCGTTGAAGCTCTTGTCGGACCAACTGTTGCTCGCCTTCAGCTTCAATAGTTCAAGCACCGCATATAACAAAGTGAACTTAGCCTTGCATCCTGCGAAAAGCGGTTTCTCCGATGCCCCCATCAAGCCTACGAATTGCTGGTACTCTCTGTCGGTTTCGTGCCCTTCGAAATCACGCAACATCTGTTCCAGCTCAGGCATCGACTCCGGATCATCGGACATCTCATGTTGTGAATCACAAGGGATATCAATTGGGATATCGGTTGCTATATCATCGGCGAAAATATCATCATCCGATACTACGGCTTGATCTTCGCCGTGCTTGGTCCAAGTTGAATACCCTTCCGTAAAACCTCTCTTGAAGATGTGGTACTCAATATGATGCAGCTCAAAAATCCTTACGTTACCACAGTCTAGGCATGGACAGTATGTGTCACCTCTACCCTGTCTCAACATGTCCGCCTCGGCAGCTTCCATAAATGATCTCACTCCATCTCTATACGCCTCTGTGTTGCGAGCTCCGTACATCCACGATCGATCCATCTAAGCCGTGCATATGGAAATTTAAAATTTTAATTAAATTTATTAAGTGCACCGACTTCGTGAGATGAGTTTAACACATTAATTACTGACATAATCGAATTGTACAAATAATTACTAACATAACTAACTACTATAACTAAATAGCCATACTAATTGCTAATATAACTAACATATACGCGTCGACTCTCTTCATTTACTAACGTATAACTAACATATTACCACTTTTTCTTCCGTATAAAAATTAAATACGCCACAAAAAATTTCCATCATTTTTTTCCCTTTTTACCCACAAATTATAGATTTGTTTCATAATTTGCATACCTTACCAACAAGTTTAAATGCATTCAAACATACAAATAACTCAAACATCTCAATCGATCAAATTATTATCATATAATTGAATCTTCTCAACTAATGTTCAAGAAAAGAGCACAATCAACAAAAATTATTGGATGAAATGACTCAAAAACTAAACACCAACCTTTCTTAATCAACAAGGAAGTTCTTCTCCCACTTCTCTACCAAATGTAGCTTCTCCACTGAAAATCCACAGCAAATCGCTCAAAAATTCGCCAGCACTTCGCTACATTTAAGACATGGTCGTCTGTCTGCTCGCGCAGTGCAATAAATACTATGAATCATATTGGAGGCGGTTAAATCCAAACAACCGCCTCGTATATCGACTAAATCGAGGCGGTTATATATCGGCAACCGCTTCGGATATGTACTCGCTTATCCGAGGCGGTTGCCAATATATAACCGCCTCCTATAACGTAGATATACGAGGCGGTCATAAACAGTAAACCACCTCGGATAATATTGGAGGCGGTTGCTTATTTGTAACCGCCTCCGATGTGGTCGTTATTCGTGGCGATTGCTCCCGGAATCGTTATCTGAGGCGATTTATTCGTGCTAACCGCTTCCGACATAGGTTATTCGTGGCAGTTTTTCTTAACCGCCTCGGATATGGCGCCACGGATAGACCATTCTGTACTAGTGTATAAACTCAAGCATAGCATCTGTTCTTGCCAAAATCGGAGAGCCAACACGTGCACACACATATCCATATATAAATCATTCGGGATATTCAATTCCTCAAGAACGGCATGAGCACCATGCACCAATTTAGCCATGAGTAATCAAACTAGCAGTACAGAACCAAGTTCACAAGCTTAATACCGCCATGACTAATAGATAATGCACACTATTGATTCTTAGCTTCACAAGAAAAACAAAGGATAACCATAGATGGCGTGATGCTATTAACGATGGATAACTATCAAAAAAGTTCAGATCCATATCAAAAATGTTCAGATCCATGTTCACCACAGCACAACATACGAATCCATGCTCAGATGAAGTATCAAAAATGTTGAAGATAGGGAAGACGAACCACGGGAGGAGGGTGGTGGGGGGAGGACGAGCCGCACGATTCTTCAGGTGAGCTCGGGGGCACGGCGGTGCCCGACTCCGCTCCCCGGCCGGTGGCGGAGAGGCGAGCGGCTGGATCTGGTCTTCCGCGGCACTCCGTCGTTTCTCCGCTCGAGGGAGGTCGGGGATGGCGACGGTGCAGCTTCGCGGAGAGGCCGGCGGGTGGCGGAGAGGCCAGCACTCCGTAGTTTCTCAGGTGGAGGGATGTCGGGGACGGCGACGACAGCTTGGCGGAGAGGCCTTCTTGGTGGACAGGCGACGGGCGCCGGAGAGGCCGGTGGCGGCGGGAACAGTAAACCCTAATCGCCGCCCGAGCACTCCATCGAGTAGCCAACTGGTTGGGGAGATTGCGGGTCTGCGCAATGGTGGAAACCGGCCTCTCGGTCCACATTTTTATACCCGATGGCATTTTGTTGTAAATATGCACCAGCTTCAGGGGTACTATCATAACCGTATCCCGCAAAAGCCAATCAACCCCGCGGGAAGCACCTCATGAGCTGCTTCGGCTCCGCAGTGCATTGCCCGCTGTGGCTTTGCAGCAAGCCTGTGTTGGAAGCCAGCCCTTTGTTTGGGCATTGGCTTTAGAGCAGCGGAAGCCAACCAAAAAGCTGAAACAAACAGGCACTTAGTTAAACCAAGGCTACAAGTAAAATAGCTGCGCCCAATCCGTCTCTAGGATTATCTTTACATGATTATGAACACCTACTAGCGCAAGTCCGAAGTACTTGTGCATGGTATATTCTGGTCAAGAGGCAAAGAATCAGCTAGCTAATGCATGCATAGATGCCACTACCTCAATCCTGCAGATCTGAACTGAGCAAGAGCAGCGCACATGGATCAAAATCAGAATCAAAATCGGGTGATGAAATTGAATACCAGTCATCATAATGTGTCGTTCCCACTAGCATGATGCCGCAGAACACACATGGATTAGTAGAAGCACTTTGCAAGTATATAATGTCTATTGATCATGCCGAGTGTTTGGAGTAAGCAACTTTTATTAAATGTGTAGTGTTAATATACCTTATTCTTGTGTCATTATGCCTAACGCAACTGGTTGTTTGATAGGAAACAATGGATGCTAAGCTCCAAGCCTTACCATATTGGGTTAAGTCTCAAAAAGTTACATGACACACTAAAGATGGACCACCCTATGGACAATGATTGTTTCAACATGGGCGTACGGATCCTCACATGTGACGGGCTCCAGATGTTGAGAGAGACCCAAGTTCACTACATGGACCTAACGCTTGTAAGTTATTACAATAACATAGTCACTATTTAGATCATGTTTTTAAGACTTCATTTTATCTCAGAGGATGTCTGACTTTTAACGAGAGCCGAGGCATCGTATAAGGCTTGACATTCAGTGATTGGCAAAATTGTTTGATAGCTGGCCTGGGATAGACTACAATATCTCATCTTGCAAGTTGGTAAGATTTGTTCCCTTCTCTCAGTCGGTGTTGTGATTTACTTATTCCTAACGCCTACCGTTTGCATATTCTTTTGCCACATGTTTTCCTCGGGCACTGCATGCTTTTCGTCTTCGACTAGGATGCTAGAACTCTCTCTATATTGGACTCTCTTCCTGTACTGGTGCGGTTTAAAGATGATCCGATCATGAGATATATTTTTAAAATTCAAAAGATTGGTAATAATCTTAAGCGTGCCCTGGAAGTAGCAAACCCTAGCTGGAATGACAATAATTTTATATGGCGTCGTATAATACCATTCGATGTTCTGACAAACCCAGACAGGTTAGTTGTTTTGAACCGCACTACAACCATTTATTTTAATTTTATGCTTTGAACGCCCAAACTCACGGTTCATTCATGTACAGTGGTGTGTCTGGTTATTTCGTTGTCTATTTCATGCGTTCGTGGAATGGTGAATCACTAGGACCACCAGTTTGCAAAGTGAGTATTGTTGAACACATACTGCTATACTCTTAGCGTATGAGCTCTTCATGATAATGATATGTAATGCACATGCAGGATGTTTATGAACTGAGGAAGCAGTTTTTGGTACACCTATTGAAGTACGACGGGAACGAGTCTAGAGACAACATCCCTCATGTTGTACAAGAGTTTCTTAAGCGCATCAACAAATAGATAGTTATCAAACAGATAAATGCATGTGAACTTATTTCTATCTATATATATATGATAAGGTTCCAATTTAGTAGCTGCATTTTTTGGACTCACACTTGCATGTGATGTTTATTTTTAATGGATCACGGATGAAGTAATTCAGATGAGCTGATAGGTTAATATCTCAGATTACAGAACATGGCCTTAAGTAACAAACTAATACAGGGAATCCAGTGAGCTCAAGTGCCATACTACCGTGCTGTGATTCTGCCACTTTTATTCTATATATCTATCCATCATAAGAGGAAACTACAGAACAATTTCTTTTTCTTTTTCTTTGCATTTTAGAGAAGTTTTAGTGAAAACAAGTTCTATTATTACATGCTTTTTGTATCTTTTTTGTGGCATAATATCCTATATAACCAAGTCACTTTAGCATAGAAGTTAGTAAAATCAGTGACACCTCATGTTGAAACATTGATCTGCCTTGAAATCTGATTTTACCTCCACATGTTTTGTGTGCTTAAGCATTTCTTTTAAAAGCCCGAGGGTACCCAGAAATGGGTGAGACCATAACCCTTTTCTTTGCAGAGTTTACAATAACTGACTAGACCAAAAATAGGTCTGCATCCTAAATGAAATAACCCACAAATTTCACGTCATGTAGATAATGGTGTGTGAACTTCACAGAGTTCAGTGAAAATTCTGCAGATATCTAAACTTTTAATAATGAAAACTTGGACAATCTGGGAATGAAAGCTCTAAAATGACAGTTGATTGCCAGTCCTATTCGGAGTCATGATGAATGTAGCTAACCTTACAATACAACATTACGATCAACAGATGAATAAAGTACCGAAATCATAAACCACATTTTTCTTTTGACTGGACATTGTAGATTGATGTCAAATGGCCAATCAATACTTCATGAAAGGGCATCCCCATGTTATAGGAATACTTTTGTTAAAATATATTTTCCTTTTGTATAAACCAAGTTTGATACCAGTAAAACAATACAATTTTCTGTTAACAAAAGGTAAAACAATAAAAACAATGTGCGTAAGGTAATCCTTGGTTCTGTTTTTCTTTAACAGGTAAATAAAAAAAAGTAGAATATATGAAGAGAAAAAGCAGTTTCACCAAAATGGCAAGCAATTACCTCATTATTTTGCCTCTAGCATTTCCACTTGTGCATTAGAAGAAATAACTGTTAGCCTGTCATGCTATGTTTTAATTGGGTGGCCTGAGTAGCTAATATCACAACGGAAATGGCATCGGTAGGTCTAAGAACATATATACTTGAGTCTGTGAATGCTTTCCTTCAGTTTCCTCCTAGCAACTACTTATGATCAAAGGCAGCAACAAAACAGTCACACCTTGAAGAATGTAATAATGCAACACAATAGCAAATAGTCACATTTGGGGGTGTAAAATTCATAAGTATTAGTTTAGTAATGAAATTTTGGTGCAGGATAAGCTATATATATACATATAGGGCCTACATTTACTAGATGAAATAAAGAAATTTCCTGTACCAAGCAGCTAAGCAAATACTCAGCACTGGACTATTTCAACAGCTGCCACTAGAACCAATTTTAGCTAATTGCTCCTAGGATTTTTAGTTTTGTGCAATCTGTCAGTTCACAACTGACTCAAAGGGAGACTATAAAACAGATGGTGGACAACTCTTAGTGTATGTAGACTATATTTGAAAACATTTTATGATTTGTTTTCTCTTTGATGTACTATCACTTCAATTAGTCAAATGTGGTAAAATGTCTATTCTTATCGCTAGAAACTGGCATGTGGTGATCGTCCAATATTTTATCTTCTTGATAAGTTTTCAAAATGCCAAAGGAATAACTAGAAGGCAACTAGCCAAAGGAACAACTAGAAGGCAACTACACAAGTAAAAAGATGCAAGAATATGAACTACACAAGTAAAATTGTTGCTCAAATCACACTATAATCAGTTAAAATAGCCCCCTGCAAAAGAACGGCCAATTGAACTAATCAAACATTAAATAAGTCAATAGGCAGACTATGACAATCATGGGTAAACTAAAGCACAACCTATAATCCCAAGCAAAAGAATCACGGGATCCGCGTAGAGCTGCGGCAAGGCAGGGTCACCACCTAGTCGACGCGATCCCACCACCGGAACTCCGCCTCGAACCGGTTGCGCAGCACGTTATAGACAAGCGTCGGGTAAAATAGCACCCTGGCACCGGCGCCGATGAGCGCGCGCTTCGTCCTCAGCTGCATGGCCTTGCCGCCGGCACTGGCCGCCTCCTCCTCCTCCTCTCCTCCTCTGCCCCCAATAGCGCGAGACCCCAACCCTACATGCCGAGACACCTCCAGGCTCCAACTCCCCTCCTACCCTTCCAAAACCAGCAGATTCGTGGAGGCGTGGAAGGGAAAAATCCATGGATCGAGAGGGATGGTGCGGTGGTGGCTTTTGCCTTTGCTCGTGGCCTGGGGCTAGGGAGACGTGAGAAATGGGAAGACGGGAGAAATGGAAAAAGCGTGTGATGTGTGCAAAACCCCAGAGAAGAATGCGGAGGTGGAAACAGGTGGCATGTTACTGAGTCGGATTGAGCGGAGCTGCTGCTGGTTCGTGGTTTTTGGGTGGGATTTCTGGTTGTTGGAATTTGTTGGTGGGGAAATCATCGCGTTTATCTTCTCAGGTCCTTGCACAGAAGCGTAATTGTGCGCTTTGATGTCTTTTGGTAGGTGCAGCAGTGCACGACAAATCTTCAACGTTTTGCTCATTCTCCATCACTCCATTTGCATGATTTATTACGGAGCAGAGTACGACGTAGTCCAAAGGGAAATGAAGTTGTGTAATATGTGTCGGGCCAAAACTCTTTCTTTTTCTTTAAACGAAAGTGAAAACTCTTCCTAAAATAGAGTTTGGTCCAGGGAAGAAATGTTGAATATTTTGTGATGTGTTTCTAGAAAAAAGAAATATATACGTTGCATATGTGCTTTGCAATATTTTGCGAAAATATACGTTCCATGTGTGCTTGACTACTATTTTTAAAAAGAAAAATTGGTGAAATTATACTACTAGCATTATGATTTATAATGTTTTATAGTCGTAAATTTTATCAGTCGAGACGTGCGTTGCACGTGCACGTTTACTAGTGCTATAAAAATTCACACAACACATGTAAAGAGAAACAAAAAAGATAAAATTCTATAATGAATAGTAGCTTCAATATTTTTCTCTCTAGGCTACTATTCACAATGAAATTTGTCTTTTTAGTATCTCAATGTATAAATTGAATTTGAATTAAAAAAATTTATGACATAATAGATAGATATTATGCCAATATCTTCTAAAATTTTTAGTATTTTCTATAACTTTTTGGCGATGTTACTGCGCGTTATTAGTACTATAACACCACAAGATTTGGTAGCACCGGAACTTCTCTCTCCACGCCAGTTGTCAACTAAAACGCCTATGAACTGTACGAATTCGTGATATGTTACTTTAGATATACACGCTGCACTGTAGAAGAACTGTTTGGTGATGGTAGGTACTAGCTACTGGGTTATCTCATAGGACACTAGCACGAGTCAGTTGTATAAAAAATGCACTAAAAAGGGCTCAACCGGGAATCTCTTTCCCCTTTCCCCTCTCTACAGTGTCCATAGGCCAGAGGCGATCCGAAGGCGTCTCCGAGGTGTTCCCTCCCGCCGGCGCTCCCGCCATTCCGTCCCGCCTCCGATGGCCCTCTTGGCCCCCGGAGGTGCGGCGGACGGTGGCCTCTCGTCGGCGGGCGGGGTGTTGATCCCTATTTTCTAGGGTTTTGGTACCCGAGCGAGGGCGGCGAGGCGGAGGCGTCGTCTTCACCCTGGTTTTTTGTCCCCCCGTTTCGTCCCCGCTCCGGCGTTGCTTCCTCCGGCTTCGTCAGGAAGCTTGTGGGGGTTCCCTTCTGCCGCTCCTCCTTTGGAGTTGATGGCGGATCTTCTGGTCTCCTTGTTTGTTTTGCTAGCGCCGATTTGGGAGTCTCCTCTGGTGCCTGCTTCTCTGCTGGATCTTCGTGACCCGCCTTCCAGCAAGACGAGGCGAGATCTTCTCCCTACCAAGCTCGGGGCGCCGCCCCGGCCGATGCTTCTTCCCCAGATCTCAAGTTCCACCTCCAGTGATGGTCTACAACTGCGGTCTACCAACGGACTGAAGTCCTTTCGATGCTTGCGCAGGGCGCGTATTGATTCCAGCAGGAGTAGCAGCTCAGCGAAGTCTCCAATGGCGTCCTGTGAAGCGGCGAGGAAGACGGCCCTAGGGGCTTTGTTGTTATTTCTTGTTTTATCAGGGACTTATATATGTGTATGTTCTCCTTAACTTTTATCAGATATAAAAATGCCTTCAGGTGTTTTTTCAAAAAAAACACTAAAAGGAAAGCAATGTGTAAATGATAGTATATTTCATATATGAATGACCAAAACTCTCTCGCATAAAAGGAAAAACAAGAAGATCAAAACTAGAACAAAATTATTGGTTTAGGAAAAAAGTATTATCTGTTATAGAAAAAATTGAATCAGATCACGTCTTCAACGCCAGTCGCCAACTAAAATGCTTATGGACGTGCTTGCGTGGAGTTTTTAATTTCTGTACGAGTTCGTGATATACTTTAGATATATACGTTGCACCACAGAAGAAATGTTTGGTAAATTAATGGTAGGTACTAGCTAGTGGTTACCACGTAAGAAACTAGCACGAGTCATTGTACTTAAAAATGTACTAAAGAAAAGCAATGCGTAGAAGATATATTTCATATATTAATGACCAAAACTGCGTCGCAAAAAAGGAAAAAAAAAGACCAAAACTAGAACATAATTATTAGTTTAGGAGAAAAGCATATCGTTGTTTTCCTTTTTGGAGGCAATCAAATCGTTTCTAGCGTATACGTTATCCACTGGACGACCATTAATGCTAATAACCTCTTTATTAGCCCTAATTTGGTGCGGTAGAGCAGAAAAAGACCATCTCCTTATCAGCAGAAACGGCGAAGCAAACCACACCAACCCATCACCTGCGAGGCGGGTAAGAAACCGAAGAGAAATATTTGCGCTCTACCCCCTAGAAAATCTTGGGTGTTACAGGAAGCCCCCCCGGTCTCGGGCTCGGCGCGTTGAGATCCATCCAGGGTGAGTCGCCATGGGGACGGCGACGATGGCCACGGCGGTGGGCGCAGCCATGTTGCTCTACTTCGTGCTGAGCCGGCGGCTGGCCCACAATGAGGATGCTGCCGGCGGCGCGGGCGGGGCCGGGGCCGGAGGGGGGAAGCGGCGGAGGGGGCGCGCGGCGCGGCGGCCAGCGCAGCCGCCCGCAACGTGGATCGAGGCGGTGGGAACGCTTGCGGAGACGCTGCGGTTCACCTACTCGGAGACGCTTGGGAAGTGGCCCATCGGGGACCTCGCCTTCGGGATCAAGTACCTCATGCGCCGCCAGGTGAGAGAGCCCTCGCTAGTCGCTAACCTCATCCATCGTCTTTGCTTGCTGCTCGGATCCGATGGAATCGCCGTGGCCTAATTTTCGAATGCGGCCGCGAGCTTGTGTTTTGGATCTGAAACGGGGTTTCCTTTTGCTCGAATTGCTTCTCCGACGTCGCGTGCTGCGTTGCTCCTACGAGGTTGATTTGGATAGAGGCTTCTAGCGATTGATCAGTAGTACATTTGTCCCTTCGACTCCAAACAAAACCGATCGGTAGTATAGGCTTAGGTGATTTCGGTGCTGATTGGTCACCACATGGAATAAAATCGCAACTTTGGGGGTTTGGAGATGGTGGGTTTTATTTGTATCGTGGTGATGACTAGTTCTAGTCTTATGCAGTAGTGGTCAATGTGAAGGTGTAATGGGTTTGTTTTGCTGGTGAGTTCTTGTCTCTAGCAAGTCCGAGCATTATACTTGCGCTCTACCTTTCAAGCTATGATGGTACTTGAAGTTAATCATAGTGCTTAGTGAATAGATGAATGTTACTACGGATGGTTTCCTGAAGATAAGATGGGTTTCTGTTTTTGAGAATAAGAAGAGATGATGTTTTATGATAACCGTTCAGTTGAGGGATGCAAAGCTGATTTGCTATTCGCATAACTCAAGTACTCAATAAAGTAAACTGGAGCTGTTTCAAAAAAAATAAAATAAAGTAAACTGGAGCTTATGATACTATTCCATTTCGTGTACAAATACTTAATCCTTGCTGCAACTTTATTTGGTAGACGTAAAAACCTTTGATGTATGTGCGACAAATGTTTCATTGTTATCTTGTTGTTACTTTTCAGGGCAATTTACATGTTGCCAGTGTATATGCTGGAAGCAATTGCATTGAACTGCAAGGACCTGAAGTCATGGAAGAGTTGATTGTTCTGCGACGATTAATTGATTTGTGCTTTCTTTTCTCTAAGAAATCATTCCCAGTGTTCCTGGAATTAGCTGGATTTTCCCAAGAGGATGTTCTCATTGAGGAACCTAAGGCAGCGGTGAGTAAGTATTGGTAGCATTTGTTGTTCTCTCCATTTAGTAAGGCATGATTAGTTTCTAGTGGTTATAATAACATATTTGCTTGAGATATTTCTTAATTCTTGCCTTACGCCCTACTCTTACAGATTTTGAAGCCTGCTCATACAATTTTGCGTGATGAGTGCACCAAATCCTTTCTTGTTTTGATTCGAGGCACTCATAGCATGAAAGACACACTGACTGCTGCTACTGGTGCTGTAGTACCATTTCACCACTCATTATTAGATGAAGGTGGTGTCAGCAAGTTAGTGTTAGGGTATGCACACTGTGGGATGGTTGCAGCAGCGCGCTGGATCGCAAGAGGTATAACACCATGCCTCCTTCAAGCAGTCAGTCAATGCCCAGAGTACCAAATAAAGGTGCATCATTCTTACTTTTGGTTATGGTTTCAGAACTCAAGTCATACTTAGTTGAGTTAGTTCAATCCTACCTCGGAGTGTTGTATTGTTCTCAACTAGCTAAATGCTATTTCATGAGTTGTTTAAACGCTTGTACCATCATATTCCTTAATTTTGTGCTAAATAACAATTATCCCAAAATTTGTATCAATCGAATTAACTATAATACAAAATCGTGACACATATCCACCACATAGAAAGAATGACAATTACGATAACTTCTTAGCAACTTAGAGAGTAGTCTCGGTGAGGTGAACGGATGAGCACCAACTCAGATCTTTATAAGAGTAAAGAAATTGTTTTACCTCATGATGATTTTTCATGGTTCTATAACAGAACTAGTCAGTTTACTGTTGGGTTTTCTATGCTGGAAATGGAAGACTCCAGAAGCAAAATATTTATCATAGATATCCACTTACCATGCAAATTAACTTGGATCTGGTGATCCAAGTCTTTTGTTTCCGTGTATAAGATGCCTACATATGTGGGTTAGTAGAAGAATTGCAAAGCTCAAATCCTCATACCTGGCTGTGTTATTATCTTGTTGACAACAGCAGGGAACAGGCATACTGAAATATATTAATGAATAAAGTAGTTCACATAAAAATTTACAAGGTTCCACATGGACCAAGGCTTAGCCCAAAAGCTAAGCATCCTATATAAACTGAAAACTGAAGGTAGTAAAACCAAGCCTGTTAGCCACAACTAAAAGCTACAAGCAAATTAGAGTTTGCTGTGTTAAGATAACTTAACAAGATGATCCTTTCTCCCTCCTTAATCAATTGTTGGGGAACTCTACACGTCGAGTATTTGAAATTAACTAATATTGATTATTCCATATATTCCAACAGCCCAAAGCATATCAAAAGCTCCAATAAATGTGTTCCAACTTGCAACTTATCTGAATCAAGTTTCAGCAGCTCTCACTAAGTTGACACTGAAGAAAAGATGCATCTATCTACTCCTCCATCACATTAGCATTGCATAAGCCACACCATACTTCCTCCAATCTGAAATTTCAAATAAACAACTTACCTCTGGTATTAAGTTTGCATATAGAAGAACTGAAAATTGTCATGTCATTTTGTTTCAATCAAACATCCTTAACTATTTTATTGTTTTAATAGCTGATCTTCTTTTGTTAGATTGTTGGCCATTCATTGGGTGGTGGCACTGCTGCATTACTGACCTACATCCTGAGAGAGCACACAGAGTTCTCTGCAACAACTTGTGTTGCATTTGCGCCGGGTATATCAACTGTATGCATTTAAATTTTGTTGAGCAATTTGGTAACAGTTGATTTTTGTTGTCAGCTTCATGCATGACATGGGAATTAGCAGAATCAGGCAAGCACTTTGTAACCACTATTGTCAATGGTGCTGATCTGGTTCCTACAGTATCAACTGCATCTATTGATGATCTTCGTTCTGAGGTAGCTCCATTTTTTTATGATCTGCTATTTCTCCTCTGTTAATCCTCATGCTCAGTGGTGAAACCAGGATTTCGCATGCCTCAGGCTTAATTCAAACAGCCTAAGACTAAACACCAACTTGAGTTGCTGTTACTAGCTCCAGTTCATGCTGTTTCTGGACTATCTTGGGATTTCAAAGAAAAATAAGATGATAACCTCTTCATTTTATTCATTTGTTGTACTTGTGTTGCATCCTTAAATCCCTGCTTATCGTTTAAAAAAAACATAACACAGGATTTTGATTAGCTTTGAAGTTTGAAATGTTAATTTCCCAAATGCCAACCCACATTAAATTGGAGGATTCAGTGAAAGGGGTCTAGCTCCCTAACCTGAAGCCCCGAGGGAGGCAATGACTCTGAAGACATCTTTGTCCTCGACGGGGAACTGGATGCCGGTGGCCTTGTGGTCAACTGGCACGAGGAAATGCTACCCCCAGGCGAAGGCAAGGTCCTCTTTGTCATCCTGCGAGCGAGATGCTGAGAGTCAAGAGTGGCAGTGGAATGTGAATTGGGAGCAATACACAGTGTAGTGTTACTGCTCTTATTGTGGTTCTGCGCTGCTAGCTATGGGACAGTATTGTTGGGCCGGTAGGTTTGGAGGCCTTGGAGGGGATGGCTCACATTGCTTAGCCCTCGCTGGGCTGAGTGCAGCCCAGAGCCTGGTTAGGTCCCTGCCCATGCTGGTGTTTTTCTGTATGCAATGCTATTATTTATGGTCCATTTAAAATGCACTATAGACATGGGCAGAATACATTGTCATGATCTCATTTTTCATTTTAGCAGCAATGGATTTCTGCCTCTAATACTCCTCCTCTTGTCTTATCCCTCATCCAGGTAACAGCATCTTCATGGTTGAATGATTTGAGGGATCAAATACAGCAGACACGTTTCCTAAATGTTGTTTACCGGTCTGCTACTGCTTTAGGAACTCGCCTACAATCTTTCTCTGGTGCCAGAGAGAGGGTTGCAGGTGCTGGGGCACTGCTACGTCCTGTTTCAAGCAAAACCCTGGTAAAATATCTAAACCATAAGCTGGCAAACTGTAATATTTAGATGAATTAATATTGCTTACTGCATAGTGCTTTGTTGCTTTGTGGGGATGTGTTAGGACCTAGGGTGATCTTTACATCTTAATAATTTTCTATTGTCAGACTAAGCATTCTATGTTATAAAATATGAAGTTTGATAGGTCTGCTTCAACTAAACAGCTAAAAGTGCTGAAGGATACCATTAAAATATTTTGTGCATAAAAAATGTGCATTCCATGCTGTGCTTTGTGCCTAATTAATATCTATAAATATTCTATCCACCAAACCCAAACAGTTCTTGCAACCTTCTTGATAAAGATTTCTATGCAGGTTGTTATGAAACAAGCACAGAATGTTGCGCAGGCTGTTGCTAGAAGTCGGTCAGCTCTATCTTCATGGTCATGCATGGGTGCACGCCGTCGAGCTGTAGGTGTAGTAGCTGCAAGTCCTAAGGATGAAATGACTGCAGAAACCCATGTTACAACTACTGTGGACTCAGAGTCCTTTGTTGTAGAACAACGTGGCACCAAGGTCGTAGAAGAGCTGCAGTATACTGCAACTAGAATTTCAGTTCAAGAGGAAACAGAAGAAGCTCTTCTGATTGATCATGAAGCCTCTAGGGAGCATGCCGAAGAAGAAATAACTGACGGCGAGTTGTGGTTTGAGTTTGAGAAGGACCGGGATCGGCAGGCTGAAGTGGAGGCACAGACCCGGGAGGAAGAGGCTGCTGCTGCCAAGGAAATAATGGAGGAGGAAAGTGCTGTCCTAAAAAATGTGGAGGATAGGCAATCCTTCTCATCAGATAGCTTGGAGGGACAGCAATTCTACCCCCCTGGTAGAATCATGCACATGGTTGCCATGCCTCCTCCTGATGCTGGTCCGGATGATCCTGTTGCCACTGATGAGTGTACTGTTGGAATATACGAGACACCAAGAGATCTTTACAGTAAGATCCGACTATCTAATACCATGATCAATGACCATTATATGCCAATGTACAAGAAAATGATGGAAATACTGATTGAGAAGTTTGCGAACAACGAGGACAACTTTTGTGCAGATTCTACAGTAGAATAGTATGGGTGACTTGTACATCATAAGTGTTTAATAGTTCTTTTTTTCTGTGTAGCTGCCGTTAGCCATTATCTTATATTGCAATATATATAACAGATAAGATGTCCTAATCCGCCCGGATAGATTTTAGTTAGGGTTGTGTGAGTGAATGCGTAAATGTAAAGGAAACTAGGATTAGTCATTTAACATTCTAGCTGTCATGTCGTTCTGCTGGGTTTATACCTGTAGAGCTTTGGAATCGCAATGCTGGAATTTCAAAACCTAGTGTTTATCAATGTAGATCGGTTTTGGAGTTTGAAATCCTCAAAGGTGCATGGATGACCTTAAATTTGTAATTATAAATCTTATAGAATTATAATCTTATGTGTGAGGCCTAAAAAAAGACAATTTTTTTACCACTAGAATTGTAATCCATTTGTAAAATGTAGTAAAATTACAACATTATGAAAATAGTTTGTGAGACGAATGTGTTCACTACTTCTAGATACTGTAAATCAGTTGCAAAGTGATAGATAGTTGATTTGTTAAACAAATAATCGCAATAGTTAGCTTATAAAAATATCAGACAAATGAACTTGTTAAATGCCAGGTATAGTTTCGTACTTTCCGCAATTGCTTTTCCATGGCATCTTTTTGTACCATAAGCTCGGTCCTAAGAAATAGAACTCTTGGCTTTCCCTCAGTTAAAAAAAAATCAGCCTAACACCGAATATAGTTGCTGAACACTCCACCAGATAGGCAAAGGGCGTTCAATCGTAGATTTGATGGTGACAGAAAGAATTTATGGAAGTGCAAGCAAAAGTCCTTTGCTCTGAGCAACCAGAACCTAAAAGTCCCAGCGAACTGTCATCCTAACGACTAAACAAAATAACCTCCCATCTGTCAAACCCTTTTGAGATAACACGGATTCCATCCCGAACGTTACTATGTGCGGCTGTCATGTAGGCCCCGTTTCACAGGGCCTTCCAAAAATTGGCGCGCGAGCCCGCCCGAAGTAGGGGCGGGACATCGCTCGCACCGTGGCAAACGTGTTCGGTTTATGGGTGTCGGCGCGACACGTCAGTCACTATACGATCATCAACGAGTCGCCTCTCACCCCCCGCAGGGACGGGTAAAGCGGGAGCGGTTTCACCCCGAGCCTGTCTTATAGAGACCCCGGCGCCTCGCTTCTCGCTCGCTCCGCGGTGTGGTACTAAACAAATCCAAATGACTGAACTGGAGCGGACGGCTCTGGGCTCATGGGCCCAACCAACCTGGACTTGGCCCACTATCAGATCCAGCTGAATTCGAAGTTTTCAGCATGCCGTAGCCCTTCTCATAGAAAGAAAAAGAAGCATGCCGTAGCCTACTGCGGTTCCTGAAAGGGATTTTTGCCGGTGCTTGTGCTTCCGTTGCTATCTAGGAGTATTTTACAGTCGTTAGTTTGTTTCCGCCCGTTTCACAATTTATACAGCCTGAGAAGACCAAAATACCCCTGCGCCTCACATGGTAGGATCTTCTCTCCCTCATACTGATATCAACTGAAATATATTTGGCTTCGTCGTATTTGTTTTATTTTACATTTTTAAAATGTAGCTTCATTCTGGTGAGCAAAATCTAGATACGAAAAACAACCATCAGACTCCACTATGAGAAGAAAAAAAAATCGGCAATTGTGTGTGTAGAGGCCACGATGTCCACTACGCAAGTGCCCTTCTCTCTTGCACTAAGACAGAATGAATCGAATAGCACAACATTCCTTGCCCAAACTAGTTGTGACCAAAAAGCTACATTTACATGATGGGGCATAATACCCTATACTTGAAAGGATCTGATTCTTTATTTGTTTTTCTTTTCTCTTCCTATTTTCTTATTACACATGATGTACATCTACAATTGTAAAAACCCTGTAACATGTAGAACCTAAGATCCTACGGGGAAAACTACTTCTGCAAAAGGAGAAGCTAATGCATCTCAAAAAGTAAGAAAGAAAAGAAAGAAGCTAATTAGCTAATGGAAAACATGTGGGGACGTATAATACTCGCTCTCACCGAAGAAAGGTCTCAAGTTCTCTTGGCACATGAACTCCAAAGGAAAGGAAACAAGGTTGCCTCTGACGGCCTGCAGTCTCTCTATAGGGTTGGTGCCTACCAGGTCCCCATTCCGATCAGTTTCTGCTTTCTCTAGGGCAACACCCAGGTCGATGGTCGTGTGGCCAATTTTCTCCTTCCGGTGAGAAAAGCTTTGCCTAAATTGGGTCCTGCGAGAGGTCAAACATGGTTTCAGCAACTGAAAACGCAAGGCTTCAGCTGAAACACGAGCGGACTGGGAGACATGTCCTTTATTCATTACCTGGAGTGCATGTGATCATTGGGAACACACAGGAACACATCTTGGTAGATCATGGTATTCGCCTGCCATACAGTATCAGTTTGTTCAAGTAGAGCAGAAAGAAGGTGAAAATTGCAGGATGTTAGCAATCATAGGAGCTAACAATGAAATGGAAAATTCTCAGCTGTCAAAGGTGGCAATGTTCAGGAATACAGTGCAGTTCCATAATAGTCATATTCAGATGGTTTTCAGGTTGGGAGGTTAGTTTAAAACAAAGTAGTGCTTCAAGATACCATAACTACATTTCACTCACCTTAGCAGTGGCCATCCAGATGTTTTTGTAAGTCGAATCATCCACAGGATCCATGATTTGACTAACCTGTTGGTGAGAAAGAAGCAAATTGAGCGGAATGAGACTTACACTGCTCTATTTAACACGTGCACCAATGCTATATACTGTTGAAACCGAAAAACACAAATGCTTCTTTTATATGGAATCACTCATTAAGTTTAGTTAGGTCTGGCATAGTCAGCAAAATGTTTGCAATAGATATAATTTTCTTCTCAAGGGAACATCAGACAGAAAATGATTGACAATATAAATTGTTTATTACAACTTACTAACATAGTTAGGAAGGTTCATATAAATGAAACAGGGAAGTTGATACTGCTCTTTCCTTTCATACTATTGATAGTAGTTGAAACAAAACAACTAATCATACATGCTCTAACAAGGGATACCAAATGGAATGTAACGGACATGCCTATTGTGGAGGGGGGAAAATTGAAGTTAAAAGTTCCCATATAGCACGTTGGTATTTTAACATGACTCAGATATCACACAAACTAGTAGAACAAACAAATAAAAAGACAAAAACACAGAAATAAGTCATGTTTTTCCCACATCCTACTACTTATATATTATTGCAGTTATAAATCAAAGCATCAATTTGTGATTTAAGTAAAGTGAAAACAAGGTCCAAACCTCTCCTGGACGAAGACCAAGGTGTTCTGCCCATAGAGAAAGGCGTAAGCTGAGAGAGAACTTCCCAGCTTCCCAGTGTCTTCCGTCCATTGTTGAACTGACCACCTCTTTATCTTCAATAATCATACCAATCTACAAGAATTAAAGAAAGACCATTATGGAGTCAACAGGAGACACCAGATCAGATTACCCAAGTAAACCATTAACCCAACTAAGTATGTCATTTAATCTTGACTATTCGCAGCTGACCAAGAAAGAAAGTACTCCTCAAGGAAGAGCATTCTCTATTCAGGAAATGAGTAGTTATGCATGAAATGTAAGACATGCATACATACTCCAAAGCCTTAGGAGCGTTCCACTATTTGACCCAATAATATTAGAGTAAGCATGCAAGTATACGGAAGTGATAATTAGGAAGAGTCATACCTCAGAATCCCTTGATCCAAGCAAGCTTCTATCGTTTATGTTAGCTGAGCCAATCAGTGTCATGCGATCGTCAATGATCATCAACTTACTGTGTACATATATCTGCAACATTCAGCCTGTTAGCAAAAGAAACAAGATAAAATAAAAGAGAATTACTTTTTTAGAGCAGAAAAGAAGAAAAGGTGGACCATTAGCCTAAAGTCATGACCTAGGAGGGTAACAGAAGACTTTCAAACGTAAAATGTAGTTCACTAACTGAGAGTCTTCTTTACCTGATTGGTGACCAAAGGACCTCCATCGCTTAGTCTTCCATGTGATCTGAGCCCATAAAAGGAGATATAATCATGTGCTTTGGAGCCAACCACATCATATAGATTCTTAAGTATTGAATTAGGCCCTCTACAAATAGTCCGGTATTGCCAGTGCATTATTGCCCTCACAGATGCAGCTCCACCATCATCAATGCCTCCCTGTAATCAAATATATAAACAAGCAGCCGCCACGAAACATAAAAATTAATTCAATAATAGCTACCCACTACGTTACCTGAAAACCAGGTAAAAGTGGTATGACAATGATAACCCGGAAGCATTTTTTCTCCTTTTCTGCTCTAAGTATCCGCCTGTATAATGCTTCTAATACTCGGTTTTTTATTGTGTCGTCTCCTGAGAGACCTGATATGAAAAATTGATTCTGCAAAGATCAGCAGAAAGAAGTTTAGAGAAGTTATTTGAGTCTTTACTGTAATCATGTGCAAGTAGGAGTTTTAATACTCCAAGTATTATGTTGAAATTCTGAACATTTAATATTCAAAATCTTAAGGGTAAAGAAAAGGATGCAACACCTCAATATACACAAAATGTTCTGCCTTCTCAATGAGAGAAAAATATGCATTGTGGATGCTTCCTTCAATTTGAGTTGTTCCTGCTGACCATGGACCTACACTTCTAACAACCTGAAAAAAGAAATGCATTAATTAGTCAGACAAATTTAAAACAGTTGGAACCATTGTTACTTTGTTAGTACAGTTCCTAAGATTGGAAGTACTTCAATTCCAGTTGAAAGTTGAAATTCCCAACTGAAAGTTTCAGATTATTACTTAAAATCACATTTTTTCAAGTTGGAAGTCAACTCGTCTAGTCAGTTGTAGTGGAAGACGGGCAGGCGGCGAGCTCAGCACTGGTAAACAGCAGGTGGCTGAGGGCAGGAAGTGGTGTGAGATCACTGCTTTGGTTTGTGTGGAGGAGGGGAGGCACCACGTCTGCCAGGTCAGAACCTGGAGGATGCCCGTCAAATAGATGCACACATTTGAGAAAAGGGGTTTTCACGTGCTAGGTGAGAACTGTTTGTGCCTATTTGATTGGATAAGACAATAATAGCTTTGGCAAGAAAAGAGTTGCATTTTCAAGCTGCTCGGCTCCATGGAGCCCAGGCTCCATGATTTCAAATTCATGAATTCAAGCCAAATTTGTGTATACTTTTTAAATTTGGGTATATACCTGGTTATAACAATTTAAATGAAGTACATACCTTTCAAAAAATTCACTTGAATTTAAAGATTTTAGGGTATATTTGATCATATACCTAGAATTCAGGGTATGTGATCAAATACACCCTAAAAATCCATGAATTTGAGTGGAATTTTTTGAAGGTATGTATTTTACATGAGTATATATCTCTAGGTATATACCTAGAAATGAATATTTCCAAAAAATATATTCAAACTTGCTTCGAATTTGTACATTTGAAATCATGGAGCCCGGGCACCATGGAGACCCAAGTAATTATATATGTATATATGTATATATATATATATATATGTATGTATGTATGTATGTATATATATATCACTCGTAGAAACTTGAAATCTGTTGGTCATTATTAAATATGGTTGAGTCTATGTGAAGACTGAAGATTATTTAGTATTTACTATCAATAACTCCACACAACAAACACAAGCATGTGATCAGAATAAACAAATCAGGTAAGTTCAAGATTCTCCGTTAAGATATTTATGAGGAGAAAAAATATATTTCTGGTACTATGACACCCAAAATGAATGACAAGTGCACATACAAAAATATGTCTACCAGTGTTCATATGTTGGTAAGACAATTTATAATTCTGTCGTTTGCGTGAAAATTGGCATGAAATATGAATTGCCAATTTGATCCTATCTAATATGGTGTTTTGGACATGGGTCCATTACATCAAGGCAGCGGCAGTTCAGTTGAGGCCAGCCAGTAAGAAGTCCAAGGTCATGGAAGTGTTGCAGCAGGAGATGGTTGGGTAAGGACTTGCGGCAGCAAGGAAACAGGAAAGAGTGTCCGATCAGGGCTAGTAGATGGCAGTCTGAACAGAGGGAGATTAAGATTGTCTTTTAGGGAATAGTACTGTATTGTGTTAGGAAAGGCCTAAGGGCTACACATCCATTATATAATGATGCTATGTATCTCCTAATAAGGTAAGTAAAGAAGAACCAATCTCTTCTCTCATCTTCTGGCCTATGTTTTCCTGATCTCCTACAGCCATGCTGTGTGGCTATCTTCAGCACGGCAGTTATCCTGTTGTGAATCAAGGTTCACAACATACGTGGTTTTCTCATGATATATCTTATTTTTAGAGAAAGCAGTTAAGCTTCTACCTGTCAAACTATTACTTCTTAAAGTTATTCTTGTCATGGTAAATAACTCTGAGCTGCATACAGTATAGCAGAAAGTCTTGGATGGCTAAATTTGTTAACAATTCGTAAACAGTGTAGAGATGAAGAAATTATTATACGATTAATTCATCTGTGCAAATGGCATAAACTCACCTGACAACGACAAGTTGCTTGGGGACCAACCTCTCCAACATCAAGCACAGAGGCAACCTGGCTTCCTCGTTCCTGTGTCTCCCACCATTCCTTATCCATGTGATGCACATTTGGTTTAGAGGTGTTGTGATGTGTAACAAGTGAAACCTCAGGGGAACCAAGATTGTCCACAAAACCTTTCATCTGTAAATCCTGAAGAGAATGATCTTGTTTGGCCTTTCGGTTGGACAGTGGCTGCTTCAAATTGGTTTTATTTGGATGATCTAAAGGACCATGATTGATGTCCAAACCATTCAGGCCTAAATCTCCATTCGGCAATGCCTGATGATCAGGCTCTTGAGGCAAGAGCAACGGAATGTCCTGGCATGATGCTGGTGCTGTCAGGGAGCTTAGCCTCCTCACTTGATATCCTTACCTTGAATCTGTTTACTCTCTGTCTCACCATTTGTTTCTTTGCTTTTACCCATGTAATGGGGAATTACCATGTGATGATGAGGCATAAGTAAGGGAATTGCTTGCTCATTTGGTGCTTTATTCCTCTGCATAAGGTGGGATTGTCAAGTTCCAACAATGACTAAAGATGGAAAATATTTCTACAGTCAGTAGACTGACCTTTGCATAGTTCCAGCGCTGAACAAAATGCCTTGCTACATCTCGACATGCTGGACCATAAAGAGCACATTGAACATCATGCCAGGGCATGCGAGGATACTTAGTACGATCAAGCTCATCTTTCATTGTGTCCTCCCAAGAATTTGGCTCAGATTCCCTTAAACAAAGTAAAAATGACAGTAAGATAGGGAAACAAACCCAATGAGTTACTAAAAAACATTATGCCTCAAATCCAAGCTAAAAATATGGTGAACACTAAATAGCACCTTGGGTTGTAGTAATCCTTTCCTGGCCATGTTGAAGGAGGGGAATCCACTACTTTGTGCTCAGGAGTATCATAACGACCAAAGCATAAATCAAGACCTCCAATATAGCATACTTGATTATCAACAATAACAATTTTCTCATGGTGAGACCTTCAAGCCATAGAAAAGAGTTGAACTATAAGAATTTAATCAACTGCTACAAACAGATAAACAAATCTAAAATTCTCATTATACCATAAGTATATGCCAGTTGAGAAATGATCAGGGTAGCGCAGAACTTTAACATTCTCATGAATGTTTAGCAGCCTTCGTTTACTGTACATGCTGTTAATTTTCAATGCAAGAGAAACTTCCTTGTACAGAAGAATGTAAATCTGCAAAATAATATCACATTTCTTAGTTATCTGAGACTTACAGTTGATATACCTGATTACTGTCATAAATTAGAATCCAATTTGTGCTAACACATTACTTGCAAAAGTTGAATGCTTAGATAGAAGAGTACTATCGTGATAAGCAAACACTGTTCAGAGTCCAGTAAAGAAATGAAATATATCGGCGCTCATGGTATTATGTTTTACCCCTGTGGCCAGTCTCATAGCTTAAAATATTGTGAAATCCCCTCTGTGCCACTGAATAACTCTCCAAAACTTGATTTGCCACCAAAAAATTTCTTATTCCCTGTATGCCAGCAGGTTGAAAGCGATGCCCTTTATGCCATCGTCAAGACATCCCCATCAGTTAGCCACTGTTAAACGCATGGATTGCCCCTCTTCTTCCCTTTCTTCCTCCTTTCTTACTACGAGTATACTAGCCACAGTAACTGTATCAGGCCTCTCACTGTGGCACGTTCCCCAGAAAATACAGAAAGCCTCATCATAGCATGCATGCTGCATGTGACCAGAGATAATGCGATTCCAAGAATTGATCCCTGGCTTGACACCCCTCAGCACATCTCTGTCAAGCTCCCGGGACATCAGTCTGCAACAGTTGAGAGCTGGCGTCGAGTTTGGGGAGGGATGCAAACGCTGTGCAAGCAACACCAATGTCCTGAGCGCAGCTTACATCATCCGCGAGCATGGGCGCGCCCTTAGCGGCAGGCACTTATGCTATGCAGCGAGGCAGCGACGCACCTGTGGGAAGAGGAACCTGTCGGAGGCAACCCCTGCAACGTGCATGGCCGTGAACATCCCTGCAGATTACAACTTTACAAGGACCAGAAGAGTGATCCTAGCAGCCAGCCCAAGATCTGGATAGAAAAGGAAGGTAGGTAGATAGATTGCTTGTTTTGCCTCTCTTCTCCCTAAACTCATCACTTCTACCTCTCTCAACTAGGAACGTTTGGTAGATGTGGATGGAGAAAAGAAGAAAGAGTACAGGGCATTCTGGGCAATACCACAAAATACAGACCTCTGCCTTCGACTTAATGGCAGTCAACTGACATTTCACTGACACGGTGGCATGAAAGGCATCGAACTAGCAGTTATTTGGTGGCGCATCAGGGATTAAAAAATTATTCAGCTGCATAGAAGGAATTTTCTCTAAAATGTTTGAGAACATAAAGGGAGATCAAAGATAAAGGTATCTGGCTAAACGATTGGCTAGATGTAAAGAAACATAACTCAGTTTAGGGACGGATAAACCCTGGTGATCCCACTATCCATGAGATATGCATCTTTCATATTTCCTTCCCCAACTAACGTCTTTCACATTCCACTCTAAGCTAGCACCCCTTCCATCCCCAGCATCATTCTCCTCTATAGGCTATCCCCTCAATGGGATTTGCCTACCCCAACGGTACCTTCAACCCTCCCTATCAACCTTCTTTATCAGCACTACCCTCCAGCATCTAAACTTGCAATCGACGTATTGCACCACGATTTCTCTGTTCCACCCACTCCTTCTCTTTGCTTTGATGACAATGCTACCCTCACCTTCCCCCGATCCTGGCTGCCAAAATCCCCACTTCCCCCTTTGCGGCATCAGTGCTGGCGTCCTGCACAATCCACCTCAGACAAGGATTCAGCCATGCGCACATCCATGGTCCAGTTATCCCTCAGTGGTGACACTAGTAGGCACATTGTCGCAGCCAAATATTAACTGGAAAGGCTAAGAAAAGACAAAAGTACCATAATTTTATGGCTCATAATTGACATTGTTAGATAGTAATTAACCATAGAATTGATGGTATTTTTTATTTTAAAATTCTCCAGCAATCAAAATCAGGTACAGCTTGTTTCAAACCACATATGTCTTGGATAAAAGTGAAATTAAGGAGGCAACCTGTGCTTTTAGCTGTAAAACACATTGTAGGGTATTTTTGGAAGATTAAATTATTAGCTCTCCTACAGGCTTACAGCATGTCTTGTATCTTACTAATACAAAACATTAGTTACTTTGATATGCACGGGGGAAGGCAAACGACCACATGGTTCATACACTAGTATATTTATCATCTCAATAGACAACTAGCCATCAAAGTACCTGATACCAGCAAAATGAATGCTGCAAAGCAGCAAGACTACTCTACAGTCCAGACACAAAGTACACAATGCAAAGTACACAGTTTATCTGATTAAAGACACCATAAAAGAATCATTTACCTGTACACCTTGCTTTGCCCTTGATTCTAGAAGAATATCAAGCCTAGAGGCCCCATGAGAGTGGAAAGGACGTCGAAGATACAATTCTGGGCAGAGCCACCAGTCAGTAATGAATATCTGCATTCAATATTTAGTTATCTTCCATGGCACAGCCAAGATTTCAATTTTCTGCAGAAATCATAGTGAAATTGATGACAAACGGACCTCTGATTTGGCTTCCTCAATGGAAGAAGCAATAGCGTCAAAAGCAGCTTGCCCATCTATAAACCATTGTACGATACTACCATCTTCAGTCAAGCCCCTAGGTGGTGCAAACGAACCAAAACGATGAGGGTGACACCACCCCTCTGGAAGGTGTCGATCAGCATTTATTGCAGTTACCCAATCTTTTACCTTAGCAGAACTTCTTGTTCTCAACTTATGGTCCGTCCCCCAGAAGATACCTACCACAAGGAAGAGAGCTATCAAAATTGGACTGAAAAGATAGATACCTTATATATTCCTCACCACCATGTTGCTTTCCCATAGAAAGATCAAGGCCCATGTCTAATAAGCACTTAAGCAATTTTATTATATCTTTTATTTGAGCTACATAAATGCAATGTCAAAAGAAAGAAAGAATACTTAACATTAATTTCTACAATTTTTTCTAGGACAGAACTATGGCTTATTTGACAATTGTGCATGGAAGGAAGAACATGAAGAAGCACACAGAAGTGAGAAATGGATCAGTTTTAGCTGTTTCCCAATAATAAAATACAAGTCACAAAATGATTTCATACAGATTCAACTCCCAGGAGGGAACTCACATTCTGCCAATACAACCCCCATGATGGTCTAGAGAGGACTCCTCGTGAGACAGCCTCAGGTGCTTCCACTCTATATTGTTGAAAGGAATTTCTAATGATACAACTGAATTAACACGCGGGGGGTGGGGGGGGGGATTAGAGCCCCCTCGTATAGTTACTATTAGATCCATGTATTTGTCAAATCCATAAACAACACAAAGAGGACCAAAATCTTCTAATTATTGGTCTTACCTACAAAAACAGACCCATTCAACAATGCTTGAGCACAAACGTTCTTGATTTTTTTTTAAAGAGAAAAACACCCTAACTTGAAGTTAAGCACGTGGCGGGCAATGCACGGTCAGAATGACCTATGTCTTCCAATATAACATCCTAGTGATTTATTTGACCATATCGCCACCTTAAATATGCACTGAAGTCTAAATGTGTCCACAATTCTATATAACTTTTTTATGGGTTTAGATGTGGCATCACAACAAAATTTTACAATTGCATCCATAATCTTGTAATCCTAACTTAAGCTTATCTAGGTGATAAGTTAGGCTAAAGAGGTCCTTGGGTCAATTAAGTCTTAATATTAAGGGAAAGACACTAACTTTTTACTGTTTCATTTGAGAGAGGTCTCAAGCTGTGATACCAAGTTATATAAAAGGGAAAGAGGTGTACCTCAAATCCAAAATGCAAAGGATTGCGTTCCTTGATCTCCTTTGCTAGAGTGATTTGGCCTTCTCCATTTCTATCCATGTGAGGTGACACATCAAAGATAACTATATCCAGAAGCTTTGGATCAAATGGATCTTGGAGCAAAGCCAAGAATCCTGGCTTCAGTACAGCCCAAACCTATTAAGAAGTGTTCGATTTCACAGCTCAAATACAGGGATGGAATCATGGTAAGATGCAAAACATAATCATAGTATATTGATATATACCTTTTGCCAGCTACTACTGCAGAAACTAAAACAGCTAGATGAACAGCACTTCTCTTTACTGCTTGTGTCAATTTTTGGTAAGTGTCTAACCGTAACATAATCTTCCTTTAGCTTAGGCCCATACTCTGGTAAAAACGACAATAGCGAGACTTCCAAAAGTTTGCAAACCTGCATTTAACAGATGTTACAGTCTAAAACAAAGGAGATGCAGGATGATCCGTTCTACATAGGCAATGCTTTGGTGATGTATAGACATTTCAATCAAAATAACATAATGAAATTACAAAGACAAATGCCTTTTGGTACCTCTCTTAAGTTGACAATATCCAAGTTCCCTAAGAAATGGTTCAGATATTCTTGCATGGCAGCCTTTGCACGATCAGAAATGGACTGCTGTCGACCAAGAGCTGGTCGAATGACAGGCAAAACAGCACTCGAGGGAACATTTCTGCAATAATAGTTTAAGTTAATTTGAAATAATATGCCTGAGTAAACTTATGGGTAGTCTGCTCCAAGCGCACTAATATATTATTTGCAAAGATTTCATCATTGAAGTGTCCATCCCTGTTTCAGTCCATTGAGACCCACATCATTAACAAGGACAACAATGTACCTATTTTTGACAGAGTGTTCATCATGTTGTGAAGGAACATGCACATCATCTTCATCATCATGTACAACTGGCATATGCTCCCCGATTCCCAAATTTTGAAGCCATTCTTTGACCTTTAATAAGAAACAATATATGGAGAATTATTCAGTGTTTTATGCAGGTATGAATTGGCAGTCAAATAAAGAGAGTGGAAAAGATCAGAAGAAGCCCTCATTTTTAGGATGCATCTTTACAACAAATCTAGTGTTTACCCAAGTAAGTGGGAAAAGGTAACATGGCCAATGAAGTGCAAAACAATAACCAGCGCCAATTTCAATCCTCTATTATTTGTCGAATATTTATTTTGTAAGCTTATTAGAAATGGGAGAAAAAATGTTGCAATAGTTCTTCAATTGTAACACATATTTGTGATGTGCAATTACATCACTAAATGCTTCACCAGAAAGGACAGATAAATTCAAATACAGCTAAAATTAATATGGTTACGTAACCAACCTGTTCCTGTTTCTCATGGAACTCTTCAAGAAATGCACGTCTCTTCAACGTAAAATGCAGATACAGAACCTGTGAGGCCTTCTTATATAGAAGCCACCTAAACTGATAGAAGAACTAGTCAAAATTATTGAATGAAAAAAAGCAAGCTGTGGATAATAAATCAGTAGACATATGATTTTCCACAGCAAGTGTAAACCATGTTTCCTTAGTGAAAAGAGGTTACAGAAAGCACTCCATATGATCGATACTCTTGGGGTAAATTTTTTACAGCATCTATCAAATAGACATAATCATGAATTGTGCACTTTTCTATGACGCAGCTGTACTATTTACCCCCGCAATACGGTCTGCGTGAAAGTTCTACCAACACAAGCAGAATAGCAAATGAGTACAGGGAAGGGGAAAAACTGAAATGACAACTTGCATAAAGGTATTACATTTGGCATCTCAATGTACATGAAGTAAATGGACCAGGAGGTTCCAATGACAAATAACGTGCCAAAAGAACGATTCTTCTAATAGCAGGCGTCCAATCTGCTTGGAAATTAGGATCTATGTTACACCCACCCGCTACAAAGTTCATATTAGGACAATGCCACTGCAAAGATTTCATTTGGACTTTGGAGGAATGCCGCTCCATACCACCATCCCGAGTTCAAATCTAGCAACAAACATCCAAAACTCACATCCAAGGAATAGACAGGGCCCTCTGGAATACAGGAATTTTGGATGAAACTTTCCATTCCATTAGCTCTCACTAGATGTTTCCTTTTCCTACATAGGTTTCAAACCTTCCTTTGGGCCTTGACAACAAATTTTTTTGCTGAACTCCACATTGGTACAGTGATTTTGCCTTTAAGACCCTGTACAATGCAGGTGCTTAGACAGGTGCCTCAGGAAAAAAACCCAGTTTTTTTTTAAAGATGCTTAGACAGGTGCTTAGAAAGGGCGACAGAAGCAAAGTTAAGCACCCGGTGCTAGGCTGGTGCTTAGGGTGACACAAGTGACAGGTGCTTCAACCGGTGCCTAGCAAATAGTATTCCAAGAAGCACAAATAGTACTCCACACAATGCAGCGCTGTATTAGAGACAACAGGTGCTAGAGTAGGTGCTACACGAATATTAAAGCAACTTAAGCACCCATATGAAACACTCTACATTGTAAGTCTCATATTTTTTTGAGACGCCACGCTACTCTCTCTCTCTTTAAGCACCGGGCTATAAGCACCTTGCATTGTACATGGCCTAAAAGGCCCAAAAATGACACCGAAATTTACGCCAACTAACATGGAATCTAACCCCCGACGCAAACAATTTGCCAGCATTTGCATCAAACTGGTCAAATTCAGCCCACGATGAGAGAAACAAAGCGCCAACCACCCGTTCGTGCAATAATTGGGCTACTAGCTGAAACCATTGCTACGCCCAGAACAGAAAGCACCCCCGTTTTGTCCCTTTCTTCTTCTGTTCTTGGAGGAGCAGCGGAGGTAGAGGCTCCCTGAACCTTAAGCCGCATAAGTCTTTTATTTGCAAAAATCCATTGGAGATCAATCAGAATAACTAATGCGCAGGCATCGGAGAAACAAATCACCAACAGCCAATTCATGCAACAATTCTACACGGCCAATGCCAAGCACCACGGACACCGCCAAACCCAACCCATAGCACCAAGTCGCGCAATCACAGCCACCAACTGAAAAACAAGACCCAAATTCGAAGAGGAGGAGGAGGAGCCCACGGACCTGCTTGTACTGGACCTCGATGGTGTAAGAGAGCAGCATGGGCGTGATGTCCCCCGCGTCGGGGCGCGACACCCCCACAACCCTGGCGCGCGGCAGCTCGTCGAACACCCGCGCCGACTCCGGCAACCGGAACGACGACGACGACGCCGCCGCCGCCGCCGCCACGTCCCCCTCCGGCTCCGGCGGCACCCACACGTACCTTCGCGCGTGCTGCAGCTCCTCCTCCTCTTCCCCCTCCTCGGGTTGCTCCCAGCCCATAGAATCCGACACCGCGAACTGCGATCTCTGCTCGGTGTTTGATCGATGGAAGGGAAGAGGTGATCGGCAGGTAGAGAGGGGAGGGGAGAGTCGTGTGCGAAATTTGGGTTTTTTTGGTTTTCCTTTCTGCTTTCGATTTCTGATCTACTTCGGTGTCGTGATTCAGCAGTACTCGGAACTCCGGTGGGTGGACAGATGGACGTGTTTGCCCCGGCGCTGGTTTCCGGCTGGTGGGGCCGGCTGTCTGACGTGGCATGTCTGTTTTTACATTGCGGCGTGGTTGCACCTTTCCAGGGCAAGAGTGCCGCTTGCTAATTGGAGTGTTGGACTGCTACAATGTAGTGTGTGAGACTGAATTTTGCGCCCGGCATGGCTTATACCTTGGGAATCACAAATTCACGACCGCTCAAATGTGCATTGTTAAGGTAGACTTAGGAAAAATTCATGCAAGAAAATGCTGAGATCTGTGTGTCTTATCATTTTCAATCAATCAAATTAGGAGTGATAAGCCCCTTTAATAGAAAAAGGAGAGTAAAGGCCGAGATTTAGGGAGGCCCTAGCTGTTTCAAGAGATGTTTCAAGACACTCTAGAGAACTTCTCTAAGTTATATAGTATGTTTCATTTTCTATGGATTGTCTGTGAAAATCACGTTATTACTCTAATTCTTACTATACTTCCCAAACGCTCAGAATCCTTCTTCACAAACACTGTTTACGCTCTACAACACGACAGCTTTTCAAATCTAGAGTACCAGCGGCTACCTAAGGGAAACCATGTCATTAATTGGTTCCAAAGTACACCCAGCCACAGCCCATGGGCGAGAAAGAGGCTATTATGGTAAAAAAGTCCAGCCAAAAGTTCCACTCGTCTTTCTTTAAGTTTATTAAGCAGAAGTGGCTCTCTAGTCCAAACGAAGAAGTATAAATTTGAGAATCAAAATGCAAGTTATTTAATTACTTGCTCTCCTATGCATGACATGGACCCATGGAATTCAGAGGATCACACGAAGGAGCGCGAGAATATGCGGAATTTGGTGCCGAGATCATTCATTGAAAGAGACCATCCGGCGCATGCAAGTTGCGCAAATGATTTGGCTCCGATCGGAGCGACACTCAGGTTGCTTGATTGATTGGGGGATTAGCTTACGTGAGGGAGATTGCCAGATTGGAACATGTCTCCGTCCTGTGACAAACTAATGATTCGTAGTTGCTTTTGTTCCAAAGCTTTGTGTTTGCTTTGCTTTTTTGGTTCAGAAATTATGACAGGGTTGAGACTTGATTATCTGACCTCTATCATGCTAGGCAACTGTTTTTCTGAGCCTGAATGCCTAGGTGATTAAATTTTATGATTTTCTATTCAACTTTGAGGCTAGTATAGATACATTTGGAAGCATCTACAGAGCCCTTGAGTGTTTTTTAATAGATCACTCAAATTCTAAACATGTAAATCTTTATCCAATAGATCATGCACTTCCATCCTCTCACCTTATAATAGAAAAATTATATAGATGAAAATTTAGGTACTCTCAAAATGAATGAACACTAGAGTGTTTATTAGCAATTCCCATCAATTTAAGGCTCAGTTGAAGCCGAGTCACGATAGGCATCCCATATTTTGTGTTACCATTTGAAAATGAACTCTTTGCCCACCCCAATCAATCATATCATACTCAAGAGTAAGGACCGTCTCCTTTTTCAGAAACTCAGAAGCTTCTGGCATTCAGTCCCAGGATATGGCTTCAGCAGGAACTGAGTTAGAGGACAGCTGGTGCTCTGTACACATTAACCAAATCCGATGCAAATGTCAGTTAAATGCCGCATTGTGCGCTCCAAAAGTGACCCAACAAGGTGCGTCGCGATCATATTTGTTTCTCACTTCAGAAAGAGGCAATGCAGGAATAGAAACAATGTACACTACAAGTCCGAGGGAATATGTGCAGTTGTGCTACACGCAGTGTCACCGACCCCAACTACACCATCTTTGAATTCATAATTTCATGCCACAAGATCAAATCACATGCCATTGCACTGCCTCACGCCCCAGATGCTTTACCGGCGCTTGCGAGATGCCTCAAAACCTTGACAACGATGCTAATGTTTGGCCGCGAGTCCGTCTCGCAGTGCACACAGAGCGCCGCGATTGCAGCCATCTGGTTGCCAAAATACGGCAAGAATCACGAAAACAATTGTTGGGTTGTTTAGAGTAGTACGTAGAACCAAGAATAAATGTATTTTTAGAAGGACAAACAAAGAAATTTGCTAGTAACTAAATGGTGTATTTCGAATGTTGGGGATCGGAGCATAGTACCAAGGATTGCTAGAAGATGTGCTTTGCATTGTGAATGTAGGCAAAAGATTTGCCTTTTCATTAATTAAGAAGATTGTTTGATACATAACCGGCCATACAGGCCAAAACAAAGCCTACTCTCGCAGCAAAAGGTTACCCAAGTGTTTCGCCCCTGCTATCACCCAATTACGGGCTTCTGTTTTTATCCAGGCAAAGATGGTCGATGGTAAGGTTGATTTGTGCCGAAAGACCCTCGCATTCCGCTCGTTCCAAATTTCCCAGACGACGAGCATGATTAGAGATGTCGTTGCCTTGTGACTCCCGCCCCGATCGTGCACCGTGTTGATCTACCATTGCTTCACCGTATCTGCACCTTGCCATAAGTTCAAGTGAAGATGCGTAGCCCCAATCTAGTCCCGAACCATGTTCCAAATGCGGATGGAATATCGGCATTTGAAAAGAAGGTGAGCCGCCGTCTCAGGAAGCTGCCTGCATAGGGGGCAAAGCCCGCAGTTGGGCCATCCACAACGTTCCAACCGGTCATTGGTCCACACCCTGTTGTTGATGATAAGCCAAGCGAATAGTTTGCATTTGGGCGGTGCCCAAACTTTCCCGATAGTGTTTTGCATTCGCGTGGCGGTGGCTCCTAAAAATTGCGCCTTGTAGGCAGACACCGCGGAATATTGGCCATTTGCCGATAACTTCCATTGGATGGAGTCAGGGGAGTCTGGGTCTAGGTGCACCTGGGACACCCGGCCCTAGAGGGTGAGGAATTGCTAGATGTGCTCAATGGAAATCCCCCTGTGAGTATCTATTTGCCTGACCCACGCATCTTGATGAAGGGCTTTTTTGACGCACCATTTCTTTTTCCCTGAGATGGCATGAATCATGGGTGTGATGTCTCTCGGCCTCTCCCCAGCTAGCCACGCCGCGTCCCAGAAGCTAGTTTTGTCCCCATTTCTGATGGTGATGGTGGTGGCTGCATAGAAAAGATTCATGTCCGTGTCATCGCATGGGGTGCCCATCTGTCGGAGTATTATTCCGGCAATACTAATTATGGGGCGGCGTGAGCACAGCAAATCAGGATGGCTGCACACGGGAGACAAGATTTAGACAGGTTCGGGCCCTCTCGGAGAGGTAATACCCTACGTCCTGTGTTTGGTGGCTGGTATTGCTGTATCCCGAGTGCCGCAGGCCCTAGAGAATCGATCTCGAAGGGGCCTGAGCAATGAAACAGTGGAGATGATGCTGGATGTAAAGACGATGCCGATCGGAGGTCCCCTACCGAGCCTTATATAGCCGGCCGGGGTAGGGTTACAGAGTCCGGATCGGGTTAACAGATATGTTTCCTATTTGGTTACAACCGATTCCGGGTAAGCCGGACAGGTATTAGTCCTTGTCTTGTACTCCACGTCGGTGAGGTGCCCCCGTGTTGTAGTCGGACTCCGAGTAGTCGGCCCGGCCTATCCCGTGGCCGGGAGGCCGGATTCGCCCTCCTTGGTGATACCCGGGTAGCATATCACCGTCAGTAGCCCCCGAGTCCTTCGTGGTCTTGCCGCTACCTGCCTCTTCCCCCGATTAGGTTTTCCGACTGGCCTTGGCTTGCTGGGAGACCGCGAAGGGCTGACTGGACTCCTGTGGAAAAGACAATTGAAGCCAAGTAACATTCACCCGTAAGGCAGGAACGTTAAAGGCAGGTGAGCTATTAACGGGTAATCTCTGGTGGCATCCGGTCCGTCCCTAGGGACAGGGACCGGCTGATAACCCAGCGTGGGGCTTGCCATCAATCCCGACTGAGTTCCCGAGTAGCACCCGGCCTTTCCGAGTAGGTCAAGGCCGGCTTGTGTCCCCTGAAGGAATGCCTCTGAAACTCCAAGTCCGGACCAGAGAAAACAGTCACGGCGCATAGGTTCCTGAGTTTCGAAGTCTTATGCCGGGTCATTCCACTGAATCTGGGGGATCCCAGATACCAAGGCTTCGAGGCCGGAGCGCCCGATGAGCCTGGGTGAAGAATCCGGCAGCTCCGAGTTGCTCAGCATCCGACTCGAGGCCCTCGGAAGGCACACCATTTCTGTCCCTCACTCGGGTGTAATCAGCCGACTGCGTTCCTCGCTGGAGGCCAGCCTCCGATACCCTCTGTAGCCAAAGCGCCCGGCGCCGAGTCCTACCCGGCAGCCAGCTAGTGATTCTCGGAGAATACGCTTTAGCCACCATGTAGCGGAGATGCATTCCGATGGGTTGAATAGCCTGGAGGGCTAACCGTTGGATCTCCTTTATTAAGCCGCACGAATCGTGGTGCCATCAAGTCATGGGTGCAGGATACCCGCAACGTGGCCTGCCCGAAACGCGCGGCGGAATCCGAAACGGCGCGGACGTGGCCGCGGTGAATTCGGAACGTGCGATCGTGGGGAATCCGAACCGCCCGGTCGCTCCCCTTTATATTCGGCAGAGGCTGCGGGAGGGACCCACGCTCTCAAACACTTCCGCACTCACCCTGCACTTGCCGCTTCGTCTTCCCCTCGCCCCCAATCGCTCCGTGCGCTCCAAAACCCTAATCCCCGTCCCGGCTCCGTCAGATGCAAGCCCCGGACTGGGAAGCCGATCCTAACGAAGTTGAGGAGGACGCCCTGGTCTGGAAGCTGCTGTCCGGAGAAGAAGGAGAAGGAGCATCCGCCGAACCGATGGCCTCCTGGCAGAAATCGACGACGACGGAGGCGAGACTGGAGACCCTTGTCCGGATGGGGGTCCTGCCGCCCAAAGAACTAGTCGAGTGGCGCGCCGCCTTGGGAGAGGACATTCCCACCCCAAACACCGATGAGCTGGTGGTCCACAGCCTGTTCTTCGAGCGGGGGCTCTCGGTGCCAGTCCACCCATTCCTGCGGGGGCTCCTCTACTACTACGGGCTGGAGCTGCACAACCTCAACCCCAACAGCATTCTGCACGTCTCCAGCTTCATCACGCTCTGCGAATGCTTCCTCGGCATTCGTCCACACTTCGCGCTGTGGAAGCACCTTTTCATGGTGAAGCCGCAGCCGAGCAGGGATCACCCGGCCGTAGTCGGGGGCGCCGGGTTCCAGCTGAGATCCGGTACGGCGAAGGGTTACCCGGCTCCACCGATGCCGACGTCCCTCAAGGGGTGGCACGCCCAGTGGTTCTACTGCGCCAACCCCGACCCGGCGCTGCCGGCCTTCTCAGGCCAAGCGCCAGTAGTCAAGCCAAGCTGGTCGGACCTGCCTCCGGAGCGAGAGGAAGGCAGCGCCGCCGTGCTGATGGGGAAGCTCAGCCAGGCGATGAACGCAGGGCTCACCGGGACGGTCGTCGTCGCGACCTTCGTCCGGTGGCGGGTGCAGCCGGCCAAGCTCCGGGCGCACCCCATGTATGAGTACACCGGCCCGGAGGACTCGACTCGGGAGGCCGCCGACGAGCTGTCGGAGGGCGAAGTGCAGAGCCGGCTGGAGAAGCTTCTGGCCCAGGGAGCGAGCCTGGACTTCTCCGACCGACCGGCCCCTTTCTGCCGGGCGAACGCGCCGAACGACGTAAGTATCCGAAGTCGTGCCTTTTTGGTTAAACCGCTGGCCGAGCCTGACTCGGGCATTGTCTTCATTTCTTCGCAGGATCTGTTCGGCTTCTGTTCCAGCGCTCCCCTCCCGGAGGACGAGATCTGGAACCAGCCACGGTACGCAGACGTCCCGGCGGGCGGAGCCCCGCCGGCGGGGACGCCCCCTTCTGGTACCGGCCCCCTCGACGGGGGCCGGGTCTTCTAAGAGCACCGGGCCCTCCAAGGGGAAAGGTCCGGCGATTGTAAAGCCCCCTCCGCCGAGCACAGCTGCCCAGGACGAGGAGGAGGAGTCGTCAGATGATGGTAGCGCCTTCCGGGTGAAGGCGAGGAGGAAGCCAGCAGGCACCGGTCCGAAGACGCGAGGCGGCTCTGACGCCGCGCGGGGCGCCGCTCCGGCTAGACGGGGCGCCCCGGCCTCCCGCGCCCGCCCGGCGGCTCCGCCCGCCGCGGGAGTCGCGCCGACAAGGTCGGGCGATCGCTTTGCCGGGGGCGCGAGCCCGGCGGCGCCGGCTGGCGCTGATGCCGCGCCACCGGGACCAGAGGTCTCTGCCGCCGGTGGCGATCCGGCGGCGGCTGGTGATGACGCTCCCCCCCAGTCGGGGGGAGAAGAGAGACGCCGATGCTGCCTTCGGGGCCGCCGGCGGGTCGGGAACCGCGCCGACCCCGACTGCCGCTACAGCCGGGCCGCGGGTCACGGGGTCCAAGAAGCGCCTCGTCGCCCCTCGGTCTTCAAAGTAAGTCCCTTTGCCGAGCACTTTTGCAGTTTCTTGCCTTTCTTCATGCGCTGACGTGGTCGGTGTGGCCTTCGCAGGACGCGAAGGGTGGGGGACATCTCGAAGGTGGTCCCGGACGCCACAGGGTCCAGTCATGGTGAAGGCCCTGCCATCTCGGATGCCCGGGCGTCCTCGCCTCCGGCTGCGGCAGATTCCTCATTGCCCCGGCCGCAGTCGCCTCCGCCCGCGGGTGCTCCCCAGGCTTCCGCCGAACGGCCCGGCGCGCAGCCAGCCGCGCCGGTTGCTCCTCAAGGGAGGGCCTCGCCCGGAGCTTCGACGCCGGTGGCGCCCGCGGGTGCCGGTGAAGATGCGGCGCTGGGCAAGGATGCGGCGACGGCTGAAGGTCCGAGTCCCCGCGCGCCCTCGCCGATGCAAGAGATCAGCGCGGCTCCGCCTCCCAAGCCATGCTCCGAGCTGGTACGCCGACCGCTCCGAGTCCGGGGTGCGGACGGTGGGGATCCGGCTTCGACGGTTGACGACGTCGAGGAGGAGAAGGAGTGGCGGGACGCGGCGGCCGCCGCTGAGGAGATCGGGGAGATCATCCCTGCACTGATGAAGGCGGCGAAGGAGGGCGCCAATCTTCTGAACGGCAGGCTGCTGCCCCTGATGGAGGTGAGTTTTTTCTCCCGTTGAGTAGATCCCTTGGGGAGTAGCCCCCGGGCCTCTGCCCGACTGAGTTAGTCGGGCGGAGGGTCCTTTGCTTTTCCCTTGTAGTCTCCACTCGGGGTGCACGAACAGTGCACCCAGAGGGTGTAGCCCCCGAGCCTGCGGTTGACTAGAATTGTCGGGCGGAGGGTATAGTTGTACTCTTTTGTCCTTTGTCAGTCGGACTCGGGGTGCACGAACAGTGCACCAGAGGGTGTAGCCCCCGAGCCTCCGCTTGGTCCTTGGGACCGAGTGGAGGGTTTTAATTGATCTTCCCGGGTGACTTCATGTTCTGACTTGTCGTTTGGCGCAGAAGCTGTATCGGCGGTCGGAGGAGAAGACCGCCTTTCTCCAAGACCGACTGCCGGTCCTTGATCGTCTGGATCTGCGGAAGTCCGAATGGGACAGGATCACCGCAGAGCGGCAGTCGGCGGAGGACGTGGCCCGCAAGCGCGGGGTGGAGATCACCGGCCTGAAGGCCGGCCTTTCGCAGGAAATGGCGAAGTCCCAAGGTAAGTCGAGCGAGTGACCTTGGTGCCTTTCCCTCGTCTGTTTGTCGTTGTGCTGACATGGTGTCATCTGCAGCAGCCGAAGAGGAGGTCGCTCGGCTGAGGTCGGAGCTCGAGGCGATGACGGCCCGAGCCCGCGATCTGGACGCCGCCAGGGAGCAGGCTCGGAAGCTCGAGGAGGAGCTGGCGGCGGAAAAAACCCGCACGGAGGAGCTTGGGCGCGAAGCCGAGTCTGCGGCCAAGAAGGCCGTGGACTTAGAGACGGCGCTTGCCTCGGAGAAGGCTCGCGCCGACTTGGCGGAGAGGATGGAGAAACAACTCGGACGCGACGCCGAGTCGGCGGCCAAGAGAGCCGCGGACGCGGAGGCAGCCGCCGAAGCCGCGATGAAGGCCCTTGCGGCGGCGGAGTCCAGTAAGTGCAGTTTCTTGGCTTTGGCCCGTCCGGCTGTCTCCTTTTTGCTCAATTGCCTTTTGTGGTGCAGAGTCGAAGGCGGCCCTTGAAAAGTCCCGTGGGATCCTCGGGTCGCTGATGAAGGCCGGGCAGGCGGCGTGCGGCGCCCTCTGGCCGGACGAGGCGGCGCCGGACTCCGTCGCGGTGGTCGCCGAGCGGCTGAACGAAGTACCGACCCGAGTGGCCTTCATCGAGGAGGAGAGCGCGAGGACGGGGGGCGGCCTGGTCTTGGCAGTGGCGCGGTCCCACTACCCGACGCTGGACCTGGAGGCCATCGGGGAGGGGTACGCGGCGGACCTGCCCGACGAAGACATCCCGGGGATGGTGGAGTCCGTCGAGCCCACCGTCGAGTCGCTGCTAAGTCGCTCCGGCCTGTAGATAATAGGAGTAGATGTGAACTGCTCGGAATAGCCGAGTAGATTTTGTAAAGGACTCGGGGGTGCCGAGTTGTTTTGTTGTGCACTCGGGATGCCCGAGTGACTTGTGTCAACTTTGCAAGTTTTAACAAGTAAAGTTGTGGCCCCATCGGAAAAACTTGTGTTCCTGTGTATGTAAGTTTGTACGTTTTCTTTGCCGATCCGTCGTAGCCTCCTTTGCGTAGGGATTAGCCGTGGGCGTGTGTCCCGAGTAGCGTAAGGGTGTGGCGTAGACCGGCGATCGGAGTCAAGGAGTGAACGTTAGACTTGTATACACAGTACTTAAGCGCTGATGGTGACCCGGATGGTAATACGCCGAGTGCCTGCCACGAACGGGCGCAGCGAGGCAGTCGGGTAGAGTGATACTTTTGAACAAAGGCGAACTCTTTATTATTATGTCTGATACACTGAGAAAAAGGGTTTAAGCGTAGAAGCAACGTAGCTGTTCGATGTTCCACGCGTTGGTGAAGACGTTGCCGGCGCTGTCCTTCAGTCGGTAAGCCCCCGGGCGTAGCACCTCAGCGATTATGTACGGGCCTTCCCATGGCGGCGAGAGCTTATGTTGCTCCTTGTTCGATTGGACTCGTCGTAGAACCAGGTCGCCGACATTGAAGGAGCGGCCGCGTACGTGCCGACTGTGGTAGCGCCGTAGGGCCTGCTGGTACTTAGCCGACCGAAGGAGGGCGACTTCGCGGGCTTCTTCGAGCTGGTCGAGGGCGTCGTGCCGAGCTTCTTCTGACTCGACAGCGTTGAAGGTGCGGACACGTGGGGACCCGTACTCCAGGTCAGTCGGGAGGACGGCCTCAGCACCGAAGACCATGAAGAAGGGTGTGTAACCGGTGGACCGGTTTGGCGTTGTCCGGAGGCTCCAAAGTACAGATGGTAGCTCGGCTGCCCACTTGCCTGCGAATTTGTTCAGTCGCTGAAAAATTCGAGGCTTGAGGCCTTGAAGTATTAGCCCGTTGGACCGCTCGACTTGCCCGTTGGCGCGTGGGTGTGCCACGGCGGCGAAATCGAGGCTAATGTTGAAGTCGTCGCAGAACTGGAGGAACGCGCGACCGGTGAACTGAGTGCCGTTGTCGGTGATGATGCTATTAGGCACGCCGAACCGGAAAACGATGTCCCGGACGAAATCGACAGCCTTCTCAGCAGTTATCGTGGCGACCGGCTTAGCTTCAATCCACTTGGTGAACTTGTCGACTGCGACAAAGAGGTGCGTGTAGCCCCCGGGCGCTTTCTTGAACGGGCCGACCATATCCAGCCCCCAAACGGTGAAGGGCCAGGTAAGCGGTATGGTCTGGAGGGCCTGGGCCGGCAAGTGTGTCTGCCGGGCGAAGTACTGGCACCCTTCGCAAGTGCGGACGATGTGTTCCGCGTCGGACACGGCAGTCGGCCAGTAGAAACCCTGTCGGAATGCCTTCCCGACTAAGGACGCGGGCGCCGCGTGGTGTCCGCATACTCCCGAGTGGATGTCACGTAGCAGTTATTTTCCCTGGTCCTCAGGTATGCACCGTTGGAGGATCCCGGAGGTGCTCTTCTTGTAGAGCTCGTCGTCTATGATGACGAAGGACTTGGCGCATCGCGCGATGAGGCGTGCCTCGGTCTTATCCGGCGGGAGGGTGTCCCGCAAGATGTAGTCGAGAAAAGGTGTCGTCCAGTCGGGGGTGACCACAAGGACCTCCGCAGGAGGTCGCTGAGTGGCGTCATTCTCCGGGACTTGTTGTTCTTCGGTCTCGGGTGTTTTTTTCCGCCTTGATGGAGGGAGTATGCAACTCCTGGAGGAAAACTCCCGTCGGGACGACGTCCCGACTGGATCCCAGTTTGGCGAGTGCGTCGGCATCCTCGTTGTCTCGGCGCAGAACATGGGTAATTTCTAGACCGTCGAACTTGGCTTCGAGCTTGCGGACTTCTTGGCAGTAGGCTTCCATGGAAGGGTCTCGGCACGACCAGTCCTTCATGACCTGCCGGACTACTAATTCCGAGTCGCCGCGCGCGAGGAGGCGGCGAATTCCGAGTGAAACCGCAAGACGAAGACCGTGGAGCAGAGCCTCATACTCGGCGACGTTGTTGGAAGCCGGGAAGTGGATCTGCAGTACGTATTTGAAGCGCTCACCCTTAGGAGAGATGAGCACAACGCCAGCCCCCGCGCCCTGAAGCATCAGAGAGCCGTCGAAGTAGAGTACCCAGTGCTCGAGGTCGACGACAGAGGGCGGGGACTGAGCTTCTGTCCACTCGGCCAGGAAGTCAGCGAGAGCCTGGGACTTGATAGCCGTGCGGGGAGCGTAGACGATGCTGAACGCCATAAGCTCCATGGCCCACTTTGCGATCCGACCTGTGGCGTCGCGGTTGTTGATGACGTCGGAGATCGGGAAGGAGCTGACCACCGTGATGGGGTGACCCTGGAAGTAGTGGACGAGCTTCCGTGATGTTATGAAGACCGCATAGGCTATCTTCTGGATCTGCGGGTACCGCGCCTTGGACTCGGAGAGTACTTCACTGATGAAGTAAACCGGGCGCTGTACCTTCTGAATATGACCGGGCTCGGAAGGTTCCACGACCAAGACCGTGCTGACTACCTGAGTAGTCGCTGCGACGTAAAGAAGCAGCGGTTCATTGGGCATGGGAGACGCCAGCACCGGGGGGGTAGCCAAGAACTTCTTCAGGCCGTCCAAGGCGTCCTGGGCCTCGGGAGTCCAGGTGAAGGTATCCGACTTCTTCATGAGTTTGTAGAGGGGCATGGCCTTCTCGCCGAGTCGGGAGATAAATCGACTGAGAGCTGCCATGCACCCGGTAAGCCGTTGGACGTCTTTGAGGTTCTTTGGTGGGGCCATCTTGAGGATGGCATCGATTTTCTCCGGGTTGACCTCGATCCCTCGCTCGGAAACAAGGAAGCCGAGTAGCTTGCCCGAAGGGACCCCGAAGACACACTTCTCGGGGTTAAGCTTCATGCTGAATCTTCGAAGGTTGGCGAAGGTCTCTCCCAAGTCACTCAGGAGGTCTTCTTTCTTTTGGGACTTGATCACCACATCGTCGACATAGGCTTGCACGTTCCGGCCGATCTGGGACTGAAGGCAGCGCTGTATGCACCGTTGGTACGTAGCGCCGGCATTCTTGAGTCCGAAAGGCATGGAAACGTAGCAGAAAGCGCCGAATGGAGTGATGAAAGATGTCTTGATCTCGTCGTCCTCCTTCATCTTGATCTGGTGATAGCCCGAGTAGGCGTCGAGAAAGCATAGAATTTCGCACCCGGCCGTGGAATCAACCACTTGGTCGATGCGAGGAAGAGTGAAGGGATCTTTCGGACACGCCTTGTTAAGGCTAGTATAATCAACACACATCCTCCACTTTCCATTCTTTTTGCGAACAAGAACTGGGTTCGCTAACCAGTCGGGATGATACACTTCTTTAATAAAACCAGCTGCTAAGAGCTTGGCTATTTCTTCTCCTATGGCCTGACGTCTATCTTCAGCGAATCGGCGTAAGCGCTGTTTGACCGGCTTGGCGTCCGGCCGAACGTTGAGAGAGTGCTCGACAGCCTCCCTTGGAACCCCGGGCATGTCGGAGGATGTCCAAGCAAAGATGTCCCGGTTGTCCTGAAGGAAGCTGACGAGCGCGCTTTCCTATTTGTCGCTGAGCGCAGTCCCGATCTGCGTCGTCTTGGAGGAGTCTTCGGGGTCGAGTTGGATCGACTTGGTATCCCGCGCCGACTGAAAAGATGCCGACGTCGAAGCTTTCTTGGATGGCGGTGCTTCCTCGACCACGGCTGACTTGAGGTTGGAGAGTATGGCCTCGGAGATCTGGGTCGCGGCGAGGTTGCAGTTCTCGAGATCACACGTGTAAGCATGCTGGAAGCTGCTCTGCACTGTGATAACCCCATGGGGGCCCGGCATCTTGAGCTTCAGGTAGACGTAGCTGGGGACGGCCATGAACTTGGCATAGCAGGGACGACCTAGGATGGCATGATATGATCCCGAGAAGTCGACGACCTCAAAGGTGAGGGTCTCGGTCCGGAAGTTGTCGGGAGTGCTAAATGTAACGGGCAGGCTGACCTGCCCGAGTGGACTCGCCATCTTGCCGGGTACTACCCCATGGAAGGGAGCACCAGTCGGCCTGATCTCGGATCGAGGGATCTTCATGTCGTCGAGAGTCTTGACGTAGAGGATGTTGAGACCACTCCCGCCGTCCATGAGGACCTTGGTGAGGCGGACGCCGGAGACAATCGGGTCCACCACCAGGGGGAAGCGTCCCCGGCTGGGGTATGTAGTCGGGGTGATCCGTGCGTCCGAATGAGATTACGGACTCGGATCATCGCAGGTACTTGGGCACGGCCGGTTCCGCTGCGTTGACCTCGTCGTTCAATGATCTTCTGGCGACGTTTGGTCTCGTAGCCGTTGGGACCCGCCAAAGATCATCAAGCAAGCGGTCTCTGTCGGGAACTCGTCTCCCTCGTCTTGAGGGGGTTCCTTCTTGCCTTTGTTAGAGGCGTAGGGCTTGTTCAGGTTCTTCAAGAGGTTGCAATCGCGTGTCAGATGATTGGACTTGGGTCCATGGAAGTGACACGGCTGACTCATCATCTCTTCGAAGGTTGTGTTGGTGCGCGGTGGGCGGCGCGCCGGAGCGCGCTCGGCAGCAGCGACGAGGTCACCGCCCTTGCGCTTGCGGTGCTTCTTTCTAGATGACTCGGGCTGGTCATCCCGACTGGAGGACTCGGGCGCCTTGCCCTTGCCTCTGCCCTTGTCATCCCGAGTAACACTGCGGACAGCCTCTTCGCCGGTAGCGAAGCTGTTGGCTATGTCGAAAAGCTCACGAGTGGTCTGTGGATTCTTCCGCGCAATCTTGTGAATCAGATCGGTGCTCCGAACTCCTTTGGAGAAAGCGGTAATGACGTCGCCCTCCCGGATCTCGGGCAGAGAATTCTTCTTCTTAGAGAAGCGTTGGATGTACTCACGGAGAGTCTCATCCGCCCCCTGTGTACAGCTGTGGAGATCCCACGCGTTCCCGGGCCGATTGTAGGTGCCTTGGAAGTTGTTCACGAAGAGGGTCTCGAGGTCTTTCCACATATGGATGCACCCCGGAGGTAGGCTGGTTAACCAAGCTCGTGCTGAGTCGGCCAGGAAGAGCGGCAGGTAGTGGATCGCGACGTAGTCGTTCCCACCGTTGGTTCTGCACGCTGTGTGGTAGTCGGACAACCAGATGTCCGGTCGCGTCTCGCCCGTGTACTTGTCGACGCCGGTGACCCGGAATCGCGGCGGGAAGATGATGCTGCGGATACGTGGGCCGAATGCTTTCGGGCCCGAGTATCCCAAGCCGGAGGAAGTCGGAGGGGAACGTTCCCGGCTGGTGGCGCCACTATCGTTGCGGTGGTTGCCACGATTTTCTCCCCTGGAACCGTGATGAGCGCTTCTCTCTGCGTCCGCGGGGTTCCTAGGTCCGAGCCGGTTGTGGACCGGGGTAGCTTGTCGGGCGTTCCTTTCGGCATCTCGCCGAGCACGGGTCCTGGCGTCTATGGTGCCACGAGCGTCTCGATCGGCGCCGAGTCGCCCATGGACGTTGCCTGCCGGCTGGCGCCGGTCGGGACTTGCTCGTCGCCCATACCGCACGTGATGGACTCTTCTGGGGCGTAGAGCGCCGGCTCCTGACACCTGCGGAGGAGCTGGGGCGATCTTCGGAAGCTTCTGCGTGCTGGAGGGCGGTTTGCTCTAGCAGGATGCGGAGCCGTCGAAGATCTTCGTATCTCGGGTTGCCCTCGGGGATCTCGATGGCGTGTGCCGCCATGATGGCTGCGACGATGTTGTGACTCGGGAGGGGAAAAATCGTAACCCCATCCTTCTCACGCATGCGGAGCTCGTTGTGGACTTGGCGTCCTCGAATCCTCATGTCGTCGTTGCGTTGTTGGTCGTCTCGCTGGCGAGCGAGCCGAGTCTGCTGCTCGATCAACTCTTCCTCCTTAGCAAGAAGTCGGAGTCGGGTGGCCTCGAGCTCGTCCGGCGTTTGTTGCTCAATGGGGACTTCTTGGCCGTCATTGCCGTCTAGCGTGCCGGCATTGGCCATGAAGACTTCCCGGGACGGATGGTGGCTGCCAGAGCTTTCATCCTCGTCCGAGTAATACTCGAGGACAGGGAGGAGAGAGTCGATGGCGCCGACCAGTCGGGATCCGAGTGCGAACTCGTGTGCGATAAACGGATCCGATTTCGGCGAAGCCTCTTCCCTGGGGAGAGGGGCCGAGCGTGTGGGCTCCGTGGGAGTCCCGTGCTGAAGAGCTGGTGAAGCCTCTGCTGATCGGGACGTCGCCGAGTAGCAGAGGTGAAGCTGGCCGATCTTGTCGGTGATGAAGTCCAACCTCCCAAATCGGAAGAGTTGGCCAGGGTCCGGGGCAGCGCTGATGAAGGCGAACTTCAGGCTACTTCCCGAGACGAAAACGTTGTTGTTGTTGTTGAAAGCCATCCCGACTCGTGCAGATGGATCTATGCGCACGGCCCCCTACCTGGCGCGCCAACTGTCGGAGTATTATTCCGGCAATACTAATTATGGGGCGGCGTGAGCACAGCAAATCAGGATGGCTGCACACGGGAGACAAGATTTAGACAGGTTCGGGCCCCCTCGGAGAGGTAATACCCTACGTCCTGTGTTTGGTGGCTGGTATTGCTGTATCCCGAGTGCCGCAGGCCCTAGAGAATCGATCTCGAAGGGGCCTGAGCTATGAAACAGTGGAGATGATGCTGGATGTAAAGACGATGCCGATCGGAGGTCCCCTACCGAGCCTTATATAGCCGGCCGGGGTAGGGTTACAGAGTCCGGATCGGGTTAACAGATATGTTTCCTATTTGGTTACAACCGATTCCGGGTAAGCCGGACAGGTATTAGTCCTTGTCTTGTACTCCACGTCGGTGAGGTGCCCCCGTGTTGTAGTCGGACTCCGAGTAGTCGGCCCGGCCCATCCCGTGGCCGGGAGGCCGGATTCGCCCTCCTTGGTGATACCCGGGTAGCATATCACCGTCACCATCCCCACCCATGTTCTTCCCGGTTCTGTCCATTCAAGCCATGGCCAGCATAATCTCAAAGCACGTGCGAATTTATCGAGATGAAGGATGCCGAGGCCCCCGAGGGCTGTTGGCCGACAGACCTTTTCCCAGTTGACTTTACATTATCTGTTCCGGTCCACAGGAAGGCCCGTCGTGCCTTGTCAATGTTTTTTCTGATTTGAGAGGGGACGCCAAGTGGTGTGAGGTGATATACCGCCTGTGATATGAGGACCGCTTTCACGAGTGTGGCGCGACCAGCCGCTGTGAGGTATTTGCCCTGCCAAGCTGCTAACTTTGCTGCAATCTTGTCATGTAGGTGTTAGAAATGGCTGCTTTTAAGCTTTTTGACAGATAGTGGCAGCCCCAGATATCGTAGCGGGAAGTTTGTCCTTGTCGCCGGAAAGGTGCGCAGGATGTCTTGGAGATCAAGTCCTTGGCACCGAATGGGGGCAACTAGGCTTTTCTGGAAGTTCGTTGTCAATCCTGTCACATCACCAAAATGGTTCAAGATCTGTGTAAGAGTTTGAATGTCTTCTTTGATCGGCGCCACAAAAACTGCCACGTCGTCTGCATATAGGGACGTCCTAACTTGGGCACCTCTTTCTTGCAGCCGGTGTAGGGAACCTAGTTCGGTGGCCATGTCTAGCAGTCGCTGCAACGGATCAATGGCCATGATCAAAAGCATCGGTGATAGGGGGTCCCCCTGTCGCAGCCCGCGCCCATGTTTGATGGGTTCCCCAGGTACTCCGTTGAGGAGAATCCTAGAGGAGGATGTGGTGAGGAGCGCTGTGATCCATCCACGGAAACGAGGTGGGAACCCCCTTCTCTGAAGAAGGTCTAGCATGTAATCCCATCTAACCGAGTCAAATGCCTTCTTGATGTCAAGTTTGAAAAGGAGGGTTGGTTTTTTGTTGCGGTGTAGCTTTCGGGCTAAGTTTCTGACGTACATGAAGTTATCGTGTATACTTCTAGTTTTGATGAAGGCACTCTACGAGGGTGAGATCAAGGTGTTCATAAAGGGGGCTAACCGTGAAGCTAATACCTTGGCCACAACCTTTGCAATAGCATGAATAAGACTAATCCGCCTGAAGTCTGAGATTTCTTCCGCACCGTCTTTCTTTAGCAAGAGCACTATATTTGCCGTATTTAACCAATGGAAGTTTGTTGTCTGAAGTTGGGAAAAAAAGGTGCACCACATTCATTACCTCCATGCGAATGGTGTCACAGCAAGATTTGAAAAAAGCCCCTGTGAATCCATCCGGTCCCCGGCGCTTTGTCACTCGGCATTAGCATAATGACTTCTTTTACCTCCTCCTCGAAGAATGGAGCATCCATGCCTGTCAGGTCACAGTGGGGGAAATCGAACACCTGCTAATTAAAATCCCAATTCCTTGGAGGCCCCTTCCTGATTGCTATTGTGAAGTGTTGTTGGACAATGTTCTCTTTTTCCTCATGCTCCGTGACCCACCCGTTGTTGTGGCTAAGTCTATGGATGAAGTTTTTCCTTCTCCTCACATTTACCTTCATATGAAAAAACTTTGTGTTGGCGTCACCTTCTTTTAAGTTCTTAATTCTTGCACATTGCTTTTTCCTGGAGCGCTCTAAGATTACCAGACTAATTACTCTCCTCTTTAATCTAGTACGGATGTCTCTTTCTTCAGGGGAGAGTTGCCGATGCTCCATTGCAACGTCAAGGCGTAGGATGATCTCTAGGGCCATGTGAAGCTGTATCTTGGTATTTGAGAAAATGCTCCTACTCCATTTTCTTAATTTGTTGCCGACATTCTTCAATTTGTGGTAGAGGATTTGGCATGGCTCTGAGTGGTTTGAGACTTCATGCTAGGCATCCTAGACCACCTGCTGGAACCCCGGCATGTTTATCCAAAAATTCTCGAAGCGAAAATGTCGAGGTCGGCGTGGTTCTTGGTCGCTGGCAAGAAGGAGCGGGCAGTGGTCAGATAAGGAGGAGGACAATGCGTGCAGCACGTGATGGTTGAAAGCAAGATCCCATTCATCGTTGCAGAAAAAACTATCGAGTTTGCTCAGCGTCGGTGTTTCTCGCTTGTTGCTCCATGTGTATTTTCTATTTTGCAGACAGATCTCCTTAAGTTCACAGTTATGGAGAGTTGTTCGAAAGCGGTTGAGCCTACTCATGTTGATATTGTTGTTATTCTTATATCTAGCCCTATATATTTGGTTAAAATCCCCTAGAACAAGCCATTTCTCTCCCGGTCCTGGCTTTGTTAGTGAGTTCTGTAAAGAACTCATCCTTTAAGTTGTAGGCTATTGGCCCATAGACGGAAGTTACTTTGAAGGTAGCACCTTGGTTAATGACATGGATTGTTGCCGATAGGCAAAAGGTGTCGATGTGAATGTTTGAGACTCGTAGAACATTCTCATCCCATAGCATGACGATTCCGCCTCTTGTGCCGATCGCCGGCCGTTGTGTGGAGCATTTTAGCCGGTGGCCGCTTAGGTAGCTAGTGTTGGAAATATGCCCTAGAGGCAATAATAAAGTTGTTATTATTCTATTTTCACGATCATGATTAAGTTTATGTTCTATGCTAGAATTGCGTTGGTTCCTGAATATGAGATTCGGAGGGAAACCCAATTGCATGTGTGGAATAATAAAACACCAAACAGATCCCTGATCAGCCCTCTAGACTAGCTCATGTATTGTTGATGGTCTTGTTTTCCTGATCATGGGCATTGTTAATGTAACAAGGATGTCGGCAATAATGGAAGCACATTGTTAGGATAACAATGGTGTTGGATAGACCCCCTTATGAGATACTGCGAGATCACGTTGTCAATATATTATCGGTATCTTCTCATAATGTGTTAACGTTTACTTGCATCCTTAGACCATGAGAATATCGTAAACCCGGGTACCGGATGGTTGCATTGGGGTCATCAAATGTTACTCCGTAACTGGGTAATTATAAAGGTGACTTTCGGGTACACCGAAAAGTATGCCGTGGTCCAGATATGTCAAGACTGGGATTTGCCCCTCCGGTGATGGAGAGATACACTCTGGGCCCACTCGGTATTACGGTGTCCAGCATCGCCTGGCTAGGTATTGTGACTAAAGGGTTAGTCACGGGGATACCGGAATACGGAAACGAGAAAAGAGTACAAACCAGTAACGAGGATAACTAGGTATGGTGATCAAGGAGTTGATCACAGGGATACCGTCAAAGTCTCGCCTCGGGTTGTGTAACGTATCGTGAGGCAAAAGGAATTGTATGCGACAATACAAGGTTCACTCGATAAAGATCTTCGATGATATATGGGAGTCGTTATGGGTGACCAGATCCCGCTGACGATTATTGGCCGGAAGGTGTTCTGGACATGTCCACATAGGCTCGAACCTATAGGGTCACACGCTTAACGTTCAGTGACATTTAGGAATGCTACGATTTTATGGAGAACGAGAGAGAAGGGTTCTGAAAGTGTTTCGGAGGATCTCGGAAGTGTTCCGGGAGGTCCCGGAGTGTTCCGGTGATGTCCGGAAGTGGTTTGGAAGGTTCGAAAGGTTCTAGAAGGTTTGGAAGGTTCTAGAAGGTTTAGAAGGTTCCAGAATTTCTCGGAACATTCCAGAAGACCCCTGTTGGTGGAGTTGGACTCCATCAGAGAGTCCCTAGTGGAGTTGGATTCCATCAGGGAGTCCCTAGCGGAGTCGAACTCCTTCTTCCCAGCCTAGCTGCCCCATCCCCTTTAAATAGAGGGGCAGGGCGCACCAGGGAGGCAGCCCAAGCAGCCCTAGCCGCACCTCCCTTGCCGGCGCCCTCCCCCCTCTAGATGGCTGCGGCCTCAGGGAGTCCCTAGCGGAGTCGAACTCCTTCTTCCCAGTCTAGCTGCCCCATCCCCTTTAAATAGAGGGGCAGGGCGCACCACGGAGGCAGCCCAAGCAGCCCTAGCCGCACCTCCCTTGCCGGCGCCCTCCCCCCTCTAGATGGCTGCGGCCTCCCCTTCCTCTCTCCTCTAGATTGGATCCAGTACAGCTGTCGGCGCGCTGCTGCTATTCCATCTCGTGGATTCCCACTGCTCCTAGTGTGCTAGTCCACACGTTGCCGCGGTGTTGCTGATACGGTACGCGTGGATACCTTGGAGACGTCGTACACTTCGGCGTTCGATGGGGCGAATCTTCGTGAGGAGAACACTCTCGCGGCTGGGAGGTATAACCTAGCTGCGGGAGTCGGAGGACTTCATCGACATCATCAACTTCTCCGCTGCGTTGACGTGATCGTCAAGGGTATGATATCGTTACCTACACCTCGATAGTGTTTCTTGGTTTGGTTCGTGCGCGGTAAAAATTTTGTTTTGCGTAGGACGTTCCCCAACAGTGGTATCAGAGCGGTACTATGCGTAGTTGTAGGTACAACTAGAGCATATGTGATATGCGGCATTGCACATATGATGTGCGGGGTGTTAGATGAGATCTGTCACTTGATTTTCTTGTTGTTTCCCTCTCATTGCATAATTATGATCTCGGCGGCATCGTGATATTTTTAGAGGTCCGGCGAACCTTACGATCTTCGGATCGAGACATGCTAAGGATGACTTTGGTTTCACTTTAGTTGAGAAAGATAAATTTGCAATGAGCGGGCTTGTAGATGTGATCTACACGGAGGTCATGCGTATGACGAAATTTAGTATGGGGTTCGAGATTTCTGAGTCTCCAATTCCATACACCCCGACAGTTAAATAACTGCAAGAGCAATCGTGCCCATGGCAATGTAGGTAGCAAACGGTTTACAACGCAGCCATAGAGTCACGTAATGTAGCAAAAACGTTAGAGGCGTCTAACTTGTTTTTGCAGGGTGTGCATGTGATGTGGTATAGCCTATGTAATGCAATGTGATTGTATGAGATGCAATGTTTTTGTAATTGTTAATTTTGTCATGACCTGCGTGTCGTGAGTACGGCAATCGGCAGGAGCCAATATGATTGTCATTATTTATCGTATTGACCTAAGCGTCAACTAGAAAGCCATGTAATGCATTTATTTTATTAGCTATGTGATAGCAATAGTCATAATTGCGAGGACATGGTGTGACAATCATGCATCGATGGACCTCGACGCTACGTCGTACGCGAAGAAGGAGTTCTTCGCCAAAAGATGTTGAAGAAAAGTTATGCCACGGCAGGATTTCGCGAAGATTATTTTTCGACAACGATCCAGACTTCTTCAATAGAAGGGGCTATACCATATCACAATAATTTAATTAGATGTGATGTTAATCCCTTTTATGCACCTTGTTTGATGCGTGGTAGACGTTGTTAAATAGGGTGATCCCTCACACAAATATCAAGTAGTTAGTGTTCTTCCAAGTGTAGCACCGTCTGGAATATTTGCCATTCTGAGGTGCGCCATGTCACATGGGTACGATAGATTTGACATATATGAGGCGGGCGCGAACCGTTCGCGCAGCAGGACACTCGGTTGTCTTGACGAGCTTTGCAAGATCGTCTTGGGCTCGGAACACACCCATTGAAAGATGAACAAGACTCATATGGGGATATGATTGGCACGTTGACCTACTGGTCTCGTTATTCCGTCATCAGTGATGTCACATCAATGGCAGAGTAAGTGAGTCGTAGATCTTAAATCACTAATAATCAATTATGAGGGATATTGGTTTTAGTGGAAGCTTACTCTAATTAAGTGTTAATTTGAGTTGCTTTAATCATGAACAATGTCTAAAGTGTATTTGTTTTTTAGTTGTAGATCTATGGCACCCGTAACCACCTTTCCACTATGCACGTTGCTTGAGAAAGAAAAACTGAATTCATCTGATAACAACTTTACGGACTGGTACCGTAATGTGAGGATTGTCCTCAAGAGTGCGAAGTAGGAATATGTCCTATCGCAAACTCTCGGTGAACTCCCCACTAACGCTACGGATGATGAGACTCGTATCTATCAATCTAAAAGCGATGATTCCATTGCAGTACAGTGCGACATGCTTGCCTCCATGGAACCTGATCTTCAAAAGCGTTTTGAGAATTGGGCTACTTATGAGTTAATCCAGGAGCTGAAAGCTTTGTTTCAGAAGTAAGCAAGGACTGAAAGATATGAGATATCCAAAGTCTTGTTTGAATGCAAGATGGCTGAGGGCAGCTCAGTGAGTCAGCACGTACTCAGATTGTCTGGGTACGCGCAAAGGTTGGATGCGCTAGGTTTTCCAATCTCCCAAGAGTTGGGGACTGATCTTGTTCTCGCTTCCCTCCCTCCGAGCTACAGTAGCTTCATCATGAACTACAACATGAATGGGATGGAAAAGAGTATGGGTGAATTGTTCACTATGCTTAAAATTGCTGAGAGTGGAATCCAGAAGGACGCCAATCATGTGATGATGGTGAATAAAACAACCAACTTCAAGAAGAAGGACAAGTCTAAGAAAAAGGGTAAGTCTAAGGGTGCTAATGTGACTGACACGCCTAAGAAGTCCAAGACTGGCGCCACTTCTGATGTTGAGTGCTTCTTCTGTAAAGAGAAGGGACACTGGAAGAGGAACTGCAAGAAATATCTAGCAGAAAAGAAGAAGTTTAGAAAGTTTAGCTCAGGTATGAGTGTCATACATGTTATTGATGTATTCCTTGCTGGTCCACAATGTAATTCTTAGGTATTGGATACCGGATCGGTTGCTCACATTTACAACTCGATGCAGTAACTACAGAGGCCTCAGAGACTAGCAAAGGATGAGGTGACGATGCGCGTTGGGAACAGAGTAAAAGTTGCTGTGCTCGCCGTCGGCGTCCTGCCTCTACATTTATCTTCAGGATTTATTTTACAGCTTAGTAATTGTTACTATGTTCCGGCCTTGAGCAAAAACATTATTTCTGGATCATGTTTGTTGCAAGACGGTTATTCGTTTAAGTCTGAGAACAATGGTTGTTCGATTTATATGGATAATATATTTTGTTGTGAATGGGTTATTTATTATGAATCTTGATGGTAATACACACAGCCATAGCACTAACGCTAAACGTCGCAAGACAAACGATTTGAATTCCACTTATTTGTGGCACTGCTGTTTGGGTCATATTGGAAAGAAGCGCATGAAGAAACTCCATTGTGATGGACTTTTGGAGTCATTTGATTATGAATCATTTGACACTTGTGAGCCTTGTCTAATGGGTAAAATGACTAAAACACCGTTCACAGGCCACGTAGAACGGGTGACTGACTTATTGGAGATCATACATACGGATGTATGTGGTCCAATGAGTATAGCTACGCGCGGTGGATTCCTCTACTTCATTACCTTCACGGATGATTTGAGTAGATATTGGTATATCTATTTGATGAGACATAAGTCTGAAACCTTTGAAAAGTTCAAAGAATTTCAGCATGAAGTAGAAAATCATCGTAACAAGAAAATCAAGTTTCTGCGATCGGATTGCGGAGGGGAGTATTTGAGTTACGAGTTTAGCGAACATCTGAAGAGTTGCGAAATTGTTCCACAGCTCACGCCTCCCGGAACGCCACAGAGGAATGGAGTGTCCGAGAGGCGTAATCGAACCTTGTTGGATATGGTAAGATCGATGATGTCATTAACTGAACTGCCATTGTCTTTTTAGGGTTATGCTTTAGAGACTGCCGCTTTTACACTGAATAGAGCGCCATCTAAATCCGTTGAAACGACACCATATGAGATATGGCATGGGAAGAAACCCAACTTGTCTTTTCTTAAAATTTAGGGATGCGATGCATATGTAAAGCGTTTACAACGAAATAAGCTCGATCCCAAATCGGATAAATGCTTCTTTGTTGGTTATCCCAAAGGAACTGTTGGGTATTCCTTCTATCACCACACCGAAGGCAAAGTGTTTGTCGCAAAGAACAGTGTGTTTCTCGAGAAAGAGTTTCTTGCGAAAGGGGTGAGTGGGAGGATAGTGCAACTCGATGAGATTGTGAATCTTCGTCATTAGGTCAAAGTGATGAAACGCCGAAAGTGGTTCCGGAGTTTCCCACAATGACTGAATCGGAAGCCCCTACATGTGATGTAGAGACTTCGGTCGAGCCAGCAGCCGAACCACGAAGGTCTGGCAGGATTCGCATGAAACCACAGTGGTTTTTCGGACGAGGTATTGTTGTTAGACAACGATGAGCCTGCGACCTATACGGAAGCAATGATGGGCCCTGACTCCGTTAAATGGTTAGATGCCATGAAATCCGAGATAGAATCCATGTACGAGAACCAAGTTTGGAATTTGGTGGACCCTCCTGAAGGCGTGAAGCCTATCGACTGTAAATGGATCTATAAAAAGAAAACAGACGCGGATGGAAATGTATACATCTATAAAGCTCGACTTGTCGCAAAGGGTTTCCGACAAGTTCAAGGAGTTGACTACGACGAGACGTTCTCTCCCGTAGCAATGCTTAAGTCTGTTCGGATTCTTCTAGCGATTGCTGCATATTTCGATTAAGAGATATGGCAAATGGACGTCAAAACAGCGTTCCTGAATGGGAAGCTAACCGAGGACGTGTATATGATACAGCCCGAGGGTTTTGTCAATCCAAAGGATGCTGGAAAGGTATGCAAACTTCAGAGACCCATCTATGGACTGAAGCAAGCATCACGGAATTAGAATCTTCACTTTGATGAAGTGGTCAAAGGGTTTGGTTTCATCAGGAATTGCGAAGAGGCTTGTGTTTACAAGAAAGTAAGTGGGAGTGCAATAGCATTTCTAATACTTTATGTGGATGACATATTGTTGATTGGGAATGATGTTTCTTTTCTTGACACGATTAAGACTTTGTTGAAAATAGTTTTTCAATGAAAGACTTGGGCGAGGCAGCATACATATTAGGCATTAAGATCTATAGAGATGGATCGAAGCGCCTAATAGGGCTAAGCCAGAGTACATATATAGACAAAGTACTGAAGAGGTTCAGTATGGAAAACGCCAAGAAGGGGTTCTTACCAATGTCGCATGGGAAAGGTTTGAGCAAGACTCAGTGTCCTTCGACACCTGATGAGCGAGAACGCATGAGTAAGATTCCATTCGCGTCCACAATTGGATCAATCATGTACGCCATGATATGTACACGACCAGATGTGTCCTATGCTCTAAGTGTTACGAGCAGATACCAGGCTGATCCAGGTCATGATCATTGGATAGCAGTGAAAAATATCCTTAAGTACCTGAAGAGGACTAAGGACATGTTTCTCGTATACGGTGGTGACGAAGAGCTCGTTGTAAAGGGTTACACCGACGCTAGCTTTGTCACCGATCCAAACGATTTTTGATCTCAGTCAGGCTTTGTGTATACACTGAACGGTGGCGCAGTGAGCTAGAAGAGTTCCAAGCAGAACACTGTGGTGGATTCTACAACGGAGGCTGAGTATATCACCGCTTCGGAAGCGGCTAAGGAGGGCGTTTGGATCAAGAAGTTCGTCACCGAGCTTGGTGTGGTTCCGAGTGTGCTGGATCCTATGGATCTCTATTGTGACAATAGTGGCGCCATAGCTCAGGCCAAGGAGCCAAGGTCCCACCAAAAGTCCAAATATATACAACGTCGATTCCACATCATTCGTGAATTGGTGGAGCGTGGAGACGTAAAGATATGCAAAATACACACGGACCTGAATGTGTCAGATCCGTTGATGAAGCCTCTACCACAAGCAAAGCATGACCAACACCGGAATGCCATAGTTGTTAGGTGCTTAAGCATTGACTAGATTATTGACTCTAGTGCAAGTAGGAGACTGTTGGAAATATGCCCTAGAGGCAATAATAAAGTTGTTATTATTCTATTTTCACGATCATGATTAAGTTTATGTTCTACGCTAGAATTACGTTGGTTCCTGAATATGAGATTCGGAGGGAAACCCAATTGCATGTGTGGAATAATAAAACACCAAACAGATCCCTAGTCAGGCCTCTAGACTAGTTCATGTATTGTTGATGGTCTTGTTTTCCAGATCATGGGCATTATTAATGTAACAAGGATGTCGGCAATAATGGGAGCACATTGTTAGGATAACAATGGTGTTGGATAGACCCCCTTATGAGATACTGCGAGATCACGTTGTCAATATATTATCGGTATCTTCTCATAATGTGTTAACGTTTACTTGCGTCCTTAGACCATGAGAATATCGTAAATCTAGATACCGGATGGTTGCATTGGGATCATCAAATGTTACTCCGTAACTGGGTAATTATAAAGGTGACTTTCGGGTACACCGAAAAGTATGCTGTGGTTCCAGATATGTCAAGACTGGGATTTGCCCCTCCGGTGATGGAGAGATACACTCTGGGCCCACTTGGTATTACGGTGTCCAGCATCGCCTGGCCAGGTATTGTGACTAAAGGGTTAGTCACGGGGATGCGGAATATGGAAACGAGAAAAGAGTACAAACCAGTAACGAGGATAACTAGGTATGGTGATCAAGGAGTTGATCATAGGGATACCGTCAAAGTCTCGCCTCGGGTTGTGTAACGTATCGTGAGGCAAAAGGAATTGTATGCAACAATACAAGGTTCGCTCGATAAAGATTTTCGATGATATATGGGAGTCGTTATGGGTGACCAGATCCTGCTGACGATTATTGGCCGGAAGGTGTTCCGGACATGTCCACATATGCTTGAACCTATAGGGTCACACGCTTAACGTTCAGTGACATTTAGGAATGCTACGATTTCATGGAGAACAAGAGAGAAGGGTTCCGAAAGTGTTTCAGAGGATCTCGGAAGTGTTCCGGGAGGTCCCGGAGTGTTCCGGTGATGTCCGGAAGTGGTTTGGAAGGTTCGGAAGGTTCTGGAAGGTTCTAGAAGGTTCAGAAGGTTCTAGAAGGTTCGAAAGCTTCCAGAAGGTTTAGAAGGTTCCGGAGTTTCCCGGAACATTCCAGAAGACCCCTGCTGTTGGAGTTAGACTCTATTAGGGAGTCCCTAGTGGAGTTGGATTCCATCAGGGAGTCCCTAGCGGAGTCGAACTCCTCCTTCCCAACCTAGCTGCCCCATCCCCTTTAAATAGAGGGGCAGAGCGCACCAAGGAGGCAGCCCAAGCAGCCCTAGCCACACCTCCCTGGCCGGCGCCCTCCCCCCCTCTAGTTGGTTGCGGCCTCCCCTTCCTCTCTCCTCTAGATTGGATCTAGTACAGCTGCCGGCGCGCTGCTGCTATTCCATCTCGTGGATTCCCACTGCTCCTAGTGTGCTGGTCCACACGTTGCCGCGGTGTTGTGATACGGTACGCGTGGATACCTTGGAGACGTCGTACACTTCAGCGTTTGATCGGGCGAATCTTCGCGAGGAGAACACTCTCGCGGCTGGGAGGTATAACCTAGCTGCGGGAGTCGAAGGACTTCATCGACATCATCAACTTCTCCGCTGCGTTGACGTGATCGTCGAGGGTATGATATCGTTACCTACACCTCGATAGTGTTTCTTGGTTTAGTTCGTGCGCGGTAAAAATTTTGTTTTGCGTAGCACGTTCCCCAACAGCTAGCAGTTAGCATATCGATGTCGTGAAGCTTCGTCTCTTGAAGGCAAACAAGATGACAGGAGGTTGCCGCAATGGTTTCGTGTACAACACACCTCCTATCTGGGCAGTTGAGACCCCTGACGTTCCAACTCAACACATTTAAAGGTTGTTCATACATTGTGAACTGGGCATACGTCAAAGTGTTGGAGTTCTAAAGGAGCCTGGCATTGATTCACAAAAGCAGTCTGATACATCAAGCAAGTAGCAATTTGAAGACAGTTCTGGTGGCCATTTAACAAGAATGGCACACCCCACACAAAAGCAGCGTACGTGAATTTTGTAAACATCATTGGACTCTAGTGTGCTTAGGTCATTGGTTTATCAGGAACTAGCTGGTTGCATTGGCGGCAACCTGTTGTATCTCCAGGTCAGCTTGATTGTTGTCTTGTCCATCTTCCCCTCCGTGCGCAACCAAAGCGTCCTCCACCGCCGTCGCTAGGTCACAGTCCAAACGAAAGAGGGCACGTAGCGCAGCCATAGTGATCGCAAGCAAGCGGCCTTGGAAAAGGCCGACGAACTGGCGATCGCAGACTCGGTGACCAGCTCACCATCTTGGACAATGCCAAGGCGTCGACAAAGTAGCCTCTCTGCCATCTTTGCCACTGGAGTTCCTCTGTGTTTGGCTCTGAGACGTGCGCTGCTGCAGCAACGGGACGATCCCCCTGCCAGAGTCTTGCGGCGATTCGTCGGTGGTGGTGGTGGTGACCAGGTCGGCGAGGGGAGCAACCCCTGTTGTACAGGCACAAACAAATGCACTTCCTCTGAGTTAGGCTCCGGGTCTTCTTCCGGGACCGGCTCTGATCCGATGTTGAGCGCACCAGCAGGGGCGCGCGGGGTGCGTGGTGGCAAGTCATCGTGTGTCTTGTGGACCGGTGTGGAATCAAAGTCCCGCCCAATCTCGTCTGGTGGTCCGTGCTTGCGTGGCGTCATGATCGAGGTCCCGGACCTCGCGTCACCTGAGTCAATGCAGCCAAGGGAAGCCAGCTGAGTTGTAGGCATCACATTTGATTTGTGGCCGAGGTTGGTGTCGTGGTTGAGATCAACAGCAGCGACGGTGTTGGCGTTCATGTCGTCGCGGCACATGATCCGCAGGGGGACTGGTGTCTGAGTCATGGGCGGTGCGGGGCATGGGAGGCAAACCGCAGAGGCCAAGCGCTCTGTCCTGCGAACCCAGGCGCGAGCTGGTTGGCTGCTCTGTTGTGCCCGTTGGGGTGAGCGGCCACGCGGTGCGCCATGCAGATCTTCAGGGGCACCTCTCCTACGCCTGCATGGAGGCAAGTCACACGCTTGACGTTGACTAGAAGCAGGGATCACTGCCCTGTCTGGGAGGCGCTGGCAGCGGCGCTCGTCCATCCGGTGGCCGACTACGCCCGGCGCATCGTGGTGCCGATCACGCCGATCATCCCGCCTGTCACCTCGGTGGTCGTTGTGGCGTCTGTCGTCGTCGCGGCGCCTGCCATTAGGGGCACGCAACCTGCTTCTGAAAAGGCGATCAGCCCAGGAGGCTTGACGCTCTCCACGACGGCCGCGTCGGTCGTCGTCGTCGTCGTCAAGGCGGCCGTTGTCATCATCGTCGCGGCGGTGATGTCCGTCGTCCCGGCGAGCCAGCGAGCTATGATGATCTCGCAGCTCAGCCTCGCCATCGATCACACCGAGCTTCCAACGGAATTTAGTGTGTCGCGGGTGCTGCAGAGGCTGTCCATCCGCCTGGGGAGTGAAGTCTTCATGAAGGTCCATGTGCACGAGGATCCACCCTGTGAGACCTGCGCGTCCGGTCTCGACGGTGCCCTCGAAGCCGTCGTTGACCGCGGATGGGTTGCTGACGATGGTTGTCCACATCACTTTCGGAATGGATGAGGGGTTGGAGGTCCAAGCCCAGACATTGAGCGTGGACGCATCCTCTTTCTGCAGGGTAGCGACATCAAAGTAGTGGACGACACAGCTCTTACCGAGAATCCTTGCGACGACATCGTCGCTCCAGGCGTGAAGAGGAACTCCCTCAATGCAGAGATGGACATGGTGGTGCAGAGCTGTAGCATCGACGTGAGCGCTTCGGCGCCATCTGCTGGTGTGCAAGTCAAGATTACCGTGGCCAAAGCGCCCGGCCGCTGTCGCCGCGTCGCAATGATGTTGGTGCGTGAACGTGACAAAGAAATCCTCCGGATGGTGGGGGACGACGCGAAAGAGGTCGCGGTTGATGCCGGTGTGGGCGTAGATTGCGTCGGCGATGGCCGCCGCACTGACGCGTGGGCGATTCCTTCCGATCCAGACAAGCGCGGCATGGTTGAGGAGATGCGCTGCTTGCTGGTCCATGGATGGGGTAGAGGCGATGACGACATATCCTTCAGCAGGCTGAGTATCAGCTTCACCAAGGCGCGGCATGTCGGTGATGTTTTTCGCGTCGTTGTCGGCGAGCAGTGGTTGGACGTAGACACCGGGGCCGTGGGGACGGGCATAGCTGGGCGCCCAGCCTGGGTAGACGGCGTCTTTGGAGGCAGGGACCACCGGCGGTCTTAGCTTGTCTTTCCTGCGGCGACACTCTCTCTCACGGTGCCCTTGTCGGAGGCACAGTCTGCATTTGATGGGGTCTCTGCATTGGGCGGCAAGATGGTCTTTAGCGAAGCATCTGAAGCACCGTCTCTGCTCTGGCTTGTATGCCGTCTGTCGTTGTTCTCTGAACTTGAATGCTGGTAGATGAGTGTGCCTTGAATGTTCTGTGCGCATAGGCCGCTGGTGTCGCCACCAGAATGGTGGACGTACCACTTGCCAGTCAGAACGTAGCTCTGAGGATAGGGGACGCCGCGCGGACGCGGCGGTAGCGGCCCCTGCTAAATCCTGCTGATTTGAGAGCGAATCCTCCTTTGTAGATCTTGCGCCCGGAGAGTTGAATGCGTCCGCATGGGTGGAGGGCTTGCAGCATGGCTTCGGGCCGCCGTTATTGCGGTTGGTGACCTGCGAGGGGGGGTTGATAGGCATTCAAGAGGAAGCTGACCTTGCGCTCACGTGGTGCCACTGGTCGCAGTCGATTGGTCTCCTCAGGCAGAGAATCGGAGACAGCAGGCACACTGGAGCTGATGGCAGCTTGAAACGGGGATTCGGGAACGACGGTGGATCCGGGGCTGATGAGCTGCACGTCTTGGTACAGTGGGGATTCAAAATTGCAGATCTGGATTGGAGAAGAGAAATGGGGCTGCACGTGAGACTGGTACAACAGGGGAGTGGAGAAGCCTGGGGGAGAAGGGGGGTCGAGGTGGTCGAGGAAGGAGATGGACGCGCGATGGCTGTGCTGGAGGTGGTCGCTGGAGCGGCGAGTCGCCGGAACGGGTCGCGCATGCCAGTCATCTCCTAACGCTTTGCATTGTCTGCGCTACGGATACACACATATCACAGCCAAATGTATGTCGCCAAAACAACCTAAGCAGGATGGTAAGATTTGCTGCCCCAGGCCTAGGTTTTTTCTTGGCACAAAGCTCTTCTCAGGAAGTGGCCAACACGATGACGAAGGTTTCCATCCGTGTTAAACGATGGAGCATATACGTAAGAACATTTTAGCCTTGGAGCTGCCTCCATCGTCAGGCACTGTTGCGGGTGCGAAACAATCAGCTTTTTTTTTGGAGAACGATCAGCTAAATGGGAGAGATCAGACTCTAAAAGGGAACACTGATTGGGCCTTTGACCCGGGAGGAGGCCGGCACGGCTGGTTCTGGTGCGATGGCATGGAACAGCTAGCCTCTTCGTAGCCGCGGCCTGCTGGTCTTATGTTGGTCCTAATGACCCTTTATCTATCGAAGCCTGTGTCCTTAGAGATGGTATTGTCGTCTTAGTACTTCCGTCGGTTTCATAATGTAACATGTATTTTGATCGGTTAAGATAAAATTTGAACCATTAATTACTCTATTAGTATATAATTTTTATGATATAAAATTCATATTATTAAATTCATATTTAAAATATTTACTTATGATTGTAACTTTGTATCACATAAATTATGTATTAATAAAATAATTAATGGTCAAAGTATTGTCTTAATCAATTAAAATACATCTTACATTATAGGATGAAGAAAGTATTATAGAATCCGACTGTCAGAAGCTTATTAATTTGTGGAAGTGGGATGACAGGTCGTTGGTTGCCTGTATCTTAAAGGAAGCTCGGGAGCTGGCTGCTGGCTGCTGGTTCTGCCGATATCGTAGTCTTGTTTAAGCATATAGAGGCTAATCATGCGGTTCATACTTACGCCCAGTTTGCTTGTCATTTATTTTTGCTGACCGTCTGGGTAGATTCCTGCCCTCGGTTTCTTGTAACCTGGCTTCGAGAGGACTCGGTTGCGCCGCACCCTAATTAATAAAGTTTTCGGCTTTCGCTCAAATAAAAGGAAGTGGTCAACAGGGAAAAAAATGCGGGGGCTATGGTCTCGGTTACTCATGGTAGCTTGACTGTTGATCAGCTGGTAGAGGGATTTCATAAGATGTTTGAATGGAGTCTTCATAGTGTGTTTCCTAGTTTAGCTAAGATCGATGAGATGCACAAAAATCCAAGTATGGGGTTGCGGCACTGATGCATTTGTTAAGGTTAGCAGGTGGACAGCTGACCTTCTCTGTTCCATGTCAGTCAACTCAATCCCTTCCGTGGGGAGCCCCCTGCCGTGCCGTCTCTACTGCCTGAAGTACAGACTGAAGTTACCTCCTCGGTCCCATCTCCATGATGTGTTCCATGTCAGTAACTGAATCCCTTTTCATGGTGACCACCCAGTCCCGCCGCCTCTCGTGCCTGACGTAGTTAGTAGACCACGAGCGCATGTTTGGCTTTTGTAGAATGTTGAGAGAGGATTGATAAGCAACACTCTTGTTGTATTCATCCGAGTATGATACTTATACAAGCATATACATACACAATAGTGTCCAACTAAACCCACGAACTCAGCTAGAGAAGGCACAACAATAGGGAATGTATACCGTGGCTTGGCTAAGCAACTAAGCACGCACACCATGCACTAACACCACCACCGCGCCCCAAGTCGTGATGGCATCAGAGGTGATGCAAAGACTGACCAAAACTCCTCAAAGGTGGACGTCCGAAGGCCCTTGGTCATCTTGTCAGCGAACTGCTGGCCAGTCGGAACGTGGACGACGCACAGCTCCCCGAGCGCCACCTTTTCAAATGTCTAGCTCGATGTACTTTGTGCGCCGATGATGCACCGAATTAGTTGACAGGTAGACTGCCAAAACATTGTTGCACTAGACCACAGTCGCTTTGTTTACCGCACAGTGTAGCTCCCTGAGCAGTTGCTGCAGCCAACAACATTCCCTGACAACATTCATCACGACATGATATTCTGCCTCCCGGCTCGAGCGAGACATAGTTGGCTACTGCTTGGACAACCAGGAGAGCATCATCGAGGTGAACATAGTACCCAGATGTGGAGCGACGTGTATCCAGGCATCTAGCCCAATCGGCATTTGAGTCGGCGACGATGTTGGTGGATATCGAGGTGTGGAGATAAAGGTCAAGATCGGTGGTGCCGCACACATACCGTAGAATTCGCTTCATCAGTGCCTGATGACACACCCTTGGATCATGCATATGCAAACAAGCTTGTTGTACATCACAGGCAAGATCAGGGTGTGTCAGCGTGAGGTATTGAAGAGCGCCCACGATCCTGTGGTAGACGGATGGATCCGGTAGGCATGCACCGATGTCTGAAGAGAGCTTAGGCTTCGTGTCGGTTGGCTTGGCAGTTAGCGTGCAAATAGCTAAAAATGTTATTTCTGCAACAAAAATGAAACTATCCTGCGTCTGTTCTTTACCTGCTAGTTTGCTCGTTCGGTGTGATCTGTCATTCAGGTGGCCTCTAATTTACATCCACCACGTAGTGTTGCAAATATGTTTAGAACTTAGCTACGAGGAATTGATAATAAATTGCAGGTCCAGATCATGGTTGGAGCGGCTACATTATGTTGGGCACTATGGCTTAGTTGTAATGATACATTTTTGAAAAAAAAAGAAATTTTCATCACCAATGTAGGCTATCTATTCTGGTACCCATTGGCTCCATACGTGGTATCTGCTTCAACAACTAGAGGATCGGTAGGAAGTGGCAATAGCATGTGCGCTATTGGAACGACGGTCTAGGAGGTTTTTACCCTGCATGGATGGCGGTCTGATCTTCAGCTTGCGTCTACGTGATGTTTCATTTTCTTTTTCTAAGAGCCAAGTTGGTCTTTTAACAGTATGTACTTTGAGGCTGTGTGTATTTTGGTGCAGAGGCCGGGAGCTGATCTCTTGTGACTATATCATCTCGATATAATGATGGGTATCAATAAAACTTTCAATATCTAAAAAAAGCCACCATTTCCATATATCACTTAACTTGTTGGCATAAATATCAGACATGTTTGAGGACGAAATCCCATTTGCTTGCAAAAAATTGAATGTTAGTATAAGAACTCTACAGTATCTTATCAAATTGAGGGGCATTTTTTTTAATAGAAAAAGATCTATTGTCGACCCTGAATTATGGTGATCGATCCACTTGAGCCTAAAGTTTAAAACTATCGGTCAGAACCAGAAATTTCTAAATTTGAAGACCTTAAACTTCGAAAACCATAGTACTTGGGATCCTAAGGTGGTTTTAACGGTGGCTTGTCAAAGTGGACGTGGTGATGATTTTCAATTTATAAATACCTAATACACTTTCATAACGACTCGTTATTGACAGATACGTCACCTATCAAGTACTGAAAGAAAAATCTGTCTTAATAAAAAATACAATGAATAGACTTAGAATTTAATCTTAGATGGATAGGGTTACAACTACCTCTACTAATCATCAAAATAATGTTTGGTTCTCACATGGCGATGACTTAGCAAATCAATCATGTATAAAAGGTCTTTTCTCCACGCGGTAGCGCCCCACGACGTGGTCGGACTCGAGGAAAACTTTCAAATCAGACCAACCACTGTAATTCGGTTTAAAATATGCTTTCTTTTACCACTGTAATTCTGGTTAATATACTTTATTTTTTCTTCTATATATACTCCCCATGAGTGGAACGAGGAGTACAAGTTTTCCGAGAGAAGATACCTGGGCAACACCCTTGGGAGGGTAGTCTCCTCCTAGCCTTGGATCCACGCATTGTTTCACCTCGTTAACGCCAAGTCTTGGTGTAGCACTACTACAAAAATAGCTATCACAGACGGTTTTAAAAACACTAATACAGGTGGCTTCTTGAATCGTCTATAAGCAAGGGCCTGTGATGAGGCCACCTCATCACAAGCAGTTTTAGAATCATCTGTGAAAAAAGACATCACATGCGGTTCTATTTCAGAACCGTCTAACCGCATGTTATAACCGTCTGTGATGTTTTTTTCAGAAACAAAAGAAAATTGCTAGAGCTCGCATACAACGCACTGACATAGCATCTCCAACCGGATCAACACAGATTTCTGATTGCCACAGAACAGAGATAGACACAGGAGATTAAAGAGGCTCCAAATTGGATTTTAGAACATGCAAGGTAAATTGACATGTTAGAACAAAAATAAACACAATTCAGAGCCATCAACATAGTTCATCACGGCAAGACAAACGCTCATTATCACAGCAACAACAAAGAATTCAAGTGGAAAGATTTCTTCAGTTTCTTTCATCACAAGGGTGCACATCACACAAATTCAGTTTCTTTCCTTCAGTTCATACACAACTCTTACAGACATTCTAACAAATACTTCGTGTGCACAGTAAACAAAAGACTCCATATAGATCTGACAAACATTGTGAGAAATCTGATCGAATCAAAAAAGAAAAAAGAGGGAGATTTGAGATCTGAGAGGTACCAACATGGTGTTAGAAGGCCACGACCTGAGCGGGAAGTGGAACAGGTGGGAAACTCCAAGGTCAACACCAGAAAGATGCATGGCTATGTAGGTGTCACCATGAAATCAAAAATTGAGCACTGGAAAGATCATTTCCTCCAGTTGAGCATCCATTATCGCCGGAGCCTCCTCTCGTGATGAAGATTCCCTATAACGAATACCCAAGTGAGATCATCGGCTATTCAATCCATGATTATTCACTATGGAGGTGTTCGTACTCAAAATTGAAGGGTTTACCTGCTGCATTGCCCTATGAGGCTCTTGCTCAAGGTGCACCAGCTTGGATCTGCTGCTTTCCAATTGCTGAACATAAGCCTGCAAATCAGAAGGGAAAAAAACTAAAATGACCTTTTATTGTCATGCATATAAAACTACAAGAACAAATCACAACAGAGGAATCTCCCACAAAAAAATCACAACAAAGGAACATAATGTGCTTGTAGTTGAGGACAGCTGCGTTATCAGGTGCCTTGCGGTGCTCGGCAAGGCCTGTCCATGCGCCCTTACATGCCGGCTCCGCCATCTCCATCGACAGTGTCACCGCCGCGTCAGGCGCCTCACGGTGCTCGGTAAGGGCCGCAGCGAGGCCCTTTTCCACACGCCCTTCCGCTTCAGGTGTTGCATGAAGGTGAGCTAGGGAGGGGATCTGGGAGGAGGAGGTCACCTGCGGTGTGCGGATCTGGCAGGGCGTGCACAGATCTGAGAGGAGGAGGCTGAAATCGGGAGAGGTAGAGACAAGGTAGAGGAGCGGTAGGACTCGGGAACTTAGGGTTAGAGCGATGACAGCTTTGGCGTTACTACGTTGGACCTAATGGGCTGAGAAAAACACAGACGTTTTTTCTAAAAAACCGTCGGTGATACTATTACAGGTGGTTTTCCTAACAAGCCGTCTGCGATGATATATATATTACAGACGGTATTTTATAAAAACCGTCTGTTATATGAATTTTGGTAAGAACCGTCCGAGATAAGAATTATCTCAGACGGTTTTTTGTGTTCTGCCTGTAATGAGGAGTCTAAAATGACCAGTTGTGCAGTAGTGTAGCCTGCATATGAATGGCATCAACAATTTAGCTACTGCATCTTCTTTAGAAATTATATCCGTGAATGCACGCAACCATACCCATCTTACGAGGCTCTGCTGGCCACGGGGTAGTGTATGATCAACTGCCTTGCGGCCAGTTAAAAGCTCCAGCAGAACAACTCCGAAGCTGTAAACATCGCTATTTGTGCTAGAGACTCCAGTAGCCGCATACCTAACAGAACCAAGGAAGTAGATAAGTAGGAAAGTGCACGTCAATTTCCAAGCCAGGTAGGAGAATCTGAAAGCACTGGAACATTTGGTTGCATACTCAGGTGCATCATAACCGGAAATGGGAGGAGAATAAAGACGATCCAGTTGAGTTGGGGAGACACCACGGTCACCAATCTTCGCGACGTCGCTGTCAAAAAGTATGTTGCTGGAACTGATGTGTCCTCGTGTGGCGCCAGGCTCTTTCGCGTGGAGGAATTCAAGCCCTTCTGAGGCACTCAAGGCAATCTTCACTCTGCGTCCAAGATAGAACTGGTCCTGGCTGTGACCCCCTAACACCCTTTTTACCTGTGATCAAAACCAGAAGAATATCATATCTGCATGTGAAACTCTGAATTTTCCTTATGGAAAATGCAAAGGTGCACCTGGGTGAAAAAAGCGGTTGGACTTTTCAATTGTGAAAAATACCATAGATGTACATTGTGTGTTCTAGCAACTGTGCATATTCACATTTGTGTGCTGTAAAAAATTTTTACACAACTATAGTTCTTAATTGTTACATCGTCCATTCATCCCTTGCCTTTTTCATATAACACAGAAATGTGCAAATTTTGCACTTTTGTTTTTGCTAGTGTATTTATTTCCACAATGCATGTCTACGATTGTTCTTGCATTTTTCATATAGCACAAAAATGTGCAAATTTTACACCTTGTTTTGCTAGTGTACATATTTTTTGCACAAAGTACATCTAAGATTTTTATTTTTAGTTTCTTTTGAAAATAAAAATGTGCTTTATAAAACTCCTAGGAATACATACTCCAGGAGCACAAAATACGTTCTTCACACATACACTATATTCAGTACGCTTGCACAGATGGTATGGTCGCTAAATACGGTTCGGTAAATATGTTTTTTATAAATACGATAATCGAAATGGAATAAATTTCTTTACCAAAGGAGACTTCTTCAGTATCGATAAATACGATAATATTTATGTTCAGTATCCTTGTACACCATAACGGGAACCGTGAAATAATAAGTTTAGCGAACTTTCAGTGCATCGACAAAATAATTCCATATGATATATACATGTTTTACTACTACACCAAAGTAAGTTCTTTTAGGGACGAAAACTTGTCATTTAAGAACCGGTATATGTTGAATAAATGCTCTACTACTTAAATTTACTAAGTGAAAGAACATGCTTTACTTCTAGCAAAAGCATATTTTGAATTGTCTACTTTTAAGTTGTCTAAATTTTTTTTACATCTTAATTATTTTTCTAGTCTTGAGATCAACATCCAATTATTCTCGTTCTCACCTTACTCCATATATAACATAGGAACAAGAATTACAGTGACATTTTACAAAAATTACACACTTTTCAATACTGTAATTTTAAGTTTAGTGATGTGCAATTTTTAGTGACTGAGATGTACGAAAATTTAAATAACTAAGAATTTATAGAAGAGTTAACATAACCTCTGTGTAACTCCCTATCTCAACTTCTCTTATTTTCAAATTTTTGTGAGGAGGAAAAGAGGGCGGCTGAGGTGGATGCGGCGGCGAAGCCATGGCCAACAGAACAACTAGTGTTCTGACTTCTGAGTGGTGAAAGCTCGTGCGGTGCTGACGATGATTATTAACTAGCTATAAGTTGCTATATGATGATTATTACTTATCTGAGACCGTGATGTAGCCGAGTTAGAGTTGACATTCGTAGCATACATTTTTTGCGCGCTTTTTTACCGCCTTCATGTTGCCGGAATAATGATTGGAAACAAGGAAGAACGATAAAACTTTGCAGTCATGCATGTTTGCCGAGCCAACACCATCCCAGCGGACTATTAACAAACATGCAATAAACAAACATAAACTTCTAGTGCGCTTTCCCAACTGCAGGCTGCCAAATATTATAAAACACCGTTGAAGAGTTTATGCATGCAATGGGATGAGATCACCAGAGAGTTCGTATTCGCAACATGATTTTGTTTTGTGTTTTCCCTTCCACATTTTACCAAAGATAAATTTGAAATGAAGTAGAAAGTACGTCATAGAAAATATTTGCACGGTCCGGTTCACCGGAGTCTAAAAGTGAGTGAGTGTTAAGATACTACCAATATATCGATCTATGTTTTTTGGTCTTAGATAAATAACTTAGAGGAACTAACCATCAACCTGTGCAGCTGTACGAGGCTAGTATATTACTGCTACTACAATTCTTGAACTGTGTGAATTAACTTTTCATTATGTATACTCAATTAGTGAATTTAGTTTTTCGAGCTAAAAGTTGTTAATTATTTAATATCTTTTAGGGATTGTCAATTTGTAAATTATTTACAAATTTCTTAAAATCTCAGTTATATTTTTAAGTCTTTGAATCAACACCTAACCATCCTTATTCCCATCTTACTCTAATATAACCAACATACTAAAAATTGCAATAACATTTTGATAAAATTACACACTTTTAATGACTATAATTTTAGATTATATAATGTGTAATTTCAGGTGATCGAGATTTATAAAATATCAAGTAACTGAAAATTAGCATAAGGATACTTCTAAATATGAGGTTCTTTTAGGAAATGGCATTTTGGTTTTTACCACGGTATTTACGGAATTGCGATAGCACATAAGTGAAAATTTTCTCCTACCGTGCGATACCATATTAAATCGTTTTTTCGGTACCGTTCAGTTCAGCGTGCATGGTTAGTTGGGTTTGGTCTAAACATGCACATTGCTAACATTAACAGCGGCTGAGCAATGTGTTACCGAAACAAGTGTCTCTCTCAGAGGCCAATTGGAGAGCCCTACAATTTTGCATGTGTACCTCCTCTAATAGATGAGATCAGAGGGATCCCCACCTACAGCCCTGCGCTGCAGCCGCCGACCACCACAGGAGCCCCTTGGGGCTATCGCGCCACCCCACCAACCTCCTTACCCAAATCTGCTCCTCGCGCCTCTCGCCCTCCGTCAACACTTGCACCTGTGCATTAAGGTTTCATGTCAGCTTGTACTCTCCCCCTTCCCCTCCGTTTGATGATGGAACCCAAGCTCCTCCCACTGCTGCACTTGGTTTGATGATGGAATCCAAGCTCCTCCCATCGCCGCACTCATTGACTTCGTCCTTCAAAACTTCACCTCCCTGGTATACTCTCCGGTGGCACCTAACTCCACTCGTTTCAAACACTGTGCTGCTAGGAACTTACCGGTCTAAGATTGTTCAACATGAGGCAAGGATTCTCGGATGCCTTCTACTCTTGCATCAATGATTCAGACACAATTAAGGAATTTGAAAACTCTTGGCAACATATGTTACAATGGTACGATCTGGCCCAGAACACCCATCTGAAGAACATGTGGCATAGCAGGGAGAGCTGGGCACCGGCGTACTTCAGGCAAAAAGACTTCCCATTCACAAGCACAACAAGCAGATCTGAGGGTCTAAACTCGTATTTGAAAAAGTTGATCCACCCGCAAGACTCTGTGTGGACATTAGTCAACCAATATGAGTATATACAAGAGACGATGCTTGATCGTGAGGATAATGCTGGGTTTAAAGACGAGACCACAAGGCCACCACTTTGGGGAGGGTAAGCATTTTTCTGTATTTTTGTTTCCTAGTGATAACAGAATATTTATCCCTTGCAGCATGCTTGCAGCATTTCCTCTGTGTTAATGCAACAAATCCTAACATTGTTTGTAAGAAAAATGTTGTGCAGTTACAACATTGAGAAATAGGGGTCTAAATTCTACACAAGGGGAGTGTTTGACAGATTTGAGAAATTGGTGTCTGCTTCTATAGGGTTTATCATCAACCAAGCTGGAGGGGAAGGTCTGGTTTTTGAGCTTGTTGCGAACAATGAGATGAACCCGAAGACATATAGGGTGGGTGTCGTTACTGCAGAGAACACATTTTCATGCAGTTGCAATATGCTTGAGATGGATGGATTGTTGTGTTCCCATATCATCAGAGTTATGGTTCATTTGAATGTGCAAGAAATCCTAGAAAAGTACATGCTTGAAAGGTGGTCCATAATGGCAATGATGAGTGTACTGAGCACGGGTCAGCCCATGAAATTTGCTATCCCCGTGACAAATACTTTGAGATACAATGCCTTGTGCAGAAAAATAGCGTATTTGGCCTCGGATGCATGCTTTGACGAAGAAACATACCGTATAGTCTCAAATGCAATTGAGCAGTTAAGGATTGTGGTTGCTGATGCAAGAAAAAGAGTGGATGGTAGACAACTAGAAGAACAAGCTTCAGCTGTGTGCACGTTGTGAAACCCGCCAAGGTCAGCCAAGAAAGGACGTCCAGAGGAGAAGTCAAAAAGAAAAAAGCCTGTAGTTGAGTTACGACAAGAAGAGAGCAAGAAGAATGTGAGGAAAAGCAAGGTCAAGTGTTCATATTGCAATGAAGATACGCACAATGTCCAAACTTGTCGATACTTGAAGGCTGCGATGGAAAGAGATGTTGAGTTAGCTAAAAAGGAACAGGAAGAAACGGAGCTAAAACTCTATACTACCTGAAAGATCGAGGTTTATCGACTAGAGGGGGGGTGAATAGCAGATTATCAAATTTTAATAAATTTGTTGCTTAGCAAGTTAGGCTGAAGCAATTTATAGATGAAGCAACAAGAAACAACCAAGATTCAGCTCAATTTAAGAACAACACAAAGTAAAGAGCAAGAATCGAAAACACAAGGATTTAACCCGAAGTTCAAATTGTTGGCAACAACTCTACGTCTTCGTTTGGAGAGGCTGAGCATTTAGCTCCGAAGACACATAGTTTTCACCTTCTTCTCCTTGAGCTTATGTCCACTTAGGATCTGCTCAAACACTCGTGGTGGATCTTGAGGTGATCCCCGGACCTTCACAAACTTTGGAGGTGGATCCACAAGTTGGAGCTCTTCCAAGACGTCTAGCCGGCTAGGAGATGCCAAATCTTCAAGAGTAACAAATCAGATCTGCTAGGCTCGAAGAAGCTCTTGCTTGAATGCTCAATCTGACGAGGGAAGTCCAACCGGGTAGGCCCAATGACTCGAGTCGGCCCAGCAAGCCTGGCAAGGCCAGCTCGGGTGCAGGCCCAACAACTTCGCAAAGGCCTATTCGGACGAAGGCCCAAGAACAGCCTGCCAGGGTACAACGTCTGGGTGCCATTAAGACAGGCGTTACAACTCATCAAGGCATACGTTTCAGCCGGCATGAAGACTGGTGTTACTCGGACGGTTACCAGATATAAATGTCAGTTAATTAGGACAGTAACTGTAGTTCAGCCGAATGACCGAGTCGGCTGATGCGCAGGCCTATATAAGGCCGAGCCCTCCATGCAGAAGGGGGCTGGACTCTAGATTCTACATTCTCAAGAGGCTTTAGCTTTCAAGCAATCTTCTTCAACCTCCTGTACTCTCTTTTTCACGCAAGATCATCAAATATATTCAGCAGGAGTAGGGTATTATCTCCATCCTTGGAGAGCCTGAACCTGGGTAAATTTCTTGTGTGCACCGCCTAGATCTTCCATACACGCATTCCCGACAATCCTATTACAAATGGATACTGCCGCAAACACCCCGCGACAGTTGGCGCGCCAGGTAGGGGGCGCGTGTTTTGGAGCTACGATCCAGGCGGGATCTTCTCCAGCAACCGGCGACAAGCTCATCATCGGCAACATGTCGCCTGTCGCGCATCCTGAAGGCTCGGAGTTCATCTTCGGCGGCCTTCACTTCTTGGCCGACGCTTTCGGCCAATTACATCTCCAAGATCCGCGTCCGTGCCTTACCGTGGAGGAGGAGCCTGAGCTCCGGCTCGGATCTCCTCCAGCCTCGGGCAAGGGCGAGGAATATTTCAGGTTCGTCGCCATGGTGGGCGCCGAATCTCTCCTCTCCATCCTGGGATCCGAATCCGAGGGGGACGAGAGTTCGCACAGCCATACCGCCTCCGCTGAGGTGTATGTGGTTGGGGATGGCGCCGCAGAGGATGCGGCAACGTCTGCAGCAGCGGCAGCCAGGGCAGCCCATGAGCACCTGCATACGCCCATCAACGGACAATCGGATGCCGAGAGGGCCTTGGAGGCTTCTCGGCAAGCTCTCCTTGCAGAACAAGCACGCCTCGATCAAGAGCGGGCGGCACTCGAACAGCAAGATCGACAACCGAATGACCCACACGGTTCGCGCAGCCGCGCGAACCGGCGAACTTCTTCGGCCGCCCGGAGGAGTCGGGCTACTCGGGCCCCACTTTTCGGACGACAACAGGACGGTGTCCTTGTCTATCAAACACCGGCCCAGAACCTTTTCGCGGCCACCGCGCTGGCCGACTCATTGCCACCTCCAGCAGACGGCCCCGCGGCGGAAATCCACCGCCGAGTCATCACTCTGATGAAGACGGCGGTGGAACAACAAAACGAAGCCGGGTCGGTTAGCAACCGGCTGGCTTCCCAAGAGACTCGGAGTCGGCCCTCAGGAGCTCCGAGTCGCCCCGTCACAGTCGGATCGTCTCAACCGAGTCGATCCACGAACCAGCCTGACGCTCGCCTGGAGATTAACCGGCTCCAGGCTGAGCGGCGGCGAGCCGGCTCTCTTCGAGCGAACGATGCCCGCGATGCCCGCGATGACATCGAGGGACGGCGGGCAGCCCGGGTGCGGGCTGAGCGACGCGCCGGCGAAGTCAACCAGCCGGGCAGCTCTGCCTCCACCGGACCGCTTTGCTTCAGCAGGCGAATTCGGTCCGAACCGTTTCCGGATCGGTTCCGAATTGCAAGCGGCGTCGACAAGTATGACGGCACCGCCAAGCCAGAAACTTGGCTTGCCGATTACTTGGTCGCTTGCAACATAGGAGGAGGCAACGAGCGTGTCGCCCTCCGAAGCCTACCCCTGATGCTGGAAGGGTCGGCTCTGGCGTGGCTTAACAGCCTGCCTGAAGATAGCATCTACGACTGGAGGGACCTCCAAGAGGCCTTCGTCAAGAACTTTGAGGGCACGTACAAGCGCCCTGGGAACGCCCAAGACTTGTGGCTCTGCGTCCAGGAGAAGGGCGAGTCGGTCCGCGACTACATTCAGCGCTGGACTCGACTGCGCAACTCGATCGAGGACGTCACCGAGATGCAGGCCATTCAGGCTTTCTCCTAGGGAGTCAAATACGAGCTTCTCAAACACAAGTTGGCCCGGTCTAACATTCAGACCATGGGCCGACTCATGGAAGTCGCCAGCAAGTACGCCACGGGTGAGGAAGCCATGCGGTACGAAGACAAAGGCAAGGCAAAAGCCGAGTCTTCGAGCCGAAAAGTTCCCGCCGACTCGGGTCGGAAGCGTGCGGATGATCGGCCCCCGAAGCGGAAGGCTGGCGGAGACGGGGTTAGCGGAGCCGACTTGGTTGCGGCTGCTGAGCGTGGCCCCCAGCGCGGCGACGCTAACCAAAAGAAGGAGCGCCCTTGGCAACAGCGCAAGGCGCCAAAGCTTACTTTTGAGGAGGTCCTCGACGGGCCCTGCTCCTTCCACAGTACCGCCAACTATAAGGCGGGGCACTCGACTCGGGACTGTAGCTTCCTGCAGCGTTTGCGGGAGGAAAAACAACCCGAGCCGGATGCCGATGGCGAAGGAGGCTCCGCTGCAGGAGGCGGCGCCGCACAGTATCCCCCTCAAAGGGGGGGTACTCATGATTTTTCAAGGGTCCGACTCCAAAAGGGGTCGGAAGCTGCGTTGTCGCGAGGTCAACGCGACGATGCCAGCAGTCCCACAATGGTTGGACTGGTCCGAGGTGCCAGTCGGCTTCAGCCGACTCGATCACCCCGACCGAATCCCCCACCCGGGCAAGCACCCTTTGGTGGTGGATCCCCAGGTCGGAGGATTCAAGCTCCGCAAGGTCCTGATGGACGGGGGCTCCAGCATAAACATCATCTTCGTCGATACCCTGAAGAGGATGCAAGTGTCGGAGACCCAACTTCGCCCCAGTAACATTTCTTTCCATGGAATAGTTCCTGGGAAGTGCGCCAGGCCTCTGGGTCAAATCTCCCTGGAAGTTGTGTTCGGTGAGCCGAACAACTTCCGGGTCGAGACATTGGCCTTCGAGGTAGTCGGCTTTAAGAGCGCATACCATGCGATCTTTGGCCGGCCGGCCTATGCCAAATTTATGGCTAAGCCATGTTACACGTACCTGAAGCTGAAGATGCCGGGTCCCAAAGGCGTTATTACCATCACTGGCGACTTTGAGCGCTCAAACGAGTGCGATCTCGCCAGTGCGGACATAGCCGAGTCCCTTATCGCGGCTCAGGAGTTGGAGAACATTCAAGCTTCCACCGACTCGGATCAACCGCCACCCAGCAAGAAGGCGGCAACCGAGTCCACCTTCCAGTCGGCCAAGGACACGAAACGTGTCCAGGTCCATCCCGAGGACCCGTCCAAGACGGTCCACATCGGGACTGACCTTGAGGCCAAATAGGAAGGCGCGCTCGTCGACTTCCTTCGTGAGAATTGGAACATCTTCGCATGGAAGCCTTCTGACATGCCGGGCGTTCCAAGGAAGTTCGCCGAGCACTCCCTCAACGTCGCCAAAGATGCAAAGCCAGTGAAGCAGTCTCTCCGTCGCTTCGCTGAAGACCGACGCAAAGCAATCGGAGAAGAAATCGCCCGACTCCTCGCCGCCGGGTTCATCAAAGAAGTTTTTCACCCGGACTGGTTAGCTAACCCGGTCCTGGTTCTTAAGAAGAACAAAACTTGGCGCATGTGTGTGGACTACACATCCTTAAACAAAGCATGCCCCAAGGATCCGTTCGCTTTACCCCGTATTGATCAAGTTGTTGACTCTACGGCCGGTTGTGAACGCTTATGTTTTCTGGATGCCTATTCAGGCTACCACCAGATTAAGATGAAAGAGTCTGATCAAATAAAAACTTCTTTCATCACCCCGTTTGAGGCTTTCTGCTACATCACGATGCCTTTTGGTTTGAAAAATGCTGGTGCTACATATCAACGCTGTATGCAAAAGTGTTTACACGACCAGATAGGTAGAAATGTCCAGGCATATGTCGATGACATAGTGGTGAAGTCCAAGAAGAACGCGGACCTTTTGACCGACTTGGCCGAGACTTTTGCCAATCTCAGGAGGTTCGACATGAAGCTTAACCCGGAGAAGTGCGTCTTCGGGGTTCCGGCTGGCAAGTTACTCGGCTTCATCGTTTCCGAGCGAGGGATCGAAGCGAACCCGGATAAACTTGATGCCATCATCAAGATGGGCAAGCCAAAGGACCTGAAGGCAGTCCAGCGCCTAACCGGGTGCATTGCTGCTCTAAGTCGGTTCATAGCCCGACTCGGTGAGAAGGCCTTGCCTTTTTACCGACTTCTCAAGAAATCCGACTCTTTCCAGTGGACGGATGAAGCTCAGCAAGCCTTCGAAGATCTCAAGCGTCTTCTGTCAACACCTCCAGTCCTTGCTGCACCAATGGAGGGTGAACCCATGCTGTTGTACATCGCTGCCACGAATCAAGTGGTTAGCATTGTGCTAGTAGTGGAACGATCAGAAGAAGGCCGAGTTCAAAAGGTGCAACGACCCGTCTACTATGTCAGCGAAGTGCTTTCCGAGTCGAAGCAGCGCTACCCGCATTACCAGAAGCTCGTTTACGGTGTGTTTCTGGCGACTCGGAAGCTGGTGCACTATTTCCAGGCCCACTCGGTTACCGTGGTGAGTCATGCCCCTTTGTCTGACATCATCAACAATCGGGATGCCACTGGCCGAGTCGCTAAGTGGGCAATAGAACTTATGCCGCATGACATCAGCTACGAGCCTCGCAAGGCCATCAAGTCTCAAGCCCTTGCCGACTTCATCGTCGAATGGACTGAGAACCAATCCCTTCCGACTCAACTCCATACGGAGCACTGGGTCATGTACTTCGACGGTTCGAAGATGCTCGCGGGCACGGGGGCTGGAGTCGTGTTGACTTCTCCCAAAGGCGACAAGCTTCATTACGTGCTGCAGATCCATTTCGCCGCCTCCAACAATGTGGCGGAATACGAGGCGTTGCTGCACGGACTGCGCATTGCAGTCTCGCTTGGCATTCGCCGACTGCTTTGTCGCGGCGACTCGGATTTGGTGGTACAGCAAGTGATGAAGGCTTGGGATACCAAAGATCCGACCATGGCGGCATATTGTGCCGCTGTGCGCCGGCTAGAGGGACACTTTGATGGCCTTGAGCTTCATCACGTTCGCCGTGCTGATAATGAAGCTGCCGATTCTCTGGCCCGGATCGGCTCGGCCCGTGAAAAAGTGCCGCCGGGAGTCTTCCTTCAGCAACTTTTTCAGCCATCCATCAAGATAGAGTCGGCAACTGACTCAATCGAGGCCGACTCGCCCCACCCTGAGTTGGCCCACCCGGCACTCGAGGACGTCTTGGTGGTTATTCCTCTTTGGACCCAGCCGTTCCTTGCTTACTTTCTGCGCAAAGAATTGCCGGACGATCCGACTGAGGCCCGCCGCATTGTCTGCCGTGCCCGGTCCTACACTATTATCAATGGTGAGCTTTACAAGCGCAGCACAACTGGAGTATTCCAGCGCTGCATTTCACCGGAAGAAGGTCGTACATTGCTCGAGGAAATTCACTCGGGACTCTGCGGCCACCATGCTTCATCAAGGGCTTTGGTCGCTAAAGCTTTTCGACACGGATTCTTCTGGCTCACAGCGCACACTGATGCCGAAGACCTCGTTCGCACGTGCGAAGGGTGTCAAAGACATGCTCGCCAGTCGCACATGCCGGCTACTGCGCTCAAGACAATCCCCATCACGTGGCCCTTTGCCGTGTGGGGACTCGACATGGTGGGCCCACTGAAGAAAGCCCGAGGAGGTTTCACTCATCTCCTTGTGGCAGTCGACAAGTTTACGAAGTGGATTGAGGCTAAGCCAATCATGAAGCTCGACGGCCCGACTGCCGTCAATTTCATGAAGGGAGTAATTTTCCGATTCGGCATTCCTCACAGCATCATCACTGACAATGGCTCGAACTTCGCCGCTGAAGTTTTTCGCCAATTTTGTCGGGATCATGGGATCCGAATTGACTTTGCTTCCGTGGCTCATCCGCAGTCCAACGGCCAAGTCGAACGATCCAACGCGCTCATTCTTCAAGGCATCAAGCCCCGGTTATTAGTCCCGTTGCAGCGGGCTGCCGGCTCCTGGATTGACGAGCTCCCGTCTGTCCTGTGGAGTCTGCGGACGACTCCAAACCGGTCGACTGGTTACACGTCTTTCTTCATGGTTTATGGAGCTGAAGCCGTCCTGCCGAGTGACATCCTCCATGACTCCCCGCGGGTCGCAGCATACGTGGAGAAGGATGCCGAGTTGGCCCGGCAAGATGATCTTGATCTCCTCGAAGAAGCGCGGGAGCTTGCCCTTGCTCGCTCCGCTATTTACCAGCAGAATCTGCGCCGATATCACAGTCGGCAAGTCCGGGGCCGCGCCTTCAACAAAGGAGATCTGGTCCTCCGACTCATTCAAGACAAGGCTGGCATGCACAAGTTGTCTCCACCTTGGGAGGGGCCATTCATCGTCAACCAGGTGCTTCACAACGGCGCGTACCGACTGGAGGACCCGGCAACCGGCGCAGTCACAGAACGGACGTGGAACATTGCACAGCTGCGTCCCTTCTACACTTAAACTTTGTACTTCAAAATAGTCCATTGTTTCATTATGAATAAAAACTTGTTTCCTTCGAGCGGCACTCGGGAGCATTTTTCATTTTCCGACTACGCTACCTATGGGCAATTCCCGGGGGCTAAGTCAAATAAAATCGAGTGGCTTCCTTTCGGGCAACACCCGGAAGCCACCCACTGGGTGATCTCTCACTCGGCGCAAGTTATTTCGAGTTTCCTAGCTTTGTTTCTACACGAGCGTCTAAGTAAACGTGTACGGTACCTAAGGCCCACTCTTCGTCCCCAACTACAGTCGCAACCCGGCTGTCCGGTTGGCAAGAGCAAAAGCTAAAGGTCGGCCTGCACGCGAAAGGATCCGACTCGGCGTGAAAAACAAATGTGGACGACTCAAGTAACTTGCGTAAACCAAAAAAATGGATCAAAAAGCATCTTCATTCATTGCAAAAGTTTTTACAATTTCTTACTCGGCATACCGAGATATATTACATTATGATTTTTTATTCCTCTGGAGTGGCTTCAACGCGCTCCTCCAGGTCGGTGAAGCTAGCAATCCGGCTGGCGGCGGCGCGGACTCGGGGAAGAAGCTCCATGGGGTCGACCGACTGCCCTGCCTCGTTGATGGGGGCACCAGCGGAGATGCTGTCAACATCCGCGTCCGGGTGATGGGCCAGCACCATGGCCAGTGCCATACCAGCTCCTGAGCGGGCGGCCGACTCCTTCCACTCTTCGACTTCTGCAGGGCCCAGTGAGAGCTTGTCGGCGAGGGCGAAGACGCTGGAACTCGGCTCCTCTCCAGGCCAGAGCTTGACACAAAGGTTTTGAGCAGCCGACTTGAAGTTGTCCACCAAGCTCTTGACTTGGAGGAGCCGGTCTTGCACTGTCACGACGCATTCGGCCATCATCTCCGGAGTCCAGAGTGCGTCGAGTACCGACATGGCCGGGTCAGAGAGTGCGCGGAGTCGGAGCGCCGCCTGCCGGGCTCGCTCCTCCAGTTCTGGGCAAACCTCTGAGAATAAATTATTGCTAAGGAAATGGACAAGGAATCATACAAAAGGAAAGAAGCAAAAGACTCGGGGGCTTACCGAGTAAAGTTTCATTGGCTTTTTTAAGTTCGCCAATGAGATCCCTCTCACGCCTTTCCCAGTCGGTGATGGTTGCCTCGTGTCGCTTCTGCGACTCGTCCATCAGCCGGGAGAAGTCGTCGACGGAAGCTTGCAGCTTTTTGTTCGCCGACTGCGACTGTTCGTACTGTTTCACCAGCTTGTCGTAGTCCGACTTAAGCTTGGTGGCAGCGCGCATCTTGTCCTCATACTCGGCTGCTTTGGCGTCGAGTCGTTGGGCGACTGTTGCAGCCGGGATCCTCGAGTTCACCTCTTTCTTGAGTTGAGCATTTTCAGCTTCGAGGTCTGCCGACTCAGCAAAGTCAATATCACAGAAAATTTCAAGGAGAAAAGGTTGAAGACTCGGTCACTTACTCTTGAGGGCGGCAAGCTTCTCCTCGAGCTGCCGGTTCTTCGCCTTCTCCTCCTCCAATGCCTTCTCCAACGAGGCATTTCTTTCCATAAGGACTGGGTTGTTTCCGCCCAGTCGGATTGCAGCCTGGTGAAGGAAAAGTTAGTACCCGAATTTATAAGTCTCAAGCCGACTCAGTCAGTCGGCTAGAGACTCGGGGGCTACACCCACTGGGTGCACAGAACGTGCTCCCAGTGTTGGAAAATAAAACAAAATTTGAAGATTTGAAGACACTTACCCCGACGGAGGTCTCCAAAACCTCGGCCGAGTCCGCCAAGGACTTAGCCGCGTCGGCAAAATCCCTGAGCTTGGAGCTGAGGGCGGCGACGCGGTTCGTAGCTTCCTCCGCACTGGCCAAGTCCCTCGTGCTGCAACTCGGTAGCAGCAGCGCCGGGACAAGGTCACTTGAAGAAGCCGGCACCAGCACTTGAGATGAGGGAGTCGGAGTCGGAGGCTGGTGCGGCTCGGTCACTGAAGGTAACTCAGTGACGAGTTGTCCTTCGGCTTCACCCGCCGGCTCAGAGGAGTCGGTCCCAGCTACAGCAGCCGGTTCCGTTGTCTCCTCAATGGTCGGGTTCGGTTGGCGTTGAGGATCCTCCGCCGGAGCTTCGGAGGACCCAGCACGCACAACCGGCTCCGGGGCCTCATCCTCAACCACGGCAGGCTGAGACATGGGGGAACTCGGTTGCAGCGTTGCAGCCGGAGGTGTAGCGACTCCCGCAGCCGCGGCCGACTCCGACCCCGCGGCAGGGATGGTTGGCGCTGGCACGCTGGACTCGGCTGCAGCCGGAGTCGGTGCTGGAGTCGACGCTGGTAGCCGCACTGGAGTCGGAGCCGTCGGCGTACCGGATGAAGCATCTCCTTTGTCGGAAAGCTTCTTTTGGACTCTGCGGAGCAAAAGAGAAACCGACTTCAATACCTTGAAAACCTACAGCGCCTAGGGCATGAGGCAAGACTCGTACCTGGTTGTGGTGGGGATAGTTTTCTTTTTCGGATTGGCGGCAGGTTTTGGAACCTGCGCCACTCGGCTGGGAGGCGTGGCTTGGGCAGGAGCTGAAGCCGGCGCCCCCCCACTGGCAGCTGTGGCTTGCACAGGATCCGGAGCCTGCGTAGTGGGGCCGGTAGCGGCAACCCGGATCCGCTTGGCAGCCGGTTCCGTTCGAACCGGCTCCGTTCCAGCGTCCGGGACTTGAGATCCGGATGCGCCGTCGTCGCGGCTCCGCTTGGTGAGTTCATACGACCCTCCGGACTCGGAATCCGAGTCCGGGTCGTTTTGGTTACCGGCCTCGGGGGTTTCCTCTTCGACTTCGGCATTCTCCAGCGCTGCCGGAGCCGAGTCTTGCTCAGGGAGAGGCGGCGTGGAGTTGAAGTTCAGATAGTTCTGCAGCACCAAAAACTCGGCGTTAGAAGAAGCAAGCAAGTTAAAAAGACCAAGAGCCTGACTCGGATTATAAGTTACTTACATCCGGGGCCGGGTTGGCACGCGAATAAGGAAGAACCTGGGGCGACCGAGTGAGCCCTGTTCTTTCTTTCGTCAAGGTCTTCAAGATCTCCAAGAAGTTGTCATCAGAAAGATCTTCGGACGAGACCCTCGTCGAGTCATGGTGGCCCGAGTACTCCCACATCGGGTGCGCCCGGGCTTGAAGGGGCTGGATGCGCCGAACCAGCCAGGTGGCGATGATGTCCGGGCCTGTGAGACCCAGCTTCTGGAGTCTCGCGATCTTCTTCGTGAGCCGGTCGACTTCAGGCATCTCCCCGTTGGATGGCTTGGTGCTCCAGCGCTTCACCCAGACAGGAGGGTCTTCAGTGTATGGGGGTAGACCATCATGGCCAGTCGGCGTACGTTCGTCCGGGCAGTAGAACCACCCATCCTGCCATTTCCGGATGGTGTCCGGAAATTGCATCTTGAAGTACCCGGTGCCGGGTTTGACTTGAATGCTAACTCCCCCGCAAACTGCCAGTCGGCCGCCGGCCTTGATGGGCTGCGCCTTGACAGTGAAGATTTTCTTCCAAAGTCCCCAGTGCGGCTGAGTTCCCAAGTAACATTCGCACAGCGTGATGAAACACGCGATGTGCAGAATGCCATTGGGGCTCAAGTGATGAAGCTGCAGACCGTAGAAGAATAGCAAATCGCGCAAGAAGTCGTGCGGCGGCAGCTTGAGTCCACGCTCCATGAACGGAACGAGCATCACCCGCTCGTGCTCATTTGGAGCGGGCTTCTTCTCCTTGTACGGCGCCCGCCAGTTGCTGATAGTCCGCGGCGGCAGCATGCCCTTGCGGGCGAACTCGATCAAGAGCTCGTCGATGATGACCGAGGGGATCCAATCCCCTTTATTCCAGTCGGCGACGGGGGCGGAAGCGGAGGCAACGACCTTCTTGCCCTTGCTGGCGACGCGAGACATGGTCGCCGGATGATGGGTGACGGCGGCGAGCGAGTTTCTTCTCGAGTGTGCGGTGGCGGGGCTTTGGAAGCGAGAGCTTTGGACGCGAGGAAGACGAAGGCAAAAGCAGATGAGAAAGTCGACGTCTCCGCGGTCCCCTTTTATAGACAAAGGAGTCCAACCGCCGGCGGTCGTGCGTCCGACGTGGCGGGAAACTACCGAGGCAACCGCCGTCCCGCGCGCGCGAACCCGCGGGGTTCGGGCGCCTTTTTCGCCACGACGCGGAGTTCCAGGCGACGTGACCGGCTAACATTACGTCAGCCCTCGTCTCGCGCGCGTCGTTTGCGTGATTCGAGTGCAGACATGATGAGCCGTCGCCTCGGACGGCGCGCGAAATCAGAGCAGCAGCGCATGTCGCGGGCACGCTTCGCGCGTGACTCGAGGCGAAATCATGGCGCTGCGAACACTCTGCCCAACCGGCTGCGCGCATTAAATGCTGATGCGACGTCTCGGACAAAACAATGCTGTGGCACCAGTCGGCTTAAAACCGAGTCCGACTCAATCAGAGTCGGGTGTGCTTGGGTGACGACTCAACAGTCGGCATAGCCCCCTGGGACACGTCACAGATCATCCGACTTCATCAAGTAATTCCGAGGCGCACAAGCCGCCAAACTCGGAAGCAGATTAGCTCTGCAAAAAGGGTGCTGATGACCGACCCAACAGGGTTTCCAGGTCACTCGGCAACACCCAAGCTAAGGACGAATCCGGCATCCACAGCGGAATAACAGGATCCTTGAATCTGAGCCGAATGCCACAACGGCGCAAAATGGCTCACGAATTCAGGGATCAGTGTCGGAGTTTGAGGACTCGGTTCCGAAGTTGAAAATCGAGGGCGTCCCCCCTGCGGGCACAAGATGGTAACCGTTCATTCGGATAAGCCAGACGTTACTTCGGATTCACTCGGAATTCATGATACGCCTCCCGGAAGGCCACAAGCCGATTTCCTCAGTCGGAAAATGCGGGTATCATTGAGTTCTTAATACTTAGCACATATTTAACCTACTTTTCAGGTATTGCAGGAGTCCATCAAGGTCTCTCCACTCGCAATTCGGGCACAAACGACTAGCTCACCACTCGGCATCCGTGTCAAGACCTCGAAGTACTCGGGGGCTACTGACGAGGGAAGTCCAACTGGGTAGGCCCAATGACTCGAGTCGGCCCAGCAAGCCTGGCAAGGCCAGCTCGGGTGCAGGCCCAACAACTTCGCAAAGGCCTATTCGGACGAAGGCCCAAGAACAGCCTGCCAGGGTACAACGTCTGGGTGCCATTAAGACAGGCGTTACAACTCATCAAGGCATACGTTTCAGCCGGCATGAAGACTGGTGTTACTCGGACGGTTACCAGATATAAATGTCAGTTAATTAGGACAGTAACTGTAGTTCAGCCGAATGACCGAGTCGGCTGATGCGCAGGCCTATATAAGGCCGAGCCCTCCATGCAGAAGGGGGCTGGACTCTAGATTCTACATTCTCAAGAGGCTTTAGCTTTCAAGCAATCTTCTTCAACCTCCTGTACTCTCTTTTTCACGCAAGATCATCAAATATATTCAGCAGGAGTAGGGTATTATCTCCATCCTTGGAGAGCCTGAACCTGGGTAAATTTCTTGTGTGCACCGCCTAGATCTTCCATACACGCATTCCCGACAATCCTATTACAAATGGATACTGCCGCAAACACCCCGCGACACAATCCAAGTCTCAAATCTCTCAAAGGCTTTCCTCTCTCAAAGTAGATCTCAAGGAGTCAAAGAGGAAAGGGAACACACAGTAGAGAGAATGTTTTTTTTGCGCTAAGTGTCCTCCTGAGCCCGCAGGGGGTCGGGGGCTATTTATAGCCATTCTGCAGAAAAGAGTCATTGGGCATAAAGATGCACATTAGATGCACAGCGACATGCTTCACCACAAAGGCAGTAGGTCCGGAGGAAACTCGGTCACACCGGAATTGAAGACTGTACTCATCAGAGCAACTTCCAGAGGCAGTTCCCAGTAGTGCCGACTTTGAGGGCGGTTGTGCCGGGTACGAAAAGATGACACGTTCTTCTCCACAGAGAAGAAAAACGGTCCAACCGGAAACATAACCCGGTACTACCGCTTCACCAAGAAGACGTAAGTCCAGAACAGATTCTCGGTGCAGCCGGAAGACGAAACCGGTGCAACCGCAGACACACAAAGAATGGGACTTATTCTGAGACGAACTTGGCCCTAAGTCTAGAAGAGATTCTTGGTGCAACCGGATACAAAACCGGTGCAACCGCAGACAATTCAGAATGCGACTTAGACTAGGGTAACAAACGACCTAAGTCCAGAGAAGATTCCCGGTGCAGCCAAATACGAAACCGGTGCAACCGAAGAAAAATGAACAGGACTTGGTCTAGGGTATCAGAAGCATATTCCGGTAGCACCGGTCTTCAGAGACTGGTCATACCGATTTCTGGAATATGAAACTAGGGCAAACCCTAAGCGGCAGGGTTCCCTAACTCTCCAACACAGATGCCATTCTCGGCAGCACCGGATTCAAGACCGGTCATGCCGCAATTGAAGCTCTTCAAGGTCGAGACGACTGAGTCCTCAAACCTTGCAACAGAGGCAAATCCCGGTATAACCGATTCTTCAAACCGGTACAACCGAGAGTCACTGTCTGTGTTTTAGAAAGAGATTTCAAAGGATTTCTTCAGAGATTTAGACTGAGCACTTAAGAAGATCCTTCCTATAGCATAACTATCTGACCCCTCTTAATAGGCGGCTTGTCCTATAGACTCAAATGATCTATTGATCATAACAAAGACTAGAAAATCTCCACTAATCTTCTAGATCCAAACCTTTCTTCAACATCAATTTTAGGGGTCAACATTCACTGGTTAAACCAATCACTTGGGGACTAATCACCTGTGTATAATTAGTAAACCATTAGTCCCTTAATCGTTTGTCATTAATCATTAAAATCCACTAGGGGCACTAGATACACTTTCACTACCTCCTATGGTTGCAGCATGAAAGTTAGCATGCATGAGGTTGCAGCATATCCAAACAAATGTTACAACATGTAAGATGAATAATTGCAGCATGTTCAAACAAAGGTTACAACATGTACGATGAATGGTTGCAAAATTTAAGTTGTGTTGTTGCAGCATGTGAAAATGTCATATGCAGGATGGCATGTGTTTTACTATGACCTAACAATTGAATGGTTGCAAGATCACAATTAAATGGTTGCAATATTACAGTACAAGAGAAGGAAATCACAGGAATTCGAAAATAGCAGAACCGTTACAAGTAGCAAAGTATGCCACTGAGATATATTATACTTACAAAAAATCTATGACTAAAAGAAACCACTAAATACATGACCATTGTACTTACAAAAGCATCCACCAAATCTTGTTTAAATCATTCAAGCAAGCATCCAACAATTCAAAAATAAAAAAAGAGTGATGTATTTATGCACCATGAATTATGTTTTACTACCATAACATCTGTCAAAAAATCTACAGCCCTGAATTGCAACATGTATGATGAATGGTTATAATATTTAGTCGTGTGGTTACAGATTTTACCTCCTATGGTTGCAGCATGAAAGTTAGTATGCATGAAGTTGTAGCATGTTCAAATAAATATTACAGCATGTTCAAACAAATGTTGCAACATGTAAGATGAACGGTTGCAGCTTTTACCTCCTATGGTTGCAGCATGAAAGTTAGCATGCATGAAGTTGTAGCATGTTCAAACAAATGTTGTAACATGTAAGATGAATGGTTGCAGCATGAAAGTTAGCATGCATGAAGTTGCAGCATGTTCAAACAAATGTTGCAACATGTAAGATGAATGGTTGCAATATTTAGTTGTGTGGTTGTAGCAGTTTGCAGCATGTTCAAACAAATGTTGCAATATGTAAGATGAATGGTTGCAGCATATTCAAACAAAGGTTACAACATATACGATGAATGGTTGCAAAATTTAAGTTGTGTTGTTGCAGCATGTGAAAGTATCATATGCAGGATGGCATGTGTTTTATTGTGACCTAACAATTGAATGGTTGCAAGATCACAATTAAATGGTTGCAACATTACAGTACAAGAGAAGGAAATCACATGAATTCAAAAATCATAGAACCGTTACAAGTAGCAAAGTATACCACTGAGATATATTATACTTACAAAAGAATCCATGACTAAAAGAAACCACTAAATCCATGACCATTGTACTTAAAAAAGCATCCACCAAACCTTATTGAAATCATTCAAGCAAGCATCCAACAATTTAAAAAGAGAAAAAAGAGTGATGTATTTACGCACCATGAGCAATTTTTTGCTACCATAACATCTGTCAAAAAATCTACAGCCCTGAATTCTATTAGTTTGAAATCTATGTTCACTTCTTTTGTCTAAGTCCCTACTAGTTAGTCATGAAACTTCACTTCTTTTCTTTGAGTACACATGATGAGTCGACAGAATTCAAAGGGTGGGAGATGAGGCTTGCTACGATGACTTTGCGATAATTTGTGATGGTATCCTGAAGACAAAAACAAATGGAGAAAAAAGCAATTTAAAAATAGCACTATATTGAGAAGAGAAGGAAGTAAAATATATTAATTCACCTTTCCAAACATCTTCATGATCTTCCCATCCCAATTCTCCATGTATAGCATTGTGAAGAAGCCGCAATCAAACCTTTGCACCAAAAAAGAATGCAGCATGAAAGTTAGCATGTACGAGGTTGTAGCATGAAACGACAATCCCCGAGTGACATCAAATCACATTGTACTTACAAAAGAAACAACCTGAGTGAAAGAAACATCTAGAAGCATTGTACTTACTAAGAAATAGACTTACAAAGTGTTTTGTTGGGGATACTCAATGGGTGTGACGCGTTGAAAAGATGCTATGTCCAACTTGAAAGCACTTGCATCAGTTACGACGGATGCAAAGTTGGTGACCTATGTAATTACATACATAGGTGCACACGAAAATATTTAAAAGGAAGGGGAAAAAAGTAGGACAATTGCAACACTAACCAAGTTGTTTGTTGCATCATGCACAATACTGTTATCACTGCTTTTAATGGAGTCAAATATGTTAATTTGCTTGTGCAGCAGATTTATGCAACAAAGAATCCAGCGCTTGTTGCGAACAACTGGGAAGAAGAGCTGCCATATAAAAATGGTTGCAACATAAAACAGAGATGTTTGTAGCATTAGAGTTGTGTGGTTTTGATAAAAGATCCCAACATAAATAATATGTAGAAAAGATAGTTGAAACATAGAAACTAACTAGATCAGCTTTGGCAAGTTTGTACCTCCACCAAACCTTGTTGAAATCATTCAAGCAAGTCCTGGTTTTGAATTTTGTCGGATCCTCAATTAGTTGTCCCTAGATCAAAACGGAAAATAATATGACAAAAAAGACAACAAACAAGCAGGAAATGGAAGTAATGAATGGTTGACCACCAACAAACAAAAAGAGTTGATTGAAAAATTCTTACTATCATTATCTAAGAAAATGCAAACTTTTTGCAACCGCGTTTTTTTTGTAACAGAAAGTTGTGCTCTCATATTGAAGCTCTTGGTATAAAGCTACATAACCTCATTGTCCATCTGGCCACGGGGCTTGAGGGATGTTTGAAATTTCTCATAGGACACAAAGAAACCCCCAATATTGAGAAACAAACACCTGCACAAAGCACACGTATAAAAAAACCCGTTGTTAGATGGTTGTAACATTACTAGGTTGTGGTTGCAACATAGACTCAGTGCTTATGCAACAACAAACAAAATGAATGGTGTGTGAGCAGAAGAAAGTCTCACGGTTCCTCATTCTTCTTGTGCTTTGTGGTGATGCATTTATGCAAAATGTACTTCTTGTAGATGTCGTCAATTTCATCATTTACTTTGATCTTTTTCAGCTTGGGTGCACTGTCCAATTGCTTGGCACACCTCTTGTGCCTAGTTTTCTTCTCATGGGTGCTTTGACCGATGCTCACATCAATGTAGGACATCTCAGCACCTCCAAAAAAAAACTGAGAAGGCTAGGGCATCTCAATATCATAAAGAAAGGATGAAAAGCTGCTGCAAAAAGAAACATAAAAAAGAAAGATACCTACAGGACCCGTTGATTGAGATGGGATTGGAGAAAGAGGTGCAGCACTGTTGCGGTCTGGACTAGGCTCGCTGCTATAGCTTGAGCTAGAAGGCTTGTCAGAGAAATCTAGGAAGAGATCAAAGCTAGGGCAATCTTCATCATCCCATATGCCGGCTAGAAGACTTCTGGGCGCTTCACAGTACATAGCTGGACTCTGTGGCGACCCTGCATCCTTGCTTGTTTCATCATGCTCGATGCCTAAGTCTACTAGCTTGACCATGACCTCATTGACAATGCTCCCATTGCCCCCAGTGCTCCGATCCTCTCCAACCTTGCTGCCACCAACATCATCATCAACACCAATCAGGGCAGTGGCAATTGACGCACCCTCACCTTGGGCAGCCACACTTGACCGACCCTCTCCCGGGGCAGCCGCTATGAAGCTAGTTGGAACTGCAGTAGAGTGGACATCGCTCAATAATGCCGCCATCCGACTTGAATGGATTGTTTTGAGCATCTGTTCAAAAGTCTATAGCGCCCCATCAACCTCTTGAGCATAAATCTGTTTGTGCTTGTCATAAAGCGGCTTCAAGTGTGCAGGCACCTATTGCGGGGAAGGTGTCAAAATTGCTTACACATAGTAAAAAAAAATAAAAACTGAACAATTACTATGACAGCGATTTGTATACACTACTACAACAGGGATACTCTACTTATGCAACAATCAAAAATAGCTAATGCAACAATGGTTAAATCCATATGCAACAATACCCCATTGCAACAAACAGCAGGCTAAACTAATGCAACATGTAAAAAAAATTATGCAGCAAGCAGAAACCTGTAATGCAAACAAATGCTAACACATCCCATGCAGCAATGCCATTGCAACAAGCAGAACATAGACATCTAATGATACATTGAACAAGAATAAAACCAAACAGACAGAAATCATAAACTAAAGAAAAAGAAAAATTTTACCCCAAGGTGTTGGCTGGTGGGTAACGACTGCCGAAGCCAATCATCCAGTGACGCCGATGCTTGGACTTCATACTCATCATTTGCTAGTTCTTGAGCACGTGCTTCGACATATGGCGTCTTGGAGAACTCATGGAACTGCAAGCAAAAAGAGCACCCACCAAGTATTATTTCATTAACTATGTACGCAGAAAAAAAAGAGAAAACATAGACTTACAGGACGCTTCCCAAAAGCCACTGTGTTGAGGACAAGCTTGTTCTTGTCGTTCGCAACAACAAACTCAAAGTCGGTGTCACAAACGAAACAAGCTCGGGGCAGTGAGTAGTTGATCACATGCTCATTTGCGCGCGGCGGCGAGAAATCCAGATGATCCATATAAATGATCTGCACAAACAATGAAAAAAGAAATAAATAATCAGCACATGTGTAACAAAAGAAAAAGAAGTTGCTCAAAAGGAAAAGAAAATACATACCACAAGTAACGGTAGGAATCCGCCGATAGAAAACCCTACCGCCTTGTTAGCCTTCTTCTCCTGGAACTTTGTAACCTCTTTCATCACGTTATCCAGGATGTGCTCATCCCAAGCAACCTCATGGACTCTATCCATGTCAGCTAAGCTAGCTAAATACTCCAAGGGCACCATATTGCCGCCGTCGGGACATAAGACTGTTGCCAATGCAACAAGGATGAATGTCCTTTTCACAATGACATCATCTTGCTCTGACTCCAACAGACTGATAGCCTTTGCAATTGGTGCCCTGTCCCCACTATACATGTTGTGAAGCTCGGAGTGAGCCGTCCTACTAAGCAACTCAACTAGCCTATCAACCGATGGGACACCGATGACCTTCTGAACAATTTCCTTTGTGAACAAAATTGATTTGTTGCAAAACCTGAGCTCATGGAGCTTCGGATTGATCTGCATCACAACCCATTCAACCAAGGCATTGGGCACAGAGAAAGGCGCAATCCGGAGAAGATCTCCAAACCCGCTATTCAGAACAAGCCCTCTCTTGTGTGCGTCCAACTTTTTTCCACCACTTCATGCAACCTTTTTGCTGAAAAACGTTGCCCAAAGCAAGCCATGTTTGCAACTGAAAAATGAACAACACAAAAAGATAAAATATTGCAACAGACTAGATGCTCTTATGCAGCAAAAAAATACCTACTCTTGCATCCACTTGCATCCAGCAAACCCCTACCTAAAACATAAAAAAACTCGATTACCCATGACCAAATCATGGCTAAACATGGTCCTTATCAATCATCAACAAATTAATCACGCAGGGCTATCCCTAGCATGGGTGTCATTGCCACAACCGCAAAAAAAGGAAGCTGCAACAAATGTAATGTGCTTCCACACTCAATCCGTCCACAATAATAAGCCAGTAATCACTTCACTACAACGATCTAATACTTGCGCTACACATGTAATCACGGGGGGGAGTGGAAACAAGCCCTAGCGAATCCAATACAAAGAGGGGTACAAACCTGGAAAAAAACTAGAGCAAATAGGCTAGAGGAGGGAGTAGGAGCACCTCGCCGCGTGGGGGAGTTGCTGAGCCGCCGCCAACTGCGGGGAAACACCGCTCTCTTCTCCCTGCCGGGGAACCGCCGCTTCGGCCGCTCTCTTCCCGCCTCTCTCTTCTCCCTACTTCGCAACAAAAGGATATAGCAGCACTTGGTGGCGTAAGCCAATAAATAACCACAAGATCACGCTTTGTTTTCAAAGCATCCGATCGAGCTCGGTCGGATGGCAGCACACACATCTGACCAAGTGTGTCGATCAGTTGGGCGGCCAGGAGCGTTTTCCTTTTAAGTATAAGTAACTGCACTAACAAAAAACCGCACGCTCTCCAAACACCAATTCCACAATGAACTGCAGTGTTTTTTTTGGGGTTTAGTTTGAATGGTCCATTAAATCCTCAGATGTTGTTTATTTCCATTTTGCTATTTCTCAGGTGACTGAGACTCAGTCGCCGATAAGAGCCGTCTGATAGGTGCCGAGTTGGGTGCAGGATTTGCTATTTCTCACCGCGGTTGGGGTTGTTTTGATTGTAAATGGGCTTGTGGGCTTTTCCCCCAGATTTAGGGTTTGTTGTAACGTATATATAGATATGTTTTCAGGTTTTACATTAGTGTCTGTACAGATTAATCTACGTGTGATTTTTTTTCTCTTTCTTAGGAGCGTTGGTGTCTGTGCTCTTGGGTCTTCTTATACGTGATGAGCATGAGCTTATATAGATCAAGAAATAATCATGTTTTTGTACCCGCGTTTTTTACAAGGTGTCTAGTTCTTGAACCTTCTGTTGATAGCAAGATTTGCCCGAGTTAATCTAATTGCTAACGGCTGAGTCGGCCTGCCGGTAATTGTTTAGAATTGGTGTTCACTTGCAGCGAAAGCTTGGCGAATCCAGCATACCGAGTAGTCCGCAGTACTCCCGACTGGTCTGACATGACGGGTGGCTCAAGCCGAGTGGCTCGCAGCGCTTCCGAGTAGTCCGCAGTACTCCCGACTGGTTTGACATGACGGGTGGCTCAAGCCGAGTGGCTCGCAGCGCTCCCGAGTGGTCCAACGTCCAACATGCTCACAGTACTATCAAGTCATTCAGCGTGCCGAGTAGCTCAGGCCGGGTGACCCACGGCATTCCTGAATTGTCCAACATGCTGAGTCGCTTAGAGTACTACCAAGTCGTGCAGCGTGCTGAGTAGCTCGCAGCGTTCTCGAAGGTCTCCAAAATACCGAGTTGCTCACGGTGCCACCAAGTCATTCAGTGCACCGAGTAGCTCAAGCCGAGTTCTTGCCGAAGTTGCCCTGCGTGTGGGCCACGGATATGTTCATTACCAAATTTGGCGCACAAGACTTGGAGGACAAGAAAAGAGAGAAAGGAAAGTCACATGTACGTATTCAGTTACGATCAGGAGTCCTGCTCTCCTACGGAAAGACCAGCCGCCCTATATAAATATGTGAAGGGTGATGGCCGATTAACAACACACAATCGAACCAATCAATCTACTATCTTTTTTGTTTACTATTTCTCTCGCCCTTGTTTTCTGCTTCTCGTTTTTCGTTGTTCTTCGTGTTAGACGGCAACGAACCTCGAGGCTCTAGGGGCGGTCGGGCCGACCTAGGGCAATCCATAGCCGCCGCACTCCCTGACGGGGTCCCTTCCGGGCGTGTGGGGTTTCGGGTCTTCAAAAGATCTCGCCGGCGTGTCTTGCGTATCGCGCTCCCGGCGAGGCTCCTCCGGCGGCGTTGTCTTGCGTATCGCGCTCGACGTCGGGGGTACACGGTGACGTGTTCGTGTGCAACACACTTTTTGGTGACTCCGCTGGGGACAGGATCATCATGTCTAATAAAAAGGTTCCACAACCTGTCGAGATCAGCGCCGATAACATCATCAAGCCAGGCTATGATGAACTATCGGAGGAACATCACCAAGCCTTCGAGGCGTACAAGAAGAAGCATGAGGAGGAGGATTTGCAGACATTTCTCGCAAACTTCAAGAAGGATCGTCAAGGCAACATCACTCCGATTGGAGACATCACGTTCCCTCCTCTACGCGGCAAAGAAGCTAAAACCTCTGTAAGTAGCGTCTTTTCTCCTGAGCAGCTAGCCGAGATCCAGAGTTACATTGCTAAAGGTAACGACCTCGTGTATCAATCGTTCTTGGAGAATACAAGCACTCAGGAAAATACGCCTCAGTCGTCTAGTGGTGCTATTGGTGTGACTGCTAATGTAGTAAGCCCTAATCCAACCCTAGCAGTAAACTCATCGGCACCTCCCATGCCGTTGAGTTTTTATCCTAGCCAAACCAGTCAACTCGTGGCTGCACCTATAAACCCTAATCTGATCATGAGCGTACCCGGCTCGGCGGCAATGCCGAACCAGAACCTAGTCGCACCACCTATGAGCACAAACATGATTAGATCAATGTCAAGTTACGGTTCAGCGTACGTGCCACAAGTAGCACCCATAGCTAGTCATCATATCGCTCCTACACCGCAAGCATCTTCGTCCACCACGGATGAAGTTTTGGCTAAACTCTGGGAGGATGTGAGCAAGATGTTTCAGGAGTCCTTCGGAGTTGAGCCGAAGATGAGAAGTCGGGTGTACCAGAAGCCGTACCCTGAGTACTTTGATGCAGTTCCATATCCTCTGGGTTATAAGGTTCCCGACTTTACTAAGTTTAATGGGGAGGGAACGAAAACAACATGGGAACATGTTAGTCAGTATCTAGCACAGTTAGGTGAAGCAAATTCCATAAATGAGTTGAAGGTGCGTCTATTCCCTTTATCTTTGACTGGCACCGCATTTTCATGGTTTGCTGCTTTACCGCATGGCTCTATCCTTTTATGGTCGCAGCTGGAGCAAAAATTTCATGATCATTTTTATAGTGGCGATAATGAGTTTAAGTTGTCACATCTTACATCGGTTAGACAAAAACATGATGAATCAGTCACTGATTATGTCAAGAGGTTTAGAGATACAAAGAACCGATGTTATAGCTTAGTAATAACTGAGAGAGATTTGGCTGATCTCGTGCTTAACGGCTTGAGAACTCACACTAGAGAAAGGTTAGAAGGTTATGAGCTCTTAAATATTAACCAAGTCTTGCAAAAGGCTTTAGCTCAAGAGAACCGAAGCATAGAGTTCAAAGAAGTTCATAGGTCTAAACCGATCGTCCTAAAATGCATATGGTCGGATGTGATAGTAATAGTTCAGACGATGAGGTTGATGTCTATGCTACCGAATTTGTTTGGTCCTCTAAGGCCAAACCACATGCTTGTAATGCTCTTAAGCCAGTTCGTAAGAACCGTGAAGAAGAGATGAAATTCACTTTTGACATAGCCAAGTGTGATAAAATATTTCATGCGTTATTGCAAGATAAAGTCATTAGAATATCACACGCTTTGCCGCCGTTTGAAGAGCTGAAACGGCGGGCTTATTGCAAGTATCATAATTCTTTCTCTCATGCCACTAACGATTGCAATGTTTTTCGACGACAGATCCAATCGGCTATCAATGATGGATGATTGAGTTTTGCTGAAATGCAAGTGGACAAGCAACCTTTCCCGATGAATGCTATCGACTTGGAGGGAAAGAAGGTGTTAATTCGGCCCGAGCTAGCCGAATCCGCTAACAAAGATAATATCGTCATTGGTGAACCTAGGGAGATAAAGGAGAAGGACAAGGTCTTGGGAAGAGAAGTTGTACTCGACAAGCAACCCGATGGCAAGGAAACGTTGAAGATTACTATTAGAAATCCTACACTCGGGGGGCAACCGCAAGTACAAGAAAATGCTCGTGTCAAATTTATCAAGCCCAAGAGTCCAGAAGTCGGCAAGTGGAAAACAAATGAAGCCAAAGTACAGCACAGGCGAGTTAAGCCGACTTTTGATATGTTGCTATCCAAATATGCCAATCAAGCGGTCGGTTCTGTCTCTAACCGATCGTCACATTTGAAGCGCCCGAGATCGCCTCCAAGGTGAGACTTCCAGCGTCAAGCAGGGTCATATGGGCCATGGGTCCCGACTCCATGCATGGCGCCACCTCCCTACATGCCTTGCATAGGAAGCTTCGATGGAAGGTGGGGACCACACCCAATGGTGCCCTATGCTTTTCATCTGGGATGGGCAGCGCCGAGGAGACCTGTTCGCGAGAGAATCACCCCTCCTACTCGGGGCCGATTAGGTGGTGATGCTAGTCGGCCACCATAGGTTTCTCCGAGACAGTTGGTCAGAAGGGTATGGCGTGCAAAGCCGCCGAGTACTAACGTCCCAAAGGCCAACAAGCCAGAGTTGGAGAACAAAGAACTCAGTAAAGGACTGGTTATTATTGGCAATCCGGCTAATTCTAGTAATGACATAATTGCTGACCAACAGGGTTCCATGGCTAATGATCATGAAGCTAGCACGAGCAAGAGCAAACCTAGGGATCCCAAATACACTCAACCTAAGTGGTGTCCTCCCGGGTTATCTAAGACCAAGAAGAGGAGACTACAACGCATGAGGAACCAAGAGAAGGTAGAGCAAGAAGCGGAGAAGCTAAGGGACGAATCCTTTAACGAAATGCGGCCCGTGGCGCCCATAAAACAAGTATGGAGACCTAAACTAGTAGAAGATACAGCAGCTCCTATGCCATCAAAGGAAGGCGGCATGGTTATTACGGTATCGCCTACGTCATGTGCCACACCCTCTCTACTCGAAAAGGTTCCGGGGTCGGTAGCCACCTCAAAGGACGATGAAGAGGAGATGGTGGATTATGAACCCACGCCGACTCAAGGAGGTATGGATATAAATATGGTGTATTACTTACCCATTGAATTTCGTGCCATGGATGAAGAAGGGGAGGTAGCCCAGCTGGATTTTGGTCCCAAGAATGCCGTCTTTGAGAAGCCAAAAGAACTGGTGAAACACTTGAAGCCATTGTACGTCAAGGGCCATATTAATGGATCGCCGGTGGCTAGGATGCTTGTGGATGGCGGTGCTGTGTTGAACCTTATGCCATATTCGGTCTTCAAAAAGTTGGGGCTGCATGACGATGAATTGATGAAAACCAATATGGTGCTTAATTGGTTTGAAGGCAAAGAAAAGACGGAAGCCAAAGGCGTGATGTATGTCGAGCTTACCGTGGGAAGCAAAACTCTGGCTACCGCATTCTTTGTTGCCGAGGTGCAAGGTAATTACAATGTCATATTAGGTCGCGATTGGGTTCATGCTAACCAATGCATACCATCTACTATGCACCAATTTTTGATACAATGGATTGACGAGGAGGTCGAAGTCATTCATGTGGACAACTCGACTTGTGTTGCTCTAGCCGATGCGTTGGTGGATTGGCAACATCCCAATGCAACTTGTCTGACAGGGCGCAATCTTTCCGAGTTCGATTTCCTTAGCGCTACAAGAAACGGCTTCATACCCATCTCCTTAAGACCGGTTGGTAGTGATCGACTTCAGGGCAACTCGGCTTGCATTGCTTTGGCCGATGAGCTGGCGAGTCGGCAACGTCCCAACATGACTTGTTTGACAGGGCTCGACTTCTCGAGGTCTGACTGCCCTAGTGTTACCAGGAGCGACTGGGTGCCCATCTCTGCAAAGCCGGTTGGTGGTAATCGGCTCCAAGGTATGAAATAATTAGATGGATCCCAACTCGAAATGGTTACAAAAGCATCTTGCAAAATATCGGTCTATTGGGAACGATATGTTATGAGTCTATAGAAGAGCTCGATGACATGGACAAGTTGGGACAAGGTTTCACGTCGGCTGATCTGTTAGAGGAAGTAGACATAGGAGATGGTTCAATCAGAATAGACCGACATTTATAAATAAGAATTTAAAAGCCGACTATAAGCTTAAGCTAGTCAAGTTGTTAAAAGAATATGTTTGTTGTTTTGCATGGGAATATCACGAAATGCCCGGCTTGAACCGAGAGTTAGTGGAACATCGGTTGCCTATTAAGGCCGGTTTCAGGCCTTTCAAACAACCGGCCAGAAGGTTCAACCCCAAGATGTATGACCGAATCAAGGAGGAGATCGGTCGTTTGCTTAAAGCTAATTTTATTAGACCATGCAGGTATGCTGATTGGATTTTCAATATTGTGCCTGTAGAAAAGAAAGGATCCGGCAAATTGAGAGTGTGCATTGATTTCAGAGACTTGAATAGAGCTACACCCAAAAATGAGTATCCTATGCCAATAACCGATATGCTTATTAATGATGCTTCTGGACATAAGGTCATTAGCTTTCTTGATGGTAATGCGGGGTACAATCAAATTTTCATGGCCGAGGAAGATATGTCCAAAACGGCTTTTCGTTGCCCCGGGTTCCTTGGTTTATTTGAGTGGACGGTGATGACTTTCGGGTTGAAAAATACCGGTGCCACATATCAAAGGGCTATGAACTTAATATTTCATGATTTGCTTGGCGTCATACTTGAAGTCTATATTGATGATATCGTTGTCAAGTCGGATGCCTTTGAATCTTATTTAGCCGACTTGCGCTTAGCTTTTGAAAGAATGAAAAGGTATGGTTTAAAGATGAATCCTTTGAAGTGTGCTTTTGGTGTATTGGCTGTGAAGTTTTTAGGCTTCATTATACATCAACATGGTATAGAGATTGATTCCAAAAAGATAGAAGCTATACAGAATGTGCAGGCCTCAACATGCAAGAAAGAAATGCAGAAGTTCCTTGGCAAAGTCAATTATCTAAGGAGATTCATAGCCAACTTGTCAGGGAAAGTTAACGCGTTCACTTCCATCCTTCGGTTGAAAAATGACATTGATTTTACTTGGGGGGCAAGACAGCAAGAAGCATTTGAGATGATCAAGGGTTATTTGTCCACTCCTCCAGTGTTGAAAGCACCCAAGCATGGGGAGCCCTTTAGGCTTTATATTGCAGCAGAAGAAGGCGTCATTGGTGCTGTTTTGACTCAAGAGACCGAAGGAAAGGAGCATGCTATCACTTATTTGAGCCGACGCCTATTGGATGCCGAGACAAGGTATACTTTTGTTGAAAAATTATGTTTATGCATATATTATGCTTGCACAAAGTTGAGACATTATTTATTGTCTAGTGTCAAACCGATGTCATTAAATACATGTTGCATAGGCCAATTCTTAGTGGTAGAATTGGCAAATGGGCTTATGCTTTGATTGAATATGATTTGGCATATGAATCTTTGAAGTCTATGAAAGGCCAAATCGCTGCTAATTTCATTGTCGAACATCGGATTGACGACGGGCGTAGTATTGGCATTGATCTTGTCTCTCTAGCCATGGAGGTTATATTTCGATGGGTCAGTTTGTAGCAATGGCCAAGGTGTTGGCGTTGTTTATATATCTCCTTATGGTGCTGTTTTTGAAGCCTCATGCCGCTTAGAGTATTTTTGCACAAATAATTAGGCTGAATACGAAGCATTATTATTCGGTTTAGAGCTTCTAATTGCTATAGGTGCTACACATATTGAGGCCTTTGGTGATTCGTTGTTAGTAGTTCAGCAAATATCTAAGTTTTATCAATGTCTCGACGAATCACTCAATGCTTATCTCGATAAATGTCTAGATGTAATTTCTACCTTGGATTACTTTAGTATTGCTCATATACCTAGACAAGAGAATTGGATTGCAAATAAGTTGGTGCAACAAGCATCTGGTTACCATGTTGATCGTGGTATATTTCATATTTCTCAAGAGCCAATGCTTGGTCCCGACCACATAGGTAAAGCTGAACCGGAGCCCGCCGCTTCGGTCATTAGTGAGAAGCCTCGTATAGGTGACAGCGAGGACTGGAGGAAGCCCGTCGTTGATTATTTACAGGATCCTAGTAAGAAGGCAGATAGGACTGTTCGGCGGATGGCTTTCAAATATGCTTTAATATGTGGTGATCTTTGTCGCCGGACGGTTGACGGTATTCTTTTAAAGTGCTTGGATGAGGACCAAGCGAGAGTTGCAATGGGAGAAGTGCACGAAGGCATTTGTGGTACTCATCAATCGGCACACAAGATGAAGTGGTTGTTGTGATGTGCTGGATTTTATTGGCCGGCGATGATTAATGATTGCTCCAGATATTACAAGGGGTGTGAGGCTTGCCAGAAGTTTGGTGACATTCAATTAGCCCCTGCTGCTATGTTACATCCTATTATCAAGCCGTGGCCATTCAGAGATTGAGGATTGAATTTTATTGGGCAAATTTATCCTTCTTCTTCAAAAGGGCATCGGTTTGTGTTAGTAGCTACTGATTATTTCACTAAGTGGTCAGAAGCAGTACCTCTCAAAAATATGACCCATGTGGAGGTAATCCAATTCATAACTGAGCACATTATTCATAGACTCGGTATTCCTCAAACTTTAACTATGGATCAAGGTCAATCATTTATATCAAGACAAGTAAAGAATTTGCTGAATCCTATAAGATAAAGTTGCTCAATTCCTCTCCATCTTATGCCCAAGCCAATGGACAAGCTGAGTCTAGTAATAAGGTGCTAATTAAGCTTATCAAGAAGAAGATCGAAGATAATCCAAGGAGATGGCATGAGGTGTTGTCCGAAGCTTTATGGGCACATAGAATTTCAAGACATAGTGCTACAAAGGTAACTCCATATGAGCTCGTGTATGGACAAGAGGCTGTTTTGCCCGTAGAGGTGAATCTGAGTGCTTTAAGATTAGCCAAGCAAAATGATTTATCGGCGGTAGATTTTCATGATTTGATGATGGATAATCTTGATGAAGTCGCCGATAAACGTTTGGTTGCTTTAAAGGCCTTAGAAAGAGACAAATTGAGAGTAGCAAGAGCCTACAATAAAAAGGTCAAGTTAAAGAGCTTTCAAGTCGGCGACTTAGTGTGGAAGGCGATTCTACCAATTGGCTCGAAAGATAACAAGTTTGGGAAGTGGTCTCCGAGTTGGGAAAGTCCTTTCAAAATTGTAAGAGTGGTTCCTGGAAATTCATACTTGGTGGAATCCATACAAGGTACTCTGTTGCCTCGAGCTTTCAACAGCAAATACTTGAAGAAGTTCCACCCAAGCGTATGGCAGGAGGCTTGATAGTGATGTGGCCGATATTTATATCGCCCTGAGTAGAAGAGAAGTGGCCGATGAGATTTATGACATCACCCTAGGCAATAGTATGGCTGGTGAGATATTTGGCATCGTCCTAAGGATTTGTCATAGTGTTTTTGGTAAATATAATCATACCGAAAACGGGGGGGGGCATGTGTTGATAGAAGCAAGATTTGGCCGAGTTAATCTAATTGCTAATGGCTGAGTCGGCCGGCCGGTAATTGTTTATAATTGGTGTTGACTTGCAGCGAAGGCTTGGCGAATCCAGCATACCGAGTAGTCCGCAGTACTCTTGACTGGTCTGACATGAGGGTGGCTCAAGCCGAGTGGCTCGCAGCGCTTCCGAGTAGTCCGCAGTACTCCCGACTGGTTTGACATGACGGGTGGCTCAAGCCGAGTGGCTCGCAGCGCTCCCGAGTGGTCCAACGTCCAACATGCTCACAGTACTATCAAGTCATTCAGCGTGCCGAGTAGCTCAGGCCGAGTGACCCGCGGCATTCCTGAATTGTCCAACATGCTGAGTCGCTCAGAGTACTACCAAGTCATGCAGCGCGTCGAGTAGCTCGCAGTGTTCTCGAAGGTCTCCAAAATACCGAGTTGCTCCCGGTGCCACCAAGTCATTCAGTGCGCCGAGTAGCCCAAGCCGAGTTCTTGCCGAAGTTGCCCTGCGGGTGGGCCACGGATATGTTGATTACCAAATTTGGCGCACAAGACTTGGAGGACAAGAAAAGAGAGAAAGGAAAGTTACATGTACATATTCAGTTAGGATCAGGAGTCTTGCCCTCCTGCGGAAAGACCAGCCACCCTATATAAATATGTGAAGGGTGATGGCCGATTAACAACACACAATCGAACCAATCAATCTACTATCTTTTTCGTTTACTATTTCTCTCGCCCTTGTTTTCTGCTTCTCGTTTTTCGTTGTTCTTCGTGTTAGACAGCAACGAACCTCGAGGCTCTAGGGGCGGTCGGGCCGACCTAGGGCAATCCAAAGCCGCCGCACTCCCTGACGGGAGACTGCTCCGGCGGCGTTGTCTTGCGTATCGCGCTCGACGCCGGGGGTACACAGTGACGTGTTCGTGTGCGAACACCTTCTTCTTTTGTTTCATTTCAAATATTACCTCATATTTTTTTGGTCAATGATGAGCATGTTGTTTATATAGATCAAGTAATAATCATGCTTCACGCGATTTTTTTGCAAGGCATACGATCAGTAGTATGAAGAATGGGAGTTTGCTGTAGGTTGAGTTTGTTCCTTTGTATTATTTTGTGTGTGTGTAATTAGCAAGTTGAATGTCGGGGGCTGTTCAGTTTAGAGCTTTTCTATTTGCATATTTTGATTGTTTTCTTTTGTTACCAGAGCATGGCGTCACGTTGCATCATATGGTCTAAATCTGATGCGTATTGCCGGCGGTCTGATTACCGTGCTTTATCTTTCTCGATTAGATTTTATTAAATTATAAAGTCGAATAAATAGTAGTAACAATGTGTAACTGAGTTGGTTGCACATTTTTAAAGTCTAAAGTTGCAGAAAAATCATTGTTTATCTGATTTTGGACGTCATGTTTATATATTTTTTTAATTTTTCAAATAAATTGATTTCTGACCACTTTAAATATTTCTAGAATTTTTGAAAAGCATTTTAACGACATGTGGTTTTTCGGGGCTTCTTTTTATACAAATTTTTTGGGCTTTCTACTTGTATTAACTTTTGAACAAAGAAAGGCTTCACCGAAGCCCATTTGGGTCTTTTTTCGTCGATGAAACAAGATCTGACCGAAGCCTATTTGGATAACAAAGGCCCGTTTGAAGCCCACAAGGATACAGACACAAACTGGGTCAGGAAACACAAACACAAATCAGGAATAATACATAGCGGATGAGAGAGGACCAATAGATCAGTATCGAAAGACTGACACCATCGACTGAGAAATCACTTTCGACTGACACATAGTTGCTCCCCCTCTTTCTTTTTTTGCAGCATGTAAATGCCATACTTTCGGTCTATGTTTTCGAAACTTCTAAATATGCCTTTTTGATTTCTGGGAACACCCAGGCGCACAAGGCTACAGTCCCGCGCACATCCTGGCCCGGATCGCTGGCGTCGACGTCGCTGCCGCAGCTCTCACGTTATGCCGACTAGGGCGGTGGTTCCCCGAACTTTCCCGCACTGATACGACGAAGCAGCTACGCATCCATCCACACAAAAGACGACCAAGTTTGGAAACGGAGGTGCCCGCCACCGCGTTGGCCCCTCGCCGTCTCCATCGCCTTGGCTGCCCAGGGAAAACTTTCCAAAGTCAAGTCGCGATGAGAAATGACTTGCAAGTGGCAAGTAATTAAAGAGAAAGACTCGCTAACTTTGATCTTAGCCGTACGCGTATAATCCCTGATTTGATAGCACATCATGGCCGTCCGTTGGACCTCCGTCCACGTTCGGACGGTCAGCCAGCCGAGCGGTCTAGAGTCTAGACTGTGGCGTCCAGAGTCCAGAGTGTGCCCCTCACGACCCGCCAAAATCAAAACCCCGAGATTACCCTTCCATTTGCCTTCCGTTCTCGCTGTATCAGTGAGGCTATTTTAGTCATAACTTTACCTATAAGTAACTGAACTAACAGAAAAAAACGCACACACTCTCCAAACACCGATTCCACAACGAACTGCGGTGTGCAGCTACCATGGGCGCCGACGACGGTCACGGCCCACGCGCCAACCCGAACGACACACCGATCCCATGCGTGGACGTCCCTGTCCCAAACAAGACAATTTTATCGAAGCCGCCGCACGACATTTTCAAGACAGGACAGCTGGAGACGCCGTCGAGTTACGCCATCGCCGGCAAGATCCTGTGCGCCGCGGCCGGTGCGTTCGCGGGCATCCTCCTGGCCATGATCGCGCTGCACATGTACTACAGCGGCCGGCGCCGACACCTTCGAGACCGGCCCCGGCTGCTCCGGAACCTGGCCATCTCCGGCAGCGGCGCCGACGATGAGCGCGACGGCGGCGGCGAGGCGCCGTCGCCGCGCGGGCTCGACCCCGCGGTGCTCCTCGCGCTCCCCGTGGTCGCCGCGGTCTCCGGGGCCGGGGACTGCGCGGTCTGCCTCGCGGAGTTCGAGCCCGGAGAGAAGGCGCGCGCGCTGCCGCGGTGCGGCCACCGGTTCCACGTGGAGTGCATCGACACGTGGTTCCGGGGGAACTCCACGTGCCCGCTCTGCCGCGCCGACGTCGAGGCGCCTGACGATGCAGAAGCCCAGCCGGAGGTGCGCATAGATATGACAGGGGACGCCGCGGCGAAGGGCGGGGGAGCGCCGGGGATGAGGAGGCTGCCGAGCGGCACGGATCTTGACAAGACGAGGCGGGTCTTTGCTTCGGCCCGATCCGCTTCCTTCTGACAGGCTCGAACTGAAATGGCGCGGAAGTTTCTTGCTTCTTCCTGCACGGATCTCCACGACCGATGAGGACCATCGTTTTGGAGCGTTTCAACCATTCGACTGCACATTCGACTGTACATAGATTTTTGTTGTTGATGCTGGATCTAGCTGGTTTTGTACAAACTTGGCATATGAGTTTGCATAGATCTTGGGCTAGCGGCAGAAATAATTTGGTACATGGTGCATTTTATTATATCCGGTGACTTCAGCTACCACGTAATTATACAGAAGTTATACTTGTTCTATCCGGCAACAGTGGACTGGAAAAGTTAAACCAGGAGATACTCTCTCTGTTGATTTATGTAAGCCATCTACGTATTCTAAAATTCAACTTCACAAAATATTGATCATTATTTGATCTAACTCATGTGACACAAAATTTATACCATTCAATTTGTATTTAAAAGCATGTTTCTATGGTTTCATCTTGTAACTATGTACAACATATCATACAAGAAACTAAAGGTCAAAGCTCTACATTAAAAATCGGGAAATCAAAACGGTCCCAAAATAAATTAACGGAGGGAGTGACACATTTCTCTCAGATATGAAAGAAACTTCCAACTCTGCAAAAATGCACATGGCGTATATCATTTATTCTTATGATTTTGAGTTTAAAAAGTCGCCACAAATCAACAGAAGTCGCCAATATCAAATAGTAGCAAAAGTAACAAAGATTAAGACGCATGTAGCCCAGGCACACAGCCTCCTATAGACATCCATTTCTGTGAAGACAAGAGCTCGATCACTATATTCCCTTGCTCTCATCCACCATGACCTATGTGAACTCCCTTTTTTTTTGCAAAGATGGCCAGTATTATAGCAAATTGCCACAGAAAAATATCATCTTATTCGCATGATATATAAAAACGTTTACTATAAAAGTAAGATCATTATGATAAAATCAGATAGCCTAACATATAGATACTGTTCCAACTAAGAAGTGTAGATGTAAATCTACATCCAGCCCATCCAATCAAGTTTGTAGCATGTGAGTACCACTTAGAGGGTGGTAGATTAAAAGCAACCCGCCTCACCCATAATAGAGGTTTTTCCAACCATGTTGCTATGGGACTAGATGTCTTCAGAAGTACATTTAGCCATACAGCTAATTTGTGTCATTGCTTTTAAACTTCTAATGGAATTTGTGCATTCCAAATAAAACCTAAGTTAGGGATTCCATGAGCCGTACAAAATAAATCCACTTATCATGTGCCCCAATAACGAGAGACTGAAGAATGCTCCGTTGGTCCATAGTCGTGGATTCCCAATAGAGAAACGACTGCGCAGACATGGCCCAAAGCCCAACCTAACTTCACAATCTCTTTACGTGAGCGGGAAAAAGTGAGCAATCCAACTATTTTGGTTCACATCTTTGGAGATGCGAGTTGTTATGGCAAACCTCGTATATCACACCCTCTCAAGATGGTGGGTCAGTCCATCTGGACAGTGATAAGCGATAGCAACGGGCTGTTGGGCGATGGCGGTGGCGTTTGCCACTTGACAATCGCGTCCCCCAACTGTAGATGGAGGCCGAGGCGTTCGCGCAGTGGTGGGTGGCACAACAAGGCGACACTCAGGTGCTTTGTCTATTTTATTATATGAAGTGAAGACGAGAACTATAGCGGATTCTTGTTTTTTAAGAACCCTGTGTGTCCTTGGACTACACCTAAAAAGCTATGGCACTAACGATCGGATTGTTGGTTAATATTCCTGAGGGTCAAAGATGTGAGCTCGCGGTAGGTCATTCATGCCGCATTAAGGACACATCTATTCTGCTCCTTCGAAAAATTCTAGAGGGCATATAAAATGTGTCTACTTCTTGTTCGGTACCTAGCCTTGGGGATATGCATAAGGGAGCTTTTTTTTGAAATATTTATTTTATTTTCAGATATTTCAGAAATAATACAGCATTTGGAAATATTGCAAAAATAGCCTCCAATCGCCACGGCTCGTGGCGATTTGGGACTAATCGCCACGGCTCGTGGCGATTTGGGAGTAATCGCCAGCGCACCTGCCGATTCAACACTGAATCGCTATGGACCATGGCGGTTGGATCTAATCGCCAGGAGCCATGGCGATTTCTCCTAATCACCACGGCTCGTGGCGATTTCGCGCCGAAAGTGGCCCTGCCCCACCCTGCCCCCCTCTAGCGTCCCTTTTGTCGCCCGTGAAGCCTCCTGCCCGCTTTCCTGCCCGCCTCCTGCCCGCTCTCCTGCCCGCCTCCTGCCCGCTCTCTATTTATTCATCCCTGACCTGTCTCTGCCTCCCACCAATCCATGGAAAATTAAAAAATCGATACAGAGAAGAGAGGGAGAGGGATTAGGGTTTGGGAGCGAGGTGAGAAGAAATAAGCTCTCGGAAGTGGCAAGAGGGAGAGAAGGGACATTAAAGTTCGGGCGGTGTGAGGTAAATAGTTGCGTTATTATTTTGTTTAGTTTCCTAAAAATAGTAACTATGGCGTATTCCAAAATGGCAGGAATGGCCTCATCTAGTGCTGATGAGATGCCGAAGCAGAAGATGGTTGCCGACTTGCCCGCAGGTGTCGAAGTTCCCCTTTGCTGGTGCCAAGATCCGTGCAGACTGATGAAGTCGGATGAGTTCTCGTACACGTACGGAAGAAGGTTCTTCATGTGTGCTAACTACGACGAAGAGCCACCGAAGTTTGGCATGTCCAGACGGCGTGAAAGGGTAAAACTCGCACATACCCGCATTTCTAACACGATGCAATACTATGGTAACAGTCGTTTGCTTGTAGTCTCCACCTACTATATGTGACTACATACAGTGGCTGGACGTTACCCAATCGAAAGAGGATGAGTCCATACTCATGTGGAAGGTTGACTGTGCTCGAGGTCGGATTCAGGAACGCATGCACGAGGCAGAGGAGGAGGAGAAGAGAAAGCGTTGGCAGGAGATGCAACGCAAAGAAAAGGAGGAGGCGGAACGTCGAGCTGCGGAGGCACGTGAGGCCGAAAGGGCGAGGAAGCGCAAGATGGCGCGTCGCGCGAAGGAAGAAGGGGAGGAAGCTCACGCTCGTCGTATGAGGAAGGGAAAATATCCGAAAGGCCCTGAGTAGTTATTTCAATATTCTATTAGGTCGTTTGGCTGTATGCGAATGTTATCGTACCGTGTTGTCACGCCATGCGTAGTGCTAACGATGTATCGAACTCTACATTTCGAAGAAATAAACTGAGTGTTCCATGCAATTCAGTAGAACAAATGATACTCGAAATACAAAGTGCTGATAGAATAAAATGTAATACAGTACTAAAGTGCTGATAGAATATAATGTAATACATCATGTTAGAACAAACGCGGTGGATGCTCTAACGGAGTAAATTTCCCTAGCCCTAACAACACCATCCTTCCGCTGGATTTCTCCTGATTTCATAGCCCTTTTTTATTCGCGTCCTCCCCCTGGATCTATTCTAGGTGCGTCCACGTCCTCTGCCTCCAGCATATGCCTCTAGCAACTAGAGCTGTATCATCCTGTTCATCATTGAGCATATGCCTCTTATCACACCAGTTCTTTTTGCAGTTGCCCCCTCGTCGGCCGACCAGCCAGGACGATATATTATTGAATCGCCAGATGCCATGGCGATAACTGATTTGTCAGTAATCGCCAGACACACGTCTTGGCGATTTGTCAGTTATCGCCAGGAGCAGTACCGATTGGTCATAGTCGTCACGACCAAAGGCACCCCCCTTCTACTATTTAACCGGGTGAGCAGACGCTCCCACCCCGTAGCTAATCTTCCCTGGGTTATTCAGAAATTTTTTTGGTCTCTCGGAGTAGCTTGTTTAGATTTGGGAGGAGAAGAAGTACTAGTTCGCGGATGGATAGCGACGATAGAGGTAAGTCTTGTAATATTTTTCCTCCTCATATGCGTTGAAACATTAGATCTACAATTTCTGTTTTGTCTAATAATGAATTTTTGTGCAAATTACTAGATGGCAGTGATGTTGTTTGGAACCCGAGAATTGACTACGAACTTCTTACTGGTGCGGAACTGATGAGGTGGAGGTGTCAAATTATGCGTTCGCAGATCTTTGAGGACGTTCATACGCGTGCTCTTGCAGATGTGTTAGTGAGAAAGGGTTTCCCTGGATTTACGTCCAAGCAGGTGTGCAAGCGGTTGAAAGAGTTCCAGAAGATGTGGGAGAGGGTGGAGGAGCTTAAGAAACTACCTGGGGCGAAGTACACAAAAGGCTTTTTCTGCGAAGGAACGATAAGTATCCCGCAATCTCAGTACAACAAGCACATAAGGGTTAGTACAATTTACTTGTTCTTAGTTGTAACCATTTGATGCACCATTTTTGTTTGATACATCACATTCTCGGTGTGTAGGCACATCCGAGGATGTAGGGTTGCTGAACTGTGAGATCCCAAATTTCGGCCATGTGGACCGATATTGGAGAGACCCATTTGCTAATAGAAGACACTTAATGAAGACAACATTTGAAGAAGAGGAACGCAAACATGCTGCGCGCACATCTAGAAAAGATGCTCGATCATCAAAGGATAAAGGCGCATGCAGTTCATCGAAAAAGGGGTTAAACGAGTGCTCGTCGAGTGACGAGGACTTCTCGAAGCTGTTTTGCTTCAAAGCCCCTGCTCAAGGGATAAAGGCGGCAGCAAGCGATAGCGAAGATGATTTCATGTAGTCGTATTAGATGTGGTAGCGAATAATTGCTTGTTGTACCGACAATGCGTCTACGCAACTATTAATGTGGTAGTGTAACGTGGCTCTGTAACCAATGCTTATGTAATCGGATTTAGATGTTATTTCGTAAGTCTAATATGGATCGTCCATCACTATGTACTAACTCGTGCTACTGTCTCAGGAGAAGTGGTGTACAATCATTTTGTCTTCAGATTTAATTTCAAAGATTGAAAGGTACCATCTCGATCATTGAATTTCTATTGTAGAATAAACCACTATGCATGGACTCTGCATAGGTATTCTTCTCACAACATTTCTGGAGGAAATAACCATGAGGGGAGGCCTAATCGTGGTCGACTATGTATGCGTTGTTTACCTTTTGTACGTATTCTATAAAACATAGTTTCTCCACATGTCTATTCATGCAAGAGTATCTCGTGAGAAGTGCTGTACAATCATTTTGTCTTTAGATTTTATTTTAAAGATTGAATGCATATCGGTCATCCATCAGACGCAGCACAGGCTGATATTTACAGGAACATGTCTGTTATATTTAATGTTCTGAGGAAGAAGAAAAATGCAAGGGCAGCTAGGGAATTCAGGACCTACGGTTCGGATGCTTTCTAAAACAGTCAATTACGAAACATAAAAGTTTGAGGCACGACATTGGTATGGTGATGCAACTAAGAGGCACCGATCTCTTCGACCTGCTGCTACTGATTTTGGTTGTGGTTGATCAAATAAGTTGATTGGTGTTTGCTAAAATCAATTAGTAAGGATGAGACATGTACATATTCTATAAACATAGTTTCTCCACATGTCTGTTCATGCAAGAGTGTCTCGTGAGAAGTGGTGTACAATCATTTTGTCTTCAGGTTTGATTTTAAAGATTGACAGATTGCATCTCGATGATTGAATTGCATATCGGTCATCCATCAGACGCAGCATAGGCTGATACTGACAGGAACATGTCTGTTATATTTAATGTTCTGAGGAAGAAGAAAAATGCAAGGGCAGCTGGGGAATTCAGGACGTACGGTTTGGATTCTTTCTAAAACAGTCAATTACGAAACATGCAAGTTTGAGGCACGACATTGGTATGGTGATGCAGCTAAGAGGCACCGATCTCTTCGACCTGCTGCTACTGATTTTGGTTGTGGTTGATCAAATAAGTTGATTGGTGTTTGCTAAAATCAATTAGTAAGGATGAGATATGTACGTATTCTATAAAACATAGTTTCTCCACATCTCTTTTCATGCAAGAGTGTCCCGTGAGACGTGGTGTACAATCATTTTGTCTTCAGGTTTGATTTGAAAGATTGACAGATTGCATCTCGGTGATTGAATTGCATATCGGTCATCCATCAGACGTAGCACAGGCTGATACTGACAGGAACATGTCTGTTATATTTAATGTTCTGAGGAAGAAGAAACCACTCTGGAAGTCATCGAGCGTAAGGAGATGGTGAATGATCCGGCTACCGTCGAAACGTGCAACAACGAGAACGAACTAACAATGCTCCATCGAGAACTAACACACACGTCAAGTGTACTAATTCATAATGCTGTTACAATAAACGTACTGAAAGAAATGCGTAATTCAATGCCTCGTCGTCCCCTCTTCGGCCTGATCAGCGAAGGTGAGTACCTCGGCCTCGCCTGTCCCGCTCCCGCTCTAGGCTGCCTGCCCACGTCAAGTATCGGGTCTGCCTCGTCGGGGTCCTGCGTATCCTGCGTGGGCAACGGTGGATGAGTGGGAACCAACTCGTCCGACTGGTCGTGTACGATGAAGCCATGAGTGTCGGGGCTGTCGACGAGGTAGTCAAGCAGACTAGATGGCATCCGAGGCGGCGTCACATCTGTATATGATCCGAATTAGTGAGCACGACAATATAAGGAAAAAAGGCTTGTACGAGTCAACAATTATTTTACCATGCGGAGTCATGAAGCGTGGGCCCGCACTCTGCTGCCATGCAGAACCTCCCGCCTCTGTGGGCCCCGGCGGGTGAGAGCTACCAGGCTGAGGGTCCGTCGCCCCTGCAGGACGCGGTGGTCTCTGTGCTCCCCGGCTAGTGCTCGTGCCGGCAACGACGTCATCCCTGCGTGTACACCTGAAGATGTCCATGATCCTCCTAGTGTACTCCGCGACCCTGGACAAGCCCGAGTGGTGCTCCGTGCCGGATGGGAGCTGACGAAGAATTGCCATGACCTCCGTGTTCGCCGCAGTCGCCCACTGTCCCTGCAGAGTGAGAATCATAGGTGCGCGCATTAGTATAATTAGTAAAATAAACTTGGACAAGCAAAGCACGAAATGCACTGACCGCCAAATCCAGAGTTTCAGCCGCGATGATCGGGTACATGTCTGTCGTCTGTGGCGCGGCCTCGTCAGGAGCCTCGGTACCACGAATAAGGTGGACGCGCGTACGTGGCAAATACCACTGCAGGTAGGCGTCGAACTCCGCGTACCGAAACGGCCGCTCCTCGTGTACGACGTTGTCCAAAGCAGTGTCCCACTCGGCTACGAAAGGTGCCATCCGTGCTGCCCACTGTGTATCCCTAGTACCCCCGCCCTTGCGAGTCCACCTGTTTACGTCATGAATTTGTATATCGTAAAAGCAATAGATAATATAAGTACATAGGAGTTTCGGAAACTTGACTTACGTGTGTGCATTCGGCTCGACGGGTGGTACGTGCGGAGGCGGGTACGCCTGGTACAGACCAAACTGTCTCATCACACGGTGTGGTGAGTAGGCCTCCACGAAGATGTCGAAGCCAATCTTCGAAGTGGTCCTCCAGTAGGTCTCGTCCCGGCGGCAAAGTGAAGACATCCCCTGGGCAGGCGCACGTCGCGACGTCCTCTCGTCTGAGTACGGCTCCCATATGACACTCTGCGCAGGGAGGTGCTGGAACTGCTCCGCGAAAGAGAGGTAACAGCCTCGTACCTTGCCCTCGCCCACTGAGGCTGCAAGAAGTACGTACGAGGGTGTCATAGTCAATGAACTAACGGCCTGAGGTACAAATGTTATATGGAAATACAAATCGAGTAAGAGAGGAAGTAACTCACTGTTCTTCTTGTCCAGATGGACCCGAAAGTAGGTCCGTCCAGCGGTCCTGATCCACGGTAGAACTCTGGGCCGTAAGCCTCGTCGTCCACCCATGGACGACCAACCGGAAAGCGCTCGAAGGACCACAGCTGAAGAAGAAGCGGGCACCCCGTGAGATTGGCGGCGGCGGCCTTCCTCTTGCATGCGCCACAGAGTGCTCGGTACAAGCCCGCAAGCACTGCGGACCCCCAGCTCGTACGAGGTAGCTGATCCTGGGACTCAGCATCTGCGATCTGCCGGGCAAGACTGATGTACCGAGCGTCCACGCTGTCTCCGTACGCACTCGTGAACATCACGTACCCGAACAGCCAAAGCAAGTACGCCTCGAGTCCCCGGTTGAGCTGGTACTCGTCGAGATCTCCGTCAAATCTCTGCTCAAGGCTGCCCAACTACAAGAATAAAACAATAGAACGGAAATATGTTCAGCCCAGCACGAATATGTTGAACATCATTAAATGAGATACGTACCTCGAACTGACGAATCCACATGAACCTGGGTCCGTGCTTCTTACGCGCTGTTACCACCTCAATCTGAGGCGGCCCAGGTGGTAGAGCTGCGGCAAACCTCTCCACAAGATCCTCAGGCCAACCGGCAAGAACCGGTAGCGGACCTACCGGCGCTCCGCCAAAGGTAGGCCAAGTAGGCAGGCCGTGTCCTGCAGCGTGACCGTCATCTCCCCCCAGCCGAAGTGGAAGGTGTGGGTCTCCGGCCTCCACCTGTCCACAAGTGCGGTGAGTAACGAGGCATCGAATGGAAACCTCCGGGAACGACCGCCCGCTGCAGCCGGGTCTCCGATGTCCTCGTTGTCCACCGCCTCAACCATCCGGGCGAGTGGTAGTAAACCGGACCACGCCAGCCTGTCAAAACAGGAAAGTAGTCAAATTAGTACGGAAACACGAAAACGTACATGCAATCAAGTAACGTACCTATCGACCCAGGACTCGTGAATCCTCCACGCGTGATCAGGTGTACGAGTCCGAAACACTCCGAGATCACGGTCTCCTGAAGCCAGCAGCCTAGACCGGTGATCTCGGTCCTCTCGGTCATCTATCAGCTCGAATCCAGCCATCCCTATTCATGCGATACAAAAAAATATTGGTCTAGATGAAATAAATGAGTACGTATAACACGGATACATGAAATACATTAAGTACGTGAAGTAAATATGACACGCATGTCAAAGGCAGTACCAAATTACATAATACAACTAGATGAAATGAACGAAGTACATATAACACGGATACATGAAATACATTAAGTACGTGAACTAAATATGACACGCATGTCAGAGCCAGTAGCAAATTACATAATACCAATACTGCGACATAACTACTGATGCCCAGAACCGGAGGCACCACCAGCCGCCTCCTGGTCCCTTCTTTCCTGCTCCCTTCTTTCCTGGTCTTCTTTCATCTTCGGACATTTCTTCACGCGGTGGCCAAATTTGTTGCAATAGCTGCATTGTTTTGTTGGCCCACCAGCCTCCGCCTCGTCCATCGTGTTATGAATACGACGAGTCCGGCGTCGTCCCACGTAGCTCGGAGGAGGCCGAAATCGGGGACATACATCCGTTCGCCTGGAGGTACCTGTGTGAAATTACCGACCACACGGAAACCATACAGCTCGCCTGTCCAGGTATCGCGGACAGCCTCCTTCGTGAAGTAGTACGACACAAACGGTCTTGTGTCCATCTTTGTCTTCGCAGCCGCACATAGCACGTGAGAGCAAGGCTTGTGCAGAAGCTTCGGCTTGTTGCACGTACACGTAGCAGAGATATTCGGTTGGACATGAAAAGTAACCTCATGAGTAATCTCCTGCGTGGAAACCCCAAATCCACTCTTCTGCTTCAAACATACCTCGAACCTACGCTGCACATTACCCACGCGTCTGGCCTTGTGCATTTGCCCCTTCTTGGCTTTCTCCTCAATGTACAACATAGTCTTCGCACAATACGGTGTATCACCGAATTTTTCCATATGCAGTACTGCCTTTGCACGCCTCTCCTGAAAGTACTTCATTGTGCTGTGAAGCGAACCCTCCACGATGGCTACCAGCGGCAAACCGCGTACCCCCCTGAGAACGAAATTGTAAACCTCAGCAAGATTGCTAGTCATGATCCCATACCTAGCGCCGTCTGTGTCATGGAGGAGGGACCACTGCTCAAGTGGCTCCTTACTTATCCAATCCGAGAAGCACTCACCCTGTTCGAAGCCTTCCTCCTAGTGTTTGGATCCTCAACTCCCGGAAGGTCACAAAGCCTGTGTGTTACATCAGCAGGGTTACGTTGTCTAACCTCCTTCTTCGTGAACTCGTCGAGTCTGCTCCATAACTCGTCAAACTTCCTAGTTTGGTTCTGTTTGCATAACGATTTGAAGAGGTTCATCAACTGCTTATTCTTGAATTGGCGATAGAAATTGGCCGCTAGGTGGCGCGTGCACCACCTACTCCGTATGTCGTACCAACTGGAATCTTCTGGCAAATCTTTCTCGTCCCCAGTCTTTGCTAATCCCTGCTGAAGATGGCGAATTGCTAGCAGCAGCCCGGCATGCCGGTCATGGATGACACACACGTTTGGTCGATCCTGCACAAGACCTCTCTTCAGACACACAAGGAACCACAGCCAGTTATCGTAGCTCTCGCAGTCAGAGAAGCCCATTGCCAGTGGCACTAACTGATCATTTCCGTCTGCCCCAATTGCGGTAAACAGTGTCCCCTTCATCTGGCCTATCATGAACATCCCATCAATACAAATAACCGGCCGACAGTGTCCGAATGCTTCTACGCATGGCCCAAAACTCCAGAAAGCACCCTTCAACGTCATTTTCCCAGGTATGTCCTCAGAGGGCAAAACGAGACGGCTAATAAATGACCCGTCGTTCCTTTGCCCCAGTGTGTCCAGCAGGTATGGTAAATTGTGGTACGAATCAATGAATGTCCCAAACCTCCGCTCCAGTGCGATCTGCTTAGCCCTCCCTGCCATGGCATAGCTTATGCTGTACTGGTATTTGCTCTCTACAGATGTCTGTATGAACTGTGCTGGAATGCAGACATTCTTCACTATCTCGTGATACATCAACCCAGCCACGAGCTCAGCACTGATGTTCCGATGGGTGTCAGGAACACCGCTTATTATACATGTGTGCGGCACAACCCTTCATATGACCCAATGCACTTCATACTTCCTCAGGGACGCATGCACGTACCCCTCACACCCAACAGACCTACATCTCACTGCGTACTGATCCCTGCTACTTTTCTGCACTCGAAATGTTCTCTGTGTCGACATCGCCCAAAGTTTCACCGCCTCTTTTACCTATTTCTTCGTGCCATAGTATGCGCCTTGGACAACCTCGTTCGGTTTGTACGGATACCTATCGTCACTTCCGCCCTCGAGATTCATTCTGCCGGACATGTCAAGATTCCACATACTAGGAAATCGGATCGTCGCCTCCGTCTTCATCCTCATCTTCGTCCTCTTCGCTGCTACTGTCTTCGACCTTCGCCTGTTCCTCTCTAGCAACGGCATCATCATGCTCCATCATCTGCACTAGTTCAGGCCGTATCTCCCCCTCGTCCACCGAACCGCTGAGGTATTCAGTACCTCCTGTCGCGGAAGGTCCAGCGGAAGTTCCACTGACTTCCACTACAGGGCCTTCTTCGCCAACAACTTCCTCTGCCGCTGCGCTGTTCTGTCCAACCTCGTTGCCTCCGCGTCCGACTTCTTCAGATGACACCTCCTTATCTACTGCCTGGACCAACATATAATGCGGACCCTTGCGTGCCTTACTTGCCCTCAACCAAGCCTGCCAGTCCTTTGTCATATCTAGCGTGAAAAGATCCCACCGGACATGCTTGCAAGACTTACTAAAATACGCCTGCACGGTTTACACTTGAGACCTCCGGATCAAGACCGAATGCCCGTGTTAACCATTCTTTAATGTCATTGATGTGGTATCTTTCTGCATGTTGCAGGGTTAATCTCGTTTGTGGGAAACTACTAAGATCCACGGAACCAGTCTCTGGAATTGTACGGATGGTGCCAACACCGTGGTAAACTATAAATTCGTCTGGTTCTGACATTCCTGCCATCCAAAACGTCATATTTTAGCCTATACAGTCTAAGATACTATCATACGCCAACAATTGTTCTCATCGATTTCTAATACGGTTCGAGTATTACGAAATATTATTCAACTTAATAGAAATTATAAACCCTAAACCCTAAATCGATGTCGACTTGCTACTTCTAAATCGATGTCGACTTGCTACTTCTAAATCGATGTCGACTTCTACATCATCTACCTAATAGACTATTTGTTCTCAACTAATCATCTATCTATTCTACCGTACGTTTCTATTTAAATTGCTACTTTGTTTTTAAATACTCCGAATAAATCTACCCTACATTTACCCCTAATTCTAGATCTAGTACTATATCTACTACTACAAATATAGAAATGCTAAATTGAACGGTGAAAGTTTGAAAAAATTACCTTCAAATCGCTGCACGACACCACCTCTTTTCTTCCTCTCTTCTTCCTCTCTTTTTTTCCCCTCTTCTTCCCCTCTTCTTCCTCTCTTCTTCCTCTCTTCTCCCCTCTCCTTCCTCTCTTCTTCCTCTCTTTTCTTCCTCTCTTCTTCCTCTCCCTTCCTCTCTTTTCTTCTCCTTTCTTCCTCTCTTTTCTTCTTCTTTCTTCCTCTCCCTTCCTCTTCCTCCCCGAAACCCCCGCTCTCTCTTTGCTCCGTTCCAGCACCGGCGGCGCGCTCGGGCTAAATACCCAGCCGTTATCGCCACGCGCCGTGGTGATTAGGCAGTTATCGCCACGAGCCGTGGCGATTACGACGCGTGGCCTGGCCGTTGGCGAGTAGCGCGCGCATTTAACTTCCTATCGCCACCGCTCGTGGCGATTTCCCCCCTATCGCCACGAGTCGTGGCGATTTCTGATTTATCGCCACGCGTCGTGTCGATAGTGGTCGAAAGCGTCGGTGGCTCTGGCGTCATCTGCTATCGCCATTGCCCATGGCGATTTCTGCTAATCGCCAGCAGCCGTGGCGATTGGAGGCTATTTTTGCAATATTTCCAAATGCTGTATTATTTCTGAAATATCTGAAAATAAAATAAATATTTCAAAAAAAAGCTCATGCATAAGGTTCCGCTCCTACTAGCCATTCACCGACGAGAAGGAATGCATGGCAACTGCGCCTGCCTCGCCCATCAAGAGTTCATCAGCTTTCAGATTTCGATGGTGAAGAGACAATCCATACATATGTGTGTCATCATCTCTAGGGCACAGGGCACCTGGATACAGCTGACAAAGAGGGTTGTGAGGCTAATATCGCACCGTCAGGACATCAGCCATGAGAATTCTGTCACGTAGCAGTAACCAAGAGAACAGTGCCCACATGGCTCAGCATCGGTCCTCCAGATGGACCAGATCCTTGCCGGTTCAATTTTTGGGTCGTAGCCCTCGAATCGAATCTCATAGGCAGAGATCACAGAAGAGGTTCCTGAGTTGTTCTACCTCCAACGGATTGTACCACTCCGGTCGAGGTCAATGACAGCCGTGGAAACAAGGTTCCATAGAGCAAAGTATTCAACGAGTTGGACATACGAGTTAATTATAGCAAACTAATTAAGAGATGGACAGGATTAGAGATAGAATGTCGGAGTAGGAATATTTCTACTATGCGACAAAAATATTTTATTAAATATATGTAATAGATTTTTTAAATCAATACAATACGATGCTTTCATATAACAAATTTTATACATACGACAAAAGTATTTTTTCCACTCGGCGAAAACTCGTTCTATAGACGACAAAAAAACATACTACGTATATAGCATTTTCGTCGAGAGATTACGTGTGAACTTCCTGCGGATTTCCCCCATCCCAACCACTCCCCAGGTCTCTCTCCTTCGATCTAATTAACATTTCCACTTCTCAACCGCAATACACACTACTTAATTTGATTTGGCAGATTTACATCTTAGTTATAATAGTTAAATATTTGGCCTTACACCTCAAGTAGTACTTCTGCTTGGACACTTGATTATGTAATTCAATTAAGTGTGCTTACGTCCTCGTAGGACTAGTGTTGTCATTGCACACGTGCAAGGCACGACATTTTAAAACATGTATAGGATGATGAAATATATATCCACTTACAAATTCTGAAACCATATATATTATAGTAGTTATATGCGTATAATGCACGTTTTTCATTGTATGTGAGTGATCGAGCGGATCATTGGTTCACCTCCAAAAAATTTCTAGCTCTATGAGGAAACATTTAAGTAATCGTATGATGATACCTATCTAGTTGAAAATATCTACTATTTAAAAATTCATCGAAATCATGAAAATTACAAAATACATGATCCCAGTCGTGGTTAGAAATATTTTAAAAAATCGATCAAACCATCGTATCCTTAGATATTCACGGAGCGATCTAATACAAAAATGTTATTATTAAGTGGTCTAGTTAATGTGCAATCGTTGAATTTATAAGGATTTTAGAGGGTGTACTATGAGAGTTAGTGTGCAATGAAGACTAGATTCGTGAGTCATCTGATTAGAGTTGGATGGACAATTTAGATGTACTTTTTATATTGGTATAGATATAAATATTACCAATAAGATGTAATTTATAATAAAATTATATTACCATGATAAATCAAAAATATTTTTGCAGAATCCATTCGTATATATGGCGCCTAATTTCATATTTTGCATTGGACCCTAATTTCTTGGGTACAGCCCTGGGAGGAGGCACAGAGAAAAGGAGGATCGACGCGATGGGAAACATACGAGGAGGGGAGGCGGGGCCGACGGAATTCCGGAGAAGAAGTGGACCACTTGCTTGGTGGTTTGTGTGAAGTATGAGCGATAAGGGTGTATGAGCTTCATTGAAGTGTTTTGAAGATCATAGTCACTCGCACACAAAGATATATACTTAGTCACAAATAATAAAAGCATGATAGCCAAGTTCGCCTCGGGTAGCTAGTAGCTCGTGGTGTGGCTCGCTGTCCGGTTTGATCATCAGCATGGAATCTGGTGTGCCTTGTATCACTACTACATAAAACGTCAACACTGACGGGCGGGAAAAACCTTTATCAGTGACGGGTACCCGTCCCGTCAGCAACTAATGGTCAGTGGTAACACAAGTTACCACTGACGGGTGGAGCAACCGTCAGAGATAGCAAATTATCTCTGACGAGCGAAAATTTGGACCCGTCAGCGATAACCGGTGGAGAGGACCACACGAGCGAACTGTAGAACACATCTATGACAGGTAGGTTACGTAGTCCGTCAGTGATAACTCCTACCTTTGACGGCTACTAGTAGCCGACCAGTCAGAGATAGAAATTATCACTGACGGGCAGCTACCGGTGTCCGTCAGTGCTGATTATTACCTTTGACGGATGTTTAAAGTTGCCCGTCAGTGATGAGTTTTACCTTTGACGGTTCTTTAAAGTTGCCCGTCAGTGATTATTGTTATTACTGACTGTTTTGTATATGCGCCCATCAGTGATGATCCTATTCATAAACCTATTTTGCTGGCTAGCCTCAGGATTTGCTAGCCATGCTTAAAAAATTCCCAGCTGTGCAGCCCCCTAGCTACACAGCCTCTCAGCAGCCCCAGCTGCGAGGCACAGGCACAAAGTATACACATCACAAATATTTGAAATAACAACGTATATCACATAGCATCACATTTAGAACACATTCAGAAATATCTGAAATTCACAAATCGAAATGCAAACATGCACATCTCTCATGCGGCATTGAAGAGAACAGAGTTACAAATCGAAATGAAATTCAAGTTGCATTGA